>BPLT01000006.1:1780000-2380000 GCA_019656295.1 Rhododendron mucronatum var. ripense
CATAGAGATCTTTAGAGATCGATCTCGAGGACTACTAGGACTGTCTCAGAAGGGGTATATTAACCGAGTTCTAGAGAGATTCAATATGCAGCTTTGCTCAGTAAGTGATGCACCCGTTGTCAAGGGTGACAAATTTAATGAAAGCCAATGCCCAAAAAATGACTTGGAAAGAAAGCAAATGGATGAAATTCCATATGCATCAGCATTAGGGAGTGTGATGTATGCCCAAACTTGCACTAGACCAGGTATTAGTTTTGCAGTAGGGATGTTGGGCAGATATCAAAGTAATCCAGGAATAGAACATTGGAAAGTAGTAAAGAAGGTTATGAGGTATCTCCAAGGAACCAAGGACTATATGCTTACTTATAGCAAATCGGATCATTTGGATGTGATTGGATACTCGGACTTTGATTTTGCTGGTTGTCACGATAGCAGAAAGTCTACATCAGGTTATGTCTTTCTGTTGGCTGGTGGGCCAGTGTCATGGAAGAGTGTGAAGCAATCCATTATTGCTTCATCTACAACGGAGGCCGAGTTTGTGGCGTGCTTTGAGGCCACAGGTCATGCGTTATGGTTGCGGAACTTCATTTTTTGTCTTGGTGTTGTCGACTCAATTGCCAGATCGATGAAGATTTATTGTGATAATTCCGTTGCAGTTTTCTTCTCTAAGAATGGAAAGTACTCTAGTGGTTCGAAACACATGGAAGTAAAGTACTTGGTTGTTACAGAACGAGTCCAAAAACAACAAGTGTATATTGAAAACATAAGCACCACTCTTATGATTGTTGATCCGTTGACAAAGGGATTGCCTCCAAAGACATACAAAGAACATGTTATTAGGATGGGTCTTTTGAGCAATCCTTGCTATTAGTAGTTGAGTGCTTATTGTTATTGACACTATTTAGCGCAAATAAAAGTTTGTTTCTGATTTTTTTTGTTTCCAATTATGCATGCACATATTATTTTGGATTATGTTCAGCAGGAAATGTCTTGACAAGACAAATTACAGGGGCTTTAGGCATTACAGCCTAAATAATGATATTTTTCCTATTATGGACTTAGTTAGTAAAGGTTATCAATGGTGTGGTGCATGGAAGGGAATGTGGCATGGTGCTATACAATCGCTATGACTCACATTGGTGGTCTGAATTAATCACAGTATTAAAGTTTCAAATTGGTTTGAACCTATTGGCTATTTTAAATCCGTGATCACGTGTCAAAGTTTTTAGTGTAGAGCCCACTCGAGTCGTTTTAAACAAAATGCATATTTTGAAGAAATACACTTTGCATCACAATCGGCTTGATGGGCCAAGTGGGAGAATGTTAATTTTTTCCTATTAGTATGGCCCACTAGCCTCCACGTTTTGTGCATGTGGGACTCCACTATCAGATAAGCCAATGAAGTGATATGGTTCATTACGATAACTAGTTAGAATTATAGATTAAGGAAAACTCTTGATAATAAAAGAGACCTTGATGGATTAGGTGTCTTTTAATAATTATCTCTAAGGCCCTCTCCTCTCCTCTATAAAAGGTAGAATACTCACCCCTTATTCTTACGGTTTTTCCATCAATTAAAGTACTGAGGTATTGTAAAAAGTAGAGACAGAGAGAAGAAGGTGAGCCAAGAATTAATATGTTTCTAATTAAGGGGTTTATTCCTTCTAATCACGATGGCCAACAAAAGTACGCTATTTATTGTTCTTGAGATGTATTGAATTCAAGATCTTATTATATCTGTTTTCCGCATAATAGATTAAATACAGATATAGATTTACATTAATAACAGTACAAAAAGTTATACGAGTAACAAACGCTAAGAGCATGTACACTAGATTAAGTAAAATAGCATCGTAGGTATTTTACCTAAGCAAATACCCAAAATGAGCATTGCACCAGGTTAGCAATAGCCCCTTTAAGGTGAGGTAAAATAAATTTTGCAACAGTGCTTAGGTAAATTTACCTAAGAACTATTCACCATTTATACATTTAATATTATTTTCTCTCTCTTCTAGCCTCTCTCTCTCTCCAACATCAAGAAGAAGAATAGTGAAAAGAAAAGAAGAAAAAGAAAGTATTATTTTAATAAAGAATAGGTAAAATAAATAGTATTAGTGTAGTATTGAAAGAGATATGGGTAGTTAAAAGGAAAAATGTGCACTGTTCACCGACAATTTTGACTCAATTTTTGCCTAATTTGATGTACTAGCTCTAAATGTTACATATGACGTGGATAAGTTGTTCATGCAATACTAAAAATAAAAACGGTTTTAATATTGTCATAATCATATAAACTACAGATTCAAAAAATAGTCAGGGTAAAGAGCTAAAAGAATTATGTACTTTTATTTTATTTTATTATTTCATCATATACCTGAAGAGTAAAGAGTTAATACACACCCAGGGGTTGCACCAGTGATAAGGGCGAATGATTGACTTTGAGAGTACTCCCTTTGGTCAGGAGTTCGATTCCCCACCGAGTGAGTACCCTGATAGTAAATGGGGGGTCGTGACTGGTGTAGCCGCGCTAGTTCCCCCGAGGTTTGGGTTGCGCAGTCTGGTCCAATTGTGGCTTGACTGTAGGGCTATTCTTCGGTTATAAAAAAAAAAAAAAAAGAGTAAAGAGTTAATGAAGGAATCCAACCAACTGATTTCATTGGCTTTGTGTTATAGTAATCAAGTTTAGTTAGTTTGTGTCACATTCAGGTTAATTGTGTAGTTAACGGGGGGGACATGAAACCTAAACGATAATTCATTCGTATTTTTCTCAGCCTCAGATCAGTGCGATGAAATAAATAAAACACAATTTTTTTTTTGGAATTGGTGCCTATATATTACCAAATTTTGTTGGCGGTGCGGATCAAAAACAAATTAAAAAAAATTTTGTTGGCGGTGGTCCAGTGGACGCTCTGGGGAGGCCATTTGAATTCTGCACGGACATTCATGTGGTCTCTTAAAAAAGAAGCGATGTAGGTTCATTCAGACAACATGTTTTGCCATCTTTCAGTTCAATTACTCCTATTTACAATCTTCCCCTGCATTCGGTATAATCATTCCCAAAAGTTTGCCATTTGAATTCTGCAAGGACATTCACATCGTCGTCTACAAAAAGAAATGATGTAGGTTCACTCAGACAACATATTTTGCCATCTTAATTTAAGTTCAATTACTCCTATTTACAATCTTCCCCTACATTCCGTATAATCATTCCCAAAAGTTAAGATCACAAGTCATCCCCCTTTATTCTCTCATCTCCCCCTCTCTCTCTAGAATCTAACCCTAGCCACCGCCGCTGCCGCATTTATCTTTATCTCCCCCCTTCCCTCCCTCCTCTTCCCTCTTTTTCTCTCTCCCTCTTCTCTTTCTCTCTCCTCTCCCCCTTTCCCTTCCTTTCCATTTCTCCATTGTCATGTATTGTTCGATGGCATGAGTCCAGTTCTCCAGTCAGATTTGTTGACATCCATTCTGCTCTAGTTTATGTGGGTGGAGGGTGGATTCGAACGCTACCGCTTGGTAACGATGGCGGCTGGTGGTGGTGGGATGTGGTTTGTGGGGTTCGGATGGTAATGCTCTAATGGTGGCTGGATTTGTTCGCCTGTCATGGTGGCAGCTTTGTAGGCTTGATCGGAAAGGCATATCTGTTTGCATGTCATGGTGGCTGCTTTGTAGGCTGGATCGGAAAGGCAGATGGTTAGGATTAAGGTTTTCTTTGTTTTGTTTTTTGTCCTGATTTAGTCCGGATTATATCCGAATTTAGTCCAATTCTGTCTGGATTTGGTCCGGTGGGTCTTTGACTGATTTCCATAGGTTTGATGCTATCTTTGATATGCAGCTCAATCATCCCAAGACGCCCAATGTCTGAATACCAACTCCACGTTCGCCGTTCAAGATTACGGTGTGGATGGGTAATGGCTCTTTCTTCTTAGGCGTTCAACATTACTTTCATCTCTTTTATGGTCTGGCTGTTTTTCTGCATCTTTATTTTTGAATGGTTATTAGTAGCTGCTATATGGCTTGATCTATATCTGGTTGATTTTTTTTTTTTGTAAATGTCGTATGATTTGTTTGAATGAATTGAATGGGTATATTTTTTCCATGAAAAAAAAGAACCATTCATTCTTAAATGTAACCAGTACATCACTTTCTAGCACACATTAGCTAATTCTGCCTCCAAGTTGTGTTTTTTTTTTTTTTCCAATTGGTAGAAGAGATCATTTTACATCAAATATGAAGTACAAACCAACCAAGGACACTATATTAATTGTGAGAGTTCACAAGACAAACAATCCCAACAATTCAACCAACAGAAGAAATAAGCCCATCACATGATAGAAACAAAGAAAGGAAAAGCCGTCTGAGAAAAGAACACCTCACGCAGGTGGAGAGATTCAAACCTCTGACCTCCTAATGAGATACAAGGGTCCTAACCAACTGAGTTAACCCAGTTAGTTCTGCCTCCAAGTTGATCCCACCCCAAATGGCAAATCGAATCACTTCAGTTTGGTAATACAAATTGTAACGACCCTGATTTTTGGTAAAAAAAAAATTTGTTAAATATTTGGATTTTATTACTTGGTTTTGCTTTTAAAATCTCTTTTTTATTTATTTCTTAGCCTCACTTTTTCCAAGGTTACTTTCCTAAATTCCTTTTAGGGGTTCATGCATGCAAACCTAGAATTAATAGCCTTGAACCTAATTATTTTTCCTAAAGTTATTTTCCTCGATTCTTTGTATGTGTTCATGCATACAAACCTAGGATTAATAGCCTTGAACTAATTACTTTTCCCAAAGTTACTTTCCTAGATTCTTCCTACATATATTATGTATATATATATGGACACATGGGAAAAAGAGAGAGAGAGAGAGAGAGAGAGAGAGAGAGAGAGGGGTGTGTGTGTGTGTGTGTGCATGTGCCTACTTTATCCTAGAAAGCTATGCTTCCTTATACTTTTTTAGCCTTTAAGCCTAATTACCACATAACAACCCATTCCTAGACTATAATAATCTAAGATTTGCCTAAAAAGTTTAAGATACTACTTGTCTTATATAGCCTTAAGCCTAAAAAGAAAAAGACAAGTCATGACATGCTTGGAATGTTTGATTGGATAAGATCATGGAACAAATCCATGAGAGAAATAGAGAGAGAGGGCCGGCCATTGTAGAGAGGGAGGGAGCCAATGCTTTGCTATAAATAGGACTCCTCACTTGCCTTTCAACTCACACCTTCCATCTTTCAACTTCTCTCTCTAGAATTCTTGTGTTCTTACTTTGTTCTTAATGTTCTTCCTTATTCTTGAGTTCTTCAAGAAACTCATCCAAAGCCGCCACTAAACCACCACTCGACCACCCTCTCGATCTAAAAAGTTTAGTAGTTTAATCAAGAACTAGTTCCGAGAGAAACCTTTCTCTTTCGAAACTACCGTAAGCTTACCGAAGGAAGTCACTCCGTTCGATAGCCAATGTACTTACTTTTTTTCCCGTAGCTATACCTACCGCCAAGAAGGACAATAGATTTTCCATACTCATTCCCCTAAGTATAAAAGTAAAATGATTTATTGCTTGTATTGCAGGAAATGCATGCGAACTTGAAAAGTGTTTTAATAAAGGCTTGAAAAAACATATGACTATATTGAATATATCGACTTTATTTTCTGGAAAAACATATGTTATTTTGAACTTCCCTAAAATGACGAAAGAACGGATTTTGAAATATAAACTTGAGCAAAAGTATTCGTATTTTGATCTTAATGATGGTTATGAGAATGCATTATGACTACTTGCATTATTTGTGGTTGTGTGATAAAGCATAAGAGCATCCACAGTGGTATAATCAAAACAAAAAGTTTTATAAAGTTAGCAACATTTGCTCAAAAAGAGCTCACATTGGAATAACCAAATTTAAAAATATCTTAGCAACTCATCAAATTTTGGACATTGGATAGTCAAAACTAACAATCTTTTGCCAATAATCAAATTTAATTGTCTTTTACATTTTCTCAATCAAGTACACCATCATTGCACAAAAACCTTCTTTCTTCCATTTTCAACATGTTTATAACAAAAATACTTTAAAAAACGGTTTTTATTTTTTTGCAAAAATAGTTTTTTTACACATTTTTTTATTAAAATTGTTTTTCCCAAATTTTTTCATTTTTTTTATTAAAACTTTTTTTTTCAAAAACTGTTCTTTTGAGAAAAAAAAATACTACTTTTTCTATTCAAAAACTATTTTTTTAAACTTTTTCTCGAAAACTGTTTTTTTTTTAATCAAAGTTTCAAAAAACTATTTTCCCTTTTTCTAATAACCTAATTTTATTAGTTTGAAAACTATTTTTAAAAAATTATCTTCTATGTCACAATTTCTAGATTTTTATAAGTTAAAAAGGTAATGTGACAAATTTTGATTATTCAATTTTGATTGTATCATTGTGGACATCTACATTGTTAACCTTAGCAACCCTTTAAATGAATAATCAAAAGATGATGTGGCAACTTTTGATTATCCACTTTTGATTATTCCACTGTGGATGCTCTAAGTGGTCTCCATTCCATGGGCGTCCGTACATGTAGTGTTATGCTTTAAATTGTGATTTGAGCATGATAGCTAATATAGAGTTGGATGATCTTACTAGTTTAGTTTCAAGATTACATTAAATGATTTATGTGTACGTACGTGAAAAGTTCTACTGCAGAGTCTATGCATGCAACGTGACACAAAAATCAAGAAAGTAGAAACATGACACCTAGAAGGTGTTAAAGGCAAGATAAATTTTGAAACCACAATGGGGCCAGACTTGGCAGCGCATTGTGTGGTGTGTATGTGTAAGAACGTTTTCAAAAAACCCAATGAGAACCCGGACCGGCGGAATCATTGTGGAGATACTCAGGAACTGAGAACGGCGGAACCGAGGGATGAGTTGTAGTTTGGTTATCTGCGGAGAGAAACCAACGGAATTGTTTTAATGATTTTCGAAAACCCAAATGGGAACTCGAAGCGGCGGAACCATTGTGGGAAACTCGGGAACCCGGAGCGGCGGAACCGAGGGTTTGAATTGTGCATTGGTTATCCGCGGAGAGGAGCCAATGCCAAATTCAATGTTTTGTGTGCCAATGGGAACTCAGCGCGGCGGAACCATTGTGAGGATACTCTGGAGACCGGCGCAACAAAACCGAGGTTGGGTGTGTTAAAAACGATTTGGAAAAAGAAAGTGAAAACGATGACACGGTCTACGATGAGTCGCGTAGGAGAAACACAGAAAATCATAGACACCAACGTTAGTTTGGATAGTGAAAGTGGATGTGTCATTGTTAGATATTTTGTTAAATATACATGTACTACGTGAAAATCGTTATATTTATGATCTATTATTTGTAAGTAATAGGTTGTGGGTATAGGATTATTCTGCTGAGCTCTTGTAGCTCATGGTGTTACCTTTGATAACCCTGACATATTATATCGGTGGCGACGCTGGTATAATATGTCAGACTTTGTAGATGATTAAGGTGAGCTGTACACCTTGGAAACCTTTGGAGCTGAAGAGCTGGCTCGGATGGAGGAGCAGGCGGAACTGTAGTTAGGAACCCTAGTTTCCCTCCCTTGTATAATAAAAGTACACTCTTATAAGAATTATGATGTAATAATGAGCCAGACTCTATTTAGATTTTCAATAAAAATGTCTATTTAACATTCCCAAAATTAGGGGTGTTACACAAATTATGGGAAATCCATATTCCACACCCACACCCCCCCCAAACAAAAGATTGTATACAACAACAGGTGTTAGTGGAGGAATTAGTAAATTAGTCCACATGGAGAATCACAGACTATTCATAGCCCTGAAACCCCAAAAGTCCACAATGAAGCTTGAACCCTGAAGATGCCCAATTGAACTAGAGCCCATTAGCGGGTTTTCCAGATTACTACTTCGCTTGTGTGCAATAACATTTCCATCCGAGGACGATGGTTACCCTATTGTTTTATGCTTTTTCCAATCATATGATAGAAGAAGAATAAATACTAGTACTATCTTAATCCCAATTTAACCCCTCAACAAAAGGTATTAATTTCCTATTCACGAGAGTTAAGTGCAGCTGTACAAGTGTTGGGTCAACTACCCCACTCCTGGCTAGCCTAGTTTTAGTCAGGCTATCTTATAACCAAAAAATAAAGAAAATTGATTTTGACACTTCAGTTTTAGCCACTGGCACTTCACTTTGTATCTTAATCATGTGAAAAAACAAAACTAAAAGTGGAGTGCCATTGGCTAGAAGTGGAGTGCCAAAATCACATCCCAAAATAAAAGTTAATCAGGGCTCTCTCAAGACCAAAAAAAAAAAAACCATTAACAAAACTATTCCTCAGTTTTGAATAGCTTAATAAACTATTTTGTCTCATAAATGGAAGCAGAAGCTTAGCAATAAACTGCTATGAACTGTTAAAAAAAGATGAAAAGAGGTAAAGCTGGCCCGAGAAATTTGTTCGTATGAGTCTCACTTTAGACGCTCAATCTTTGCCAAAGTCGTCATACTTCCCTCCAAGTTAGATTTAATATTCACGTTTTTGCCGTTTTTGCCGAGCAAAAAAAAAATATTCACGTTTTTGCCGAGTAATTATTCAGTGGTCCGGGGGCGTGGTGATGCCTCAAGACCGCCAAATAATTTTTCCGTTCTTTCCATGTTCCATATGAAAAAGAATTACATAAGTCAATGTAAAACACCAGTGCAGTTTCAAGTTCCACTATGAAGAAACTGAAAAGATGATCTATAAAACTCATTTATTTAAGTTACGATGGTTTTCTTACAACTGTGAATGGCCGTCAGTACTCTGCCTCTTTCACATTACTTCATTATTTCCATAAGATCTTCCCTCAAATAGCCTCTCCCTTGCTTTTATTGCCTGCAACATGAAAATTTGCCCCATAAAAAATAAGAAGAAGAAGATGAAGAAGATGAAGAAGAAGAATATAATAATAATAATAATAATAATATGGTTAAAATCTCCATATGAATATGCAATTTGATTGGAAAATATATGATGGCTAGTGCTCCATTCCTTGGATAAAGACTAAAGTAGTGCAAAGAAGATTTGAAAACCTTTGAATAGAAGTCAGACTCTTAAAGAACTCGAAAAAAAAATCTTGATTTCTTTTAACTAGTCTTTTTGTTAAAATTTTATACTAAAAGTCATGCTTTTATGTAATGGATTAATATTTAATTTGTTTTATATTAATCAGTTTTATCCCTTTTGATGAGAATCTATTATGGGCAATGTTAGCATAATATTATCGGATGTTATTCTTGTGTGTCTATTATTCGACATAGTAGATGATTCAGTGTGTAAAGTATGACTTACACACAGAAGATTGAATTATCGGTTCTTGTGGAATATAAAATTTAGTTCACAGTCTTAGATGAAACTGAACACACCATAGCACAATGTTTTAGTAGGTCTGTCTTGAATACGGGGAACGGAACTAGTTCTAACTCATTGTGCTAGTACACTTTGTGTGTATTGAACGAGACCGTTTTAAAGTAATTGTTTTTGTATTGATTTTATAAGACAATTAGAACCTCATGATTATTATGAATATTTATGCTCTTAATCCAAAGATAATTAATAGATATATATGTCTAATATTGTTGACTTTGATTTATTAAAGAGTGAGATCCTCTTTAGGGTCAATAATCTCGGTAAGTTGGGTCCCAACATTATATATATGATAACTACTTGAGTAAGCTTATAAATTTCAATTATGTTAAACCTTGTAGGTGGATATTTGCATCCGATATATCGAATAAGTTAAGTAAAAAGTCTTAAGGTATTTTATAGATGTTGATTAAATATAATTGTCAGTAATTTGATTTAATCAACAGGTATTTGTAATCTTAATGTGAGGAAAATTTTAAGTATTTAATATCGTGGAACTAGAAATATAATTTGACATAGGGACGAGAGTGCAATTATAATTTTGCAGAGGTATGAATTATAATTTGTTTAATAAGAAATAGAATCCTTGGAGGATTAGGATTTCTTAATTACACAACGAGCCCAGTCCGTATTTATCCTTAGGTCTCTATCGTAATCCTATATTCACGAAATAGAGACAGAATGAGAGAGAGCAAAAAGATCGCAAAGGAATCCACCCTAAGTTCGTGTTATAGGTGTGCGGGCCGAGGTTCTGTCTAGGTGAATCAGTAACATAGAAAGAAACAAGTCAACCAACAATTGTGTCGCGGGGTGTTCAGGTAAAGCTGTAGTTCCGCCTTGTAAGGTTTTCGTTCATTTTGTTGTTCAACCTGTACGCGTCATTACTGGGTACTAGGATTTGGTTTCCCAACACTTTTGCTTCAAGGGCCTGTTTGATAAGTCTCTTAGATCATGGGATGGAAATAGTAATCCCGTGGGGCTACTAATAATGCTTTTGGTTTCGCAAGTGATGATGGGATTATGAAGCCGACGGGACTATCAATTCAGCCAAATGGGTGGATTAGGAATCCCACCAGGAACCAGGTATTAACAATCCCATCCTAGATCTCCCTTGCTCAGTTACCAAAATACCCATCCTAGGTCTCTCTCTCTCTCTCCTAGGTTCGTTGCTCTTCAACTGAGTCTAAAATCAATTGATGGGGGTAAAGAAGCAATTTTTCTTTGCAATCTGGATGAGAGATAGATGAGGGGGGTAGAGAGAGTTGTGATGGGTGGTGGGAAGCGGCATGTAGAGAGAGAGAAGGCAGTGGGGGACGACAGAAATTACCCCTAATTTCCCAAACGTTTTTTTTTTTTTTTTTGGTTGAGTTGTTTCCCGAACGTTCTTGATATACTCCATATTGAAAGTACCCTTTTTTTAAACTTGCTTTGGTTTAACCTCACTGTAAATTACTATTTTTATTGTCTGAGGGTATAAAAGGAAATTATGGTGTAATCCTATCCTATTCAGACCTAAACAAACATCGCATTAATAATCCTATCATCCAATCCCTTGCAAAACAAACATGAAGGAGTGGTTTAACAGCATCACTATTAATTCCATCTCATTATGAATCCTATCCCAATCCTATTTTATTACGAATCTCACCCCATCTATCACAGTTATCAAACGAGGCCCAAATGTATTAGAATGGCTAGACATATTAAACAGCTTTGAGAGATTAAAGATGGAAAATGGACCTGCTTTTCCCAATTTGTGCAACTTGTTATTATAGAAAGCAGAATCGTTTGTACAATAGCACCAGCTTGTATCCCAATCCACAAGCCTTTTCCTCTCAGCTGTACCCAAAAAGCTAATGTGGCAGCCATTGGAATTCCAACAAGATAGAAGGCCCCAAGGTTGACATAAGCCCCTATATGCTGCCACCCACATCCCCTAGCAACACCTGATCCAAACAAAAAAATAGTCAGGAATTATAATAAATGAAACCAACAACACAGAAGTTTTTCACACCTTACACTATTGGCCTCAAATATGGGGTCCTTGATAAGCACCCGGGAATGTAATGAGAGGGTGCGCTAGTGTCTAGTTTTAGGATAATTTAACTGTTAATTAGTTGTTTTTAATCTGTTCTGCTCGTAGAGTATGTTGGTCTGTAATGCAAGGAAAATCACTTAATAAAGGAGCTTTAAGGCTTATGGAAGCCAAACAGCCCGAGCGAAGCCAAGCCGCCAAGGCAGAGCCAAAACAAAAGGCAACAGCCCGGGCAGAAACTTCCCAGCCAAGGCAGGAGCAGGCCGACGGCCAAAGCCAAGGTGTGGCCAAGGCGTGGCCAAGGTAGGAAAAGAAGCCAAGGTTCAGAACTGATAAGAGCTCGCTACCGATCGAAGAGAATCCTTCCAATCGGTACCGAGCTGCTTAACGTTGGCCCTAACTGGTTCGGTATTGATCGAAGGTTTTTAGTTCAATCGGTACCGAGACCTTATCTCAGCAATGTAAGGCTTGGCAATCGGTACCGAGGGGCTTAGCGGGGCATCTTCAGAGTATCTTTTGGGATATTCCGTGCGTGAAACAGGGGCGGTATAAATACCCCGTTATGTCACCTTTGCACGATTTGGACAGAAATGTACCCATAATTTTAGATCTAGCTTAGATTACTTTTCAGCTTTTTGAATTGTTCTTGCTTTGTTCTTCATTTTCAGCACTTATTTCTTAATTTCCTGCCTTTATTAGTTGTCTTTTGCTACTCGTGCTTTAATTAAAGTTGTTGCTTAATTCCCGATCTATTGTTCAAGCTAATTTTCTTCTAGTCTTGCATTTCAATTATGTTAAGTAGATTTTTGCTTGCTCTTATCTCTCTAGATATGTGTGAGTTTTTTCAAGGGTTAGGTCATGGGATGCTGACTTGGGTAAAAATTGCATTTTTCACCAATAAAGTTTTAATTTTTGGATTTGAAAATTGATGTGGGGTTCGGACTTGTTTGGTAAATTACCGAGGTGTTAACCTCTTTGATCACATGTAGGTGGGAGCATCGACTACTCACCACACGTGATGCTTAGAGCTCTGTCGCTCGAGGTGTTTACCAAATGAGTTCTAGAGCTAGCTTGATTTTCAAACCATCTCTATTTCCCGGTTTAGGTACCTACTATTGTGTACTTTAAATCGCGTGAATTGGTGAGAAATGTGATTTAGCCCGAGTCATAAGAGCTGGTGATTCCTAGACCTAGCCTATCTTTTTCCTAGTTTATTCGTTTTCAATTTAGCCCTTTTTATTTCCACCATTCAAAGTAAAACTCGGTTGGCTACCTAATAGCCGAAATCCATGCTTATTTCTACAAATCCGAGTTAAGCCGTATAATTATTCCCGTGGGTACGATCCCGGTCTTCCGGATTATTATGCTTCAAATGACGTATTAAGCCCTACGCTTGGGGTGTTATTCTTCTACATCGGGGAAAACGAAGCAGTCCTTTTCATGATAATCTCAGAAAAAAAAAAGTTTAGAAATCAGTAACCAAACAAATTTTATTCACTGATGTTATGGAAAATAATTCAACACATATTTCAAAAACTGCAACCAAACGAGGAACATCAAGATACAATATAGATAACCTGAAAGCACCCCTTGTAGACTATCCATTATAACAGAAAGGCAAACAAGCGGCGCCATGGAGGTGACAAAGTCTACAACTTCTTTTTCATTGCTGAAAGTGTAACCAAAAATGCGTCGTGTGGCAAAGAGGGTTGAGCTCACTATTGTAGTCTCCATGACAGCAAGAAACATCACAACAAATACAGAAACCCGAGCCCCTTGTGGGTTTCCAGCTCCTAACTCATTTGAAACTCTAGTGCTGAAAGAAAGATAATTGCATAGATAATATCAGCTTAATTATTATGTGTGAAACCACAGCTGTGAAGCACCAACATGTACAAGTCAACATTTTGCATGAGCATACCTGACGGCAGCACCAAATCCGTACGGTATGGCGTAAAGTGTTGAAATGGTATTGAGACTGTTCACAAAACTAAGAAGAAATTATGAGTGGTAATTTGCTGAAATCCCAATACCATAATTCCTAGTTTATATGGTAGAACATTCAGAATAGCCAACCAAAATATAAACCACCCATATTCGAAGACTCCTATACTAAATAACAACCATTCCCATTTTTCCTATTAGAAGATTCAGGATGTTGATCATCATATATTGAGATAGAGAGAGTACATACCATACAGAGAGCACAGAAGTTTCTAGCTCTGGATTTGGTAAAAGACCAGAAAGCAAGATAAGCAGCTCAAATGACCACCACTCGAGACTGCATTCATCATCCAAATAAAATCTCCATAGAATAATGAGAATAGCAAAGGAAATTAAGCCTTCATGTTCTGTTTAAGAAAATCGCATAGGTTGTATACTGGATAAATAACAAACAAAATTACCATAACATAACAGCAGAAGGAATAGCGAAGCTAAAGAACTCTCCAACTCCTCGTAACACATCCATTGAAATTGAAGCCCGGGTTTTTGCACAAGCAGAAGAGTACCTCATGTACAATACAAGGAAGATCACGTTCAACCAAATGGAAATGTCAATTGCTAATGCACCTCCAAGGTTATCCAATCCGGACTTGAACACTAGAACCCAACAAAGAGGTATGTGGAAAGCGAGAGTAGCACATGAACTTATGAGCATGGGAAGGGTCAGACTTTGCATTTGAAAGTACCGAACAAGCGGTTGAAGAATTGCATAGGCAAATATGGAGGGAATGAGCCACTTGGTGAATTTACCGGCTTCATGTGAGATTAGAGGGTCTTGGCCCATTAAAATAAGTAATTTCCCCATATTCATCCATAATATGGAGAGGGGGAGACAAACAATAATGAGAGAGAAAATAGCAGTATAAGTTTGAGTCCCGATTTTTTGGTATTGTTGAGCTCCATAAGCTTGCCCACATAAGGTTTCCAGAGCACAGGCCATCCCTAACTGTTTCATAAGTAAAATTCATAAGAGTTACAGGAAGAAATAAACACTAGTAGAATCCCATAAACTGATACTTCAACAATCTATCATTTTGAGTCCTATATTGGTACTCGTAATCATTTCAGAAATATTTTAGGAATTGGGGTACTAAATTAAGTAAAATTTTAGAAATTCATAAACATCTTATATGGGTATCACAGCCACCCATAATCCGTGCATTTTCAGAAATTTCATATTTTTCTAGCTTTTGCATTTTCCTGGTACTGTAAACAACACCATGTTTTAGGCAGACTACAGATTAAAACCATTACACATTTACAACTAGGCTGTTAAAACTTAAGAAATACTGTCAGAAAGTAAACAAACAAACGGAAAACACATCAGAAATACTAACATAAGATTTTTCCACTAACTTATATGATACAGTGGGGCATCCTTTGTCTACTTTTTTCATTTCTTACTACTTAGATTTCTAGGCCAATTTATGCACACCTCGATTAATCTCTGAGAGACCAAACTCGCCCTCCACTAAAGGGACTTATTTACAGCTGGGATAAAGTCCCTTATGGACTAGCCACCTGGTGGGGTTGCATCCTTTGTTCACTTGACCAAATTGACCTGAAACATGGGTGGGTGTAGTTGGATTCGGCTGGGAAAAGGCATGCTTATTGATTATTTGATTAAAAAGGGGCATCACTGCAAGACAAAAGAGCGGCTTTCAATGCAGAGTCATAGAAAATGTCACAAAGTAGCAAACTATACAAAATATGTCAACCAATCCTTGTCAATACATTTCTAGGTACCCAAGGCTATCAAAAATATAATAGTTTAGTGTAAAGTAATCATATCTTGAAGACTTGAACTTCTTGGTCAGAAAACAGATGAGTACCAAAAAATCAGCTTTATTTCAAAATTTGTTTGATAGTTTATTAGCCATGGCAGGTAAAATGTCCTTTAGCTATGGGGCTATGGCTCTTACCAAATGGGCATAATCTACAAACATACTGCTATACTTCCAAACAAAAATTGAATAATTGGTTGACAGTAGTTGCTTTATGAACATCATACCAATGGATCATGGTAAAGGCTACCAGACAAAATGTCTCCCCCACCCACTAAACAAAAGGAGAGAGAGTCATAAAAGGCTGCCTAAAGATTTCCAAAGGTGAGTGGCTAATCAGAACTCAGAAGTCAGCTGTCAGCACTATTCAAATTAGTCTATCGATCCTAAAGATACTCCTTCCCTACCCCACCACTTCCACAAAAATAGAGAAAGTCTTTGGTGTTATCACTTACCAATAAAGGGTTAATCAAAATGTCACTTTCACCTCATCCTTGTCTAGCATACTGTATCATTGAAAAAGAAATGATTTCCGCACTCTACTTTTTTATATATACATTTTAAAACTTGTTTGTGTTTAAAATGTACTTAATAAAAAATATTCAATGTACACTAAAGAAACGTTTTGAAGTGCATTTATAAAAAATTGAAGAGTAAAAATCGTTTTCCTCCAAAGTATCTAATCATTTCATTTTTCTCCACCAACAATGGCCTTTGGGGGTAGAATAAATTTTACAAGTTTCGAAAAGTCGAACTCCTGTTTAATAAACAAATCTATTGACAATACACATATTTTCTTGAAGTCCTCCTATTCGAATTATAAATTTGCTTCCATGTAATATCTTTTAGAAACTGCATGCAAGAACCAGTCATTCTAAACTTTGTTTGGAGTGTTGGGGAGTGTAGAGGTGGTTTTTTGCGGATTAGTCAGATCGAGCTAGTTCCAAAATCGATCCAGAAATCAAGCAATAATTTTGCTTGACATAAACAGAAATCGATCGAGAGGGTACGAAGGCCAGACTTTTTTTCCGGACTAATAGCACCCCGTACTCTCACATCCCCTTTGGCTACTTGGGTAAGAAATGAAAAGAAAGGGGTGTGGTTTCTCTTAATGATATGAGAAAAGAAAAGAAATGAGAATGTTCTCTACCATCTCATTTGGACAAATCTCTCACTTTTTCTTCCCACCAAATCTCACCACTTTTTGGTGAGAAACAAAAATGGCTTTACGAGGGATTCTTGATTCTCACCTCTTTTACCATCCAAACAAAGGAGAACCCTCTTCTCCATTTCTTTTCTTTTCTCCTGAAAACCCACCATCCAAACGGGTTGTCAGGGCTCCGATTTTCATTGCTTTAGAACCTAGAAGTTAAGGAATTTCTGTCGCATGGTACGAAGGAATTTCACAAAAGGGTGCAACAAAAAAATAGTAGTAATTACATATCATATGAATGATATAGTGCCGGCTTGATTGTACAATAAATATTCAATCATACTGAAATAAATGCCATAAATATGGTCCCATTGAATTCAAGACTGATTTTTTTTGGTAATGCAGAATGTCACGCCCTGCATTACAGGAATCCACAATCTGGGTGTCACGAGATGACTTGCGTGCACCTCGGACTATTACCAACAGCCCCTCAACTGCTCTATTAGCATGAGGTGGCCCCAAGAGTTGTTTGCAAAAGAAATCCAAAACTAAAACCTCACAAGGAAGCAAACTCTAAGTCACAGGCTAAGTCCACCAGGACGGGTTTCATGACTGATTTTTTATCTAGTTAAAGGCCCATCCAACAAGTTTTTCGAAGGCATATAAATAACTTCCATGTCCCCTGTTGTCATAATTAAGCTAGCATACAGATGCAGCGACAAGAAGAGAAAGAGAGGAAGGGGGATAAGATTACCAGAAAACTGTAGCCGGTGACGCCAGAGAGAGAGGTAGCAATGGCGGTGCTAGAGAGAGAAAGTTCACCGAGGTGGCCAACCATCATGGTGGATATAACTTGCAACAAGTACTGACTCAGAGTCACCGCCACCATCGGCGCCGCTATAAAACCCAACCTCTTCATCTCCCCAACCAAAACTCCCCATGTTATCGAACTACTCTCTGATGATGTCTTCTCTCCCTCCTTCACTAGCAGCAAGCCTTCTTCCATTCTCTCTCTCTCTCTCGCACATTCACATCTTGCAGGAATCGGAAGAAAACACACACGTTTATTTATTTATCCGCACATAGAGAGGCTTTGTAAAATTTGTGGTTCTTTTTGTCTTGTACCGTGGGTGATATGTTGGAATTTTGTTTTTGTTTGTCCCTGGCCCTTTATGTTGGAATTTTGTTTTTGTTTGTCCCTGGCCCGTAAGGTCTCAAGACCCAATAGTTTTCTCTGCGTTAGGTCTCAAAACCCAATAGTTTTCTCAGCGTTAGGTCTCAAAACCTTAGTTTTCTCAGCGTTAGCTCTCAAAACCTTAAGGTAATAAATGGGGAGAAATAACTAAAAAGTTAAAATAATGAAATTGAAAAAAAATTATTGAAAACTTTGCGCAGAAAAAACTTACAATTAAAGCGAACATAGTAGCTGCCTTGAAGTTGATCCCATCCAAATGGGATCATTTCAGTTTGGAAACACTTACAATTAGTTTTTCTTATTGCTACAATTTCAAATCATTTGCATAAATTATCTACATATTTGGTCCAAGTATGAAACTTCCATCAATCATCTATTTAGCACTACAATAACAACCGCTTTGCATGTATACAAGAACACATTCATCCATAGATCATCCCAGCTAGTTGTTGTATTTAATTTCAAATTTTAATCTCAGTCTATTTATTTTGCTGTATAACCTATCTAGACTTCGTGGGAGTTTTGATTCAGTCATCTGTGCAATTAAGTTTGGCATGGGATAATCTATAAGTGACAACTAAAACAGAGGGAAGGTAAATGAAATTTTATAAATGTGAGGGGAGGTTTTGTATTTTTTAGAAACCTCAGGGGAGGTAAGTGAAATTTACCCAAAAAACAATCTCCCCAGAGGTCGTTTGCCTGTCTTGCTGCTGTTGTTGTTGCTGCCTGGGTGAAGAGGAGATCGTCAAAAGAGACACATGTACTTTATTGTACCTAAGGTAATATTGTTATGGAGAGAAATTTTAAGAGAAATTAAAGATTGTTGGGTTTCTCTGTTCATTCTCTACTTGGGATTTCTTGCAACTTACGAGGAGAAGGTTATGCTTAGGGGGTGTTTCTCTAATTGCACTCAAGAATCTTAACCGATCAAATTCTGTTTTCGCGAAAAAGTGGATTTTTGAGAAAGAATGTAAATTTTAAGGTTAAAAATCATGTGTTTACGTAAATAATTTTTCTATCAATATAGATCGTCTTTGATAGATCTCATTGAGATCTTTTAAACGGTAAAAAAAAATTGAAAAATTATTTTTCATTTTCGTTATATTTGAGTTTAAAATTAAAAAGAAAGGTCTTTAAAAAAAGCAACGGGGTCTCAGCCATCAACACCAACTCTACAACACTTCCCAATCCCAATCCTCAATTTCACATGGCTCCACAGGCAAGGACACGGCTTCACTCACCAACGCCGTCACCCTCTCTGCCAACTCAAGATCCATTATGCTCGGAACCCAAATCCACGGCCGTATCGTCAAGTTGGGATTTTCAAATCACATCTTCATGCAAAACAATCTTATCAAAATGTACTCACGGTGCAGAGTTTCGGTAATGGGCTTTATGTGTTCGATGGTATGCCTGAGAGAAGACTCTGATTGTTTTCGGGTGCGGTTCATAATGGTGAGTGTGATTTCGCCTTGGATGTGTACTTGAACATGACAAGAACTGGGTTGATACCTAATGAGTTTTCTCTTTGCAGTGTTGTGACGGTGTGCACTGATATGAGAGCTTATATGTTGGGGTTGTGTGTACACAGTTTTTCTCTGAAAGTTGAGATGGAGAAGAACTCGTTTGTGGGCAGTTCAATTTTGCACATGTATGCCAAGTTTGGATTCATCGAGGAGGCCGAGATGGTTTCTGAGGGTACCATACAGTCATGAAGTTGGTTGTTGGAATGCCATGATAGAAATTTCACATTACAAGCCCTAATTTCTTGCTCCAATTCATAGCATGTGAATAAACTTTAAGCTGCAACATACCTGAAGATGAAGATGCCATAGATGGAAGCTTGAGTGATGAGCTGAATTTGATCTTGAGATAGCTGAAGAAGAGGAAACCCACATGTACAGTACGTACCAATTTCTCTCCAGAGAGGAGTCCCTCTTGTCTCATCAGCCATGTGTATCAATGGGCTAGACACACGAAATATATATGAGGAGGGAGTAGGATCTCCTCTGGTACTTATAAAATGGCCTAGCCCATTATAGGTCCAAATTAATCATATAGTACCGGGCCCACACTTAGCAAAATACGTACTAACAAAATTAGGTTCATCAAAATAACCCATTACAAAATGGTGATCACTAACCAAATGGGTCTAAACAAATACTCCGATATATTTGATAGTCGAACTAATCCGGAACCTTTTTAACATAAATAATATGCTAGTCCACAAATTGGAATAAATCTAACATTCTCCCACTTGGACAGCATATGTCACTATGTAAGACACAAAAATGCTTTATAACAATTTAAGCAAACATATATCCGGATTAGTTAATAAGTGGCCACAACAAAGACTATCAAACGTGAGTTAGCACACATTCCTGTGTCCATAAGGGTTGCATAAGTATTCAATCATATAAGTCAATGCATCGACAGGATACAAAGCACACAACCAAATATTTACAACCCGTGACACAGATGGTAGTATGAAAGTGTGGTATCGAAAATATACAAAAGGTGATCATCATATCAATTTCCACAAGATCCATGTGTCCACCCAAGACACTGTGCCTACTGAGATTGGGTCAAAATATCTCAGATTCTAGCACCAATAATGCCATAATTAACAAAATTGCGCGCCCAACAAAATATGGCAATAAACTCAAGAATGCCATGGCTAACAAAATGCGCACACAACAAAATATGGCAATAAACATTGATCTTAGCATGCATACAAAATTCTCGAGAGTATGATCAACCAAAAATAACACCATTAACACAGTAGCAGCTAATTACAATATACAAATCTCCCACTAAGCAAAATCAACAGAAGACTCAACTAATCTCATATGAGTCGCATGCTCTTGTAACACTTTAGGAGCTAAACCTTTAGTTAGTGGGTCAGCCAACATTTGCCCTATGAAAATGTGTTCAACATTTATAAAATTGCAGCAGAGTTACCACAAAATATCTTTAGTGGTTTCGAAATGGAATCAACAATTCAAAACCCAAGAAACAAAATTGCATAGCGGAAATGCATGACAAGTAGCTTCATAACAAGCTATGTACTCTACCTCCATAGGTGTTGTAAGTGTCAGTTTGACACTTTCTCAAGATACAGCTCCGTTTGCCATCATAAACACATAACCAGAGGTGAATTTTCTGTCATCTATACAACCAGCATAATCAGCATTAGTGTATCCAACCACATTCAGAATATTAGCACATCGGTAAGTAAGCACAAAAACTTTGGTACCCTTTCACAATAGGTGCTTTTCCGAGAGAACAGGACTGCATGATAAACCTTTTCAAAATTCTGTCAATGTAGGTATTTCTGAGACAAGCCAAGAATACCATTTGTTCTATCACGAAGGATTTGGATACCCAAAACATAAGATACCTCACCAAGATCCTTCCATCAAAAGCATAAGGAGTAATTGCTTCGTCTCAGTCAAAAGTGCAATATCATTAGCACCGAAGTAGAATATCAACATACAAGACGAAAAATATAACTACTCCCACTGACCTTCAGGTATATACACTGATCTGCAATGTTCTCCTTAAAGCCACAAGAGGTGACAATCTTATCAAACTTCAAGAAAAACAGCACGAAACAAAATCTGAAGATGAATCAACCATGTAAAAACCATCAGATAGAGTGCCAAAACCAACAACAAAAGAGTTATAATACAAGCCAACATGTCCATTTCCAAAAGTGTATCCACATCGATCCAAAAGAGATACAGATATTAGGTTTCTTCCAACAGAGGGTACAAAAGCTACATCCCTTATAGTTCCACATCCCTTATAGTTCCAAAATATGTCCAGAGGATAATATATGAAAGTCTAACTACTCATATATGCTCCACTACTCCATTCCCCACGTTCACCATCAACTTCTGTTCATTTGGCTTCCAACTGTTTCTAAATTCCTTTCTTCTACAACCAAGCTTTGAATTTCCTACAATCCACCTTTTTGTGACCATAGACACGACAAAAGTGGCATTTTCCTTTAAAGCCATCAGTCTTAGGCTCAACTAGACTTGGTGGTGTAGCTTGCTGAGTAGATTTCTCATGCTTCCTATTGGGATAAGTGTAACATTCTGAATTTTCAGAAAATAAAAGAAAATTTAAATGTTAACTTCTAATTAATTAGATTAGTTAGTAAAAGATATGATTAAGCATATAATTTATTCTACCAATGAATTGTTCGATTTTTATTAATACTTCACATATACGCACTATGATTATCCCTTAATCCTTCTAACTACTCCTAAGAGTTCTAGTTAAAATATTATCTGGTGGGAAGCCAACTAGTACTACACCTCTATTTAGTTAGCTGAAAAATTAGGCCTTCTCTCACTCCTTTGCAAGTTGTGTAATCAATCACTCTCTTCACATGGCCTTCTTTCCATCCATGTACATACCTATCCAATCTAACTAAATTTGAAAACCATCAGATAATGGTTCATGTTCCCACTTTTTTTCTAATCTTCTCGGCACTCTTTCCCTTATCTCTATATTTGTACTCTCTCTCTCACCTTCTTTATATAAATGCATCTCCTTTAGACTCCGAAAATTTGTTACCCATATCATTGCTTTAACTGCAAAAACAGTAGAGAGAAAAGAAAAACAAGAAAGCTTCCGTGATTCCCCGCTACCGCCGTCTTCTTCATTTTGCCGAATCTGTCCGGAATTCATTTTTCACTTTTCGACCGAATTCAAGGTAGACAAATCTCTCCTCTACTCTTCCCTAAGAATATTTTTACTCTTATGTGTTAGTTATAATACTTAGAAGTGCACGAGAATCGATTCTATAATGAAAACAAAAAAAAAAAAAAAGAATAGAGGCGAAGCTTTGTTTTCTGGAAACCAACCCAATGCTACAGTAGCATGCACGAGTATTTATTTAGGTGATGTGCTGAAATTACAGTTTAGTCCCTTGAGAGTAAAGAGTTTATAAATCTAACTCTTGAGTTGTAAAATTTAATATTTAGCCCCGAGATTAATTAGTTTTCGATTCCGACGCCGCCGGCCGAAACCCACTGAAATGTCCGAACCTATGGCCACTGTTTATTTCTAATATATTTTGGATTATTTCCAGTTTAGTCCCTCAAGAATGTTTAGTTTGTAAATCCCACCCTTGTGTATCAAAAGCTAATCGTATAGGCCCCAATAAGAATTGCTTAGTTGTTTTAAATTGCATGATTTATGTATTCGCATGATAAATTCTTTGCCATGATAAATCTTATCGCATGAATAGCTCTGTCACATGATTATTTTTATCACATGGTTAATTATTGTTAGCATGTTCGTAAAATGTTAAATTGTGTGAAATGTTGTTGTACTGATAGATTGGACAAATAGGTTTTCTGGGTGGTTACGAGTAGTGATTCACGTAGACGATGTTAAGTTAATGGTAATTGGTAAAGTGTTGAGGTGTAAGGCTATGAATTGTGATTTGAGCCATGGTGATGGCAAGGGTAACCTATGGGGCCCTGTGTCGAAATGGGTTACCTGCGGGGCCCAGTGTTGAGAAATGTTGTGACACTAACGTATGATACGTCATGTGAAGTTTCTCTTTGAGGAAGTGTATGGGTCCCATGAGATGGTTATAGTTAGTGAGACGTTAATGTATGATACGTCATGGGAAGTTTCTCTTGGGAAAGAGAATGGGTCCCATGAGACGGTTATAGTTAGCGTGGGGTAGTGGATGTCCGACCCTAATGTACGATACGTCATGGTATGATTCGATCCTCCTGTTATGGTCTTAAGTGAGAACATGCTCGGTACATAACTTAGGTGCGCTCACCTAGGACCCTGGTTCAGGATAAGCAAGAGGAAGGGTGGACCCATGAGACGGTTGTAGTTAGTGGATGTGGGAGGAAAGGATCTCGTGGAGACGATCCTTAGATTTCATGTAAGATGATGGATAGTAAAGAAAAAGTCGATGTGTTATTATTCTGTATTTTCTGTGTATCATGAATTATTATATTGTTGATCTGCTAATTGTAAGGTGAGGGTTTAATAGGGTTGAGATTATCTACTGAGTTTCAAAACTCATTAAGTGTCGTTGGGCTGGCGTTTCATGCCAGGAAATCAAGAGATCGAAGAGCAGAATCCACTGCAAGATGATCCGTATTAGGGTGAGGACCTCCCAGCAGAGGAAACGGAGTTCGTTGAGCCTTGGAGGCCATACCCTTAGAAGCTCTGCTTATTTGATAAACTTTTATTTAAATTTTCATAAGTGTTATCACATTGTTAAACTCTATTTCATTTTGTTGTTTTGTAAGACAACAATGTAGGTTGGAATTTGGTATTTGAGGTTTTCCGCTGCTAAACTATGTTTAATAAAATTCCATTTCTTATATATCAGTTTTATAAATTTTTAAATCAGTTGAAAATGGATTAATTAACGTGTCCGAAAATCGAGGCGTTACAATAAGACTTGTTAGTATTGTACTCAGACTTGAAGTTTTTGTTATTGTGAGAACCACTATCATTAGTAACAACAAAAGCACTTTCAAACTTAGCCCTTTTTGTTTCCTTGAATCGTTCCACTCTCCCTTCTTAGCATTATAGGCAGATTTTAGACCATCAAATTCTGAAGGAAGAGACTCAAGAACTGTCCACACCAAGAAATCTTCAGCCAGCTCAACTTTCATGTAAAGACCCGGTATTTTTAATAAATAATAATGATTAACAAAGAAAATTTTCACAAAAGAAATTCATAAATTTACTACATCACAATTTCAAAAGCATATGTCATTATATTACAATCGCTTTGAATAAGTCAAAATATTACATTTTTCAAATAAACTTAGAAGCTTCCAAAATAAAATCGACTTCAATTAATCAGAGCAACTATGCGCACGGAAACCGAGGTTTTCAGCTTCTTCCTCAATAGGATTGAACTCGATCGAATCGTACGACACTTCTGTTCCATCTTCGGTACCTGGCGTTCGAGTCACCAGGGCAACGTAGTACCGTGAGCGATGACGCTCAGTAGCCAAAATCCACCCGAACCCATAACTTACAAGCAATATAATATAATTGAAATGCATCGACATAACATAAAAGAGAACAATTCATCATTTTATTACTATTCTTCAACCTAAGTGATATCTCGGATCTTATCCACAGAACCGTTCCTACCCTTAACCTCCAGCGTAAGGCAACCCAGTATGATTCAGACAGCTCCTTGTTGTGTCCCGCTGATAGCTACCAAGTTATTTACTCAGATCTACAGTCGACGCAACCACACAAGGAAGGAACCAAATATGTTCTCGCAGCCAATCACCACTGTGCCCTACCTAGGGTTACGTTTCTTAAACAACCCAGTGTGATTCAGACAGCTCCTTGTTGTGTCCCGCTGATAGCTACCAAGTTATTTACTCGGATCTACAGTCGACGCAACCACACAAGGAAGGAACCAAATATGTTCTCGCAGCCAATCACCACTGTGCCCTACCTAGGGTTACGTTTCTTAAACAACTTGGGTCTCTGTTAGCACCCATCTTAAAACCATGACTTAATCACTTTCCCATTTATCCTTTACTTATCAACGTCTACGTGATCCTCTAATCGTATACCACCCCAGGAACCTATTTGTCCATTCTACAAGTACAGTAAGGTATCATGCAATCCAACATTTTAAATAAACATAATTATCATGCTAACAACATTTAATCATGTGAATAAAGAAATCATGCATGTCCACAGTTAACAGGAATTAACCAAGAAACAAAATAATTTAAGCTTTACAAGGACTAATAACCATATTCACCTTTCATTACTAATTATCACTTAAACAGAGTAATCGACCTAACATCAATCGTCTCTTAAACTAATACTTGCATTTAACAGGTGTAGATCTCCACATTATTAGGACATTTCAACAAAACATACTAACAACATTTAATCGCACGATAAAAACAAATCATGCGATAAACTTAGTCATGCCATAGAATTAATCATGTGATTAAACTAAATTAAGTGATCCTTATTATTTTCTCTTTTCTTTTTTTTCAAAGCTAAAGTCTACGTTTACTCTTAATCGTCGCGGGGCGTTAAGGGGATTAGAACCGAATCGAAAACTAATTAACCTCGGGGCTCAATATTAATGTTTATTACTCAAGAGTCAAATTTACAAGCTCTTAAATCACGAGGAGTAAACTGTAATATACTAAAATCATTTCAAGACTTTCCAGTGACTGGTTTACGGAAAACAGTGGTTCGGATTTTCAGTGGGTTTCGGCCGGATTACGAACGGCGACGTCGGGTTCGATTATTTTTATACCGAAACACGAAACAATCAATACGGAACATAATATATATTTAGGGAGGTGAGTTCGGACTACCTCTCGTCCGGTGAATGATTTACGGAGGGATTTTGGAAAGAGACGGCGGCAGGTCGTAGCAGCAACAGAGCTTGGTCGAAAGGTGGTGAGCACGGCAGGTGGTTGATCTTGGTGGCGGTGGCTGCTCCGGATGGTGATGAGAGGTGGCAGAGCTCGGCTGCTTTCTGGAATGTTTTGCAGCGAGTACCAGAGCTTGAACGAGCAGATTTTTTTTTTTGAGCCGTTTCGGAGAGAAAACGAAGCTGTGTTTCGGAGCCAGAAGGGGGCTGATTTCAGAGCTCGAAAGGATTGATTAAAAGGTGGGTTTCATGACTGGGCTGAGCTGGTTTCGGTGGTGGGCTCGGTGATCGGTGGTGGTGAGCTCGGCAATGAAGGTAAGGGAAAGTGGCCGGCTGTTCTTCTCTCTCTCTGCCGGCAAATAAAATGAGAGATGGGGAGGAGGGTTAGTAAAAGAAGTTTAAAGGGTTGACAAATCCTCCTGGTCAATAAGAGGGCATGGTTAAAAATGTTTATTTGGTGGTTAAAGGAAAGAGTTTTAAATGGTTTTCAACATTTGATTGGCTAAGAAATTATTTTAGACACAAATGGGGACACATGCGCCAGAAACGGATGGGAGGGAGGTGATGGGTATAACTGGCTGGAAAAGGTTAAGAGTAGGGTAAAATGATCCAGTGTAACACAAAGTGCACACACATGCACACAATAAAGAATTTAATCACCGGATGCACAAGCGTAAAATCGATTATGGAATAATATTGGTGTGACGTCATAAATAATTTTTTTTTTGCATTAAATAAACTAACGAGAAAAAAATAATTTTTTTTTTTGTTAATCATTATTATTTATTAAAAATACCGGGTCTTTACATTTCATGTCTTTCAACTTGTTATAATAACGTGTTAGTTTCATGATGTGCTCACGGACACCACTTGAACCATCATAGTCTTTTGAAGTGAGCAATCGCATATAGGTTGCTTTCTTAGCTTTGTCAAACTTGGTAAAATGCGTGCCGACAGCAGTCAAGTAAGCCTTAGCATTTTCGTTATCAGGAGCACATTGTTTAATAGACTTGTCCATAGTAAATTTCATAATCATGAGACAAGTACGGTTTGAATGCTCCTACCTTTCATAATAAGCTTTTGCTTCAACGGAACTTTCAGCAGTGAACATAGGTGGTGTTTTCTCCCTTATGGCCAAATCCAAATTCATAATGGCCAAGTTCACCTTAAGTGACTCATTCCAATCCTCATAATTGGTCCCATTCAATGTTTTGATGGCAGAAAATTGCAGAGATACACCAGGATTGAAAACTGAAGAAATAATACTAGATTTACTAAGTATGTAAAACAAAAGCATGCTTATCAAAAAAATTCTTCACTTCACCAGCTACAAAAGGTTATACTAGAGTCTTAAATCACAAGACTAGTAAGACTCTTACGTAGGACAAAGCAGAACAATTAAATATAACAACTTAAAATGACCCACTACCAACAGGGTAAAATTGAGTCACCAAATGCAATATAGTTAATTGTTCTCTTTATCGTTCAAAGCATCCTTCCAAACAATGATTTACCGATAGGGTAAAGTCATAGCCAGACTATATGGACCTTTGTTAATCTCAACAATATCGCCGTAATCAACATAAGCGACGTTCAAAGAACAATTTTTGATAACCAGTAAGGATGAAAAAATATTACCCACTTTAGCACTTGCACTTAAAAACTGGTTATAAAACCAATCTAAAATGGTACTTTGATTTGTTTATCCAAACAACAGCTTTTTAAAAAAAATGTAACGAAAAGACGAAAGTGTTGAGAGGTGCAACGATCAACAGGTTCCACCACTTCCCTTAATTTCGTCAAAGATTAGACCAATCAAGTCCTCCAAAATTTGGTAAAGCCATTATTATTATTATCACTACAAAAAACGTGTTCTCTTTTAACAATAGTTCTCTTTTAACTGGAGCGGTTCTTACTTTGGGTGGTGTGGCCTATGTCCCGAAATTACAAATGAATCTAATTTCACTTAGCCGAATGGACACCATTGGATGCAAGTATTTTGCTGGAGGTGAAGCCATGAAAATCACACGCGGCGGTAAGGTCCTAATGAAAGGAGAGAAGTGTAAAGAGTTGTATCGGTTGATTTGCAAAACTGTTTACTCAACAAAGGTTTGGAAATGACGTGCACAAGGATATGGGTACCCAAGGTGTGAGTGATAAGCACCCGGTAATGTAATGTAGAGTGCGCTAGTGTCTAGTTTTAGTTCAATTTCACTGTTAATTAGTTGTTTTTAATGATGTTTGCTTGTAGAGTGGGCTGGTTTCGTTTTGCAGAAAAATCACCAAATAAAGGAGTTTTAAACCTCAAGGCGTACCAAAGAGATTCATGGCCCAATGGTGACCCGATGGCTAGAATTGCCAAGGCAAGGCATGGCAAAGCAGAGCAAGACCAAGGGCTGGGCGTAATTCACTTAATAATTCCTCCATCTGTACCGTAATGGTTCAACGCATGCAGCCAAGATTTTTAATAGTGTCGGCATCGATAGATAGTAATTTGTCCCATCGGTACCAAGGGGATTTAATAGGAATCAGTCAAAGTAGGCTCGGCATCGATGGAATTTAATATTATCAATCGGCACCGAGCATCTTCGTGCCAACTCCTCTTTGAGACTTTGCATCGATGGAATTTAATATTATCTATCGGTACCGAGCACCTTATTTCAGCAGCGTAAGGCCGTTTCCATCGGTACCGAGGGCCATAGGGGCGAATCTTTAGAGCATCTCGCGGTATATTCTGCGCGTGGAGCCCCGGAATATAAAAGCTTGTGTCATTTTTTGTACAAACAAGTAGGAAAGATTGAGTAGTACATTTTCTAGATCTAGTTTGGATACTTTTTAGCTTTTTGAATTGTTCTTATTGTGTTCTTGCTTTCCAGCACTTTATTTCTTAATTTTCTGCCTTAATTGGTTTTCTTTTGCTATTCTTGTCTTAATTAAAGTTGTAGTTTTATCCCGATCTATCGTTTGAGCCAATTTATTTCTAGTCTTGTCTTTTCAATTATGTTAAGTAGATTTTTGCTTACTTTTATCTTCATAGATATGTGTGAGTAGTTTCAAGGGTTAGGTCATGGGATAATTAGCATCCCATGACTTGGGCGAAAATTGCATTTTTCACCAATAAAGCTTTAATTTTTGGATTTAAAAAATTGATGTGGGGTTCGAATTCGTTTGGTAAATCGCCGAGGTGTTAACCTCTTTGATCATGTGTAGGTAGGAGCATTGCCTACCTACCACACATGATACTTAGAGCTCTGACGCACGAGGTGGTTATCGAACGAATTCTGGAGCTAGCTTGATAATTAAATCTCTATTTTCCGGTTTTGGAACCTTAATTGCATATCTTAAATTGCGTGAATTGGTGAAAATGTGGTTTAGTTCAAGTCATGAGTGCTAGTGATTCCTAGACTTAACCTGCGTTTTAATCTAGTTTATTCGTTTTAAATTAGCCTTTTTGTTTCCACCGTTTCAAAGCAAAACCAAGTTGACTGTCTAAAAGTCGAAATCCATTCTTACATTTACAAATCCGACCAAGCCACATAATTTTTACCTTGGGTACGATCCCGGACTTCACCAGATTATCTTGCTTCAATTGACATTCAAACCCTACGCTTGGGGTGATACTCTTCTATATCGGAAGATTCGAAGCATTTTTGGCGCCGTTGTCGAGGATTTCTTATTATGGCTTTCTTGGAGGTTCAACAAAGCGCTGTAAGTATCCCGCTTTCGTCTCTTAGTAGTTTAGTAGTTTGTGTGTTAGTTGTTCATATTTAGTTTGGTGGATACCTCTAACCTGACCTTGTTGTCAAACTTGAGGTGTAACGAAGCCAAGCTAAATATTGAGGGTGTTCTTAGTTAGTTAGTTTAGTTTAATTTGTTAGTTTACTTAGCTTAATTTGATTGCATTGCTTAGCCGAGGTGGTGGCATAACCCCTCCAGTCTGGTAGCTTGTTGTTAGTTAGTTAGTAGTATTTCTTTTGTGTATGCCTGTGTTCCGAAGCCCAACTTCCAATCGGCTTCATCGTTCTTCTTCTCCGCCTAAAATTCGGAGTATCACTCGGGCTTATCCTGCGCATTCTCCGCCTTGCAAATTAAATCGCAAACTTATTCGCAAAGGCCCAATGGCCGAAGAAGCTGCTGTTCGTACTCTTCGCGAATATCTTAATCCAGAAAGGGGTCCTCAGATATCGCCTATCGTTATTCCGACTCCAGCTGCTGGGAATGTCTTTGAATTCAAAGCTGAGTATCTTCGGGTAATTCCAGAATTTCAGGGCCGAGAGTTGGAGGATCCGTATTCTCATATCCGGGAGTTCGAGTCTGTTTTGCATTCCTTGGTCCCTGCTCAGAATCAACTTGATCAAGCTCGCCTTAAGCTATTCCCATTCACTCTGAAGGATAAGGCGAAAGAGTGGTTCAATTCATTGAAGCCTCGTTCACTACGTACTTGGAGGGAGGTTCAAGATGCTTTCATTTCAAAGTTTTTTCCGGCCAGTCAGACGAAATTGCTTATGGATCAGATTCAGAATTTCAAGCAAAGGAGGACGAAACCTTTCACAAGTATTGGGAACCGCACAAGGACTTACTTATGGCGGTTCCTCATCACAATTTTCCGTTGTATCTTCAAGTCAATTATTTCTACATGGGGTGTTCTCAAGAAAGTAAAAAGCTTCTCGACACTTTGGGTGGAGGCGACTTTATGGGGAAAACACCGGAGGATGCATGGGATTATTATGAGTCTTTGGCCGAGAAAACTCAAGCATGGCAGTTTACATATCCGGGGGAAAGAGCAATGTTCAATCAAGGTCCCACTGGTTCGGGGAAATTTTCTATTACAGAACAAAGTGCTTTTGAAACTCGCTTGGAGGAAATTGCTCGGAAGCTTGACAAGTTGGAACTTAAAAGTGTTCAATCTCAAGAAGTGAAAGTGGTACGCCAAGTGGAGGACGTTTGTGTTATTTGTGAGATGGTGGGCCATTCTACCGAAGCTTGTCCAAACATTCCGGCTTTGAAAAATGTGATTAATGGGATTGCTCTGGAGGAGGTTCAGGCCGTGCAACGTTTTGATCCTTATTCTCAATCTTTTAATCCTGGGACACGTCAACATCCGGCATTCCATTGGAGTCAACCAGTTGAGGGGGGTTCTTCTCAAGCTCCTCCCGCTCCTCAAATGCCTTGGAAGCAACCTCAAAATGCTTTCCGTTTTCTTTAAGCTCAAGGTCCGCCCGGTTTTGCTCAATCTAGTTCATTCCCACATGCTAATCAGTTTCAGCAACCACCTGTTCAGTTTCAACAACCACCAAAGCGTTCTTGGGAAGATCAATTTAGTGCTCTCTTGCAAAGTCAAACTGCGATCAATAAGCAACAAACTCAGATGATGAATGACATCAGGAATCAGTTGGGGAAGTTGACAACTACCGTGGGTATGCTTCAACAAGAAAAGGGGAAGTTTCCAACACAACCTTTACCTAATCCGCAAACGATGTCCACTCCGCCTAATTCTCAAGGTCTTCACTTTGCTAGCTCTTCGGTGAATTTCCCCGAGCAAGCAAAGGCTATTATTTCTCTTCGAAGTGGAAAGGTGGTGGATAACCAAGTGGAGATGCCTCCGGAACCAACTTATCTACCTCCTCCTATCGATCGTTCAATTCCAACATCAACTCTTGGGGAATCTTCCAAGGAGGCAAGCGAAGTGGTTTCAAAGGAAAATGGTAAAGGTAAAGCGAACGAACAAAGTGTATCAGATCCTAGAGTTATTCCAACACCGGCACCATTTCCTAACCGTTTAAGAACTTTGGCGAAACCAAATTTGAATGCGGAGTTGCATGAGTTATTCAATCAAGTGAAGATCAGCATTCCTCTTATGGATGCAATTAAGCAAATTCCGTCATATGCCAAGTTCCTCAAAGATCTATGCACTCAGAAGCGCAAGCTTAATGTTCAAAAGAAGATATTCCTTACGAAGCAAGTGAGTTCTATCATTCAGACGAATATCGCGCCGAAGTACAAGGATCCGGGAAGCCCTACTATCGCGGTTACCATTGGAGGGAAGCGTATCGAACAAGCCTTACTCGATCTTGGTGCAAGTGTCAATCTACTTCCGTTTTCTGTTTATCAAGAACTTGGCTTAGGGGAGATGAGGCCTACTCGTGTCATTTTACAATTGGCCGATCGGAGTGTTCGTACACCGAGGGGAGTAGTAGAAGATGTGCTAGTTCAAGTTGGACAATTTATTTATCCGGTGGATTTTGTAATTCTTGATACAAATCCGAATGATTCTTTGGCTACTTCCACTCCGGTTATTCTTGGGAGACCCTTTTTAGCCACGGCGGATGCAATTATCAATTGTCGCAATGGACTTCTCAACATGACCTTCGGTAACATGAAGATGGAGGTCAATGTTTTTAATGTGGGCAGTCAAATTGGGGATGATGAGAACGTGAATGAAGTGAGCCTCATTGATACTCTTGTGGAGGAACATGTGGATGAGTTGCTTTATAGTGATCCTTTGGAAGTTGCTCTTACAGCCGAAGAGGTCGAATTTCTTGAGTCGTCTGAAGTGAATTATTTATTGTCACTACTCGATGAGGAAGATGAAGTATGTGCTATAAATTCTTGGGTTCCAAAGTTCAACGAATTTGAAGAGCTTCCCCCACTTGAGAAGAAAGTGCTATCATCCAGTGTTGAGCCACCGAAGTTGGAGTTGAACCCCTTGCCTGACACGTTGAAATATGCTTTCCTTGGAAATAACGAGACTTATCCTGTGGTTATATCTTCTTCTCTTGGAAATCTCCGAGAGGAGAAGTTGCTCAAGACGTTAAAGGGGCATAAGAAAGCTATCGAGTGGACTATTGCGGATATTCAAGGGATCGATGCTACTCTTTGTTCTCATCATATTGCTTTAGAGGATAACGTCAAACCATCTCATCAACCTCAACGCCGTTTGAATCCGATTATGAAGGATGTGGTCCGAGCAGAAATCTTGAAGTTGCTAGATGTAGGTATCATTTATCCCATAGCTGATAGTAAATGGGTTAGCCCAGTCCAAGTTGTATCAAAGAAATCTGGAGTCACCGTTGTGCGTAATGAGGAGAATGAGCTTGTGCCAACACGTGTTCAGACGGGATGGAGAGTATGTATCGATTATCGAAAGCTCAATGCAAGCACCAGAAAAGACCATTTTCCCTTGCCATTTATCGATCAGATCTTGGAAAGGATAGCTAGGCACGCATTCTACTGTTTCTTGGATGGATACTCTGGGTACAATCAAATCGAAGTTGCTCTAGAAGACCGAGAAGACAACATTCACTTGCCCCTTCGGAACCTTTGCTTATCGTCGTATGCCGTTCGATCTATGCAACGCTCCGGGTACTTTCTCAAGATGCATGATGGGGATTTCTAGTGACATGGTTCAGAAGATCGTAGAAGTCTTCATGGATGATTTTTCTGTCTTTGGTGATTCATTCGAGTCTCGTTTGGAGAATTTGGAAAAAGTTTTAACACGATGTGAAGAAAAGAAGTTGGTTTTGAATTGGGAGAAATGTCACTTTATGGTAACCCAAGGCATCGTTCTTGGTCACATTGTTTCTTCTAAGGATATCGAGGTGGATAAAGCTAAGATTGACTTGATTGGGAACCTTCCTACTCCGAAATGTGTGAAGGACATCCGTTCTTTCTGTGGACAAGTCGGATTCTATCGCCGGTTCATCAAGGACTTTAGTACTATTTATTGACCCCTTATGCCAACTTCTTGCCAAAGACGTACCTTTTGAGTGGACTCCCGCATGCGAGCAAGCTTTTATTAAGTTGAAGGCTAGTCTTACCACTCCTCCTATTGTGCAACCACCGGACTGGAGCTTACCTTTCGAGCTTATGTGTGATGCAAGCGACTATGCTGTAGGAGCTGTTTTGGGGCAAAGGAAAGACAAGCATCCCTATGTGATTCATTATGCGAGCAAAACCTTGAATGATGCTCAAGTGAATTATACGACCACGGAGAAAGAATTACTTGAGGTGGTGTTTGCTCTTGATAAATTCCGGTCTTATCTAATTGGTGGTTCCGCTCTCAAGTATCTCCTTACAAAGCAAGATGCCAAAGCTCGATTGATACGATGGATTCTCCTTCTCTAAGAGTTCAATTTGACCATCAAAGACAAGAAGGGGGTCGAAAATGTGGTAGCCGACCACTTATCGAGGTTAGAGTTTGAGGATCCTACTCCGAGTCTTCCTATAGTGGACACATTCCCGAATGAACAATTGCTAGCTGTTTCGAGTACCCCATGGTTTGCTGACATTGTGAATTATTTGGCTACGGGTCTCTTACCATCGCATTGGTCTCCTCAAGAATGTCGTCGTTTCCTTCATGAAGTACGGATGTTCTCTTATGATGACCCTTATCTCTTCAAGTATTGCCAAGATCAAATAGTGCGCCGTTGTGTTCCCGATTTGGATCAACGGAGAATTCTCGAGTTCTGCCATTCAGAAGCGCGTGGAGGCCATTTCTCTTCTAAGAAGACTTCTGCCAAGGTGCTACAATGCGGGTATTATTGGCCAACTTTGCACAAGGATGCTTATCACTTTTGCGTTGCTTGTGAACGTTGTCAAAAACTGAAAAGTGTGACTCAGAAGGACGAAATGCCACTAACAAACATACTAGTGGTTGAGATTTTTGATTGTTAGGGCATTGACTTCATGGGACCGTTCCCTGTTTCTTTTGGAAATCTGTACATTCTATTAGCAGTTGATTATGTATCGAAATGGGTTGAAGCCATTGCAACGCGTACCAATGATGCCAAGGTAGTTGTGGAGTTTCTCAAGGACAACATTCTTGCACGTTTTGAGATGCCGAGGGCAATCATAAGCGACCAAGGGACTCATTTTTGCAATCGAATCTTTGAAGCTTTGATGAAGAAGTATGGCATCACCCACAAGGTTTCCACCGCTTATCATCCGCAAATGAATGGGTAGGCAGAATTGGCAAATAGGGAGATCAAGCATATCTTGGAAAAGACCGTAAATCCGAACCATAAAGATTGGAGTCTTCGTTTGAATGATGCACTATGGGCTTATCGCACGACATACAAGACTATCTTGGGAGCTTCGCCGTATCGTTTGGTTTTTGGGAAAGCATGTCATCTCCCGATCGAGCTAGAACACAAAGCTTATTGGGCAATTCGGGCCTTGAATTATCGGTTGCCGGCCGCTAGAGCACATAGAAGGCTCCAACTCAACGAGCTTGAAGAGATTCGGAGAGATGCTTATGACAACACCGCCATATACAAAGCCAAAGTCAAGGCCTTCCACGACAAACAAATTCACCGGAAAAAATTTTATGGTTGGGCAGAAGGTACTCTTATACAATTCTAAGCTTCATTTGTTTCCCGATAAATTACGTTCTCGTTGGGCGGGCCCGTATGTTGAACATGTTTACCCTCATGATGCTGTTAATGTGTTGAATCCTGTTAATGGTAAATCTTTTAAAGTAAATGGGCAAAAGCTTAAACCGTTTGCTTCGTCTGGACCTAACCTCTTTGAAAGGTTCACACCCCAAGCGTAGGGCTAGGTCGTTGAAAGCATAATAACCGGTAAGACCGGAATCATTCCCACAGAGAAGTCTTCTTTAGCGAATTCGGATTAGATGTTGAGTAGAGAGTTGCGGCGTTCAAGCGGCCAACTTTGGAGTTTTGATTCGATTGACGAAATTAAAACTTGGAATTTAAACTAGATGATAAACGGTCGAGTCATAGGGATTGATTTACCCACGACTTAGCCGTCAAATGGTTCCTTCATCTAACTCATGAGTGAACCGAAACCGTCCGGATTCCACTTGAAGAATTAAAAGCTGAAGACTACTTATAACTTAACTCAAAGCTCTAATTCAAATTGAACTCATTTAACGCAAGTGAGAGACGAAAAAGAATCGTTCGCACGCGTAGGATTATCAAGTACGTAGCATAAGGTGATAGACTTCATTGATCAAAGAAGCCACCAACCCCATGATCAATACTAGAAATCATGGGTTTAATTCATTCAAAACCTTGAAATTAAGCTAAAGATTAAGAGAAACCATTTAATCGACTAATTCATAGGGTGAACCTCACCCCATGACCAAACCTATATACTACTCATACATAGCAAAAAGACTAGAAAAAGAGTTAAGCATAGCAAACATAATTCACCGATAAAAACGAAAATAAACTTGAATTATAAGAAGATCCAAACCAAAGCTATAACATTAATACTTGAGAAAACGTCAAAACACTTAAACTTACTTGAGTTCTTGAAGGAAATAACTTGAAAAGCTTGAAAGACTAACAATGGAAATCCTAGAGCAAAAACTAGAAAACTAGGCCTAAAAACTAACTAATGGACTCCTCCTTTCCATAAATGGCATACAAGCCCATTTATAGAGCTTACAAAATCAGCCTTACAATGGACAAAAAGGCCCCCAAAATATCCCAAAAACATACTAGAAGTAGAAACTTTCTATATATGGAAGGTTGAAACATTCAGCAAAAAGTGCTGGTCGAAGGGCATTGGTACCGGTACCTCAAAAACGAGGTATTGGTACCAATGCAACTGTCTTCAATTTCAGCGACAAGGTACCGGTACCTCAAAAACGAGGTACCAATACCTCTGTGTAGAAAATGCAGAACAGGGGCAGCTTGGGCTATCATGCCTTGGCGTGACCCGATGGCCTTTCATTGCTTGATTTCTTGATCACCGGGACTTGGCGGACATATGCCATGGGCACTTGGACTCTCGGATACCCTTGAGAACCATCCTTGATGCATAAGGCTCGTTTGAACCACTTAGGCACGTTTCTTGCCAACCTTGACCTCCGGCCAATCTCCGAGGCTTCTTGTGACACCGTTAGGCTTTGGTGATGATGAGATGACTACCGGTGGGCATTTGGACACTTGGTTCATCCCGGAACGTTGATTGGCATTCAAAACCTCATTTTAAGCACGTTTAACCTGAAATGCACACAAAAATACCTTACGTGCAAAACGGGTTAAAAACAACTATTTAAATGCATCAAAGCTACAAATTAGAGGATTTAAACCCCAAGATTATACAATCTTGGGTGCTAATCACCGTTCCTTGGACTTGTTGAGGTGGGCGAACCGGATGAGGAATTGAGCGATCCAGTTTACACGGTCGCATAATTGCTTTTCTTTCTTGCTTTGTTCGCTTTTGTTTAGTTATGCATGTTCTGTGTTGTTCGTTCTTTCTTTCTTTGTTTTCTTTTGTTTCGTTTTTGCATGTTTGGTTTGTTTTGTTTTGTTTTGTTATTTGTTTTGCATCGAACAAAATGTTGGAGATAAATCACATGAAAAGATATCACTAATGTGCTAGTGTAACAAGGGCTTTCAATAGTCTTTCTTGGAAATAGTCTATCGTTAATGATCCATGCACTCCGAGATTGACCCTATCAGTGGCAGTTTAGGTCTATGGGTGAGGTTGGTATTGCCTAGAGTGCACGCTAGGTTGTATCGCATCTTACTTTGTTTTGATCCAAGGGACGCTGAACTTAAGTGTTTGGCGAGGTCGCGCGATAGATTTTATTACGGGCGCTAGCATAACACATTTTCAACGGTCTAGTATAGCCACCCATTGCTTACCTCCACCGGTAAGGAATGGGAAGAAAAGTATGACTCGTGTGATCGCGTGATGATCGGGTGGTGCATTTCATTTTGTGTTGCATGTTTTAATTTGTTCTTTGTGTTTCGTTCTGTTCTGTCTTTTCATTTTAGTTTGGTTTGAAGCCGGTTAACACGGGCCGGTCGTTCTCTTAAGTCTTCTACAGGGTTTATGTGCTACCACACCAGCCTTGGTGGATTGGGTCTAAAGTCGGAGTGAGTGAGGCGTTCAGGAGCCCTAAGCATGGGTGCGGCTAAGTGCCGCGGTTGTTATTCCGATAAAGCTTTGGATATGGCCCTGTGCGACTAGCTATGGTTCCGAGTTGGTAGAACCGAAGGAGTGAACCCTGGAAGCATCTAATCTGGCTGGAGCAAAACATTGGCATAAAATCCTCCAACTTGGTCGAGGTATTTAGGGGTTGACATTCTCAATGGACGGTACATTCGCACACTCTTCCTTTCTTCGCTCTTGTTCTTAATGCTATGAGGGCATAGCATCGCTTTAAGTTGGGGGGGAGGGGTTAGCTTATGTGCTATTTGTTTGATTTTTGTGCTTTTGTGCTTTTTGTTAAAATTTGAAAATTCAAAAACAATAGAAAATTGAAAAACCAAAAAAATGAAAAAATGGAAATTTTCAAAAGTAATAAAAGCTTTTTACTTGCAATTCTTTCCTTTTGTCATAATTTTTAGTTTTGGTCATAATTTTCCTTTTGTAATAAGCATGACTTGTTGCATGCGCAATAATGGTTAGTTGGCAAGAGTTCCTAGCAATCCTAAAAATTTTGTTCTTCTCAATTTGCATGCCTAGTTGAAAATTGAATGGGTTAAGTGTTGAGTTAAGTTTTTTGAGCAAGTTTTGGCCCATATCCCCATCTTTCAATAAAAATGCTCGTAGTGTAGGTGAATAATCGCATGTCCATCTCTAATTGTGTCAAAAGTCGATTTTCAATCATTTTGGAATCCAAGGCGCACTTAGGAAAGGATACAAGGCATTCTTTGCATGATCATACCACATATGTGTCACCTAGTCCTACTTTGCATCCTCGTCCATTTCCCGTTCTTTGCTTTTAACCTAGGTGGCCGGATGCTTAGAGGGTTACGTGAAAATGGTTTTCAATGATTCAAGGAGATTTCGGGGTGGTGTGAATGTGAATGTGATAGAAGTGGTTGGAATGTGAAAAGGCGAAAAATTGATACATGATTCCTTATCTTTCCTCTCCCACTACAAAAGCAAAAGCCCCAAATTTTCATCTCTCTCTCCAAAAAGCCCCAAAATTGGCTCCTCAATCTCTCTCACTACTAATCTCACATCAAATGACCATATTCTTCAAAGAAAAGAAATCAAAGAAATGCTATGATAGAGCAAAAAACATATTCGAAGGAGGGTTGAATACTTTGATAAAAGAATTAGTTTGAATTATGGGCTAGAATTCATTCTGGATGAGAAAAAGTTCGATGGAAAGAGGAAGCTCGAGGCTCAATACCATGGGAAATCGGATGAGGATGGCGACTAGGTGTGATCGAGTCGGTGGTAGTAGTTTTAGTAGTACTTATCTAGTAGTTTTCTTTATTTCTTCTTCGTATCTTAGTTTGGTTCTTGGCCGGCGTGTGATTATGTCTTGGGTAGTTTAAGGTTGGTAGTGGCCAAGGGTAAATGAACCATGCTAGCATATGGCCACTACACTATTTTGTAGTCCCTTCCCTTTGTAACCAAGGTCATTACAAGCTAAAAAAGATCTTAGTTGATCCTTAGCGCGCCTGAATTCCATTTTGATTGACTGTCTGATAGTTGCATAATTAGTTGCATGGCACGCTTTCCTTTCGTTATCCAACTTTCATCTGTTAGTTGTTCATTCTGTTGAATAAAGTGCTTTCGTTGTTTGAGGCATAGTATTTCTTGTTCACTGTTGCCTGTTTGTCAAGCACTTCTTCGGTGGATATGGTTTAGTCTGAATTTGCAAGTTTTGTGTCCCGTATCCTCCTTTTGTTTGAGGACACAAACCATTTTTAGCTTGCTCTTAAACTTGCTTAATTCTTAGTCGTTTAGTTGGATGCTGAAAATGTGAGTTGTAGAAATGAAATAAAAAGCCGGATTGTTGAACTCTTGCTAGTTGATAATGTTGAGCATGTTCTAAGTTGTGAATTCGGAAGAATTGCAAGGTTGCTAGTTTTAAAATTTTTCGTATGTTATTTGCTAGGGACTAGCAAACCTCAAGTTGGGAGGTGTGATAAGCACCCGGTAATGTAATGTATGGTGCGCTAGTGTCTAGTTTTAGTTCAATTTCCCTGTTAATTAGTTGTTTTTAATGATGTTTGCTTGTAGAGTGGGCTGGTTTCGTTTTGCAGAAAAATCGCCAAATAAAGGAGTTTTAAACCTCAAGGTGTACCAAACACATTCATGGCCCGATGGTTAGAATTGCCAAGGCAAGGCATGGCAAAGCAGAGCAAGACCAAGGGCTGGGCGTAATTCACTTAATAATTCCTCCATCTGTACCGTAATGGTTCAATGCATGCAGCCAAGATTTTTAATAGTGTCGGCATTGATAGATAGTAATTTGTCCCATCGGTACCGAGGGGATTTAATAGGAATTAGTCAGAGTAGGCTCGGCATCGATGGAATTTAATATTATCAATCGGTACCAAGCATCTTCGTGCCAACTCCTCTTTGAGACTCGGCATCGATGGAATTTAATATTATCTATCGGTACCGAGCACCTTATTTCAGCAGCGTAAGGCCGTTTCCATCTGTACCGAGGGCCATAGGGGCGAATCTTCAGAGCATCTCGTGGTATATTCTGCGTGTGGAGCCCCGGAATATAAAAGCTTGTGTCATTTTTTGTACAAACAAGTAGGAAAGATTGAGTAGTACATTTTCTAGATCTAGCTTGGATACTTTTTAGCTTTTTGAATTGTTCTTATTGTGTTCTTGCTTTCCAGCACTTTATTTCTTAATTTTCTGCCTTAATTAGTTTTCTTTTGCTATTCTTGTCTTAATTAAAGTTGTAGTTTTATTCCCGATCTATCGTTTGAGCCAATTTATTTCTAGTCTTGTCTTTTCAATTATGTTAAGTAAATTTTTGCTTGCTCTTATCTTCATAGATATGTGTGAGTAGTTTCAAGGGTTAGGTCATGGGATAATTAGCATCCCATGACTTGGGCGAAAATTGCATTTTTCACCAATAAAGCTTTAATTTTTGGATTTAAAAAATTGATGTGGGGTTCGGATTCGTTTGGTAAATCACCGAAGTGTTAACCTCTTTGATCATGTGTAGGTAGGAGCATTGCCTACCTACCACATATGATACTTAGAGCTCTAACGCACGAGGTGGTTATCGAACGAATTCTGGAGCTAGCTTGATAATTAAATCTCTATTTTCCGATTTTGGAACCTTAATTGCGTATCTTAAACTGCGTGAATTGGTAAAAATGTGGTTTAGTTCAAGTCATGAGTGCTAGTGATTCCTAGACCTAACCTGCATTTTAATCTAGTTTATTCGTTTTAAATTAGCCTTTTTATTTCCACCGTTTCAAAGCAAAACCAAGTTGACTGTCTAAAAGTCGAAATCCATACTTGCATCTATAAATCCGACCAAGCCATATAATTTTTCCCTTGGGTACGATCCCGGACTTCACCGGATTATCTTGCTTCAATCGACATTCAAACCCTACGCTTGGGGTGATACTCTTCTATATCGGAAGATTCGAAGCAGTGAGTCTTTTGCAGCAAAGACAAAGTTATGTTTTCAAGTTGCCAATGTTTGTGAGAGTGTAAATTATGTTGGTGGAGAGGACGGATCGAGGTCCTAATCTCGTGTCAATTAATGATTATGGGCACGGGGCGACAACCAGTGGCGGACCCAAGAATTTGACATAGTGGGGGCACCAATTTTTTTTGTAACGCGGTAATATATGAGTTACAATTAAGCACATTCACACCACAATAATTTTAGCATTCATGATCATGTAATAATTTTAAAGTATATATGTATTTTAATAAAAGCTACTTGGGCAAATTGCGTACCTTAACTATATGAGTTAAAAAAAATTTATCACATGTTTATAATCTATTTTCCTATTATTAACTCTACAAGTACAAATTTCAGGGACCAAAATATACAAATATAATGTGTGGGTTCATATTGAATACTACATAAATGATTGGAGATGTTGGAGAGTGGAAGAAACATTGGTTGTAAAAGAGTTCTAGTGTATTTTGAAAACAAAAAACAAAAAAACAGATTGAAGACGATGGAGAGTGGGAGTTCCAATGTATTTTGGAAAAAATAAGGAAAAAATTTGGGGAACTGGTGGCTCGAACCCGCGCCATCCTTTCCTAGACAATGACACTTACCACTGCGCCACCCATTAACTTCTTATATATGTAGGACATATTATATATATATACACATACAAAATCTAGAAATTTTTTTTTTTAAAAAGGGCGTGGGGGCACGTGACCCCACGTGCCCCAAGGTGGGTCCGCCCCTGGCGACAACACACGCGTTTTGGCCGTGTGGTTTGAATCAAGTTGTTGGACCTTAATTTGATTCGGTACGTGTAGCTGTCGTTTTTCAAGGCTTGGTGGTGGCACGGTGATACGTGAAATTTTTCACCAAGGTGGAGATTTGTTAGGTTGGTTCAAATTCCCGAAGTGCTAGTTGTGCAAGCTGGTTCCTTTTTGCTGTGTGTCCTTCCATGTTCTCATGGGAACATGTATTATGGTATTAATGCATGGGTTAGTAGATGTTTATATAATGGGATTAGGGAAGTTCTTTTTCGGCTGAGAGAGAAGTGTAAAAACAGTGTGTGTGCAAGTATAAAAGTCAAGTATTGTATTTGGTGTGAGAGTGGATTCTTGGTGAGAGTGGGTGTATAAGGGGCTGGGTTTGGGTTTTCAAACTCAGGTGTTCTCTTGTACTAATTCTCTCATAGTGAAAGAACGGGATCCTCTCCGTGGAGTAGGCGTATTTTTGTCGAACTACGTAATTCTTGCGTGTCTCTTTCTATTTTTTTTCATCGTACTTCCATTGGTTGCGATTGTGGTTGCATTTCGAATCTCGATTCTTGGGTGCTTCTGTGTTTAATTCCAACAGCTTTGAGCAGTAACTCGTGTCTCGGATTTAGATAGTTTGGTATATTCCTATATTTACAATGTAATCTTTGCCTTCCGGTATGAATGCATTGCCTGTTTTCAGAAAAAAAGAAATGGGACAGGTGGATCCCAGTGAGGGGGAGATAATTGGTTCAATTGGCCCACAACTTTTACAATGAAATTCAAAACAATGAAATTCAAAATTTTCAAAATCCAAATTTGAAAAGGGTTTTGCTAGTTACTGCCCACTGGGCAGCACCTCGGTCAGTCAGCAAAGACTAACTTGTCAGCTTTTGCTCCGTTTTCTTTTTTCTTTTGTCAATTTTTATGACACTTGTTCTCATTAGTTCCCATAGTAAATTGTTATTCCCCCTGACACCCCACCCCCGACCCCACAGCACTTTTTCCCCGGATTCCCCCCCCCCCCCCCCCCCCCCCCCCCCCCCCCCCACAACAACGTTTTAGTTAAAAAAAAATAAAATTAAAACTATCCATTTGCAATCCTATAGAGCAGAAACGTAATTATGAAAGCCCTACAGACAAAATTTGATTATGTCTCTTTAGAATAATATGATCAGAATAAAAATATCTACACACTCATTCAAACGGATTAAAAATTGAAGCACTTAATTTTTTAATCATATTTTTTAATATATAAACGTTCTCAAAAAATTAAGTGCTCAAATTTTTACTCTAATTGATTCAGTGCAAAGATCTTGTCAATATAATCAGAATAACAAGATCTTTGCACCGACTTAAACGTAGTGAAAATTTGAGCACTTAATTTTTTGAGACCAATTATATATTAAAAAATATGGTTAAAAAATTAAGTGCTTCAATTTTTAATCCGTTTGAACGGGTGTGTAGATATTTTTATTCTGATCATATTATTCTAAAGAGACATAATCAAATTTTGTCTGTAGGGCTTTCATAATTACGTTTCTGTTCCATAGAATTGCAAATTGATAGTTTTAATTTTATTTTTTTTAACTAAAAGGTTGTCGTTTGTCATTTGGGGGGGGGGGAGGGTGTGGAATCCGGGGAAAAAGTGTTGTGGGGTCGAGGGTGGGGTGTCAGGGGGAATAGCAATTTACTATGGGAACTAATGAGAACAAGTGTCATACAAATTGACAAAAGAAAAAAGAAAACGGAGCAAAAGCTGACAAGTCAGTCTTTGCTAACTGACTGAGGTGCTGCCCAGTGGGCAATAACTAGCAAAACCCATTTTGAAAATTCCGAAATTTTCAAAACTCAGTCAAAACATTAATAGTCCTCTCTCCTCCTCACTTTACCCCCTCTTCTCCCCTCCAACACCACCACCACCGACGCAGACTCCCGCCATGTTACTGCCGGTACAACGGCACCTCCGTCCACTCTCTCTTCTGACCATTGCCACCACCACCATCAACACCGACGCCCACCACAATCGGCACCACCGTACTGTCGTTGCCTCCCAAAACATTTCTCTCTCTCTCCCTCCCCGATCTGTTTCTCACCACCAACGTGATCCGATGCCCATATTCCAAGCCGCCATTGCTGCGTCCCTTCGTCGCCTATCTCTCACCGTCGCAAGGTGATTGATTTGTTATTTTTTTTCGATTAAGCAAGAAAAATGGAACATTATTATCATCCTTCTTTATTTCGGTCATGTTTTCTTGTTCTCTTTTCCAGAAACATGATATGAGGTTTGGTGAGGAAAGTCCCAAATTACTAATTTGCCCTAATTTTTTGAAAATCCCCAAAATCTGATTCAGTTAGATCGTGCATTATTGGATGTGCATGCCCTATTGCCAGTTCACAACCTGTAGCTTCAGAATTTTAAGTATACAATTTCCTAGTAGTAACTAAAGAGTTCTCTCCATTGCCTTTTGTATAGAGCACTACTTTCAGCCGTAAAGGGTTAAGCCATGATCAATACGTAGATCTGATAATGAGATTGTTGGTTGTTGTTCATTTGTCGGAAATAAAACTAAGAGAAAATTTCTCTTATATCCCTTTGATTTTGACTAAAATTTTATTTTGATCTTTCACCTTTCAATTACGGCATAAAAACACTTCGACTTTCCAAATTTTTTCAATGTCATCCTTTAGGGATATATACATATATACACGAAAAATAGAGTGTTTGGATCAAGTACTCTGTACACATCGGATGCCATTGATTCCCGCGTAAGCCCCCTCATTTTTTTTTTTAGAATTTTTGGATGGCTCGGATCGGCTGTCCGGTGGCCGGAGGCGACTCGGTGCGGCCGTCAGTTCCTATATCAGGATTCAAAGAAAACTGATTCTTTCTAAACGATGACATTGAAAAAAATTGAAAAGTCGAAATATTTTTATGCCAAAATTGAAAGTTGAAGGATCAAAATGAATTTTTGGTCAAAGTCAAAGAGATATAAAAGATATTTTCCTACAACTAAGTTGGACTGAATTTGCTATTTCTAGTTCTGAGCTATATTTTCTGCTTGAGGTTTCAGGAAATGAATTCTATGCTGAAATCACTGTTTATTTATTCTGTACAAAGATCTATCAGCATCCACACAACATGCAGATGAGCTACCCAGCAATGGCTCAACTGCTTCCAAACACCCTATACTACAAACGCTTCTTTTCTTATTACGCTTTTAATGTTCTCGGTGTCTTCACATACGATGTTTTTGTTGGAAAACGATTCCCAAAAACCAGTAATGACGCGTACGGATTAGACAACAAAATTGCAAAACCCTACAAGGCGGAATTAGAGTTCTACCTCAACTCTCTGCGACACGAACTCTGGTTGAACTTGTTATAGCACGCCTTGCTATAAACCACGAATACTGTTTGACCGTATCTTACAATCTTTTATCGTATTCCCCACACGTCTAGTACACAAACCAAGTGTGGACTCTTTCTTGATCTGTTTGCTCTCTCTAAGCCTACCTCTATTTCGTAAATAATAGAAAAACGTGTGTCTAACCTAGAGAGCATAACGTGTATATATAGGGTTATGATAGGGACCTAAGGAGTAATAAGTTTGGACTCCCAGCGTAAATAAGAAAACATAATCCCACCAAGATTTTATTTCTTATTTCACTAATTATAATTCATCACACTACAGAATTATAATTGCATTTTCGTTCTTATCTTAATTATATTACGAGCTCCATAATATTAAGTACTTATTAATTTCCTCACGTTAAGATTACAGATACTCGTTGATTAAAATAAATTACTAACAGTTGTTTCCCCGTAGATCTCATTGAAACTGAGAGTTCTACTGTTTGATTCTACTGCAAACTTTGATTTTCCAACATTCATTGAAGGTTAACCTTGGCACTTGAATTCATCATTGTCTCAATGTGATCCTTTTATTTTTTCTCGCTTTAGCTATAAAAAAAAAGGGAACAACAAATTACCATTATCATCTTTCTTATAATGGTATTGTATATACTCCCTCCGTCTTAAATTCTTTGTCTGGTCTGCAAAACAGAGTGTTAAAAGTAATACAATTTTCGTAAAAAAAAATAAAAAATTTTCAACAACTTACTAGATATCAATGAGTATTTTTAATTTGTGAAAAAAGTTTTAGAAAAAATTGTATTATTTTTAACACTCCGTTTTGCGGACCGGACAAAGAATTTAGAACAGAGGGAGTACCATTTTCAGGCTCTAATGCTGGTATTCAAAGGGTTCTGTTGGAATGGGGCAGTTGATAAAGGCTAAAGTGTCCTAGTGGAAGTTGTTGCCTTGATGTACCTGTTGGTTTGCCGGTGATGGTTTTGGTTCTACAACTAGTGCTACAACTATAGGCCCCGTTTGATAACGGGTTTGGGGGTTGGGATTGGAGTAGTAATCTCATGGGATTATTAATACGTTGTTTGGTAATAAAAAAAGGTCCGGACTATTAGTTCATTGGGATGTCCAATCCGGCTTTTAGGGGGTATTAGCAATACCCTGTGGAACTTGGTATTCATAGTCTGATCTCAACCCATTCTCATTACTAATCCCTTCTCATTACCAATTTCTTCTATCAATCCAATTCTATCATCTAATCTCATCCCAAACAAACATACTCATTATCAATCCCTTCTCATTAACAATCTCATCTCATTACCAATCTCAATCTTAATCTCATCTCCTTACGAATTCCATCCATCTATCACTGTTATCAAACGGGGCCATAGAGGTTTATGGTGATGGTAATGAGACTCACGAATGATGTCTCTAGGTTCTGAAATTGGGGTGGCAAAAGAAATGGAGCATATTGAGTAGGAGGACATACTGTAAGAGTTTTTGCTATAACAAGAACATAAATATTTTTTCGTAAAGTCTAAATGACATTTTGCCTAGGATTTACAAAATAAAAATAAAAATCCTGCCAAGGTTGACCGGCTTTGACCAAGATTGACCAAGGTTGACTAGCGTTGAAAGTGCCTAAAACCCTATGGTACCATATGAAAGTGCCTAAACTCTTAGCGTACCCTATATATGAAAGTGCGTAAAACCCTAGAATACCTTATGAAAGTGTCTAAACCGCTAAAATCTTATAATAGGAAAGTGCACCCTAGAACCCTATGAAAGTGCCTAAAATCTTAGGGTACCCTATGAAAGTGCAACAAAATCGAAAAACACGAAAAAAGACATTTTGTGTTAGCCAAACAAGGCCTTTGTCTCATTTAAGACAATTTAAATAAAAAAAAAGACATTTTTTGTGTTAACCAAACAAAGCACTTGCCTTATTATTGGCAATTTTGTCTTTTAACGGACTCTAGACTCTAAAATATTTTTATTAATGGACTCGACGCATCACAAAAATTTAGGCTAGTCTAAAACTCCTATGAGGTTGTTTCATTTGGACTTTAGACTAATATACTGTTCTCTTAATTGTATTCATTCAAAACAATACAAATTGTAAAATAAGGGAAAATTTCAAAGTAGCACATGACCTTTCACACAAATTACGCATAGGCACCTGACCTTTTAATATTATCAAAAAAAAACACCTAACCTATTTAAAAAACCCATCAATTTTCCATCAGCCGTTAACTTTCCATCCAAAAACAACGGAAGTATTGAAATGACCTACATATGGCCACTTAGAGGGAAACCAATATACATTTTAGAGAAAAAACATATTACTCTACTAATTTTTCCTGCCAAAACCCACCTGAGGGGCCATGAAGTTCCAATGGTTTGTTGTGGGAGTAATACTTATAAGACTTCATCTCGGTTATTGTAACTGTTTATTTTTGTTGAACTGATTATTGCACATTTTGGTTATCAAATTTATGTGTCATTATTTTCAGCAGAGTTTGAGATGGTGTGAGGCAAATGAAGGAGAATGAGATGTTTGGGGATTTTGGAACATCCCCATTTGTAGGGGGTGAAATATCCAAAGGTTCACAAGGGATGCATTGCGTTGGACTAATCGTTCGGTCCTTTCGGTCCATCTTCAGGTAGGGACACATCCAGGCATCTTACATCGATTTTCCAAAGGATAGGTGGGACCAGGATGCTCAACCGAGCTTTGAGGTTTTTGCCGAAGGATGTGAAATTCGTCACGCTCTGTTATAGCCTCTATCGTTCGGTGAAATTTGTCTTTCTGTGACTCGTCGTTTGTTCGGTGAAGTTGACTTTGTTCGGGGACCGCTGTTCCAGAACCTTCTAGAAGCTTCCAGAGATACATGGGTGAACCTCTTTGATAAGCGAAGTGACATCCCTGATTGATGTGACTTCTCTGATGCTGACTAACGCAGCTCCCAAATTCCCGAGAAGCAGCATTCATTAAGTGTCTCTGACTCGTGACGTCATCCGAACGTAGCTAAGCATGTGAGTGGCAGAGCCAGCCTGGAGAGCATCCAAAAATCCTTGCCTATAAATAGAAGAGAACGTCCTCCTTGGAAGGGCCCAGATCTTTCTTTAAACTACACTTTTCTCTCTCAAACATATTTCTTACGAAACTTCTTTCCTCCTTCTCCACTTACTGACTAGTTCGTCGGAGCTTCTTCCCGGAGGAACAACCGTCTCCGGTTCTGCAGGTACACGAAGATCGGCGTCATTCAAATCACGGTTCAATCAGATCAAGAAGAGGTTCACGAAGATCACAGAGAAATCAGCCCCCCACACCATTCCGCTTAACTTTTTTTATAACTTTTAATTTTGTTCTTATTCAAATTTTTTCGAGTTTCTTAGTTTTGCGCCTCACTTTTTTTGCCCAAATATTTTGGAAAATAGTCATTTTTTTTTACTTAAAAGGGGTTATTTCCTAAAATATTTGGGTAAAAGTAAAAAAAATATATACTTTTCCGATTCGTCTTGTCAAGACGAATCAATAAGTCACAAAAGATTTACACAAAACTAACAAACGCCAAAAAAAAAAAAAACTAAACTAAAGGTTATAAAAATAGTAAAAATAGTTGTTATTGGAATTTCATGACCCCACAGGTGTGTTTTGGCAGTAGAAATCAGTAGAGTAATATGTTTTTCCCCCAAAATGCATATTGGTTTCTCTCCAAATGGCCAGGTGTGGGCCATTTCAGTATTTCCGTCTGTTTTTTGGATGGAAAGTTAACGGCAAGTGGGAAATTGATGGGTTATTAAATAGGTCAAATGTTTTTAAGATAAGATTAAAAGGTCAGGTGTCTATGTATGATTTGTGTGAAAGATCATGTGCTATTTTGAAATTTTCCCATAAAATAATTACAATGTTTAGTCCGACTAATTTCCTGTTGCTTAGACAAAACAAGTTGTAAGCCCAAAATTACGAAATTCATCCTACATACTGATTTTGGAAACAACAACTTGTGAAAATAACAAAGGCTAGGGGTTGCTCAGACTTTCCTACCTTCTACATTTCAATTTCATGAAATCTAAGAAAAAAATTCTAATTTCGTGAAACCTGAGAAAAAAAACCTAACTTAATGAAGTTTGAAAAAAAAAAAAAAAAAAAACCTATATTTATTGTGTTTTTTTTTCAAAAACAAAAAGTAGATCGATGGCTGTCAGAGAGAAGAGGGAAGTGAGAGAGAGAAACCTGGGAGGGAGAAGAGATGGATGACTGGTGGAGTCCAATGGTGGCGGTGGTACCACGCTGTGAAGCAAAAGAGAAGAGAAGTAACAAAATAGTGAAAGAAAGAAAAAAGAAAAAAGAAATAACAAAATTAGGGCTTTAAAATTACATATACAGACCCATACCAGAGAGGCGAGAGGCCGAAGGTGGAGGTTGTGCGTCGGTGGTGATGATGGGGCTGGGTGCATCTGTGTTGGTGGGGGCGGGTTTGGGGTGGCTCTGGTGGAGAGACCATGGTTTGATTTGGGAGGAGATAGGAGACAGAAAGTCATAGCGATACGGGGCCAAAAAACAGGATTTTGAAATTTTTGAATTTGGATTGCAAACAGGACGGGAAGAATTGGGACCCACCTCATGCCACGCGTGCATCATTGTTGTCTTCCTTGTGAAATTCTTTGCTAATACTAGCATTTCTGGTAACAACAGTGCTACACGCACAGATTTTCTCAAACAGACAGCGCGTACAGATGAACTTTGGACCCGTTTTGGGTCCCGAAAAGATGATCGGAGCCGCTCATTTTATTCAAAAACATCTTGTTTAAGGTCTCTGTGAAAAATCAGCTCATTTGGATATCAGTAAAGGGGTTTACGAAACACTCGACTTTGCTTCAGAAAATAGCCTGTTTTTTAAACCAAAGTTGGGTGTTTCGTAAACCCCCTTACCGATATCCAAATGAGCTGATTTTTTACCGAGACCTTAAACAAGATGTTTTGAACAAAATGAGCGGCTCCGATCATCTTTGTGGGACCCAAAACAGGTCCAAAATCCATCTGTACGTGCTGTCTGTTTTAAAAAAATCTGTGTCGGCAGCAGTTTTGTTCTGGTAAACAGGAAGAGAAGAACGGGGATCCATTTTGTGCCACGTGTGCATCATTGTTGTCTTCCTTGTAAAGTTGTTTGCTGATTGCATTTCTGTTTCCAACTAGCCTTGCTAGGTCAGGTCTGGGCAAGATCGGTGCCTCATGTTGTTTTCTATAGTAAAATTCATCAATTTTGCTACATGCACTTAGGCCCCGCTCTAGAACGGGTTTAAGTTCTTATTTTTTGTCTAATAAGAACGGTTATTCCACAAAAGGGTGAACAATTACTTATTTTTTGAAAATACAATTTCAAGCTCAAAAATTATGCGCTTGCGTAAATAATTTTTCCATCAATATGGATCTTGTTTGATAGATCTCATTGTGATCTTTAATACAGTGCAAAAAAAATTGAAATATTATTTTTCATTTACGTTATTTTTGAGTTTGAAAATGTGAAATAAGCTGCTTATTTGAGTTTTATGGAACAACCCTTCTTATTTTTCTTTGAAAATTTCCAAAATAAGTACTTATTTTTTAGGGTAAATTGAGTAGGAGGACATACTACAATAATTTTACCATGATAAGGACATAAATATTTTCCTTTAAAGTCTAAAGGACATTATGTCCAAGATTTACAAATACCCCCCCCCCCCCCCCCCCCCCCCCCCCCCCCCCCCCCCCAAAGTTGACCGGCGTTGACCGGAGTTGACCGGCAATGACCGGCGTTGACCGGCATTGACCAAAGTTGACCGGCGTTGAAAGTGCCTAAAACCCTAGGGTACCCTATGAAAGTGCCTAAAATCTTAGGGTACCCTATATATGAAAGTGCCTAAAACCCTAAGGTACCCTATGAAAGTGCCTAAACCGCTAAAACCCTATAATAGAAAAATGAACCCTAAAACCCTATAAAAGTGCCTAAAACCGTAGGGTACCCTATGAAAGTGCCTAAAATTTTAAGGTACCCTATATATGAAAGTGCCTAAAATCCTAGGGTACCCTATGAAAGTGCCTAAACCGCTAAAATCCTATAATAGGAAAATGAACCCTAAAACCCTATAAAAGTGCCTAAAACCTTAGGGTACCCTATGAAAGTGTCTAAAATCCTAGGGTACCCTATGAAAGTGCAACAAAATCAAAAAACACAAAAAAAGACATTTTGTGTTAGCCAAACAAGGCCCTTGTCTCATTTAAAATCATTTAAATGAAAAAAGACATTTTTTGTGTTAGCCAAACAAGGCCCTTGTCTCATTAAAGGCAATTTGGTCTTTTCACGGACCTTAAACTCTAAAATATTTTCATTAATGGACTTTACACATCACTGAAACTTAAGCTGGACTAAATCTACTTTGGTACCTCTTCTTTTGGACTTTAGACTAATTTGCTGTATTTTTTAAGAAGGTTTTTGGAATGGAGCCTTACACTCCCACTGATTCACACACTTACCTACCTACGTGGAAAGTTTGGGGTCCCACCCCTCCACTTCTCCCAGCACATTGAAAATTATTTGGAAAATTTTAAACCCAAACCAAACCAAGATCTCTTATTTTCTCTCTCCTCCATCTCAACACAGTCTCCTCTTGATGCACCACCACTGACGGCCACCCCCATCACGATCTCCTTTCTTCTCTCTTCATGAATTTTCAAAAAAAATTGAATTTGAGTGCCCACAAAACTATTTTGCTTTCTCATTCTCTCGAATCTGTTGCCGCTCATCCTCATCACCACCACCGACGCCCACCCCCAAGTCACCAATGCCGGCCCACTTCAATCATTCCCTTTGTCGCCGCCTCTCTTTCCATCGCCGGGCATCTCTTGTTGTCTCAAGTTGTATGCTGAATTAATGAAAGCTTTTGGTAACGTAATAAAATGGAAGAGTTTCTGTCACAATCATTTGAGTTTGATTGTATTTTTTTCGAACAAGAGAGTTTGATTGTTTATAGCATTATGAGTTTTTGACATTCCAGGAAAAACCTACTGTAAATAGCCTGTAACAAACGTTGTCAAATTGCTTAAACGGAAGTTGAGCCTTATAGCAAACCCAGGATGATAAAATTCTACCGGCAAAATGATTTTCAGAGAAGGAGCGTATATAATAATTGATCAATAAAATGCAGATTATGATTGCTAAGGCTGCTACCTGGTCGACAATTAAGATAAATCGTTTGAGACCAAATGCTTGCGAACGAAGCCAATCTCTTTCTGAGTTAAGTCCAAAAGAGATTAATGAAAAAACACACTCCCAGACAAATTAAGTACAATGGCATAAATTGAGTAAAAGAAAATCTGAAAAAGGTTAAAAAGTTCAGTAACATTCAATAATTTTTGCAATTTAGGATACAACCCCGCATTTCAACTATTCCAAAGACCAAATTAGCCTATAAACAAACTACTCCACCAAGTTCACAAAAGTTTCTATGGAATTTTCCTATGAAAAATATGCTTTTGTTCGAGCTTAATTAATTTCAGGATTCTCTTCTTCTTCTTCTTTTTTCCAAGGCAATATCCTCTGTTACGGTGAGTGAGCTAGTTGAATGGTTGAATCACACCGGCATGGGCGTCGGTTATGGCGATGAATATGAGCAACAGCGGCGGCGGGCACGCAAAATAGGGTTGGATTCAAAATTTTCGAAATAATATGAATTTGTGAATTTTCAAAGTGGGAGAAGTGGAGGAGGGGGAGAATCACTTCTAGTGAAGTTGATAACTCATCTCTTTCCCTAAGTGGTAATCAAAGTTTGAGTCCCTCGAGGGGTGTGATTTTGGGAGTCAAGGCTATGAATAGCGTCTGAACTTCCATGTGCTAACTCTAGCACTCCCACTAACCCTTGCTAATGCATACAATATTGGGAAGGGAAAAAAAAAGGAAGTGGAGAAGGGGAACCCCAAACTTTCCACTTAGGTAGGTAAGTGTGTGAACTTAGGTAGGTAAGTGTGTGAATCGGTGGGAGTGTAACTGATAATAGAAATTTTGTTTCTAAATACACTGCTAGAACAACAGTGCTATTTGCACATATCATGCATATACATTTTTGTGGGGTTCATATCGGGGACCCACAAAATGATCCGAACCGCTCATCTTTTTTAAAATATTTTTTGGAGGGTTCCTGTAAAAAATCAGCTTCAACGGATATCAGTAAAAGCTTTCTTAGAAATCATAAGGCAAAACAGAATGATTCGCCCTACAATTTCTGAGAAAGCCCTTACCGATATCCGTTGGAGTTGATTTTTTACGGAAACCCTCTAAAAAATATTTTAAAAAGATGAGCGGTTTGAATCATTTTGTAGGACCCCAATATGGGCTACGCAAAATTATATGTGCATGATATGTGCACAAAAATCTATGTGGGAATCACTATACGTGCTAAAAAGTCTGTCCACATAGACGAATTGTGCACAAATTTATTGTGGGGCCCACCACAGGTCCCACACAAATAATTTGAGTTTTTCATTGAATGTAAAACATTTTTTAGTTGGCTCTTGCAAAAAATTAGCTCAATTCGATATTTATAGTTATTCGATCTAATCATTTAGTTTTTCATTATCCTGAAATCTGAATAAAAAATTAGATGATTGGATCGAGCACTTATAGGTATTAGATTGAGCTAATTTTTTATAAGAATCCCTAAAAAATGCTTTACATTTAATGAACAGCTCGAATTGCAAATGTGGGATATCTAATGAACCCCACAATAAAATCAGTGCACAAATCACTACACGTCTTAGGCCCATAAAATAAAAAACGATGGACGGAGCTTCCCGGTCCGGGACATGGGACAGGCACCCTTTTTTGATACGCCCTGCGTACACTCCAATCTTCAGTGAGCTGAGTCCAAATCTATAGATTGAAGAAGTCTTTTGTCTTCTTAGAGCAAGTTTATCGGTTATTAGCTAAAAAAATTTGTGAGCAGTGCACATTTTTTATTTTATCTATTCACATTTCTTTCAACACTATATTAACACTATCTATTTAACCTATCCTCTATTAAAATATATTTTCTTTCCTTTTCCAACTGTGCACCAAAGTGCAGATTTTTTAAAAAAGAAGAAGAAGAAAGAGAGAGAGATGGAGACAAGGACGGAACCAGGATTTTACCCTAGCAGTGGCGAAATATATTTTAAAAATTTCTAGTAGTGGCGAGACTATATAAGTTGGGCATAATTTTTTTTTTACATATAATAATTGTATTTTCTAAAATTCTTGTCGTGGCGGTCGCCACCACTAGACCCCCCCTGATCCCATCCTTGGATGGAGAGAAGAGAGAGAAATTAATATAAAATATTACATGAGAATAAATTCTTTACACCGTCGGTGTAAACATTTGTTTCCTCCAAATCAATTGCATTGCGCTACATCGCCATGTTTTATTAATTGGGACCACTGTTTTGACACGTGTCGCGATGCAATTGATTTAGAAAAAATAAATGTTTATACCGGCGGTGTAAAGAATTTATTCTCATATTACATACCTGATGTACAGTGCTTCTCCACTTGTGCCGAAATACTGTAGACAAATGTTATGTATTTTACCGTAACTTTTGAAAAAGCTGTTGTATGTGCTTCTTTTGTACTTTCGCAATCTAAAATACCTAAAAGTTCAATATACCTAAGCTGATGTTATTGCTCTAAAAAAATAAGCATTTATTCTAATTTTCAAACTTAAAATAATGTATTTGCAAAAACAATTTTTTTACATTGTTTAAAAGATCTCATTGAGGTTTATTAAACAAGATTTATATTACATATTTTTTTAATTTGATAAACTCATTATTTTTAAAATTAAAAATAAATTGATATTTTTTAAGTGCTTATTTTGAAAACTGAAACGGGCGATAGATTGAAGAAGTCTATACTTATTAGAGTATATATAGATTGAAGAAGTCTTTTTGCACCCAAGGAAACAAAAAAAAAAAGATTGAAGAAGTCTTTTGCCGCCCACACAGAAGGATGGAAGCCCCTTGACCAAGTCGCGTGCCAGCATTGGATGCCATTTGACTCCTTCCACACCGTTTTCCTTTGAATACCCTGCTTACTTTTTGTCCAAAATCTCAAATGGTGAATTTCTTGGTTTTTTCAAAGCTACATAGAGGCTAGACGTGTCGTAACGTCACCGTTGTTTTTGTTATTGTTAATTTTTCTTAAAAAATAAAAAAACAAATTCCGTTGATTGACATAAAGTTATTGGTTGTTTTAACCTCGTGCATAACGATATTATCCCAAGGTTATATTTATTTTTTACTATAATCTCCACTCATCGCATTTAGGCTGTGTTTCAGAAAGGAATTAAGAACTTATTTTTTGTTGAATAAAAAGGGCTGTTCCGAAAAATAAGAAGGGTGGTAATTATTTTGATGGAATTTATATAGGTACCAATGGGCGCCGGGAGGGAACTTGTACCGGCGGCCGCGCCCGGCCTTCTCCGGCCACGAGACGACCGATCTTATCATATATGCACGGAAAATAGGTGCTTGGATCAAGCACCCTACATACCTCGGATGCCGTTGATTCTCGCAAAGGCCCCCTCAGTTTTTTTTTATAGAATTTTTGGGGCCGGAGACGGCCCGGCGCGGCTGCCGGTACGATTTCCCTCCGCCGCCGCCCATTATCATAGCAACAGTCTTATTTTTTGTATAAGGCAACTTCAAGCTCAAAAATCATGTGTTTATGCAAATAATTTTTCTATCACTATGGATCTTGTTTGATAGATCTCATTGAGATCTTTAATACCGTGCAAAAAAATTGAATTTTTTTTTTCATTTTACATTATTTTTGAGTTTGAAAATGTGAAAGGAACTTTTTGTTTGGATTTTGTGGAATGAACCTTCTTATTTTTGAATGAGAAGTGGCAAAAATAAGTACTTATTTTTTAAGAAGGTTTCCGAAACGGGGCCTTAGCCTAAATTGAAGACATTCTCGAGGAATATTCCTTGTAAACTACTCTGTCTATTTCTTTTTTAGAGTTTAGTATTTTATTTTGTACTGTTCTTTAATAAATATTCATTTTATAAAATTAATGGATAAAAATTGGTACATTTTTTATTTTGCTCTTAAAAGTAAATTCCATTTTGCATAGTGAGCAAAGTGTAATAATTATATGTCTTTAGAAGGTAAGTAAAGAAAGTAGAGGTAATAGTTGATGCAAAATATGATATTTTCTTAATAAATTGAAGTTATTAAAAAGGGAGGAGGGAGTATTAATTTGATGATTACAACCCAACTACTTATTTTGCTTCTCTAAAATTGAAAAAAAGACACATGTCTCGTTCTTCTAAGATTCTTATTTTTAAAATATTTATGTCTCACTTTACGAGACATGTCATTCTTTCATAATATATCACATTTAATTCAAAACAATAAGTACTAGTAACTTATTTATTTCCCTTTGCAGAATGGAGCCTTATTCAATTAAGCTGAGTTTAAACATTTACCATAAAGTTTGATTGGATAAAAAACCCCTTAAGCTGAGTTTAAACATGACTTGATCAATCCATACTTTCAAATGGAAGTTAGGGCATCTGCCCCACTCTCATTACTCCTTTTATTACACTACATTGGCGAGCAATTTTTGGAAAAGTCAGCAGCATCGGCCTTGTGGCTTTGATCGTTACTTTGCAAAGATCTAACTTTGCTACAGTTCCTCACTACAGGAGGTGAGGAACTATTCATAAGTTGTTTTAATATTTTATTGGTTTAATTGTTAACTTGTCCTCACTTGTTCTTATAATCAAATTTATGCTCTACACGATCTCAAACAAAGAGCAGATACTTAATTTTAGGAGCCCTAGAGACAAAAATTAATTATGATCATTTAGTATTATATGATCAGAAAAATAAGATCATTATACCGGTTCAAACGGATTAATTGAAAATTGAAGCACTTAATGCTATATTTGGATTGGTGTTTTAATTTTTTTTTGAAAAATAATAGGGGTAATGAGTGGAAAGAGATAGAGAAATGTTGAAAGTCCCTGGAATCTAGGGAGAATTTTTTTTAAAATTCTTTTTGAATTGTAAAGAGAACAAAACATTAATTTAGACTATTTATATATTTAAAAATATGGTTAAAAAATTAAGTGCTTCAATTTTCAATCCATTTGAGCTAGTGCGAATATTTTATTTTTCTGATCATATTATTCTAACGGGTCATAATTAATTTTTATCTCTAGAGCTCTCATAATCAAGTTTCTACTCTTCAGGGTCCCAAATAAAGAGCAGATACTTAATTATGAGAGTTCTAAAAATAAAATTTAGAGTAAATTACAGTAAACCCCCCTCAACTAACTCAAATTTTCACTTAACCCCCTCCGACTACAAAACCCAACAGTGTGCACCCTTTAACTATCCAGAATTGACACTTAACCCCCTTTTGTTAGGTCTCCGTAGGAAAAATGCACCGATGGCCGTCTCGGGCCACCGGGCGGCCGATCCGAGCCGTCCAAAATTTTTGTTTAAAAAAACCGAGTGGGTTAACGCGGGAATCAACGGCATCCGACATGCGTAAATGCTCAATCTAAACACCCCATTTAAATTCTTGGGATGTTTGGATCGAGCACCTACGCACGTCGGATGCCGTTGATTCTCGCCAAAGCCCACTCGGTTTTTTTTTAAAAATTTTTTGGACGGCTCGGATCGGCCGCCCGGTGGCCGGAGACGGCCGTCGGTGCATTTTTCCTACGGAGACCTAACAAAAGGGGGTTAAGTGTCAATTCTGGATAGTTAGAGGGTGCACATTGTTGGATTTTGTAGTCAGAGGGGGTTAAGTGAAAATTCGGATTAGTTGAGGGGGGTTTACTGTAATTTACTCTAAAATTTAATCATGAACCTTTAGAATAATATAATCAATTTTTTTTTTGCACCGGTTCAAACAGATTGAAAATTGTAGCACTTGATTAATTTTTTTAATAGACCGCTATAGATTATTACTTTTAAGAAAAAAATAAAAAAATAACATTTGAATATTATTTTGGAAGAAGATGGAAATAATGTATTAATAGACCACATGTTAGAATAGAGAGTCTGATGCACTATGTATATTAAAAGTGACTAGCTAAAGTAATAATGTGACATTTTAATGTGTAATTTGGTCTGAAATTTAGAGAGGCTGATGTTGATGCTCTTAAATCACAACAATTAGCGAACACGCTGCATCCAAATTAATGTTGTTGGTTATATTAAAATGGTGACATATTTTAAATACTAGATAATTAGGAAAGAAGATCGAGAGGGAAGCACACTTTTGCTTAATTCTTAACCATTCTCTTTTGGAAATTGATTTTCACCCTCCCATTTTATTCAATTTCTTTTTATTTTGTGTCTTCATTCATTTCAAATTATAAAACTACACTTAATACATTTTTTCTTTCACACATGAAAAGGATAATCATGTAATTTCACATCAATAAAAAAAAAGTGCATTTGGATAAAATGAAATTGTGAATCAATTCCCTTTCTTTTTGGCAATAATCGATTTGATTTGGAAAAGAGAAATTTGGGACCATACATTGAGGCTGTACTATAGCTTAGCTCCACATGAAGCAAATGTGGGAACTCCATTTGGGGGTACCACTCAAATTCATTTTATCCACCCCTTAGAAAAGAAATTTCATTTCATTTTTTTGAAGTTTGACCTTTTGCAATGGCACCATATCATATCCTCATCATCATTAATTCGAACAACAAGGTCCGCCAAAAATTTAGAGGCCCCCGGCAACAAGGTCCACCAAAAATTTAGGATTCTTCGAGCCTCCGGCTAACTTTTTTGGGACCTTTTTAGTTATTTTTCTTAATTCTTGTTAAATTTGGATCAAGTTTGTACATCATTAAGTTTTTTTTCGACGAGAAGAATAAAAAAAAATGTAAAAGCGTAGACCAAAATTGCAAAAAAAAATTACATAATACGACGAAAAAATAAAAAAAGTTTGTATCTTGGCAAAAAAACTTAAACAGTTAGGTCAAAGGGCCCTTGGCTTGTTGAACTGCAATGTCAAATTCATTCTACATTAGCAAGTTGTTTACTGACCGGATTAGTTTCGAGTGGATATAGTATGAGGGGAGATGTGACAAAAGAGCGAGTGTAAAAACAAAAACATATATGTGTATTTATAAACATATACGGGGCGGTTCCGGAGACGCATATAAAAATATCTAAAAAAATACCCAAAATCTCAATCTCATAGTTTTCGATCAAATTTGTATAATCCGAATCGTTCAATGTGTGCAGAATGTGATTTTAAGGGTACCCATGAGAAATTAGCAGAAAATACGACCGGAAGGTACTTATTTTGAGCAATTTTTAATTGAACTGTTCATCAAATCTGAGCTAAAAACTGCTCAAATCAAGCCATTTCCGGTCATTTTTTTTACTGATTTCTCGCGAGTATTCTTAAAATCACGTTTTGATCACACTGAGTGGTTCGGATCATAAAAATTTGATTGGAAACTTTGGGGTATTTTTTTATATGTTTTTATAGGTGTCTCTAGAACGTCCCGATATACATATATACACACACACACACACACACAATCCCCTTCCAATGAGAGATCCCTTATTGAGTTAAGTTAAGGACCTTCCATTTTTTGATCGAATTTTGATGATCTGAATCGCTCAATGTGATCAAAACGTCATTTTTAAGGGTCCATGAGGTACAAACAAAAAATATGATGTTTAAACATATTGAATGGTTCAAATCATCAAAATATGATCGAAAACAATGGCAAACTATGAGGTCCTTAACTTAACAAATTAAATGATCCCTTAATGAAAACTCACTATACATGTATATATATATACACACACACCATGGATCCTATTAGGAATCCCTTATTTTTAAATAATTTACAAAAGAGGGTAAATGTATATGTTTGGCTTGTTTTGGGATAGATATGAGTATGTGGATATATAACTAAAAAAGAATAGTAGCATTTTTGTAATTAAGAAGGTGAATATCTCTCTCCACTCATTACAAGTTTTGAGAAATTTTTTTTTCTCTACATGATTCTTAATAAGTTTCTCTATGTATGCCTCTTCACTCATTACAACTTATTACATTAATTTTTTTTCTTCTCAAGACCCAAAACCAAACAAAGTGAATAACACCGGTCCTAATAATAGCTCCTTTTTCTCTCTTTAAAAATGAGAGCACCTCTCTCTAATCCTAAAACAACCGTCACACTCCTATTTTCCTTCCTCTCCTTCCCCCTTGGGTTCATACCCAAATTTGGATAGCAGGAGAGGAGGAACCAATTATTGCCGTCAGATTTGGTTTTCCTTTCTCCACCAAAACTATTTGTCGTTCGCCGCCGTTCCGCTATCCATCACACTGCTTCTGGGTTTGCAGTCGCGTTGTCGCCGGCTTTGGAGCTTGATCGGTAGGGGACTAGGCAAGAGAATTGTTGTTCAATAACAAAGGGGAATGTATTTTTTGATTTATTTCATTTTTGTCTAGATTTAGTTTGGTTTCTGTCCGAATTTAGTCCAGTGGTTTGTTGGTCATGTACTTGATATTAGTTTTATTTTCTGTGTACTTGATCTCGTTTAATAAGTTTGTAATAGGGTTGTACACACTATGCTCTGATTACCATCTCTAATGGTTTGTCCCGATCTGTGAACACCCATTTGCCCCCAAGAAGTTTCTCTCTATTGTGTAGGCCTTCACAGTTTGAATACAATTTTTCACATTTGACAAAAATAAATAAATAATACCACTCCTCTATCTTTATTATATCATGAACATGAATATAACATTCAGGGATATTATATTCGGGTGACAAATATCGCATATTCCATAGAAGCCGTAGGGGCATAACGGTCCTAGAAACACAAGACCGTGTTCATATTCGGCTGGTGCCCAAAAAATTGAAAAAAACAACAGTGGAGATTCGTTGTCTGATAGAGAGGAGAGGGAAAAATCAAAACGCTGCCTTTATGCTCTCCGCACAGTATCCGTGGAGAGATGAAGAGAGGGAAAGGAAAAGCAAAAAGCTGCATCTTCTCGACACGATTTGGATTTTCTACTTGACACTGGTCCCTCATTTTTCGAAGATCGAGTAAACACACAGAGAGAGAGAGAGAGAGAGCATTTCGAGGGTTTAAAGCTTCGATTTCGCGCTATAATCTGGTCTCTATACAACCTCTGAAGATAATCGCCGATTCTTCATCACTTCCTCATTTTCCGCCTCCTTCTATTTGACTAGTCGACAGGTTTTACTGGGATATCTCTTCTCGGTTCGTAAGTAGATGAGATCTATCAGAGAGGTATGTACTTTATTTTGCTTTCTTCAGAGAGTTCGTAAAAGATTGGCGAGTTAGTGGATCGTGTTGAGATTTAGGAGATTTCTAGTTTATGTATTTTGTAGTTTCGACGGTTTACATGTTCCGTTACTTACAAGAGACCATTGTGAGGTGTTTTTGAAGTTGGAGATCGGTTTTTTGGACCATCAAAGTACAGAACTTGGTGTCGATTTATGGGCATGATTTATGAGAAAAGTGATTTACTGGTTTCTAAGTGATTTGTGTGACTTTGACTTTACCATCACGGACAAGCATATTGTGAGGTGCGTTTCGGATTGATCAGTTGAGCACTACAGTCTGTTTCCCATACTATGGTCCCCTCCATTAAGTTTGGCAGATAACTCGTGGGACCTTGTTAAAAGTTGGATTTCGCTTTTTGGGGGTAAAGAGAGGTTAGCTTTTTTGATCTATCTAATCTCTATCAACCGTTTGGCGAAGCTCATTCACACAACCCAGGTTTTAGATCAAACATGTCGCAGAAAACTTGGGTTTCTCCTTCCCTCCAGTCGATCAACTCATTGCCTGGGGATTTCAGGTTTATGGGTTTGCGGACGTCTTCTCCTTTGGAGAAGTCTGCTGACATGAATCAACAGAAGGGTAATATGATCCCCATTGCCACCATTCCTGAAAACGGTGATTCAGCTGGTGACGTTGAAGGCGGCGAGGATGGTAATAACAACACGAATCAGGATAACGATGAATCACCTTATAGTAGGTTTAATGTATTGGTTGAGACCAGGCCTTCTGTAGGTTCTGAGGATCTGGATTTGGCACCTCCATTGCGTTCCTTTGTCCCATTGCGTACTGAATCGAAGTGGAGCGACACCAACCCGTATGCTGCAAAGAAGGTACTTAACGGCTCTAGTTTCAGTTCTAATTCAAATGTTGGGCTCAGACATTTGCTGTTTTTTCTTCTGTTAAAAGCATCATCTATTCTAGTATATTCTTAAGATTTTATGAAGGAATCCTCCTATGCTGGAAGATCCTCACATGAGTTTTCTGTTGTGTCTCATATGGCTTCTTAGAAGTGGAAAATTGGTGATATGAATGCAAAGCAAAAGTTTGATGCATTTGATGCTACAACAAAATTCTAGGCTAGACGTTCAGTGTGAGAGTTAGAAGTCATGATCACGTACTTTGGCCTGCTTTGTGATAGCTATGACAACTGTGGGTGGACATGAAGAACACATGTTTGCATCCAAGCATGTTTTGTGTACCCTCATTTTGTGTTTTTCCAGAGGATCTGCAATGGAACAAGATATCTTTTCCCCCAATCTTGCAAATATCATTGATGGCCTTTTGATCATTATGGACCCAGTGAACCATTCAATTGATTTGTTTACCTTTTTGAAGGATCTGATTCCTAACATAAAACAGGATTGCATTTAGTTTTTAATGGGGTTAACTTGATTTTTTTTTTGATTGGTGGGGTAACTTGATTGTTAGTTTTTTTCTTTTCGAATAATCTCTTGGTCTACATTTTCAAACCAAGTCATTGTTGTCACTATATATTATGCATGCGAAAAAAGCATGCGAAGGAAGTATTTGAAAAAACCAAGTGAACCATTCAATTGACCTTTTTGAAGTATCTGATTCATAACATAAAACAGGATTGCATTTAGTTAATGGGGTTAACTTGATTTTTTTTTTTTTTTTTGATCAGCAGGGTAACTTAATTGTTAGTTTTTTTCTTTTTGAATAATCTCTTGGTCTACATTTTAAAAACCAATGTCATTGTGGAAAATTACATCTTGGCTTCGTCCATGCTATTGGGCCGAATCATCACCACAAAAGATAATTGTGTCAGTTGAATAAAGCAAATGAGATGCCGTCATGTCAGCTGCATTCCATCATCTGGACCCATGTTGAAGCCCGCTATAAAATCTCCTTGCATGGCTCTACTGTATCAACTGGCTTAGTGCCTCAATCACAAGAGACGACAATCAGAGAAAGGGGATCCCCTTCCTTGATCCATTGAGCCAATGACGTGACCTGGTCATTAACGTAGATCTATTAGCTCCTCAGATTCAGACTAGAGTTTATCCCATGGGCCTAAGGACCATCGAGTGCTTACTATTGAGCTATGTAGCACCAATGCGCCAAAGTGGTCACCGTACCCGTGTCCAATACGCTGCGGCTACCGATGTGCTGAGGCACTTCGAGCATGATGCATGTTCCCGACCTGTCATGCCCGTATCCCCATACCTCTGATTCCCCATTCTTTTTAGAATTGTAGTGTTCCGTGTCCGTGACTTGTCTGTATTCTTGTCTGTCTTTGTGTTTCTTACTGTTCGAGCATCGTTTAGGAGAGTTGATATCACTACCCTGTTTGGGAGATCAACCATCGATACATATTATTAATTAATTAGTGATCATTTGTCTATTTATGTGTTTAGATTGCTTCATCAGATAATTTTTTTGTCCCAATTAAAGTAATTTGGGGATAGGTGTATTTAGTGGAGTGTCCTTTTTGTGAAAGCCGGGCAAGTCATCCCAAATCTTATCAAGAGTTGGGAATGAAATATCTGTTACTTTGAAGGGTAGTGATTTTACTTTGAGGCCACCAAGTATCTCTCATTGTTCCTATTTTGCAATGAGTAAGCGAAAGACTATCTGTTCTAATTCCTAAACATGGGGCTCTTCTACAGGTTTAAGGTTGCCAACAGAAAATTAATCTACAAGTTCATGGTCTTAGTATGGCTGGTTACTGACATGAAGTCAAATAATGCTGGTGCATAGATATGCTTTCCGCACATGGGCAACCTATGATTAGAGGTGATGCTAAAGGACATGGTCTCTACAGCAGTAATTCGTTAAGAAAGATCATTCAGTGTTTTCCTGCTCACTGATTGATTTTAAGTGATTAACGATCACGTTGTACATCTTGGTTCCCACTTTGCTGTCTAATCAAAGAAATTTCAAACCTCAAACCCAATGTGTGTCATTTGTCAACATCTCTAAGCTGTACCATGCTTTCTTAGTCGACTAGCTATACTTTATGTCATCTGTCATCCTATGCTGTCGATGTAGCCTTTTCCTGAGTGTTTGAAGTCCATTACAATAGCTTCATGACCGTTATTTATCTGGGGCCCCTTCTTGTGTCACTCCTAGCCTCCCGGGCCCAGAGAATTATAAAAAAAATCTTTTATAATTCTCTAACCAAAGTTAACCCAGTGCTGGCAAAAGAAACTTTTTTGAATTGTTGGTGTCCGACCATAACCAAACGAGACGAAACCAAACCGAGCCTTACGTCCCAATCACTTGGGGTCGGCTACATGAATCCGTTTCCTCCATTGAGCTCTGTCATGGTTATGGAATTATGTTGCTTCTTATTTGGAGCTGAATTTGTTCAGTTTGGTGATTGTAGACCTAAAGTGGTATGAATATCTTGAAGAACATCTTATTTGGAAGCTGGGAATTTTGTTACGAGCAAATGGAAATTATGTAGCAGTTCCTATGTGCCTTTGTCATACATTTGTGTGGTTGCAAACTTTTGCAATAGCATTGATGTGTTATATACCATGAAGGTTGTATCTAAGCTGTTGAATGTTGGCTTTAGCACAGTCAACTCTGTAGTGATTTTATCACCTATGTGTAAAGTTTGCTTTTTCAGAAGCTTCAATATTGGATTCAACTTCCTAATGGCGACTGGGAGCTGGGGAAGATGATGTCTACTACAGGGACCGAATCTGTCATATCACTGCCTGAGGGCAAAGTGAGCAAATCATTCAATATCCTGAATGTCTACCCTGTTTGATCGTTCTTTGATTTACCAAAACTTCCAATTGCTCATAGCTTGTTTTTTAATTGTAGGTTTTAAAGGTGGATTCTGGAAGTCTGTTACCAGCGAATCCTGATATTCTGGATGGAGTAGATGATCTGATGCAACTAAGTTATCTAAATGAACCTTCAGTTTTATACAATCTTCAGTATCGATACAATCGAGATGTTATTTATGTAAGTGTCTTAAACTATGGTTTTTATTTCGAGTTTGCTCCTCAATTCTCTAGCATGCCAGTATCTTCATGTGCTTCTAATTTTGTGTCTGTTTTAGACAAAAGCAGGGCCTGTGTTGGTTGCTATTAATCCCTTCAAGAAAGTCCCCTTGTATGGAAATAGTTATATTGAAGCATACAAGCATAAATCTAATGAGAGCCCACATGTCTACGCTATCACAGATACAGCGATCCGGGAAATGATACGAGGTTGTTTAAGTTTTTTTTTTTTTAATAAGCTGCTCTTTGGCATCAGTCGCATCAGTCACCTTGTGTTTTGGAACTCTTATGCTTTTTCTTCTTTTTCCTTCCAGATGAAGTAAATCAATCTATCATCATAAGGTGAGTCTACATTGCTTAATTGAGCTTAAATGTTTGTATCCTGCACTTCTGCACTCTGAAAACTTCCAATCTTCTATTAGCATTTTTATGTTTTGCAGTTTGTGATGGGAGAATTTCACTTACAGCTGGTGCTGTGTTGTATTTTGGCTCTGATTGATACTTGTGTTTTTCTATGTTCAATTTATTTGCTAACTGTTTTGGTCTAGTATTCATTTTTCTTGCATGTTTCTTTTTTATGAAGAACAGACAGCCGATAAAGCTTGCATGTTCTCTTTAAATATGTTTAATTTCATAGCTACATTCCTACATTTTCTATGATTGTGATAATCTTATTGGCTCTTACCTTTCCTACTAGCTTCTTTGTATTTCCTACTAGCTTCTTTGTATTTTTAAATTATGATGTACTAGAACTTTGCGAAACTGTTACACATTGATCTTTTTCTTAGTGACTTGGGGGCCAATTGTAATTGTTAGGATGTTGGAAATGCACAAAGGGATTTTTCTAGGACACATTTGAGGTCTGTTATTGTTTTAATCATTCCGCAGTGCAAAATGGTGTCTACGTCCTACATTTTTGTTTTTCTCCATAATGTCCTTAGTTCCATTTACTGTGCGTATCATGATGTAGGTTAAAATAACGTAACAACTTAATATGAACAGGCAGCAAAACTTGACCATCCATTGTTTTGAGTTGAGACCTGTGTTTCCCGGGAATGCAAATACCCCGGTGAATTCCATTTTGGAACATATATTCCAAAATACGGTACACTATGCCATACGGTGAGTTTAGCAATCCAAAGCAATCCCCATATTTTTTGCATGAAGCAAAATGTAATAAACCAAAAATCTAGAGGGAGATCGGAGATGGTTTCCTAGAGAATATGTTCAAAAATTGCCAGTTATGCACCTTGGGAATGTCTATTGCACTAATAATATGATAAGGTTTTTTTGTTGGCTTGGGAGCATGGTTATTAAAGGCGATAAGCGCACCGAGGTACCAAAGATCTGTGGGGTCTAGGCAAAAGGCGAGACGCATAACTTGTTGAAGCGAGATGCGCTTAGTTGAGAAAGGTAGCAAAAATATCATAGATAAACAATTCAAAGTTAGATACAGGCTAACACTTGAAGCACAAACTCTTAAGTAAAGTATCCAGCTTCAAGAACTCTATTATCAATGTGTATACATAGGTATTTACATATTGATTGGTTTTTGTAAACAACATCCTCTACTCATACTGCGTGACTCTTTTTTTTTTGGAACATCTCTACTGCATGACTTGATTATGCTTCTTCTGGATGTCCAGTGGTGAAAGTGGAGCAGGAAAGACTGAGACGGCAAAGATAGCTATGCAATATTTGGCTGCGCTTGGAGGTGGTAGTGGAATAGAATATGAGATATTGAAAACTAATCCGATTTTGGAGGCCTTTGGTAATGCCAAAACATCAAGAAATGACAACTCAAGTCGATTTGTATGTTTTCTATTCTTTGCCCTGGCATCTGAGTTTTTCAATGGTGCGACAGATATACATTTGTTAGTAGCAATTGCTACTCTTTGGATTGACTTTGAAACTTATTTCTCTTTCTGGTTGCAAGCAATAATTATATCAATGACCTGTCTCAGGGAAAGCTGATCGAAATTCACTTTAGTGAAACAGGAAAAATATCGGGTGCCAAGATTCAAACTTGTAAGATAGCTTTTGTAGCATTTTGGTCCTGCAATAAATTTACTCAGATTCAAAGGCTGACATTATTCTTGTTTAATGTTTTCCTCCTGGCGTCATGGTTCTTAATCCTCTATAGTTTTACTTGAGAAGGTATTCTTATACTGCCCTCATCTCTGAATGTACTGGATTTGATTTAACATGCAATCCACTAATCCCACTTTTTAATTGCAGTCTAGAGTGGTCCAATGCGCGGAGGGGGAACGGTCATATCATATATTTTATCAGCTTTGTGCAGGAGCTCCACCTGCCCTTAAAGGTATTTTATTTACCCGTTCCTGTTTCCTTGATGCATTTGTTGCATGGGCTGTGTTCTACAGTCTCCATCCCATTTCACATTCCAGTTGCATCAATCTCCGAACATGCTTTCACCATGTGCCATCCTCATAGTCCACTAGTATCTTGAGCATGATTTTTGCCTTTAGGCATGGGAAGTTATTATTTTTAGTTCTATCAGTATCAGATATCTTCTGGGAAAAGCTCCAATGTTCAGTACTAACTTATTTCGTAACTTTGTGATTTGAAAAACTGATTGTATCATGTTTGTGCATATGTAGTTCTTCAAGTTTATTCTCTACTTGTATTTGCAGTGCAACTTTTCCTTCATTATTTTGTTATTCATGCAATTTGCTTCTTGAAACGCAGAGAAGTTGAATCTCCAAACTTTGGATGATTATAAGTATTTGAGTCAAAGCACTTGCCATTCAATATCTGGAGTTGATGATGCTGAACAATTTCGCATCGTAACGGTATTTATCTTTCCTCTCGAAGAGCTATATTGCAACCAGTAATGCACGAAGATTTTTATTTTCCTTTGTCTCCTAGTATTTCCTCAAGGATTTGATTTGCACAAGAGCGTCATTGTGGCTATTTGTATTCTTCAGGAAGCTCTTGATATTGTTCATGTTAGCAAAGAGGATCAAGAAAGCGTATTTGCAATGCTTGCGGCAGTATTGTGGTTTGGGAATATCTCCTTTACGGTTATTGACAATGAAAACCATGTCGAACCAGTGACAGATGAAGGTAACAATCTTCTGGAAGGATCACCTTCATTAGTTGCGTGGTTCTCTGTCCATTTATCTTAGGGGCTGGTTTTTTGGGATTTAAATCTTGTAGTTGATGTACAAATACTGCAATATATACTTACAATCTGATACTGTTTGTCTCGATAAAGTGAGGTTTTAGATTAATTTTTACTACTAATCACACTCACAGTCACGCCGCCTTAGATTTTCTCGGGCTTACATGCTGTGGCAGCTAGCTGGAGTGTTTTTCTCAAGTGATTATGTTTGTGAACATATGGGGTTTATATGGCTCATAGGGGGGTTTGACATCTGCCCAGGCCTGGCACCGAGGCAGGAACCAAGGAATTCAGACCAGTAGAAAGCTAAATATTTTGTATCTGGAGTGTCTGCCTCTAAGTACCCCGCAGTTGGTGCAGCAACCATTCCACCAGTAGAACGAGTTTATGGAGAAACTTTATTGACAAGCTGAACAAATTGCTATCCCGCATTCAGCTTTTTTATTTTCTCAATCTTCAATCATTGAATGGCTTAGTTGTTCGCGCAATCCCTAGCCTTCCTAGTAGGGGTTGTTGCCTTTGGTCTTGGAACTTGATAATGAATTCCGTTTGCCTCCTGATCTTCAAGTTCTAAGGGTTACACGTAATACAATCTGAATTTTGTAATGTAGTTCAATTGCCAGGCCATCTCAATCATCAGAAAATATTTGCTTTCCTAATTGAGAAGTTTAATGATATCTGGTTGAGAGCAAGATAACTTGGTAACTAGTTACTAGATGGATTAACCTATAACGATTGGTGGTTATTAGCATGGAATGGTAGGTCTGGGGCGCAGGCTACAGTGGATGGCCAGGGGTACAAAGGCCCACCAAGACCGGAGTGAGAGTGCTAACTGAGTTTGCACACTGCTAACTACTTACTCATAGCCACAACTCCAGACATGTTTCCGGTATAATGAAATGGAGCTCAGCAGAGTGAGTTAAATTTGAAATACCCATTTAATTATGCCTACTACTTCAAATGAGAATTCTAACTGATGAGATATGAGTGATGCTTATTGAATCATGTGATGCGCAGTTTGGATGTTGAATTTGCAGGTCTAACCACAGTTGCTAAATTGATTGGGTGTACTATGTTGGAGCTAAAGCAAGCATTGTCAACACGCAAAATGAGAATTGGAAACGATACTATTATTCAAAAGCTCACTCAATCTCAGGTAAAATTTGTTTGTGGGATAACTTAACGTGAAGTGGCCATGGTGTTTTGGTATGAAAGAAGAAAGGTTTATTCATAGGTCCAAAAAAAATGTGTTGTGAGTGCAGTCAATCTCTGGATGGTAATATAGTACCAGTGAACTTGAAGTCAACATGAGATAGCGACATTTTGATTAGTCAACAGATGTGTTCTTGTTTTCATTCTTGTTTTAAATGACACCACTTTTTGATGGGTCCCTTTCTTTTCTAGCTACACTTTTGCTTTCCCCTGAGATAGCAAGTAGCATGCCTTCTATTTTGGACTATGAAACATTCTGAATGCAGTTTAAAAAGTGGTATTTTCTTGTGCGAAGATAACACTTCTTTGGCCATTCTCTGTATTTTTTCTTATTTTGGGATAAGTAAGCAAGTGTATTGAATGGGCACCTAGGGGGTGCAACCCATATACAAAAGAGAAGGGTGTACATGAAATGCAACCCAAGACAACACTCCGCCTGGTTCGTGCTTAGAGTCATATTTTTATTTCCCAGCCGGTCCCAAGCCCGGATAAAGGAGGAGGGTTGTGCGTTAGGTAGCTGACAACCAGCACGTAAAAAACCCGTTAGATCTTTTATGACATGAATCCAAATACGATTACGAGACATGCTAGGGCGTTCCCTTTAAGCGACGCGTTGTGCCTGCCTTCGGGTGCTTCGAAAAATGAGCAAGGGGCGCCACGCCGGCGCCCGGGTGTGGTGATAAGTGAGCAAGGGTTCTCGCGCGTGCCTGGACGAGCGCGGGTAAAGAAGCTAGCCCAGGACTATAGGATTCGTTTAGCAACTTGGAATATAGGGACATTAACGGGTAAGACTAGGGAGCTAGTCGACACCATGCTTAGGAGGAGGATTAGTATAGCTTGTCTTCAGGAGACTAAGTGGGTAGGGGAAAAAGCTAGGGAGATAGAGGACACAGGTTATAAGCTTTACTATACGGGTAAGGATAGGCATAGAAATGGGGTAGGTATCGTAGTAGATAAACACCTGAAAGATTCGGTAGTTACGGTAACGAGAAAAGGAGATCGGATTATTTTAGTTAAGCTTGTGATTGGAGAGAGTATAGTTAATATTATTAGTGCGTACGCACCCCAAGTAGGCTTGGATGATCTTATTAAAGAGCAATTTTGGGAGCAAATGGATGACGTGGTTCAAGGGATACCTTTTGGGGAGAAACTATTCATAGGAGGCGATTTCAATGGTCACGTGGGAGTGCATAAGCAAGGGTATGAGAAGGTGCATGGTGGCTTTGGATTTGGTGACCTTAACGAAGGTGGTAGGAGGATTTTAGATCATAGTTGTCAAAAGCGCGCCTAGGCGCGAGGCGAGGCCCAGCGCACCCTTTGCGCCTTGAGGCAGCCCAGGCGCAGCGCCTTCAATAAGGCGCAGGGTAGGCGCAAGAGGCGAGGAAAAGCGACGAGGCGAGGAAAAGCGACGAAGCGAGAGGCGCAAAAAAAGCGCGCTTCTTTCAAAATTTGATCTCAGCCCTTGGATATTGAAGATCTAACCCTCGCCGTTGGATTTGAACAAAAAAAACATAAAAGGGTTTACCTGTCGCCTGCCTCTCTCACTCGATCGAGGCCTCTCTCACTCGATCTCTCATCTCTCACTGCTGTGACTGCCGACGATCTTTCTGCCGAGGTCTCTCGCTGCCGACGATCTCTCATCTCTCGTTGCCGACGACGATCTCTCATCTCTTGTTGCCGACGACCTGCTGCTGTCTTCCATCTCTCTCTCTGCTTCGACCTCTCTGTCTCTGACTCTCTGCTCTCTCGGTCTCTCTCTCCTGAGTCCTGAGTCTCCTGGCTCCTGAGGTATTCTTCCCCCCCCCCCTCTCTCTCTCTCTCTCTCTCACACGTGTATATGTATGATACTATGATGACAGTATGACACATAGAAGCAAAAAAAAAAAAAAAAGAACAGGTATCAGATACCCACAGTCCCACGACTCCCACACGAGGGGTTTTAAAAAAAAATAAAAATAAAAACAAGAAAATACGTGTATATTTGTGGGCTTGTGGCTGTTTGACATTTCATAAATATTTTTTTGTATCTTTTGGATGGTAAACTCATTGATTTAGTACTTATTACTTGAATTATTAGTGTGTGCTATTTTTTTCTATTTTTTTCCGCATAGGTGCGCCTCGCTTCAAAAAGGCGCGCGCCTCGCCTTGCCCCTCTCGCCTCAGGCCCAACAAGATTTTGCGCCTCAGTGCGCTTTTCGCCCGTGACAACTATGTTTTAGATTTTGCGGTAGCTTTTGACCTTATAGTTGGGAATACGCTCTATAGGAAGCGAGAGGAGTATTTAATTACCTTTAAGAGTGGAGCCAATAGAAGCCAAATCGATTATTTTCTTGCTAGAGGTGTAGACCGCTTGACATGTAAGGATTGTAAGGTTATTCCTGGAGAGTATTTAGTGGCACAACATAGACTTTTGGTGTTAGATGTTCGTCTCAAGGGGAATAATAGAAGGAGAAAGGAAATTAGATGCCCACGGACTAAATGGTGGGGCCTAAGAGGGGAGAAACTAGAGGTATTCAAGGAAAGAATGTCTCAAGAAGTACGGTGGGGAGTGGAAGGTGATAGTGACAATGTGGAATACGATAGCTGACGGTATTAGAAGAATATCGAAGGAAGTTCTTGGTGAGTCGAAGGGCAAAGGTCCAATTTCTAAGGAGACGTGGTGGTGGAATAACGAGGTTCAAATCATGGTAAAAGCAAAGAAGGAGTGCTTTAAAAAGTGGCAAAGGGACCGGCGTGAATATAAGCAAGCTAGCAAGGAAGCTAAGAAAGCCGTTAGGGATGCTAAGTTGAAAGCCTATGAGAATTTTTATGCTAGACTCGATGGTAAGGATGGAGAAAAGTTTATTTATAAACTTGCTAAGATACGAGAAAGGAAAGCTAGAGACATTTCTCAAGTTAAGTGTATAAAAGATATTGATTCGGTGGTGTTGGTGAAAGACAAGGCGATCAAGGATAGATGGAAGTCGTATTTCGATAAATTGTTAAACGAGAAACATGAAGGAGGCTTTGGTGGGGAGGAGGCGTATGTACCTGGTGAGAACGTAGAATATGAGTTTTATCGGAGAATACAAAAGTTCGAAGTGGTTAAAGCTTTGAAAAAGATGAAACTGGGTAAAGCCCTAGGACCAGATGGTATCCCTATTGAAGTGTGGAAAAGTCTAGGTGACTTGGGGGTGACGTGGTTGACGAAGTTGTTCAACAAGATTATTATGACTAGGAAGATGCCCGATGAATGGAGAAGGAGCACCTTAGTACCTATATATAAGAATAAAGGGGATATTCAAAGCTGCAACAACTATAGGGGTATTAAATTGATGAGCCATACAATGAAGTTGTGGGAAAGAGTTATTGAGCATCGCTTGAGGATGGTGACTACGGTGTCAGAGAAACAGTTTGGGTTCATGCCAGGAAGATCCACCATGGAAGCTATCTACCTATTAAGGAGATTGGTAGAAAAACACAGAGCAAAGAAGAAGGATCTCCATATAGTTTTCATAGACTTAGAAAAGGCTTATGATAGGGTGCCTAGGGATATCATATGGTGGGTTTTGGAGAGAAAAGGAGTGACCAAAGGGTATATTGAGGTGATTAGAGACATGTATGAAGGTGCCGTCACTACCATTAGATCACCAGTAGGGGAAACGAGTGAATTTCCAATCACCGTAGGATTGCATCAAGGGTCAGCCTTGAGCCCATATCTCTTTGCCTTAGTTATGGATGAATTGACTAGACAATTTCAAGAGGATATTCCATGGTGTATGATGTTTGCAGATGACATTGTCCTCGTAGATGAAACTGCTAGAGGTGTTAATACGAAACTAGAAATTTGGATGGAAGCATTAGAGTCAAAGGGTTTTCGGATAAGTAGGAGTAAAACGGAGTATATGGTGTGCAAGTTTAGTGGTATCAGTAGTGCGCTTGAAGAAAGTGTGATGATTCAAGACCAGGAGATACCAAAGAGTGATCATTTTAGGTATTTAGGCTCAATTATTAGTAGCAATGGAGAGATTGGAGATGATGTGGCCCACAGGATCCAAGTGGGGTGGCTCAAGTGGAGAAGCGCTACTGGTGTACTATGTGACAAGAGGGTACCCACAAAATTGAAGGGAAAATTCTATGGAACGGCCATAAGACCAGCGATACTTTATGGGACAGAATGTTGGCCTATTAAGAAACAACATGTGAGCAAAATGAGTGTAGCGGAAATGAGAATGCTGAGGTGGATGTGTGGTAAGACTAGACGAGACAAGATTAGAAATGAAACAATTTGTGAGATGGTAGGTGTAGCACCTATAGAGGAGAAGTTGAGGGAAAATAGGCTAAGGTGGTTTGGGCATATCTACCGTAGACCGGAAGATGCAGTAGTTAAGAGAGTGGATAGGATAGCTCTAGGTAGCAATGTTACGGGGAGGGGTAGACCTAAATTGACATTAGATGCTGTAGTACGCAAAGATATGAGTCTAATAGGTCTATGTGAACAAGTGGCTCTTAACAGAGCTCAATGGAGGAAACGAATTCATGTAGCCGACCCCAAGTGATTGGGACGTAAGACTCGGTTTGGTTTGGTTTAAAAGATGGGTCAATTGAACGGGAAAATCAGCTGTAAAAAAAGGAAAGCATATTGCTTTTGATTTAAAATGGGCATCTCTATATCTATTGTGTTCTCTCTTAATAATCCTCAGCACTGGCAAGCATGCCCAGTGCCAAGCTCTCTTCCTCTACTTTGGCTCCCCTCCACGAACATAAAGTATCCTTCATTGACCGAGAGAATACCCACTCCAGCTCGAACAAAAGAAAGACAAGGACCACAAATCTCTAGCCACATCGCAGTGAAGAATTTGACGGTTGACGGTTTCCTCATCATGCTTGCACATGCAACACCAATTAACATTTCTATGAATCAAATAGTAAGGATTTTTCCGTTACGGACCAATAAAAAAACTGATCTTTGATGGGGCCTTAGTTCCCCACACCTCTTTCCAAGGAAAGTCTACATTTCTATGTTTGACTAATGCATTATAGAAGGGCTTCACGTCTAACCTACCAGACTTTGCCTTGACCAAATTGCTGAATCCTCCTTCCCTTTGCCGGCTGTTCTCACTTGCAAGAGGTCCAAAACATGTGATTCAACTATCTTTTATTTTCTAATATGATGTGCATCTATGGGACGCATGTGTTATTGGTTTGTTGAGTTAGGACAGTATTCCATTGGGTTCACATAATGCTAAAGCGTATTCTAGCATAGGATCCTGGTAATTGGGTTCACATAATACTAAAGCGTATTCTAGCATAGGATCCTGGTAACGCAACGTTGTAGTGAAAAGATTGACTAGATGTTGTTCTGGTAGATGAGTTGGTTAGATCCTGGTTCTTGAATCCATGAGAGAAAGATTAACACCTTGAACACAAGTAATAGAGAAAATACTACAATTTGTTGAAAAGTTTGATCCCTTTCCCTTAGTATCACAACCTATTTATATACTTCCTCCGCACCTAAAAATGAGCCAACTACAAAAAGATGTGCAATTTTCCGATCAAAAAATAAAATAATTCTGTGCATAATTTTAAATTTTTTTTTTACACCAAATTAGAGATATAATTCTACTGTTAGCTTATGGGGTTGGGTTCTAATGTTCTATCCAAGGCTGTGCAACATGGTATGAGAGCTAGGTATCAGAGATGGGTAGGGTGTGTCTTTGGTCAGTAGGTGTTGCCAAGTGAGCACATTGTGCGTGAAGGTGTGAATCGAAATCCCACATCGCCTGAGTACCCAAGTAATTTGAAGTATATGGGTGTGAGGGCACCCTCACTTCAACAACTAGCTTTTGGGGTTGAGTTCTACCCAAGGCTGTGTAACAAATTCCGGTATTAACACCCTTGGAATCAAAATACAAAGAACTTAATGGATACAAAGAACCTAACTAGTGGACTTGTATGCTTAACACAAAGTAGCACTTTTAGTACAAAGAAAGCAAGGTTGTCAAATCGTGAATCGAATCAAGAATCGGATCGACCCTTTTTCGAATCGTGAATCAAATCGAATCGTGAATCGTAACGATTCGGTCCAATTTTCGCACACACATTGGAAATTGTATCTACGCACCTACATATGAAAGATACATTGTAACATTAAAAATTTTAAGCTTAAATATATATTATAGTTTGTTTTCTATATTTAATTTGTGGTCACAAGGTCTAATAGGTGAGACAACGCATCCATATAGATATCATCCTCAACAATATTCAGAGTTCCTTGTATAATTACCATCTATCAAATTAAAATTATAACATTTTAAAGACGTTGAGCACATCTATTGACTCACATTATAACAAAATATGAAAATTTTACCAAAATAAAATGCATAACTCATCAGTATAAGGTATCTTACTTGTAAAGCGACTTTTAATCTTTAAGAAGACGGAGGAAAAAGGGTTAACATGCTCCGAATTAGAATAAATACCAATATTAACATATTTTAAATGAGAATAAGAATTTTCGTACTTAACAGTATATTATCTTATAATTTTGCTTTCCTAAAGGAAAAATTAAGGCGAATTGCATATGTGGGTTCTTATTAGTCAAACTGTGATAAACCTTGATTCACCTATAGATTCGTATCGTTTTTGCGAGAATCATGAATCGAATCGTGAATCGTATGATTCACTGCCGATTGTATAACCTTGATTCACCTAATGATTCATATTTTTTTTGCGTGAATTGTGAATCATGCGGTTTTGACAACTACAAAGTGCCAACCGTGAAATTTCAAAGACACTGATTTAGTTTTCCCACATCATTAATAAACAACTAATTGAGTACTTATTCTTTGGCTTTTGACGGTTCAACTTACCTGGAAACTCTTTGGCAACTTGTTATGCATCACCAAGTCGCATATTAATACTCCAATATCACCTTTTTTATGTTTGTTCTTTTGTCTATGCTTTTGATTTATTTTTTTCTTCTCTCTGTGGCCTTTTCTTGTCTCTTCCTTCTATTGATTTTTTTTCTTTAGCAAAATGGCTGCGTACATTCTCTATTGTTTGGATTTCGCACCTCATTGCAAAATGTGTCTCAAAACAATAGATTTTGGCCATGGACTTGGTACATTCATGATTTTTCAAAGAGATGAATGAATTTGTAGTTGGAATAAGTTCCTTAGGAGTCTTTAATTTGTTCAGATGGTAAACTCCTTCGCAATTTACTTGAAATGTCCATGTTCGACCTACTCTTCCACTCCTACTACTTACCTGATGGTCTCAAATCTGGGAAGTTGAGCCGTGCCACGTATCCTAATTTTTGGGGCCATCAGGCCTACAACATAAAATCCTTTACACAGACCTCGTATGTTTTTTAGCAAGTTTGAGATATTGATATTGCATTAGCTTGTGACCTTTGGTCGATTGTTTATAGGTTGGATGTTATATAAACTTTTGAATGAAATCCCTGGGACTTAATTATCTTATTTTCATGTTTATCTTTGTTTATGTGTCGTTTTTGTTTTCCAAAAATTTAACCACCAGGTCCACCACGATACTGTATATAGTGAAAATATAGTTATACTTGTATTTACATGTGTTTTCTGTCAATTTCTTTTTTTCTCATATCGCTAAGTACATGATTTTACGATATCTTACAAACCAATGTTGCTTAGATTTATCCTACTTGCTATGCATTGAACATTGAGGTTTGCTACTTATTTCATTTCTTCACCTAGAAAAGTTGTGATTTGTTGGTTAGACCTAATTACTACTGCTGGAAGCTATGTATCTTTGACATCTTTCCTTGGTATTAATGAAATGAAGGGGATAATTCCGCTAGTTATATATGTTATTCTCTTCAATCATTGGTGGTGAGGACTTTCTCTCAAGTACAGTTGTTCAGTTGTTTCTTCCTTTTTCAGGCTATTGACACAAGAGATGCATTGGCGAAATCAATATATTCTTGTTTGTTTGACTGGCTGGTAGAGCAAATTAACAAGTCACTTGCAGTAGGCAAACGTCGTACTGGGAGATCCATCAGTATTCTTGATATCTATGGCTTTGAATCATTTGATGTATGGTCCTGGGGTTGTATCTGTCTTTTTTGTCTTGTAATGCTAATATCAACTTGCTGCATCACCGCTTTTATTTCCTTTCCCGTATTTCTTTTCAGAGGAATAGTTTTGAGCAGTTTTGCATAAATTATGCAAATGAGAGACTGCAGCAACACTTCAATCGCCACTTATTTAAGTTAGAGCAGGAGGTGAGTATTTGAACTTGTTTTCACATCTTTCTTTCCAATACACGGAACAATCAATTGTCAAGTACTTTAAATATCCCATGCAACACCCAGAAATTGTAAACAAATAATAGGAAGAGGTATTTCATGCGATGTTATTTGTTTTCTCAAGTTTCAGATGGTAACCTGCTAAGTTAATATATAATTAGACTAAAGTGGAGGCATCGGACTGAGTAAACCAGACATGTAGCCATTGTTGAAGCCTACTTTCTGTTCTGGCCATTCACTGTTGCCCTGGTTTGTATGCAAGTAGCAAGTGGCTGTGTTTGTATGTGCATTGTTAAACCATCGAACTCAAAACCAATTGGAAATGAGTGGAGAGGCCGTCCAAACTTATATAATAGTTTTTGCAGAGGTAAGCAAATGATCCATAATATAGGGATTACAATGAACAATGAAACATGGTGCACTTAGGCACAAACAAGGGGCAATCAATGAAGAGAGTCTTGTCCAAAAGCCTCCGAAGTCTAGCTCTCATACCATGTTAAAGCCTCCAACTCAAAACCAATTGGCAATGAGGGGAGAGGACACCCAGGCTCATATGCTAGTTTTTGGAGATTATAAGTAACCAACGTAGGACAAGCTCGAACACCCGTATGTGTATACTATTTTTATAGTACGAGCACATAAAAAATTTCTACAAGTTGACAAATAACAAGAAGTCTGTTTGCACAGATAAATGAGAACAGATCATGCACTGAGTTTTTTTTTGGCCCCACCTCGGCCTTGCAATGATGATCCAAACCGCTTATTTTTCTTAAATAAGTTTTTTATGAGTTCCTGCAAAAAATTAGCTCAATCGCACATATGGAAGGGCTTTTTTCAGAATTTGTTGGGTGAAACTAACTGGTTTGCCCGACGAATTCTAGGACCCTTACCGATATACGATTGAGCTGATTTTTAATAAAAACCCATAAAAAAATATTTTAAAAAAATGAGCAGCTCGATCATCTTTACGGGAATAGAGGTGGGCCCACTAAAAAGGTCCGTGTATAATCTAATCTGTTCCCATTTATCTGTGCCAATAGCACTTCTTGACAAATAAATACTCAGTTATGATCTGTTTTCTTCATCTAGCTCACCAAAGTTTCTGACCAAGAGTAAACATCAGAGCAATGTACAAAGTTTTCTGACCCAATGCTCGTCTTACAACGCTATGAAAAAAATATTGGTCCTACAAAAAAAATTCTCTTGAAGACTTATTGGTTGATATATCATTCAACAATCCCTAAGTTGGCAAAAGGTATGATCTATGCTATTTGAACAACTGGATCAGCAGCACAGTCCTGGAAACTCCTCATGTTATTCATCTCTATCCATATGGAGTTGGTAAGGAAACACGGGTGATTAACTAAATAACTTATATGAATTTTTGAGTGATAACCCTTTGTAAAATTTAAATAAATAGGTGTTTTGTAAGTAATCTACACCTGCTGGATCTGATATCATTGTTCTCCCTTTTATGTTTTAAAAAAAACCCCGTAACATTCTATCGTGTGAAGGAAATATACCTGTTGTCTTATGGAAGATAACTGCGAGTATGTTCTCAAATGATGGAGACAACTGTTTGGCATGGATTTAGAAATGATGAAAAATGAAAATGCGATTTACTTTCCTTGAGCCTATGTACTGTCATCTTTCGCTTTACTGACGATCATTTTGTAACCTGATGCTTCACTTTTCTGTTTCAGGAATATATACAAGATGGCATTGACTGGGCAAAAGTTGATTTTGAGGACAACCAAGACTGTCTGAATCTTTTTGAAAAGGTAGAAAGATCACCAATGCATTGGCTCAATGTGCTGACTGTTTGAGTTATTTTATTGGTAATCATGTGTACTGTAGATGGTGTTGTAATCTGTGAATTGTGTTTTTTTAGCATTTTACTGTAGGCCTGGAAGATAGAGTATAGCTGCTGAAGGATGACTACTATATCATACTCCGTTAACTATTTACATATTGCACGAATCAAGCTTTTTCAATGGTATGGTCACAGTTGCGTGGTAGCATATTGATCTAAAAATGTACCCCAGAAGATGAAGCTCATGTGACGGTATATACATTGTAGGAACACGAAATGTTCTTTACAATATAGTGTTGCACAAAATTTTGGTTGCTAGTTTGTAAGACCCTCTCTAACTCTAAGATATCCCTCTCTCCCTCTCTAACTCTAAGATAGTAAGATATCTATTTGTAAGAACATGAGGTGGAGAATTGCTCGTAACGAGAATCAAGTTTCCTGTGCTTTTGTTAGGAAGTATAAATCTAATGGTATCTCCTGACTCATTGTAAGATGAAATTATATAGTAGTGCGTGTTCTCTGACCTTTTTCTTGGATGCAGAAACCATTGGGGTTATTGTCTCTATTGGATGAGGAGTCCACCTTCCCAAATGGCACAGATTTGACATTTGCCAACAAGCTTAAGCAGCATCTGAATTCAAATTCTTGTTTTCGAGGAGAACGGGGAAAAGCTTTTACCGTTTGCCATTATGCAGGGGAGGTACTTACAAGTTACAATAGAGAATTCCTGATTGTTGGTTCCCTTGTTATGTGTATTGTATTTGCCGAGTAGACAAAAGAGTTGTGCAGGATTACCTTTCTCCTTGGTAGAATGAATTGAAAATCTTGTTCTGTTCATCTTTAAGTTCTTGCTGTCTGATACATTGATTTGTTGCATCTTACTCCTTGCAGGTGATGTATGACACAACTGGTTTTCTGGAGAAAAATCGGGACTTATTACATTTGGATTCCATTCAACTTTTGTCATCTTGCACATGCCACCTTCCTCAAATATTTGCATCTAACTTGCTTGCTCAATCCGAGAAGCCTGTTGTTGGTGCACTGCATAAATCAGGGGGAGCAGACTCCCAAAAGCTTAGTGTTGCCACAAAATTTAAGGTACTTTCATTTTTTGAAAGATAAAGAAAGATAAAACCACCACTCCTGCATGATCAGATCTGCTGCCATTGGTACAAGATCCGGCTTCATCTTCCCATCTCGCCGATTATGTGCCGCTCCATTTTCTCAACTAGTTGGATCTATGCCTGTTGAGATGGGGTTGAAGGGATGTAGATTGAGGTAGGGGCATAGATCGGTGAGAAAGGGGGAAAGGCGAAGGGGGGAGAGAGGAGGAGGGGAAAGAGAGAGGCAGTTTATTGTGTGCCGCCCCTTTGCTCCTCAATTTAGAGCTTTACCGTAGACATAGAGTACAGTTTATTATGTTAAATTAGATTAATATTGTTCGGAGGTTACAGAATTAGGCAAGAAGTGAGTTATTACTTGGCTCAATATTTATCGGTAAAAATCAGAGGGTAAGTGCCCAGATACTTTTGGGAGCAGCCATTTCCTTGTCAATTAAATAGTGGAGATTGTCCCTTCTCAAAATTAGATATGTGTGTGACACTTCATTAACTTGGGAAAATTCAAAAGTAAGTGTTATTCAAACACTTAGACATCACTTCTTAGAAACTCGCCAGTTGACTTTAAATGTATCTCATGAAATGCAAATGAACATTTCTGGGAAAAGATACATCATATGCACATGTCCAATTCAGTGTGCAATGGACGATTTCTTATGTAGGAGAAAGGAGCACCATATACACAAGTGCATGTAAGCTATCATGCGTGCAGTATATCTATGATTTATGTAGGATTTCACCGTTACATTTTTATTACAAGTACAATTCAGGTAATTGGCATTACTCATGCTTTTAGATTATATGCCTGAGAATCTTTCTGCGAATGTTGTTGTGTTTAGTTTTCCATCCAAATAGATTTGGCTGAGGGTGCCCTCACACTATATATACTGCATGTAAATTTGTACCAGGCAATGTGGGACTTTGGTTTACACCTCCTGTCTCGTATTACCCTTTAATGCATGAGTAGTCCTTATGCCTCCCGTCTTGTGTTACCCTTCAATGTACCAGGTCATCTGCTCTATGACAGTATGACTAATCTTATTTTTGTTCCCAGATGTATATTACCAAATGGGGGAATATTTCTCTTCAGAATATGAATATATTGTATTCTGCATAAGAATTGGAGGCTTCATGTGTTAGGGCCTTGAAATGAACAATTGAAATGAACACCTCCTGTCTCGTATTACCCTTTAATGCATGAGTAGTCCTTATGCCTCCCGTCTTGTGTTACCCTTCAATGTACCAGGTCATCTGCTCTATGACAGTATGACTAATCTTATTTTTGTTCCCAGATGTATATTACCAAATGGGGGAATATTTCTCTTCAGAATATGAATATATTGTATTCTGCATAAGAATTGGAGGCTTCATGTGTTAGGGCCTTGAAATGAACAATTGTCAAATCTCAGATGGTACTCTTGCGCGTAGATTGACTCTCTGTTTTCAACATATGCACATGTATTTGTCCCTTATACAAAATTACAAATGATGAGCTAGTATGACATGATATTATAACAGCATTTTCTGAGGTACTTAAGCGTCGTGGTATCAGATAGAATTTCCTTTAGTTTGAGTTAGCTTCTTTAAGTTGATGCATTTGTTTCCTGATATTTAGGGCCAATTATTCCAATTAATGCACCGCTTGGAGAGTACCACACCGCATTTCATACGTTGTATAAAGCCCAATAACAGGCAGTCGCCTGGTATGTATGAGCAAGGACTTGTACTGCAACAGCTTAGATGCTGTGGGGTCCTAGAAGTTGTACGGATATCTAGATCTGGCTTTCCTACCAGGATGTCTCATCAAAAGTTCGCCAGAAGGTAAATATATGGCTTATTTTCGTTATTCTGTTTGTTTTGTGTTGACATGTAAGCAAATGCGTAACATTATCTCAAGATTGTGATTTTCCTTTTTTAGTTCATTTTCTTATAATGCCCCCTTTAATTTTGATCCTGCATTAGATATGGTTTTCTTCTACTGGACAATGTCGCATTGCAAGATCCACTCAGTGTTTCAGTTGCAATTCTTCATCAATTCAATATTCTGCCGGAGATGTATCAAGTTGGCTATACAAAATTGTTTTTCCGCACTGGCCAGGTAAGATGAGTACTCAATCTCTTTATTCAATGAAGACAAGAAAATATTAAAGTAAACCTCAACTACAAAAGTGTAACCACCGCTGACCTGCTAACCCTTAACGTAACCACATGGCTCAAAAGTTAACCTCAAGTTATATAGTAGCTTGACGAGTTTCCCTCAATTTTCGTTGCCCACCATGTGGGACTTGGGGCCTCACAATACCTATCCCATCCCCGATGTGAAGCATCACTCTAAATAGCAAACCCTTCAGTACCCGAGGGAAGTGTCAAGAAGTGGCAGCCCTCCCATAATGATATAAGTCAAACTTATAACGGAAGCCTGTATTAAAGTTTTTATAAAAATGATATATCAAGTCTCCAAATGACCATCTGTACAGATAGGTGTGCTGGAGGATACAAGAAACCGTACGCTACATGGCATCTTGCGCGTTCAAAGCAGTTTTAGGGGACACCAAGCTCGCTGTTACCTTAAGGAACTGAGGAGGGGGATTTCCACCCTTCAATCACGTAAGCCAGCATTGGTTTATATTATGTGCATTTTCCAACTACCTTCTATGAGGAAACAAAGCCAGATCTTTCCCAATGGAATTACAATGGGCCTTTTCTAAATGTTTATTGCTGCAGTTGTCCGGGGTGAAAAAACAAGGAAGGCATTTGCAGTCCTGCTACAGAGGTACAGATCTGCAGTGGTCATACAAAAGCAATTTAAAGGAAGGATTGAGAGGAAAAGATTCATAGACGTTTGTCGTGCTTCAGTGCTAATACAATCAGGTAAGCTTGTCTGTCCATTTGTTGGCCCAACAGCTTGGTGTTACTGCTTAGTCAACTCATGATATATGCCTTCACAAAAATGCTGGAAATAGGCTTTATTTGGGCAAAATGTGGTCATTTTCGGGCTTGGATTCAACCCTGTCACAAACCATCAACCAGTTTTTTGTTTGATAAACGAATTGAAAAAGGACATTTATGATACTGAAAATTCTGCAGAATAGATTGGAAATTTTCAAGTTTGTATAGTTAAATGAATAATTGGGTTGGATTTGAGAGGTGGTTGAAGTGATTAGTGAGGTGGACTCCATGCTTATATTACCTGCTAAGTTTATTCATGCCACCCATGTATGGTTTACCTTTGTGATTCGACTTTCTGCAGTTCTACGCGGCTGGTTAGTTAGGAGATGCTCAGGAGACATAGTCTTACTACAATTCGGATGCAGAAAGGTACTCATTGAGACTGTTAGGCTTCTGCCCCCTATTCAACATGATTCTTTTTGCATAGAAAAAAAATATTAATTTCATGTTGTATTTTACTTAGGGAGACACTAATAAGTTGAAGAGATTCGTTGGCACAGAGATTATAAGAAAATTGACATCCTGTTTTTACTACTTGTCAAATCATGGAAGTCATGTTTTTTGATTAAGATACCATGGGGAAAAAGTCACAGATAGACCGCTACTGCAGTCATCTAAGAAGCACATGCACGTCTACTGGTTTCCGACATTGACACGAAGCACATAAAACACGTGTCAAACAAGCATAAAAAGCGTTTGATTGTGTTATTTTCTTTTTTTGCTTGTCTGACACACTGGGGACAAATTTTGGAGGTCATAACGCAGTTTGGAACTTGGACCTTCCCAAGGGATAATTGGTTTAGGAATTCTTGTGTTGTGATTATGGATTTGTATCTCTATAATCTTAATATCATTTATGTTTTTTAATCCTTATTTGATGGAGGTTTGTTTCTTATTTTCATAGAACTTGTTAGATACACCTATAAATTAGTATATTCTTTCATATTGGATGTGTCCCAAGACTCCTACATGTCTATGTTTTAATTTTTTGAAAGAAATGACCTGGCCAATGGCCATTGTGGCCGTGTCCCTCCTCCGGCTCTCCGTATCTGTGCTTTCTAGGTAAACATGCATATTGTTCAACAAGAGGCAACTTTGTATAAGTAGGAAGATCTTATTCTTTTCTTTCCACCCCACCATGATGCTGGCATTGTTCTCCTTGCATTTTCTTTTCTTTGTTTTTCGTTGTGTGCACGACGGGATAATAAGGATGAGTCATGACAGGGTAATGAGTCGGACGAGGTGTTAGTGAAGTCATCGTTCCTAGCAGAGCTACAACGCCGTGTCCTCAAAGCAGAGGCCGCTCTGAGGGAGAAAGAGGAAGAGAACGACATCCTTCACCAACGGCTCCAACAGTATGAGAGCCGGTGGTCCGAATACGAGTTGAAAATGAAGTCCATGGAAGAAGTGTGGCAGAAACAAATGCGATCACTTCAATCCAGCCTTTCCATTGCCAAGAAGAGCCTTGCAATTGACGATTCAGAGAGAAATTCCGATGCGTCAGTTAACCTAAATGATGACAGCTGGGATACTACAGGAAGCAATTTCAAGGGTCCCACATATGAGAGCAACGGGGTGAGACCGATGAGTGCTGGTTTAAGCGTGATAAGTCGGTTGGCTGAGGAATTTGAACAGCGGAGTCAAGTGTTTGGTGACGATGCCAAGTTCTTGGTGGAGGTGAAGTCAGGACAGGTAGATGCGAACGTGGACCCGGATCGTGAGCTTAGGAGGTTGAAGCAGATGTTTGAAGCATGGAAGAAGGATTACGGGACAAGACTGCGGGAGACTAAGGTAATTTTGCACAAGCTCGGAAATGAAGAAGGGTCCGCGGACAGGGCGAGAAAGAAGTGGTGGGGAAGAAGAAACAGCTCTAGGATAAATTGAATCGACACTCTCTCCGTATAAAGTATCTTATATGAATTTTATACAACCAAGAGTGGTGACATATGGTTATAGTTAAAGTGAGGCATTGCAGAAGCCGGGTGATTTGCAATATATGTATATCATTTAGTATTTTCTGGTTTATGTTGTAAGAGCTCACCTGATAGCCAACACGTACAAAGTTCCGTCAGATCCTTGTGAGCATGAATCCTTGTTCGTCCTTGCGAACCTGGTGGTTCGAACTCAGGTGGTGAATTATGCGGGGTTTTTTTTTTTCTAAACTGTTTCTGCTAGCAAAAGTGAGTCGATATTGTAAGAAACTCAAATCTATTTCCTCAATACTTGATCGTTTCTGAATTTGTGTTGCAATGTAAGCCAAAGAATGCAATCTCTAGCCAAGATGTCACATGTGGGAATTTCAGCTCACCCTTGGAGTCTGTTTGATTAGTGAGCAAAATACAATAAAAAGTGTGAAAGAAAAAGAAAATGCATTTTTTTCCCTTGCATCTGTTCGATTAACATGAATGTTTTGCATAAAATAGGAGATAGGAACAAAATAAAAAATTCGGGGGGGAAATAAAGTTACCCAAAGGAAGATGGTGAATAAGAAAGTTTGTTGTTGATTTTCATAAGAAAATAAAATGTTGTAGCGAGAAAAAGTAAGACAAACTCTCTAGCTTAAATGATTCCACATTGGTGCGAAAAGCTAAGTAAGGCTAATATATAACGAATTTTGACTAGTTACTGTATAATTTGAGATTAACCTTTTGAGTCACATGGTTAGGTAAATGGTAAGCAAGTTAGATGACGCGAGTTGTTACATTTATACACAATGTTGTCAATTACATTCCGTATCGGCCTATACCGGTACCGGTACGGTCCGAGCATAAATCGGTATACATAAGTAGGTGTTCCGTACCATCTCAAATACTGGCTTGTACCAAGTGTACTGGTCGATACAAAAAAAATTGCGTATTTTTTTTCTTTTGCTTAAAAAATGCTTGAATTTTAAGATAATTTAACAAAATTTGGAGTCTGTTAATCGTTTTACTTTGTTATTAAGACTAATTTTAAAGTACTAGTGCATGCCCTCGAATATCGATATTCAAGAAATGGCCATAGGAAGCTTCAATTGTCTTTATTTAAAGGCACAATGCAATATAATCAGTTGCTTTTTTGTTTTTTGTTTTCTCGGATGGGTATTGATTTACCTTACTTTTTTTTTGGCCAAAAATATGAGCAGAAAGTGCGAGAAAATAAATTAGATGTTGAGGGGAGGAGCCAAATGAGGCCCACCTGTTATCAACTCTCTCTAGTGGATGAGCAAAAAAAAAAAAAAAAAACTCTCTCTAGTGTCGTTCAGTAAAGCTTCTAGCGTCGTGCGGTTGAAATCAGCAAGATATGAGGAGGGTTACTGAGAGGAGAGGCATCGAATGAGTTTGATGAGAGAGAGAGAGAGAGAGTTGATGTAATGGTTGAGCACGTCCCCTCTCTAGCCCAAGATACACTCTTAGATTAGTTTGGAAACATAAGGGCCCTTGGATTTATGTAGTATATAAGACTCAAATACTAAACTAGCTTATTGTACACTAGTGCATGCCCGTGTCCGAAGGCACGTTGCTAGTGCATGTCTGAAGGCACGACTCAATATCAACTCCTGTCTAAGAAGAGTAAGATTATAAGAACCAACATTTTAAAATTTAAACATACCAACCTGTAACAACTCCGATTTTTAATAAATAAAAATCTCGTTGTTTATTCGAAATTCTTGAAATTCTCTAGAATGGCTTTGTAATTTTCTTATTAATTCGTCGCAATTAGATTTTATGTAACGACTCTAATTTTTAGTGAATAAAAATTTTGTTAAATATTTGAATTTTTCTTTTAATTACTTAGATTGGTTTTAATAATTCCTTTTAATACCTATAGTTCCTCATAATTAGATTTTAGCCCCCGGAAAATTTTTATTCATCGGTCAATAACTACTAGGGAAATTATTACCCATTGGATAATAGAGTGATCTTACCAATAAGTACTAGGATTTTAATAAATAAGCATTTCCTAGATTTTACATGTGATTATATCTTTAAAATATGTGAATATGTACCTTATAATATATTACCCTAAGATAGTCTAGGTACAAAATCTAGTATTATAATGGGACATGTGCCAATTTGGATTAGTTTAATAAGGAATTTGGACTAAGAAATCTACCTAGATTACATAGTACTTATGTATGTGTGTATGTGTGTGTGTGTATATATATATATATATATATATATATATATATGTACGTGGATGAATAAATATATTACAAGTACACATGTGTTTAATAGATTTATTTAATAGGAAAATCTTGGCTTTGAAACCTCATTAGATCACATAGTACCATAAGTACCTATCTTATTATTTTGTTTATTATTTGTACATAGGAGTGTGTATGTATATATATATATATAATATGTGAGAGAGAGAGAGAGAGAGAGAGAGAGAGAGAGAGAGAGAGAGAGAGAGAGAGAGAGAAAGAGAGAGAGAGGGGGGAGAGAGAGAGAAAGAGAGAGGAAAAGAGGGAGATTTAGAGTGTACCTTGTATTGATCTTTCTTGATCTTCTTGCATTGTACTTGACTAGAATACAATCCATGGATATCAACTTGATCAAGCAAAAATCCATGCACATTGTCCCTATTTGTACATTTACTAATTTTAAACCTTGTACCATCCTCCTTTTCTCCACCAATCTTTCCATAATCCAATCCAAAGTACCAAATCTAGCCTTGCATGCCTAAGAACTATGTAGAAGTTGTACAAGCAAACCCTTGACCTAACCCATCAAGCTTTCAATCAAGCTTGAAAGATGAAAAAAATCAAAGATAAGAGAGAGAGAGAGAGAGAGAGAGAGAGAGAGAGAGAGAGAGAGAGAGAGAGAGAATTCGGGTGAGAGGGAGAGAGAGGGCATGCTTGGTCTATAAATAGCAAGCTCATTCAAGCTTAAACTCACACATTCACTCTTTGCTCTCACTTCTCTCTAGAAATTCTAAGCTTTCTTAGCTCCAAAGTTCAAGTTTTTTGAGTTTTCTTGAGGTTCTTGAGAGTTACCACCGGACCACCTCCAAAAACCACCTCTAGATCTTTAAAGTAGCCTAGTTTAATTAGCAAAGTTGTTTCTAGGAAGAGAAAATCCATCTCTCTTCCTTTCGAAGCACTTCGGAGCCGTTACGCCGCTGATTCGCCAAAACCGCCCTACCGCCAAGAAGTAAGGTAGAACCCCTCACTCACTAACTCCACGTATAGCGTAGAATCGAATGTTGGAAAGTAAAAATGTCCTTACTCTTTAGTTCAAAGTTTCACATAGAGTTTTCTCAATCCTTTTCTCTAAAGTATATAAAGTTATCTATTGCTTATAATGTTGGAATGCATGATAGTTAGTAAACTTGTTTTGATAAGAGTAGTAAGAACATGTTGAATGATTGATTTATTTTTACGTATGTGAAATGTCCTACGGCGGAGTCATTGCATGAAAACGAAACACGGAAAATCGAGGAAGTAGAAACATGGCATCTAGGGTGTGGTTAACAAGGAAAATGTGTTACGAAGAAGTCAATATTTTGAAACTACATAATGACCAGTTTTGGTGGCATTATGTGAGATGTGTGTGTGTGTGCCAATGGAAACCCAGCGCGGCGGAACCACTGTGAGGATACTCGGGAGACCTGAGCGGCGGAACCGAGGTTGGGTGTGTAGCTTGGTTATCCGTGAAGAGAAGCCAATGCAAAGTTTTGTGTGCCAATGGGAACCCGGCGCGGTGGAACAATTGTGAGGATACTCGGGAACCCGGCGCGGCGGAACTGAGGTTGGGTGTGTTAAAAATGATTTTGGAAATATTGATTTGGTAAAGGAAAAAGGGAAAACGAGACACGATTTACAATGAGTCTCGTAGGAGAAACAAAGAGAATCATGGACACCAACGTTAGCCTGGTTAGCAAATGTGAATGTGTTGTTATTAACTGTCTTATTATAATTTCATGTACTATGTGGAAATCATTGGTCTATTGCTTGTAAGTTAAGGGTTAGTGAGTATGGTTTATTCTTTGGGCTTTTGTAGCTCATGGTGTTACCTTTGGTAATCCTGACATATTATATCGGTGGTGACGTTGGTATAATGTATTAGACCTCATAGACGAATAGGGTGAACTCTACACCTTGGAGACTTTCGGAGCTGAGGAGTTAGCTAGGATAGAGGAGCTGGCAGGGTAGTAGATAGGAACCCTAGCTTTCCCTTCCTTGTGTAATAAAAGTACTCTTATGAGGATTATGATGTAATATTAAGCTTGACTCTACTTCAATTTTCAATAAAATTGTCTATTTAACGTTCCCAAAATTAGGGGCGTTATACAACCAATGCTTTACATCAACTAAATCAGAAGGGGATGAAAAATAATAATGGAAACTCTTTTTGGTACTGGTTTTGACCTTTTGGTTTAATTTATAAAAATTCTAGAGCAATAAGAGTAGGGGACGAAAATTATCATTCTTCTAATTTGGTGTTTTTGATTTATGTAGCCTTATACCTAAGAAAAAAAGAGATGAAACACTCAATTATGAACAAACACTGGATGGCTTACACATTTTCCAACTTAAATGGATACCCAATAGCCATTACCTGCTTCTAAAGATTTTCCAAAACACATACAATTGAATAAAAAGTAGTATACTTTCTATAAAAACCAATTCATTGCTACAAATTCACCGAACATGTGTTGTGCATTCCATCAAACACCTTATTGGCTACATAAAAAAGGTAGCAAGTACATGAGAAGGAAGCTAGAGATGGGAACCACTGGTTTAAACAGAGCAGTATCAATAATTTTGCAGCGGCGTCATGGCCATCGTCTACTTTGTTGGACCACACCCAACCCATTTCTGTTCCCTGTGTGGGGAGAGAGAGAGAGAGAGAGAGAGAGAGAGAGAGAGAGAGAGAGAGAGAGAGAGAGAGAGAGAGAGAGAGAGAGAGAGCATGGTTTTGAGAGAGAATTTTATTTAAGATTCCCCCCTCCCTCACTAAAATGCCACTCAAATGTAATGTATTTACCAAAATGTCATGTTGTAAGATCCAACGGCTGTAACGTATTGAAAACTCAATCTAACGGCTAAAAATGTGCTTTTGTTTGTATGTGTACATAAATTTTGGAATACTCCCTTAAGATACCGCTCTGTTTTATAATATAGATATATTAAAATATATGTTTCGGTCAATCTGGAACAGTACCGAGGTATACACCGGTACTGGTATGTACCATCTCAGCAGAGAAAATGGTACGCTTTCCGCTACAGGATTGATTACTTTATTTGTGTAGAAAAGTTTACTTTCTTTCACTTTCTATGATATTTTTGTTAAGTAAACCCCAGAAAAGTGTAGACCCTTCGGTTTTTTCAATTGATTATTAGGAGCATAGAATTCTTCGATCTCTTTTTATTTCCTTTTTATCTTGTTTGGATGATATTTTAATTGCATATTTAAATTATTCTTGTTTGGATGATATTTTTGTGAAGTAGGAATTGGGGCTGCGTTTTGATCGTTAAGATGAACTTTGAAACTTATTTGGTTAATGTTTAGTATTTTTCATCCCATTCTGTCACGGGGGCGACTCTCTTTCTTGCATGAGGCATTTGTGACTCACTGAGTCTGAATTAACCGCCTAATTCAACTTGGTATCAATGTTGAATGCGCGTCCACCTATATATATATCCTATATTAATTTTAGCGGCCAACGCTTTGTCAAGCAAGAACAACTCGATCCTGTTAAGGAAGAAGCCCTGCAAAAGCTAGGGATGCCAATGGAAAGCTTAAATGCCTCCCAAGTCGCTACACGCATAGAACAGTAGCATCCTTGATCCAAGCTTGCCCATAAGCAAAGCACTTGCCCAATTGAGGTCCTTTGTCATCAAGGGCCTCCCAAGCCACACCACCGTACGTGCACAAACATGTCACCCGAAACTAGTGTTGCCCAAAATCAAGCATATGTCATGCTTGTCATAACACTTGTGTTGTGAAGTAGTGCCACAAGTTGCCTGACCGTGCGTTAGCATAGGCACCCGACTTAGCCAACAAGCTTCCAACGTGTATCGAGGTATTATGCGCATATCGGGTCACAAGGTCTTCCCTTTCCCTGCATAGCATTGAGAGTCACTTGCGTGCCCATGACAGTCATCGTGCCTGACAAGTAGTACGACTTAACGCCTCATCCATGCTCGCACAAGTGTGACGTAAAAGGCCATTGCGCACCTATATCGTTGCATAGCAGTGTTGCCCGAGTATGGCAACATATTGACCTGTAGCCTTCAAGTAGCATTGGCTTTGTTTGGTTGATAATTTAGTTTAGTTTAGTTTTGATAGTGAGTGCAGAGAGAAATAGAGTAATGATTGAAAAGAGGGGTAATGATTGGAAAGATATAGAGAGATGAGAAAATAATAATTGGAGAAATAGGGTAACGATTGAAAAACTAAACTAAAACTAAACTAAAATGGGAACCGAACACAACCATTATCTTTTCACTAGCCGAGCACAGTATTGTGCCTACTAGCCGAGCACAGTACTGTGCCTAGCGGGTAGTACGACTTAATGTGTCACCCGACTCATCCGTGCCCCCACAAGTGCGAGGTTGCCTCCATGTCGCATGCCTTAATCCACCGAACCCCACAAGCATGGACGAACCCAAGCCAATGCCCATAGGTTGGGACACGAGCTTTAACAGTGGTGCCTCGATAGCCCATTTCGGTTAGGATAATGACCCAAGGGGTAGACACGTAGGCTCCCTCCACCTCCGAAAGACTGCACAATACCTGCAACACATGCCAAGACGTACTGTCCATGGGGCTGCGAAACCCATATGGAGACTCTTAACATCCCTTTAGTAGATAGACTTGCAGCTCGTGACGAATGGGCAACCACGACTCGACTCAGAGTTGACCACACTTTTGTTTTATGAAAGATGCTCCCTATATATGTACTAGCACATACCCGTGCCTAAATGCATGACTCAACGTTCAGCGCACGCAAATAAATACCGAACTTGCGTAGAATATGCAGCTTAAACAATCAGCACACACAAATAAATACTGAACTCACGTGCAATATATCAACCATTGTCCAACAAATTCAACTATTTGGTCCACAACTTGTTGGTTAATGGAAACATGCCCTTAATGATTTTTCATCTTCTATATGGATTCCGGTGTCTATGAGTTCAAAACGATATGAAAAATGTATTTTGGTGCTATAGAGTGTTCTCATAAAAAGATTGTTTAACATAAAATTGAATATATTAGCCCATATCTCTAATCGAAGAGTTCATCAAACTGAAGCCATGGGATGCCACATTGACCTGGTTGGATTTAGTCATTCGCTAGAATACCCAATTCAAGGGAGTGTAAGCCATATGTTACATTTGGAAGAGGACAATAGTTTTTATAGGGAAAGCAAACAAAACCAAATCAGTTCAAAATCCAACCAGAAAATTTCAATCACTCGTGTGACTCCATACCTGCATTTGAGATTGTTGGAAAATCGAATCCCTAAGACCCAGTAATGACGCGTACAGATTAGACAACAAAAATTGTAAAACCCTATAAAGCGGAATTAGGGTTCTACCTCAACTCCCTGCGACACGAACGCTGGTTGAACTTGTTATAGCACGCCTTGCTATAAACCACGAATACTGCTCGATCGTACCTTACGATCTTCTACCATATTCCCCACACGTCTAGAACACGAACCGAATGTGGACTCTTTTGTGATCTGTTTGCTCTCTCTTAGCCTGCCTCTATTTACTGAATAATAGAAAAACATCCAACTGACCTAGAGAGCATAATGTGTATATATAGGGCTACGATAGGGACCTAAGGAGTAATAAATCTGGGCTCCTAGTATAAATAAGAAAACCTAATCCCACCAGGATTCTATTTCTTATTTCACTAATTATATAATTCATCCCACTACAGAATCATAATTGCACTCCCGTCCTTATCTTAATTATATTACGAGCTCCGCGATATTAAATACTTATTAATCTCCCCACGTTAAGATTACAGATACCCGTTGATTAAAATAAATTACTAACAATCTCCCACTTAATCAACATCTTAACTTGAGACTATCCGCTTAACTTATTCGATATGTCGGATACAAAGTCCACCTGCAGGGTTTGACATATTCAAAACTTATAAGCTTACTCAAGGGGTATCATTAATCCCTATCGGGACGTGGATTCCATTAATAATTAATAGTTGTCATATACATAATGTTGCGACCCAACTCACCGAGACTATTGACCGTATAAAGATCTCACTCTTTAATGAATCAAAGTCAACAACATTAAATATACACCTCTAATAATTATTTTATGGATTAAGAGAATAAACATTCATAATAACCATGAGGTTCCAATTGTCTTACAAAGTTAGTATAAAGACAATTATCTCAATGCGGTCCCATTCAATACACACAAAGTGTACTAACACAATGAGTTAGAACTAGACCGTTCCCTGTAGTCAAGACAGACCTACTAAACATTGTAATACAGTCCTACCGATGGTGTATCCAGTTCCATCTAAGACTATGAACTATAACTTATATTCCACAAGAACCGATGATCCAATCTTCTGTGTGTAAGCCATACTCTACACACTGGATTATCTACTATGTAGAATAAAAGACACACATGCACAAAATACACAAATATCATGCAAATATTGCCCATAAAAGATTCTCATAAAAAAGGGATAAATCTGATTAATAATTAAATATTAATCCATCATATAAAATTATAACTTTTACATAACTTCCTAACAAAAAAAAAAAAAAACTCTCACTACGACTCAAAACCATACTGCCATGCATCTCACTCCCATTCCCTCTACGTGACTATCAAAAGTTTTAGCCGGTAAGCTCTTCGTAAAAGGGTCTGCCAAGTTGTTTGTCGATGCAATCTTGGTCACAGCAACATCACCTCTCTGTACGATCTCTTGAATCAGATGATACTTAAGCTCGATGTGTTTGCCCTTCTTGTGAGTCCTTGGCTCCTTCGAATTAGCAACTGCACCGCTATTGTCACACTAGAGTGTAATGACTGATTACACTGAAGGGACCACTTCCAGATCCAACAAAAAGTTTCTGAGCCAAACAGCCTCCTTGGCTGCTTCAAAAGCAACCACATACTCTGCCTCCATGGTAGAATCAGCAATGCAAGATTGTTTGATACTCCTCCAACTTATGGCTCCACCTCCCAAGGTAAACACATATCCCGAGGCAGACTTTCTGGAATCCATATCTGATATAAAGTCTGAGTCTGTGTATCCATGAGGTACCAGACTATCAGACTGGAATACTAACATATGATCTTTAGTTCTTTTCAGATACTTGAGTATATGTTTCACTGCAGTCTAATGTTCTTGCCCAGGATTAGACTGAAATCTACTTACCATGCCAACGGCAAAGCAAATATCAGATATAGTACACAACATAGCATATATAAGGCTTCCTACTGCGGAGGCATAAGGAACTGCCTTCATTTTCTCCATTTCCTCAGGTGTTTTAGGACACTGATCTTTGGATAGGTTGATTCTATGTCTAAAAGGGAGGAACCCTTTCTTGGAATCCTGCATGCTAAAACGGGCAAGAATGGCATCGATATAAGTAGCTTGTGATAAGCCCAACATCCTCTTCTTGCGTTATCGTATAAGCTTAATCCCTAGGATGTGACCGGCTTCTCCCAAGTCCTTCATTTCAAATTGGCGGGATAACCACACTTTCACTGAAGATAACACTCCCACATCGTTTTCGACGAGCAGGATATCATCAACATATAGTACTAGAAATACCACCAATTTTCCGTTGCAGTTCTTATACACACATGACTCATTCGGACATTGATCAAAATCAAAAGACTTGATTGCTTGATCAAAACGGATGTTCTAACACCTAGATGCCTGCTTAAGCCCATAAATAGACTTCTTGAGCTTGCACAACATATGCTCTTGACCTTTTGCTATGAATCCATCTGGTTGTACCATATAGATACACTCATCCAGATTTCCATTAAGGAACGCAGTCTTAACATCCATTTGCCAAATCTCGTAATCGAGATGAGCCGCAATGGATAAGAGAATCCGGATGGATTTAAACATGGCTACTGGCGAAAAAGTTTCCTCATAGTCGATCTCTTCTTTCTGAGTATACCCTTTCGCAACAAGCCTAGCTTTAAAGGTATGCACCTTCCCATCCGCCCCTCTTTTCTTCTTATAGATCCACTTACATCCAATGGGTTTAATCCCTTCAAGTGGTTTTACAACATCCCAGACCTGATTAGAGTACATAGATTCCATCTCTGATTTCATAGCCTTTTGCCAAAGTTCCACATCTTTATCTTGAAGTGCCTCATTGTAGTTACAGGGTTCAGCATGTTGATCATCAGGGATCATTTCAAAAGACTCTCCCAACAACGTATACCGACTGGGTGGAACAATAACCCTCACACTACGACGAGGTACCGGTGTGTTAATAGGTGCCTCTACAGATGTCTCTTGTGGCGTTTCCTCCTGCACTATTGGTGGTAAAGAAGTTTGTGCCGGTATCTCTCCTCTTAATTCCTCTAGAACAATTTTATTTCTGGGCTTGTGGTCTATCACATAGTCCTCTTCTAAGAATCGGACATTAGTGCTAACAATTTTAGAGGGCAATCCTCAGACAAAACAAATTTGTACCCCTCAGCAGTTAACACAATATCCAAGTTTCTTTTCCAGTCGACATAATTTTGTCCAGTAAGTTTATTTTCTTTGCGAATAATAACAAGTGGATTGAAAGAGCCCATTTTTGAATCTGAGAATTAAATAACATAACAATCAATTATGAAGGGCAATAAAAACTTGAATTTCATTTTAATATTGGTTCCCCCAACCACATATTAAAAGAAAAATATTGGCAACCCTACACACCGTGAAGAGCATGCCTCGATGGGAAGGTTGTCTACTCTTCATCATTCGTGTAGATAGGCACAACCTTTTAATTTTACTATCTAGACACTAGACCATACCAAGCAAAATTAAATAGTCAATATTCCTTCGGTCATATAAATAATAATAGTGACTCAGATGGTGAGGATATTATTATTTACAGCTAAGTGTATACCATTACCTAGCCCCATGACCCATTGTTCCGTTATGAATTACCTCAGATGGAGAAGTAATTCACACAACAATTATCATAGACCTATTCTTTAAGGAAGTTTGTACCGATGAGTCCATAAATAATTTGCCCGATGGGGTGAAGGTTCTAAAACCATCACACAAAATTAATTATATCATCTACATACTAGTAATGGAGACCGTGGGATTTATAAAAATAAACTCCCTCTCCTACTTAATTATTTTAAAAAATAATTTGTGAGGGTTATCAAACTTTTCGAGTTTGCAAAACCGCGATCTACGTCAAAACCAATTATCACCATGTTGTCCTAATATGGTAAACTATCACATATGCAAACATTATGGAAACAAAAATAATAAGGAAACACAAGATAAAGAATTCAACTATTATGGTCAAAGATGCAATCCTTGAGCAACAAGGAATCCTTCCAAATTTGAAATCCTTAAACAATAAGGAGTCATTCCAAACTTGAAATTCTTAAGCAATCTTTCCAAACTTGAAATCCTTCAACTATACTTGTGTGGAAGGTTTAGATACTTTGAATCAATCAAGGAAACCAAAATCCAATCGTGCTTAAGCAAGAAAATTCAAATTTGACATATTCCCGCGTAAACTGCACAGCCTTCAGTATTTTGGCCATATCTTCCTCATCCGACCTCCAAATGAAGTGATTCAACTTGGGTTCGATTCCAAATTCAATTATCTACAACTTTTGTGAAGAACAGATTTCCTAATTCCAACGTTTACTGGGTCGAAACAGCCCTGCAATCAGACCCTACGAATCTGGAAAAAATCTGTTGCAAGTCAAACAACTTGTATCTTTTGTATCTATCATCTTCGATCTCCGAATAACCGTCGAATGCTATTACAATCGAAGAAACATACAAACATTGATCTTATGCCTCCATTGGAGTTCACATGCTACGTTAATTATTACAACCATGAAAAATAATCGTGGTACCCAATAAATAACAATAACCACGAAAAAATAATCGTGGAATCCAATCACATAAAATCAACAAAAATCATGTGACCATAATAGCTAGGTAAGAACGCTGCAAAACAGGGTTAGCACAGTTCTACGTTCTACCCTCTATAACCGACGGACAACATGGCATGTTTAATCCATACGCGTGATTACAGACAGCTCTGATACCACTGTTGAGAAACTGAATCCCCAAGACCCAGTAATGACGCGTACAGATTAGACAGCAAAAATTGTAAAACCCTATAAAGCGGAATTAGGGTTCTACCTCAACTCCCTGCGACACGAACGCTGGTTGAACTTGTTATAGCACGCCTTGCTATAAACCACGAATACTGCTCGATCGTACCTTATGATCTTCTACCATATTCCCCACACGTCTAGAACACGAACCGAGTGTGGACTCTTTTGTGATCTGTTTGCTCTCTCTTAGCCTGCCTCTATTTACTGAATAATAGAAAAACATCCAACTGATCTAGAGAGCATAACGTGTATATATAGGGCTACGATAGGGACCTAAGGAGTAATAAGTCTGGGCTCTCAGTGTAAATAAGAAAACCTAATCCCACTAGGATTCTATTTCTTATTTCAATAATTATAATTCACTCCACTACAGAATTATAATTGCACTCCTGTCCTTATCTTAATTATATTACGAGCTCCATGATATTAAATACTTATTAATCTCCCCACGTTAAGATTACAGATACCTGTTGATTAAAATAAATTACTAACAGAGATGAAATCAAAGGAGAAGACTATATAGAGCATCTCTCTCGTTTATCACAAATCACAACGCCGATGTTTGTTTATTGTAAAAACAAAACTTTGAACCTAGCAGAATTAATTTCTAACACTAGAAACAGGGGAAGGTACCTAGCTGATGAAACCTTGTATCAATATTGATGGTGGTCTTAAACTTATCTAAAACCAACTCCCATTCTCTAGCAACAACCTGTCAACCACCATAGCTGACCAAAGCAAATAAAGAAGTTCCAAAAAAAAATATAGTAACAGATTTTACACACACAAAATAGCAATAAAATCAATGATAGAAAATTAGATATAGAAAAGCCATTTTGCTATCAAAATGCATCCTGAGAGCAACTATATGAAGCATGAGAAACAAATTCAGTTCTCACATTGAAAGATTCAGGATTCTGCTCACCCACATTTGTCGAAGTCCTAGGATTCCTTTGAGTGTTTCTAAAGCCCTGCAAAACGCAATAGAGTTGGCCAACTTAAATCGAGAAAGAAACCACCCAGAATTATTTTCTTTTGGTAATTGCCTGTGCCAAAAGGCAAGACGCAATACGTTCCAATGACAATGAAATCTAACTATCCTTCTCTATTGATGACTACCCGTGACCTTTTTTGGCAAGTTATTTTGTTAAGAATTCCCGAAATGTAATAGCACTGGCACAATGTAGCTCCACCAAAATTTTCTTCTTGCTACGCTCAATGCAAATGAATTAAAATGGGCCACATATAAAAAAAATCTGCGTATGTAAAATGTTTATCCACGACTATTCCCGCCAAACGATGCGAAAAATAAAAGAACAATAATTAACAATGAAAATATATGTCATCTGATATTCATTTTTATTGTCTCAAAAGTGAATCAAAAAATACAATTAACTTCACAGAATCACAATTGCCTCTATTACCTTTATATTACATTGCAGGAATCAATGCATCCCATTCAAGTTCTACGTTTTTTCACTCAAATGAGTTTACTAAAACTATGATACATCTTCCAAACTATCTCATCACACTTGTTATAAGGTAACGGATATCTACATTGAAAGAGCAAAAGTAACTTACACTACCTTTCGTTTATACACTTGGCGATCGGGGACAGAGTGAGGGAAATGGATGTGCAGGTCTTCTAATGATCTGATCACCAAAGAAGATCAAAGTCCACAATAAATAAATACCCACAAAAGATATAAGGGATAGGAATATACCCAAAAGCTCAAACGTATGAGATCCGTGGGTACCTGCGTTGATTCGGCAAAATCTACAATGGTAGTCGGTGTTTTCTTGAGATTCACATCATGGGCACCCCATCCGTCTCTTCTTCCCACCACACACTTGAGATTAGAAATGTTATTTACGTGTCGCAATTAAAATGCCATCTTACAATGCCCAAAATGTGGCGTGAAGGAAAATAATAGATTTTGTTGATTCTTGCATTCTCAGTCTCTTCTTCATTCATGAGTTATAACTTTCTTTCGTTTGCTTGGTTTAGAAATTGAGAAAATATTAACAGAATATATGAAAAATTCAGGGGAATTATAAAAGACACATCCGTTCTACCCATGCCGAAGCCTTTTCGTCTATGAAAACATTGATCTTTGTAAAACATTTTCTAACATACATAGCTTTACATATCTTAATCATGTTAATCATTATATCCTTAGGCATGGGAAGTTCTTGAAACCAACAAAAATGAACTAATTCAAAGAACCTATCAAATATAAAAATTGACGGTCACTCCAATTCTAGACACAGTTCACTCAATTCATACCCATTTCATGTAAGAAAACCCAAAATGGCCTCATGACTAACGGGAAGGTTAAAACAACTCCTCGCGGTTGAGTTTGCATTTTTGAGTTTGCATAGAACAACTCCTCGCAGTTGGATCAGCTACCTTAAACAGCTCTATTTATGCAAATCTCTAGTATTGTTCCACCACACATGTTGATTTATTCAACTGTTTAAGCACATCTACGTAATAAAACAACGTAGTATTGGAATCCTATGAACATAAATCTAATGGCCCAAACTTATTCCTCATAAATCCTACGGCTGAGAAGAGACCTGGGGCTGGAAAATCCTATTTTCAATCTTCTCTAATCTTTAAGACGAAATCTTCTTTAACTTTTCGTATCCCAACTCTATTTTGCCTGTTAAATACTTGGGAGTTGGGAGTACCCTTGATTTCTTCTAGACTTAAAGCCATTGACTGTGAGATTCTCCAGGATAAGATTTTGGGGTGTATCCTGAGTTGGTCCAACAAGGTTTTGACTTATGGGGGGAGGGTGCAGCTTATTATTTCTGTGTTATATAGCGTCCATGAGTTCTGAAGCCAGATTTTTGTACTTCCTCAAAAAGTCACTAAAGCAATTGAGAGTAAATGATGGCCTTTCTTTGGTCTGGTAGTGAGTTAAACCATAAATGTGCTAAGGTGAAATGGGCTAATGTTTGTGCTCCAAAAGAAGAAGGAGGTTTGGATTGTAGAAGACTGAAGGACTGTAATGCTGCAGCTATGTGTAAACTTCTGTGGGATTTAAGTAAGAAAGCTGATTCCCTCTGGATCAAGTGGGTTCATGCCTATATTATCAAAGGTCAGAATATGTGGCACATGGTGATACCTGCTGATTGTTCCTGGACTATTAGGAAAATCTTCCAACTATGGGAGTTATGTCAACCTCTTATTTTGTACAAAGTTGGGAATGGTAATTCTATTTTTGCTTGGTTGGATAACTGGCACCCTTTGGGTCCTCTATACAAAAAGTATGGTACCAGGGTTTGTGCTGATATAGGCCAGTCTCTTTCAGCTAAAGTTTCTTCTTGAATTCATAATGGTGGCTGGAAGTGGCCTAGGGAGAGGAACAGAATTATGAGGGAGATCAAAGACTTCACTCCAGAAGGGTTTCTACTTGATGTATCGATGGAGGACTCTGTGATATGGATTCCATCCAAAAAATGGCATTCTCTCTATGAAGTCTGCATGGAATACAATTAGGAGAGCCCTTCCCACGCAGGAATGGTGTAAGGTTGTGTGGTTCAAAGGGCATGTACCTAGATGGGCCTTCATTTTGTGGATGGCAATGCAAATTTGTTTAAACACAAAGGATAGATTGTCGTTGTGGAGAATCGTGTCTAATGCTTCTTGTGTTTTGTGTGATTGTGATCCTATGGAGTCCCACAATTATCTATTCTTTGAATGTTGTTATTCTAGTGTTGTTTGGACTGAAGTTTTAAGGCGAAATCATGTGGGCAGGGCTCCAATGAGATGGGATGAGAAGGAGTGGTTTAATCTGCATTCTAAGGGGGATAGTACGAGGAAGTGTGTGCTGAAACTTTTCCTTGCTGCTGCAATTTACTGTATTTGGTGAGAACACAATGCTAGAATCTTTCAACACAAAAGGTTGGACTCTCGATCTCTTGCTGCTATAGTTTGTACTTCCATTCGTGATGCTTTGCTGTCTTGGAGGATGTTGGATTCTTCTCAAGGAAACAAGGACATATGCAGGGAATGGAGTATTCTCTAGTATTTCCTTATGTTCATATGTTTTGTTGTTAGTGCAATGTTGTTTGATGGCTCTTATGCCTTTTACTTAGGTTGTTTTACTCTCTTGCTTGGTCTTGCATGACCTGCTAGGAATGGGTTTGTGTTTTCATTCGTTGTACTATTTGTACATGTGTTTAGGCTTTTTAATGCTAAAGGTACCTTTACCGAAAGGAAAAAAAAAAGGCAGATCGTAAACTAAACAAAAGGGTAAGAAAAATTTTTGTTTATCGGTTGATCAATTTCAATTTTTTTGGTGTAAAATTTAATTTTTTTTTTTTGTAAACTAAACAAAAGGGTAAGAAAAAAAATCCGTTGGGTCCTAATTTAAGAAAAAATCTTCCCGTATAAATCAGTTTTGTTGGCGAGGGTGGTCAATAGTTTTGCAATTCATTTTAGTTGTATTCAAAATGCGTTGTGTCGTACCTTCAGGCACAGGCAAATTATAGTCTATATAATAATGGAGCTCACTATTTGAATCCTATATACATGAATCAAGGGTCCAAATCTATCCCCACATAAATCCAAGGGCTGATGATTTCAATGGCATTTTTGTAAATAGCTTACATTTTTTGGACAAAAAAGAACACAGTAATCTTCATTCAAAATTTGAAACACACGTACTCCATTATTCTCTCTCTCTCTCTCTCTCTCTCCTGAAATGGAATCGATTGGTGGAAGAGAGGGGCAAAGTTCGTTGGGGGTGGTGGTGGTGATCCATCGTCATTTTCCAAGATAACCTAATCAGCTACATAAAATAACAATGACACACATCTATTCAATGCAATATTAAAGAATGTTAAAAATAGCACATTTTCTATAAAATAAGCTCTCATATGTAATCTGATGCCTTTTTTTGTTGTTGTTGTAATTATCAATCCTATTTAAACGAATGAATCAACTTAAAAGGGGAAAAAACTAAAAGGAGAAAAGGAAAGTGTATATATTATGCTACGTAGGTCAATACATAACTGAAAAAATTAGAAAACGTCTCTCTAAATAGGTTTATATATAAAGAAGGGAATCAAATGGTTAGGATCAACATGTAAAGGCGATCTGACGATTGTAGAGGATGCTAGGTTTGTATGACTAGACAAAAATCGCTCTGTTTTATAATATAGAAGATATATTGCCAAGTTTATATTATGTGGTACTTGTTGATTTGCTTATTTGGATACTCTTGAATTGAGATCAACTTACTATTTGGAGTATTTAGAGTACCATTCACATGATGTGGGTGCTTGAGCGCGAGAAAAAGAGTTAGTGTGTGAACTGTGGCATAGCGAAGATTTAGATTTGCAACTTGTTTAATGAGACTCCACTTGTATTGTTGAATATTTGTTTCATACAATATTGATATTTGTTTATTAAGAATAATTAATGACTTGATTTAATTCTCCCATGATCTTCAAATGAAATGTTTGATTCAATTCTCATGTAATCTTTAAATGAAATTCATTGACATTTTTTAGGATCCGAATTATTCATCTTTTAATTCTTTTTTTTTTCATCATCTATGTGAAAAATAAAGTTGTGTGGATACTAATATATACCTAATCCATAAGCATAAAATGGAATAACACTATTTATGAAACTGAGGTGGCCTTTCTCCCTCAATATGGCTCTGCTCTTGAGTGTGGGTGTGAAAGCGTTTGGAAATAATAATAACTATTACTCAAGTTTACGAGTGCGAAATTGGTTGAAGAAGAAAAGAGTCAAGTTAGGGTGAGATCTCTCCTCACATAGAAACTTTTATGTCTAACAGGAATATCAGGGGTGATGGTATCTCCTACGGTCTGTTTTCACTTTTTTGGCCATTTTCCGATCATATTTGGATGATCGACTCCGTTCATTTTGTAGAGTTCGGAGATAAGTTTAATCATACCAAAAATCGTGTTCATCGAACTTTAGTGGATACATGATCGCCACATGTGAAAATTGAAAACCCAAAACTGGATAAAAAAAACACATTGAATTGGAACCTAGTTATATATATATATATATTGCAATTTTCATGTGTGCCAATCATGTACCTACTAAAGTTCGATGAACACAATTTTTTTGTATAATTAATGCTATGTTTGGTTTGGTTTTTGAATTTTTTTTAAAAAAATAGTAGGGATAATAAGTAGAGAGGGATAGAGAGAGAAATATTGAAAGTAGGGGGAATCTAGAGGGCATTTTTAAAAAAATTCTTTTTGAATTGTAAAGAGAACAAATCATAAGGTTCTCGCCAAACTTTACAAAAAGAACGGAGCTGATAATCAAAGTGTGATCGGAAAATGGCCAAAAAGTAGAAACAGACCGGAAGGGATACCCTCACCCCTGTTATCCCCATTATACATAAAAGTTTATACTCCTTACACATTCAAATTGATCTTGCACTAGTGTTGTGCCCGTTCAATGCAAGGGACAAAAAAAAGTCCACAATGTATTTTTTCATTTCCGTGCATCAAACGGGCACAACATTAGTTTTAAATCGTATATCTATGCCCACTTACATTAGTTAATGATCACTTTTGAGATGAAATTAACTAAATTACGATAAAGGAAACCATAATTGATGATTGTAAGTTGGTAATTCTAAAATAAAAATCAATATTTGAGTAATGGAAAAATAGTATGAAGAAAATAATACTAGTAGATGATTGTAAGTAGGTAGTTCTAAAATGAAAACTAATCTATAAGCAATTGGTAACAGTTCCTCCAAATTTTCGAACCAAAAGCAGCTGAACTTGAACCAATCTTTGGCTTGATTGGATGCAATGACTTGCTTGAATGAAAGCCTTAAAAATTTTTTTTTTTACTACAAATGAAAAAGTTGATGATTGTAAGTAGGTAATTCCAAAATGATAAATCAATATTTGAGCAATTAGTAATTGGTCTGCCAAAATTTCATACTGAAAGGAGTAGAGTGAACCAACCTTCGAGCAATCGGTAGTTGGTCTGTCATATTTTCGTACCGAAAAGAGACGAACTTGACATTCACAATGAAAACATTCGAGAGCTAGCTCGTGGTTTTGTGTTGGGAATAAAAGATCTAGTAGCAGTGCACATTTCTGTTGATATTCTTTTTTTTTTGTGATCCGCCATTTCTGTTGATATAGGAGTTCGTTTTTTGCTTTTAATTAAGTTAATTGAGAAACGTGTGCCATGGGAGCATGGAAGTGGAAGTAAACATGCTGCATGGGCGGATTAAAAAAAAAAACCATGAGGCATGGGATTTAGGACGTGGGAGTACAGACATGGGAGTTGGGAGTGGACGTGGGATCGAGGGCTTTTCTTCTTCTTCTTCTTCTTCTTCTTCTTCTTTTTTTTCCGTGAGAATTGAGAGTTATTGGTATGTCGGTGGAATAGGTAACGTGGGGTTTCGTATTGTAAAAAAAATTCAAAACTTTTTTTTCATGCTCAAACATTCTCTCATTAAAATTTTCACATTTAATGTTACATCATAAATAAATAATGAGAGGTAAATAACATAAATAAATAAAACTTTTTACCCGCAACTAAAAATAGCATTAAACATAACAGGATTTTTTCTTGCTCCCGTGTAGGACGCTTGTAATATTCGAATGATTGATTTCCAATGGTATAGGAGTATTAAATTTTTTGAGTTATGCTTATCACGATTAGTAAGATTATTTGGATGACTTGTGCAAAAGAGATTTTGCAAGAAAATTTATTCGTGGAGTATAAGAGAAAATTTATTAGCCCTCTAAACTGTTAAAAGCAAAATTAAAATGTAAAACTCAAAATAAAAAAAATGAAGTGGCCTAACAGGCCCTGAAGGCTACTAATAGTGGACCCACAAATTAATTAGCGGAAAATGCAGATCAGGGAACGAGGACGTTGGTGCTGGCGTCGCCGGTGGTGGCGGTGAAGTGATGTTGGTAGTTGGTGGTGGTAGCCGGGCCCTCTCCCTCTAGATATTTTGAATGAAAAAGGGTAAGTCGTTGAGATGATCTCTGTCTCGATTAAGGTCAAGGTAAAAAAGTCATTACAGAACATAACTACGCCTATGCAGGTTCAAAAAAAATATCCAGGATTGGGATTAAACCAAATCTAAAAAGGGAGACCAACCTCTAATTTTCTAGAGTACAAAAGAAAGCTCAACTGAATAAAATTTCCCTGAAGAAGAAAGAATAACAGTTATTCCATGTTCGTTGAAAAATAAAGGGCACAAATATGTTAAACTTCAATTTCAACTTGAGAAATCGAAACGTGACTAATTTGAATATAATTAAAGTTTTTCTTTTTGGGTAAGAAAGTTATTTGTATATGAGAAAATTCAGTAATCTTTTTGACTTTCTTGACCATGATCCCATCATAGTAAATGTCCCACTTGGTGTGCTGGTTTTAATAATTTTTATTGATTATGCCAGATCTTTTGATTTGAAAAAGTAAATGATACTACTTGCTATATGCTGACTTCCTCCAAAATTATCGAACTGGTATTTTTTTCATAATATTTCATTTATTTTGTTTTTTCGTAATTTCTTTTATTTTTCGTTGTAAATTTTTACTTTTCAGACTCATTTTGCCAAGATGAATGACTTAAAAAATTTCACGTAAATCTAATATATGCAGAAAATACAAAAAAAAAAAAAAAAACCAAAAAAATCTATGAAAGACTGTTACCTAAGATTTTTAGGTTTCTTAAATTTTGGGGTTGTGTACTAGTAAAATTTTGAAAATAGTACAAGGGCGTCATCAAAAACAATTTTACCAGTTATTTAATATATCGTCCTTAAGATTATTCGTTTCTAATTTGTATAGGTGGTGGAAGAAAATTATTTTTATTGAAGAGAGACCAAATTATGTTTTACTGATACAACTTTTCTCTGTTTTTGGCATTTTGGAATAAATTAACAGTGGTCCCACAAAAAATAAACCCAACTTCTCTACATCGAAATCCAAATTACAGGTAGCAATCGCAGCTCGATAGCTCATCTTGTTAATTAATGGTCCACATTTGTTAAAAGAATTGTATTGATAAGAAGGTACTCTAATCGATAGGTATTTTTTTTAATGACTATTATTATTATTATTTTTTTTTTGAAAATGTCAATCACAAAATACATGATTGAACCAAACCTAACACAAGCTAGACACGAGCACATGCCAAAAAGGACACCACTACTCTTGACATCCCTACTGAAGCAGGCCTTCAACTCAGTTGCCGGACTAGGAGCTAGTTGTCGAAAGTGATAGTAGAAGTCCCAAGGGACAACAGTCTAACCCCAAAGATACGCTCAAGATGCAATCTGTGTAAAGACCCGGGTATTATTTTCTTTTTTCTCTAATTAATGGTTAATGTAGAGTATCGTATTTGATGCGTATTTCATTAATATAATTGTATAGATGAACGTGTTGTCATGTGTGGGACATTCTGTAGATAGTTAAGCTATGAGTTTCGGTGTTGAAATGATGTTTGGAGGTGTTGGTAGCAATCGGGGTTTGATTCGATGAATGTTGGTAAAATTCTGAGATTTACCGGGCGGTACCGGTATAGCATTTTTCCTAGTACCGGTACCCATTGACCAAAACCTGTGCAATGCTAACATTTTGGGGTTGCAGTATTGGTACTACAAATTGCCCAGTACCAATACCCGTTGAGAATTTCTGAAAAATTCAGCACGCAATCCAGACCTCTATAAATAGAACCAGGCCCTAAAACACCCGTCCTCACATCTCTCTTCAAATCTCACTCAAATCCTTGGATTTCTACGCAAATCTACCTCAAAACTTCAAGATCTATGTGTTAATCTTTCAAATATCAACCGGGTTTCGAGTTTCTCACTCTTGGGAGGTAAGATCCATGTTTTTTGGCTTTCTTTTCTCTCTCATCTCAAACCCAAGCTTAGATTCACTCATTGATCACGTTTTTGGGTAACCTAGGTTATAGATCTCCGGTAGGAATTTCTCTCTTTCTCTACATGTTATGTGGTGATTTCGTGTGATGTTAGTGTTTGATTGTTATATTTGGTTTGGGTGGAAAACCTTAGGGCTTAAGGATCATGTATTTCTTTTAAAGTTGCATATCTTCTCTTGATTGTTGTGATCCATGAGTTATTTTGTGATATGTTAGTTAAGGATGGGATGAGTGGATTAAATAAAAGGTTTTAGTGTCGATCATGATGATTTGTGGTTGTTGTTAAGAAGTATAAATGTGGGGTTTGCTGTAATGCAAGGGGAGGTGGGAATACGGAAGCCCAAACGGGAATGATTGAACTGTAGCGCAAGGGGTGGAAATACAGAGTCGCAAAGGGATGTAACTTATTGTAACGTAATGAGTGGAAATACAGAGTCGCAAGGGGTGGAAATATTATAGGAGGTGTGTGACAGAACGCTTTAATTGTTGTAAATGGTACTAGTGCGTGTCGTTCCTGAATCTATACTAGCATGTTGATTCCTTGTACTCTAATGGTGTCACGCTCTCGATTTTCAATATAAATAAATAATCCACTTTGACAAAAGATCCTTGCATAACATATATAATACCCAAAAGAGTTCTCAACTGTTTAACTTTACAAGCAAGTCCCCAAAAATTAAAATTATACAAATTTGGCACCATTGCCCAAATCAACTTAATTACAAACGCGAACCTGTTTAGAATATTACAAACTTTTTAGTCAAAAGGAATTCAATAACAATTAGTTACAAACTCATCTTTACCAAAAGTAAATCAATTACAAAAGATGATTAAAGTAATTAAAACAAGGTTAGTTCCCAAAAAGTCTTTACACCAAGCACACGATGCATTCTTACTACTGCCTAGCAATGGAACCTAAAAAGAAAGATTGGGTTGAGCTACACTAACCCAGTAGGAAAATCTTTTACCAATTTTATGTGCAAATATAATTACAAGTGCAAACGAAAGGAGATAAGGATGTATAGCTCGATAGATGGATATCAATCAACTCATAAATATGCCACTATCTCAATTGGATGCATAGGTCATAAGACACAACTAACTCAAACAATCCCGACACGACTCGCTATCACAAATCTCCACAATCTGTATTTTTTTCACCCCTTGCGTTATGGTGAACCCTAACAACTTGGACCATCGTATTACTACCCCTTGCGTAACGAGATCCACTTGAGTCTTCGTATTACCACCCCTTGCGTTACGAGACTCCTAAAACCAACTTTCGACCCACGCAACTACTTCTCTATTCAATATGCAAGAATAGACCTTCATATGATCACACTAGTTCATGAGACTCCACGCAGTATGCCAACAATATCACATCTATACTACAAATGTATCCAAGTAATCTATCAATCGATAAGATGCGATTCTAATCAAGTAATCTCTTATTCGTTCCTTACTAACGGAAGACCAACGGAACAAGGATATCATCAATTAGTCATAGGAAGTCAATTGAACATGATTTAGATGTGTTATGAGATGTCCAAGAAGTGCTAGAGGTACCAGGAGTTCAAAGTAGAAGCAATGAAAGAAAAACTGTCCATAAGGCTCTGGTATCAATACAACCATTTTGGCTGTAATATCGAAAATTAAAATCCTAAACTTAGTGAATCAAACAGATTCCAGGAAATTCCAAATAAAAGCCCAAAAAGCAGGAAGGGGAAATAACTAAACCTAAGGGGTGCTTTCGGTCGTGAATATGTTTTGAGAACAAATTTGTTGCAATTAAGTTGGTAGGTGTTTTCAATAGTAAATAAATTGTTGAAAAATATCAAGTTGTTTTCGGTAGTGAATAAGTTGTAAATGAGTGTGTGTGAAAAAGTTGTTGAGAAAGAAGTTGTTGTTGACAAGTTGTTAGTTAGTGTGAAGAACAAGCCAAAATACCAAAACTTGTTATTTAATGTGAAAGAAATGATAAAAATGTCTACATTTTTTTCTTATATTTTTAAGCTCTATTTGAAATCTAAAGAAAGGAAAGAAAAAGAAAAAGGGAGGAAAAGTTTACTAATTACTTGCATTTGAAATTTTATTTTCTTCTATCTTTCTCTTCCAACCAAACAATGAAAAAGAAATATTTTAATATTCTTTTATTTTTCATAAGTTCCAAACAGAGCCTTTAGTTTTGGATGCTAACACAAGGGATGGGGGAATACTTGGTAAAATAAGGAGGGCTGCTACAGGTACATATACTCATGTACATATGCCGTATACATACGCATTTTGAACTCACCTCGAGTCTTAAAAACAGGATCTGACCCGTTCATTTTGTTCAAAATATTTTGTTTACGGTCCTTGTAAAAAATTAACTCAATCCGATTTCGGTAAAAAAATTTACGAAACATCCACCTTTGCTAAGAATCCAGGCCTAAATTCTAAAGCAAAGTTGGATGTTTCGTAACTGTCTTTACCGAAATCAGATTGAGTTTATTTTTTACAAAGGCCGTAAAAAAACTATTTCGATCTAAATGAGTACCGAAATGTGTATGTACGTGGTGTATGTACTCATAGACTTTTCATAAAATAAGAGAGGACAGTGACATTTCAAAAACCTCGGGGGAGGGCAGTGGAGTTTACCCAATTTTTGGGGCCAGCTATTTGCAGCCACATATTTTCTCCCATAGCCCACTATATTTCGGTAAGTGGTTGAAAATCATAAATAATATTTCGGTAAATAGCTGTTGAAAATAATATTATATTTCGGTAACTACATGTCGAAAATATATTCAATTTTCGGTAGACAACTGCCAAATATGAATTTTCGGTAAATAGCTGTTGAAAAAAATATCATATTTCGGTAATTGGATGCTGAAAATGTATCTCAATTTCGGTAACTAACTGTCGAGTCTAATTGAAAATTTTTAACGGGCTGTGGAAGAAAATACGTGACTGCGAATAGCCGCGTCCCAATTTTTTTTAAGTAGCACGCGAGAGCACCGAACATACCAGGAAGGAAACAAACATCGAGAGAGAGAGAGAGCGCGCGTTATTCCCGCGGAGAGAGAGAGAGACAGAGAGAGAGAGACCCTCCTGTTTCTTCTATCCTCCTCCAATAAAGGTTGACGGTTTTCGGTTCCCTCTGTCCTCCAATAAAGTCTCTCAGTGCAAATAAATTGAGGAAGCGTTCAAATCGAGAGAAGAGACCCTCAATTGAATTTGCTCTTAGAGTTTTGCCTCCATTCCCCCAGGCGAGTTCTTCTTCCTCCGCCTTTCTTCTTCCCCCTCCTTTCTCTATTTCTTCCCTTCAATCAGCATTTAATACGCTGCTCTGCATTCTCAAGTTTTCCAATCCGTTTTTCCCATTACTTTTTTTATTGAATTCGAAACGCACGCGCATATCTATATCTACATCTATCTATATCTATACGCGCACATAAGACATACATGTGCATATACATGCCTAGATGTATAATGTCGTTCTTGTTTTTTCGAGTTAGGGTTTTCCTAATTGTGCCTCTCTATTTTTATCCCTCTCTTTTTTTCTTTTCTTTTTTCTAATGTTTGCTACTATGTTTTGGCATCCTCCATAGGAACTTTGATGTTTCTATTTGCCGATATGTGAATACTCAACGGCTGATTGACTGATTCGTGTTTTGTGAACGAACTTGGGAACAATGAGAAGGGGCAAAAGTGTCCTCTTCTAAACTGCCTTCCTCTTTTCCTGCACGTACTAAATGAGCGGCGCATAATAGTACGTTCCAAGTTCGTCACTGTAGCGTAACCCCGCTTTGTCTTTTGTGTTTTCTTTCTGATTCTGCCCTTGAAAGTTTGTATTTTTCTCAATGGCTATCTGAGCTCTCTTTGAAATTATCGTTTTCTGTTTAAAGGTTGAAGGTTAAATAAATTGGTTTTTATAACTGTTTGTTTTCACTTGTCTGTACCAACAGTTTGAAACAGTTTATTAAAAACAATTTCCTTGCAATGGATTGTTTGCTGGAAAACTCTTTCTATGACAGCTTCTGGGAACTAATCTGATAGACCAATTTTCCATGTCAGTTTTCATTTGTATTGTTCTGTTTCCTATATTGAAAGATAGTTTACGGAAACGTGACTAGAAAACACATTTCTTGGCATACCCAATCCCCCTCCCATTTAGAGTACAGGATTGATGGTTAAGAAATATTGTTACGGTCTTATAGAGTAAATCAATCTCTCTTACAACACGTGCATGACAATTATAGGTTATTAGTTCTAGCACTAGGGGGAGGTAAAGAGGTTGTGACTGATGGAATCCACACAATCAGCCTGGCCACATAGGGGCTGCCACCTGTTTGCCTCCGTCCCATTTGAAACATTTCTTCTGTGAACAAGGGTATTTTTATCTTTTGAACCTTGGCCACCTAGGTTTAGGGGGGCCACTGTTTTAGTGGTATTTTGAGAGCAGCCACTTTGTGCATATATTGCCAAAGGTTAGGTCTGTCTCCAATTATCCCCGCCCATACCCCCAATGATTGGGGACTAGATGAGTTCCGTTATGTTGTTGAACCTTGGCCACCTACCTCCCTTTCTGTTTATGACCAAACCTGAGAAACCCCACATGGTCATGAGGAGGACCATGTCTAACTATTGAAGCCAAGGGAAATTATAAAGAAAGTAAACAAGGAGGCCCTTGGTGTGATGGGTTGTGTGCGAAAAAGGCTATTATTGTCTTTGAACCTTGGCCACCTACCTTTCATACTGTGTATGACCCAACTTGGGAAACCCTACATGGGCTTGAGGAGTATCACGTCGACTACAGAGTAATAATTATTAAAGCCAAGGGAAATCATAAATAATTCCCTTGATGTAGTAATTGGTTGTGTGCTAGCCTGGATGCACACCTAATGACAAGACACTTGCCCATACTTCCTTTTCCTAATGATGACAAAACACTTGCCCATACTCCCTTTTTTGAAATCCTATCTTGTCTATTTCTCTTCCTTTTACTGTTAATCCTAATTTACCTTTCTTGGGCGTTATACGTGGAGTAGTCTATTCGCATATCCATTTTATCTACCAAAAAGTACCTTGTGTTTTTCAACTCGTATATCTAGACTGTACAAAAATAAACTATCCCATGCTTTCGCAATTCATGATTCATGATTTTCATGCAGGAAACGTTCTAGAAACAACAGAAAGGCTTGACTTGCAAAATAAAGAACGTGTTGGTTGGCTGCTGATTGTTTTTAACAATATTAACAGTGGTCGGGCTGTCAATATTGGCAGCCCGAGTCACTGTGACGAAGTCCCCAAACCTCCCAACAGGTAATCACTTACTAATCTCAATCAACCACCAGTTTACACCCAGTTTGACTTAGACTTCGTGCATATTTTGTTTGGTTTCCTCATGTTTATTCCAATCTTTCCTTGTTGATTGATGACCATAAAAATTGGAGGACTTAGCCCCAGGCTGTTTTTGTTTTCATAGCTAGTTTTCATTGATAAAACATTTTTTAATTCATACACGGCTGCCATTTTGACTTTAGATTTATTTATCGAGGGTATATGAATTTTTGGGAATTTGAAAATATATTGGTAATCTTTTCTTAGAAATAGGTTCTTTTCAGGAGGAAATCATGCATGAACAGTTTTGAAATCTGTCGACTGAACAAATTGTCTGTTACATAGAAATTGTGCTGAAAACAGTGACCAAAGACAGCCAAAGTTCTTCATATTCATGCTGACTCTTAATAGGGTGCCAATTTAATGCAGGTGGTTCTGATTGTTGTTTCTGGGATATGGCGTCGTTATAATACTTTCTATACATGAAAGCTTAGTTCAGGATTTCTGGCGTTGTAATTGCTGCATATCAGGATTTCTTTATTTCTGGTATGAGAGATTTTAAAATTTGTGCACTATCATGGGTTCCTTGTCTGGAATCCTTCAGCGACCTGTAGTTGCCGCTGCTGCTGTCGCCTTCGCTTCATTTTCCACCGATCTTCATGATAAATTATGGCTTCCCAAATCAGTAGATAACGGTTCCTCCTTGGAGCACTCCAATTCTTCTGTTTCTGATTCATCATGCGAAACAAAGTCGTCATGGGTCTCTAACATATCTGATTCCAAGCTTGCAAACTTGTCATTTGTTACCAGAATACGAGTACCTCTTCCTAACATACCAATTTCAATTCCCCGTATGGATCGTGGTTTGGTTCCTTGTGTTTTCTATTCTCCTGTTCTACTCAACTCGTACCAGTCTGCAGAATTAGTCAAGTCAGCAAAACCAAGTGCGTATACACATCATGTTCCCACCTCTGCCTCATCCTCAGAGGTTCTGTACAGATGGCACCTGCCGGAATATAATGCCATTGATATGTCAGTGAATTCTGATTGTTCATCAGTGAAGTCCAGAACAGTAGTTGTTTTACTTGGATGGTTGGGTGCAAAGCAAAAGCATCTTAACAGATACGCAGAGTGGTATACCTCAAGAGGGTTTCATGCCATTACATTTACTTTTCCCATGGCTGAGATTCTCAGTTACCAGGTGGGTGGCAAAGCAGAACAGCATATAGAGTCTCTTGTTAACCATCTCGCCGATTGGCTGGAAGAGGAGCATGGAAAGAATCTTGTTTTCCACACTTTCAGCAACACAGGATGGTTAACGTGAGCTTCCCTTCCTCTATCTCCCCTATCTCCTCCAATTTACTACCTTTAGATTATTTTATTATCATCTTTTAAACTGTTAGGCATGATTTTTTTTTTGATTGTTGACTTATAGATATGGTGCTGTTCTGGAGAAGTTTAAGAAGCAGGATCCTTCTCTAATGGGACGAATTAAGGGCTGTATTGTTGATTCTGCTCCTGTGGCAGCCCCTGATCCACAGGTAAATAATCTTTACAGTTGCATGGGATACATTGTCAACACGATAAGATGTGCTCTCAGTATACATAACAAGAAGTATTACCATTAAGTTGATCCTTGATTTTTTCAGTCTTCATATGATAAGCAGTAGAGGTCTCTCAAAGTTTATTGAATGAGTACAATGTTTCTAAGTTCTAACATCAGGTTAACTGATACAATGTAAGTGAAGGAACAAACGGTTATTTACCATGCAGACATAGCTGTGAAAATTTAGGATTCTGCAGTTGTCTCATGTAGTCACGTACATTATACAGCTTTTGTACTGTCAATTGTTAGTCTTTTGTCTCAGATGCTTTGAGGCATGTTTCGTTGTGCTCTTTCAGTAGTAGTCTTTTCTTTGCCCTCTCTTTCTAGCCATTTATGAGACTCCAGTATCTTCAGAGTTCAATGGAGGAAAATGATTCATGGAGCCGACCCCAAGTGATTGGGACATAAGGCTCGGTTTGGTTTGGTCAGTATCTTCAGAGTTATTATCAGATCTGATAGCTTTTAATGTGTATCTTTTTATTGTTCGTATGTGTGGCCGTGGTGGGTCCCCCCCCCCCCCCCCCCCCCCCCACTTTTTTATTAGTTATGTTTTACATGTGTATTGGTGGTTGGAGTGGTTTCCATAAGGGCCTGTGGCTCTTCTTCATCGTGTTGTGCTGCTATCGACACACTTTGGAACCTCTTTCGTCTTTTTGACGAGTCATATCTCAGAACTTTGAGCTACGATATTTCTCAGCATCGGTTTGATGAACTTATTGCAAAATGTAAATTTAGTTTCTTTACTTGTATATAGGTTTGGGCGTCAGGTTTCTCTGCTGCTTTCCTGAAAAAGCACAGCATTGCAACAAAAGGAGTTACAAGTTCAAATGAACCAGGTGTGACTTTGTCAATTGGCAGTAGAACAGTTGCAGAAGCAAAGCCTGCAGTGACTGAAGCAGCTTTGCTACTAGTTTTGGAGAAGTTCTTTGAGGTGGTTTTGAATCTTCCTACCGTAAATAGGTACATTGTTCATCTTGTAACAATACATATTTTTGTCTCTCAATAAACATGATGAAATTTTTGTAAATACATATCGGAATCATATCCCCAAATTCGCTATTCTAGTATTCTAGTATTCTTTGATTCCTGTCCTGCTTTTTGGAAGTCCATTCATAAAATTGTGCCAACAATTGTGTTTATTGAAACTGGTATTCTTCAGTGTCCATCCTTTTTTGGGATGTACTTTGTATTGATATCGGTTTTTTTGATGATTAAATACAGGAGACTCTCCGATGTAGTAGGGTTATTGTCTTCAGGGCAACCAACCTGTCCTCAGTTGTATATTTATAGTTCTGCGGACAGAGTCATTCCTGCAGAATCTGTGGAGTCTTTTATAGAAGAGCAGCGGAGAGCTGGACGTGAGGTCAGGGCATGCAACTTTGTCTCCACACCCCATGTCGATCATTTCAGAAACAACCCAAAATTATATACATCTCAACTCACCCAATTTTTGGAGGATTCTGTGCTTGCCTGTTGCAGACATTCTTCCTAAATAGATTGCTCATTGCTTACTAACAATAAGAAATTACACCGGATAGTTTAGTACAGAACTTTACATACATCTTATATCTAATTCATTGTTGTAGAGATCGTTGAATGCAACAAGAGGAATAATTGCCTCTCATCAGTTTAATTTTTTCTGTTTTGTGCATTCCTTTATGGATGCTCTATTGTTTATACTGTTAAACAAATATATTGACATGTTATCCTCAATTCCGATATCAATTTTTTTTTTGCCCTATTGTTTTTAAATTGCTGCTAAAGAAAGTACATAGGGTGTCCATTGGATGGATAATAATGTTCTCAAATAGATAAAGCAATTCTTTGTTGTGTTCATATACGCGGTCCTTGCTCAGTGTAGATGTTGGTGATTTTCCAGTTTTGGTAAAACTGTTCAGGTTAATTAAATTCTTTCTTGCCTCGGTCAGTTTCATCTTCTTTCTAATATTTTTCTTTTCTGTGTAAGCCCCCCAGAACTGATTCCTTGGTTGTCGGTGGAGCCCTAGTGGAAAATCTCATATCTTTGTGTCTCAATGGTTTCGTAAATAGTTATGCTGGCACGAGTATGCATTGGGTACATATACTTTGCATGGTAAATAATTAAATATGCGTATGTCAAAGGTATTTTTGTTTTAAGTTTTTTTCTCGTACCCTAGATGCACTGAGCATATACCGATAGCTATATTACTCCAACCGAATTGGCTTTCTTTTAGGACTCTCTTTTAGAAGAAGTAAGAATTATTTTTGTCCGGGCTATGGCTGGTAGGTTTTTGTCATTAAAAGACGCAAGTCTTTGGCTCATTATCTTACCTTTGATAGTATAACCTCTGGCCTTCTTTTTCCATGAACTGTCATATGATTTTCCGGAAAAAATTTCACCCTACAGAGTTCACACTTTGAAAACCTCTATAACCACACTTTTCCTTGCGATTTCTGAAAATGCCCTTTACCGATATCCTATCAAGTTGATTTTTTACAGAAACTCTTGAAACATTATTTTAATGAAAATAATGAGCGGTTCGGATCATATTGGTGGGCCCCATAAAAGTGTATGTGCAAGATATGTGTAAAAATGTAGGAGTATGTGTTAATCTAAGGACACATACATTTTTACACATACCTTGCACATACACTTTTATGGGGCCCACCTCGGGGCCCACCAATATGATCCGAACCACTCATTATTTTAAAAATAATGAACGGTTTGGATCATATTAGTGGGACCCAATGTGTGCCCCATAAAGTGTATGTGCAAGATATGTGTAAAAATGTATGTGCAAGTAGCATGACTGCTTTGCCGTGTGCGTGAGTAATTTGTTACGTATGTGTGCAAATGTAGCATTATTGCATGGGATCGCATTGGTGCCTCCAAATGTTTTCTTCAAGTTTTGCAAAAAGGGGTCGATCGACACATTCCATCACAGTGTGCCTCCAAATGTTTTCTTCAAGTCCTACCAAAAGGGGTTTGACACCTTCGTATTTGGGGCCGTCACCAAGAAGGGTATGCATCTATCTTACCATTTTATGAATGGAATGGAGCACGTAAAGATGGGCTGACATCGCATCTCTCTTCAAATGGACGTACGAGATCATCTAAGCTTCCTTGATTTTATACGATTGTTTATGGTTTTAGGCATTTTCATAGGGTATCATAGGGTTTAAGTTTATACACGTTTTAGTCAATTAGACACTTTTATAGAGACAATTTTGAAAAAATATTCCAAAAATACTTAACTGTGCATTTCCCTTTTTTTTTTTTACAGACCTACACGTAAAACCACCCTGAGAGATCATCTGAGCTTCCTTGATTTTATATAAAACTGCGTCCTTTTAATTGTAACACCCTGAATTTCAGAGTCATTAATTAATCATTTCTTTTGAAATTGATTAAGTTAATTAAATATGATTTCAATAATTAAGTGCGATTAACTCAAAATAAAAGTTTAGTTTATAGTAGACCCGAAATTAGAAAATGCTGAATTTGACAAAACAACAGAAGTCTGAACAATCGGGTTCTCTTCCGGAAAGTACTAATCAACGGGGTTCTTTTCCGGAAAGTACTAATCACCTCCCGTCTCCTCCTGAATAGTTGATATGAAAAGTTAGGTCAAACAACACTATGATGAGCTTTGACGCTCAATGGATAATCCTTATCCCACTAATCCTTACATTTCATAACAATATATACATCAAAGAACAATAATGAACATTTAATGAAATTGTAGCAACAATTAGCCTTTTAAAAATTTCTTGCCATTAAATGATTTCTATGATTCTCTTTCCCCAAGAATCTTTTCTCCAAATAACTCTAACCATGAATGTTACATAACAACTAAAGTTTTCAACTCTATCTGTTTAGACCCTTTTCGGTTGCCCTTCCCTTAGGGTCAAGTTCAGGCTACTTTGAAGTGTTCTGAGGCCTCTTCGGTTGCCCTCCCGTTTAGGGTCACATTCAGGCTATTTCCAAACATCTCAAATTCCATCTCAAACCCTTTTATTTCACTTGTCTTGTTAATGTTTAATTATTTGATTTTATCCTCGAATACCACCTAGGGTACCTATAGTCCAAATCTAAATTCACGTAGCAAACCAAGCAAATAACTATTCAATGGATTCAGAGCTCAACAATACATGCAGCACTTAAGATTAAACAAGTTTGAAAATCTTACCCCACCCCCCGGTCCCTTTTTTAGAGTCTAGTATTTCATTTTGGGTTTCCCTTAATAAGTAGTGTTCATTTTATAAATTTAGTGGGTAAAAATTGGTACATTTTTCATTTTGTCCCTCAAATTAGATTCTACTTGGAAAATTAGTTAGTAAAAGTGTAATAATGATGTCTCTATAGAGGCTAAGTAGAAAAAGTTGAGGTAAAAGTTAATTTGAAAGGTGTAATAATGATACCTTCTTAATAAATTGGAGGTACGAAGCTGAAAAGTTAAAAGGGCATTGTGGGCTCCCCGTACCGGCGTGCACTCAGGAAAGAGTCGCCACCCGAATTTTTGAGATAGATGATCCAAGAAACCGAGAACTTGATTTGAAAAGAAAGGCTTTTGATCTAGTGAAAAAGTTGAGATTTTGGATTCGGGAGCCACATTATAAACGGGGAAGGTTTTGTTGAAAAAGAACCTAGGTCGCTCGATAAAACTAATCTCTACTTGTAACGCTCCGAATTTTGGATACATTAATGTGGCATTTATTACATAATAAAGAGAGTCTGGCTCATTATTACATCATAAATATATCAAAGGGTACATTTATTCAACAAAGGAGGAACTAGGGCTCCTAACTACTACTCCGCTTACTTCTCCATTCTGGCAAGCTCCTCGGCTCCGAAGGCCTCCAAGGTGTACATCTCACCCTGTTCATCTATGAGGTCTAACACATTATACCGGCGTCACCACCAATATAATATGTCAGGGTCACCAAAAGGTAACACCGTGAGCTACAACGCTCAATAGGAAATCCTTACCCACCAACCTTACAACAGTAAATCATTTACAACAACACTAACAATCACACATCCACATTCGTTAATCATCTATCGTTGGTGTCCAAGATTTCAGAATTTCTCCTACGCGACTCGTCGTAGACCGTGTCACCATTTTTCACTTTTCTTTTTCCAAATTAACATTTGCAAAATCTCTTTTTAACACACCCAACCTCGGTTCCGCCGCTCCGGGTTCCCGAGTATCCGCACAATGGTTCCGCCGCTCCAGGTTCCCATTGGCACACAATTGCATTGGCACCTCTCCGCGGTAACCGAGCCACACACCCTATCTCGGTTCCGCCGCGCCGGTCTCCCGAGTATCCTCACAATAGTTCCGCCGCGCCGGGTTCCCATTGGCACACACACACACATACATCTCACATAATGCCCTTGAAATGGTCATTTTGTAGTTTCAAAATATTTCCTTCTTCGAACACTTTTTCCTTGTTAACCACACCCTAGGTGTCATGTTTCTATCTTTCTTGATTTCGGTGTCTCGTTTTCATGCATAGACTCCGCGGTAGGACTTTCCACATACGTAATCACAAATCATGCATTATAATCTTGAAACTAAACTAGCAAGATCATCCAACTCTATATTATCATGCATGCTCAAATCATAAGTTGTTGGGTTCAACATACTCCCCATCCTTTTCATTATTTCAAGAAAATACCTTTCAAGTACTTCATGCAATTCCAACATTATAGGCGACAGATAACCTTATATACTTATGACAGATAACCTTAACAGTCAACAGATAACTTTATATACTGACAGTCAACAGATAACCTTATATAGTTAGTAAAAATGGTTAAAAACTTGGAACTAAAGACATTCTACTTTCCAACATACGATTATATACTACATGTAGGGTTAATGGACTAGGGACTCTACCTTACTTCTTGACGGTAGTGGCGACTATGGAAAGTAAGTTGACGATCGGGCGGAGTAACCTCCTATGGTATGCTTCCGGTAGTTTCGAAAGAGAAAGGTTTCTCTCGAAACTTGATCTTGGCTATTACTACTACTACTTTTGGATTGAAAGGGTGGTCGAGTGGCGGTTTTGGATGAGTTTCTTGAAGAATACAGGAAAAACTCAAGAACAAGATGAACAAAGAAAGAACAAAGGATTTCTAGAGAGAGAAGTTGAAAAATGGAATGGTGTGAGTTGAATGGCATGAGAGTTGCTCTATTTATAGCCAAAATTGGACTCCTTCCCTCTCTAAAGGCCGGCCCCCCTCCTCTCTCTTCACATCTCAATCTTTAACACTTGTCATGCAATCTTGAAAGATCAAGACCTAACCCTAGGCTTGCATGGCTAGGTTTAGTCATTTGGATTTGATTCTTGGAAGATTTGTGGAAGAAAGGAAAGTTTGTACAAGATTTTGTGTTAAACAATTATTGAAGGACAATGAAAGGATAGAGTTTTGGCTAGGAAGGAGATACACATGGATTTTAAGTACAATGGAAGATCAAGCCCAAGGTACAACCAAATCTCTCATCTTTCTCTTCTCTCTCTCTCTTGCACAAGTACACACACACATATACATATATATATATATATACACACTATTATGTACAAGAAAGACATAAAAATATATGTACTTTTGGTACTTTGAATCAAAAAGATTTAAAGGTCAAGATTTTCTTATTAAACAATTGAATTAGCACATGTGTACTAAGTCATTTCTTTAGTCATCCAAGTACCAATATTTATATATATAGGTACTATGAAATATAGGGAAATCAAGACTCCCCATTAACTTAATCCAATTGGGTACAAAATCCCAATATAAAATAATATAAGGGTACTTAGAGAATCTTAGGGCTTTAAATCCAATAAGTACATACATAATATAATATAAGTACTTCATCACATGAGATTTTAGAAAATGATTTGTTTATTAAACCCTTGTACTAGTTGAAAGATTCACCCTTTTACCCAATGGATAATAAATCCCCTAGTATTTATTGTCCAATGGACAAAAGTAATAAGGAAATTTTTATAGTTAAATATTCAAAAATGTCCTTTTAATCAATCATAAAATTCTATTTTTATAAAGATATTAGTATTTGATCAAATCTATCAAGGAGCACTTTTAATATAAAGAATAGGGTTTCTATTACCCAATGGATAAAAGTTCTCCTAACTTTTATCGTCCAATGGATAAAAAAGAAAACCAAAATAATAAAAGAAAATAAATAATAAAATTTCAAGTCAAGGGTTGAAAAGGTTCACAAGGTTCAAAGATGAACAAAAAAGTCTATCTATGGTTAGGGAAATATAACTAGGTGATTTCCTAGTTTGGTTTCTCCAACAAGCCGGTTAGAAACTAACTAGGCTTGTCAAGTAGGGCTTAGAAACAAGAAATGAACTTTCAAGGGGCTAAAATGTAATTACGATGAATTATAGGAATTAAAAGGAAAATTTTAAAGCAATCCAAGTATTTAAAAGAAAAATTCAAATATTTAACGAAATTTTTATTTGCCAAAAATCAGGGTCGTTATATCATATCCCCCTTAAAATAATTTTGTCCTCGAAATTGGTGCGTGACTACCGATTAGACATAGTCGCTATACTGGTTTTCAAATCATCGTCTATCCCCCTTAAAATAGAAGCAGATCACCATCAATCCTTTACACGTTTTACTACTCGAAATAAGCCTCATCACTTGCTAAACAAAGCGGGGTTGAAGTTGCTTTAGCCGTCGAACAACTCGCCTCGTTGTACACCTTTGATGAAGTTTCCACCGTAAATGCCAACGCCAAATGCAAAACTTCTACCAAATTATCATGCAGACTCGTACCCTACAAACGTTCCCTTAGCACCATCCTTCTTTCTTCTTCACGAACAGTGCAGGCGCTCCCTCCTGGTGACGTATTTGGCTTGATAAACACTTCATCCAATAGTTTTTGCAATTGGGTCTTGAGCTCCTTTAGTTCCACAGGGGCCATTTGGTATGGTGCCATAGAGATTGATGCTGCTCCCGGTTGGAGTTCTATAGAGAAATCTATCTCTCTTTCAGGTGGTACGCCAGGAAGTTCTTCAGGGAAAACATCGGCGTACTTGCACATGATATGTTGTAATCCCACTTCCATCCTATCGGCTTCTCCCAACTGGAGGCTAGCTAGCCATCCAAATAGTTGATTCTACCACCTGGATCTTCTCGTCGTCGGGCTCACCGTTTGTCTATCCCCCTTAAATTGGAAACGAGTCCCTTCGGGGGTATACGCAGTCACCATCTTCGGATGGCGGTCTATGACCGCTCGATGTACTGATAACTAGTCCATCCTTGGGATTACGTTGAAATCTGCCATGTCGATCACTCTAAAATCGCAATTTAGGCGCAGTTTGGCCACTTCTAGTTCGCACCCCCTACACACTAGACTAACAGCTATACTCTCCCATAACGGTGATGTTTCTTTCATACCCTTACTTAGGGGTTCTGTTTCTAGTGCTAGTGCAGTTACGCAGGCAAACGATATAAAGGAATGCGATGCACCAGAGTCTAACAAGGCTTGTACGCAGATACTATAATAGTAGCGTACCTTGGATCACAGAGGGATCCTGCTCTTGTTCCTCAGTCCGCAGTGCGAAGATACGCCCTCCAGTGCCTTGTTGGATTTCCATGGGTTGTTTTCCCTTGTTTTGCCCATTCTGCTGCTGCGATGGGCCGCCGAGGTTTTGCTTCACAAAATCGGCTTCCTCAGGTTGTTGAGCCCTTTGATTTCCAAAGCTTCCAATCCTCTCCTTTTGAGGCTGCGGGCAGTTACGCCTGACGTGGCCCATAGCTTGACAGTTGTAGCATCTAACTGTCGCCAGGTCCCGATTGCCTCTTTGCGTTTCACCGTGTTCGGCGGTAGCTGTCTTCCAAGGCTGGTTGCCTAGAGACGGGTTAGGGGTTTCGGTGGGGTAGGGTCCACGGTTGCTGTTGGGGGGTTGGGTTCGGATTGGTCCACCGGTGTTGTTATTCGCCTTCTTCCACCGGGTTTTGAAGTCAATCTCCTCACTTTCCAGTCAAAGAGCACACTTCACCACACCGGCATAGGTGGGGATAGCCTGAGCCACCACAGCTCTTCTAGCTGTTGTCAGTCCCCACTCAAATCTTCTCGCCTTGTTATCTCGGTTGCAACGGCATCCTGGGCGTAGCGGGATAGTTCCTCAAACTTGGCCGCATACTGAGTGACGGTCATTGTTCCTTGTTTCAGGTTTTAGAACTCTTGTTCCTTGGCCAAACGAATTGGCGTGGGAAAATATTTGTCGAGGAATAGAGTTTCGAACTCGGCAAATGTCATGGTGGCTATGGCATGGGTTGCCTCCATCAAATCTCACCAGTAACGGGCTTCTCCTTTCAGCTGGTATGTGGTTAAGGGTACACGATCTCCATCTCGGGTGATCTCCAAGGTGTCTAGGATCACCTTGACTTCCTTCAGCCAGGTTTCAGCCACGGTGGGGTTGGTATCTCCGTTGAAGGTCGGGGGTTGACGTTTGCAGAACTTGTTCATCTCTCGGGTTTGGGTCATAGGTCCGTCGTAGGGGTTTTGGTTTTGGCGGTTAGTGTTCAGGGCAGCGACGAACGCTTGCATGATTTGGGTTAGGTCGGGGTTCGCGTTAGAGGGTCCTCTATTATCATGTCCTAGTCCATTGCGTCGATTCGCCATCTACGAGTAGAAATTGAAAGGGAAGTTTAATCTAACTATACTATTTCCTTTTTGCAATTGGTATTTAAAAGCATATAGTATGCAACAGTACTCTTAATATTCAAGCAGGTTTTTCATAGATAAAAGAGAAAAACAATCATAAGCATAGAGTTCTACTACAAAGCAAGTAGACCTAAGACAAGATTTCCTAATACAATTTGAAACACGATCCTAATCTTCGACATCCTACATCCTGAAGGATTACAATCGACCTAAGATATGCCTAATTGGCATCCCCGGTTTCGGGTCTCGTCCTCCTCTACCATCTTTGTGACAGCCTACTCGCCGGTGGGGGGGGGGGGGGGACTTGTCACAATTTATAAGGAATGATCTATCCTATTTGTACAAGGCCTTTTAAAGCCGTGAGGGCGGGCCAAAGAGCATAGGAACTTCACAGTTAAGCGTGCTCATCCTGGGGTAATCCAGGGATGAGTGACCCTACTGGGAAGTCTACGGTCTTTGGGCGTTTAAAGCGGACAATATTGTACAAAGATGGATGAGATCATTGTGGGCACGCGGCCGCACTGGCTCGGGCTCGCATAGGGCGCCGTGCGCGGGGTGTGACAGGTGGTACCAGAGCTCAACCCTGGGCAAAGTGGTGAGTAGGATGCGCTCTGCTGCCACGACCCCAGGGGAGGGTTGCTGGGCACTGTGTAACGAGGACGTTACATCTCTAAAGGGGGTAGATTGTGACAGCCAACTCACCGGTTAAGGGGGGGCTTGTCACAATTTATAAGGAATGATCTATCCTACTTGTACAAGGCCTTTTAAAGCAGTGAGGGTGGGCCAAAGAGCATAGGAACTTCAAAGTTAAGCGTGCTCATCCTGAGGTAATCCAGGGATGGGTGACCCTACTGGGAAGTCTACGTTCTTTGAGCGTCCAAAGCGGACAATATTGTACAAAGATGGATGAGATCATTGTGGGCACGCGGCCGCATCGGCTCGGGCTCGCATAGGGCGCTGTGCGAGGGGCGGGGCGTGACAATCTTTCAATGTAAGCTTGGCGCAATTGACGTTCATACTCCTTTATGATTGCGGCGAGTGCGACGGCCACGACGAGAGTCCAATTCCAGAAGGTGTTGAGGCGGTTATTCATGGCGAACCACCGTGGCATGCTTATTGTAAGTACCGCACCAAATATGATGAGGGCGAAGAGTTGCAACCATAGGGTTTGGATTGTTATGGTTATCTCGGCTCGCTCGATTTCTCGGAACAAGGCGTCTTCCGGAAATCCTCGTCGTCGGGTTGCCATGGCTAGGTATGGTAGGATAGCGGTTTGGAGAAGTTAAGATGGTGAGAGAGATGAAGAAATGGAAGTGGTGGTGGGGTATATATCAGGGCCGAAAAGGTGGGTGGAGGAGGGAAAGTATTTGAAATTTAAAGTTTGAAATTTGAAGTTTGAAATTTGAATTTTGGAGGTTGAAATTTTTGAAATTTGAAGTTTAGGGGGGCGGGTAGTTTGCCGCGCCTAATAGGGTATGCTCGGCACTAGATGGTAGGCTCCTACTCTTGTCTCTTAAAATATTTATCCAAGAATGGCTCCTTCACGAACTAGTAAATAGAATTTACTCAATTAGTAACGTTTTTTTTAGGCAAAGGTTTACTGATGCCAAAAAAAATGTTTTCGAGTTTATAAGTTCCACATTCAATCCTTGATTTTTAAGTCATTATCCAATTGTTTGGGAATTCCCAGCTCGGCGGTATTGCCAATTTCCGTACCTTGCTTCAATCCGAAGATTGTTTTGACAGAATTCCACCCAATTTGGGACAGTAAACTTAAACTCGATTCATGTTTGTATAACGGTCAAACTATCTTATGGTTCTACCCATTCTACTCATGGTCGAGGTTTTGAACCTAAAGCTCTGATAGCAAGTTGTAACGCCCCGAATTTTGGGTACATTAATGAGGCATTTATTACATAATAAAGAGAGTCTGACTTATTATTACATCATAAATATATCAAAGGGTACATTTATTCAACAAAGGAGGAACTAGGGCTCCTAACTACTGCTCCGCTTGCTCCTCCATTCTGGCAAGCTCCTCGACTCCGAAGGCCTCCAAGGTATACATCTCACCCTGTTCATCTATGAGGTCTGATACATTATACCGGCGTCACCACCAATATAATATGTCAGGGTCACCAAAAGGTAACACCGTGAGCTACAACGCTCAATAGGAAATCCTTACCCACCAACCTTACAACAGTAAATCATTTACAACAACACTAACAATCACACATCCACATTCGTTAATCATCTATCGTTGGTGTCCAAGATTTCAGAGTTTCTCCTGCGCGACTCGTCGTAGACCGTGTCACCATTTTTCACTTTTCTTTTTCCAAATCAACATTTGTAAAATCTCTTTTTAACACACCCAACTCTGGTTCCGCCGCTCCGGGTTCCCGAGTATCCGCACAATGGTTCCGCCGCTCCGAGTTCCCATTGGCACACAATTGCATTGGCACCTCTCCGCGGTAAGCGAGCCACACACCTTACCTCGGTTCCGCCGCGCCGGTCTCCCAAGTATCCTCACAATGGTTCCGCCGCGCTGGGTTCCCATTGGCACACACACACATACATCTCATATAATGCCCTTGAAATGGTCATTATGTAGTTTCAAAATATTTCCTTCTTCGAACACTTTTTCCTTGTTAACCACACCCTAGGTGCCATGTTTCTATCTTTCTTGATTTCGGTGTCTCGTTTTCATGCATAGACTCCGCGGTAGGACTTTCCACATACATAATCATAAATCATGCATTATAATCTTGAAACTAAACTAGCAAGATCATCGAACTCTATATTATCATGCATGCTCAAATCATAAGCTGTTGGGTTCAACATACTCCCCATCCTTTTCATTATTTTAAGAAAATACCTTTCAAGTACTTCATGCAATTCCAACATTATAGGTGACAGATAACCTTATATACTTATGACAGATAACCTTAACAGTCAACAGATAACCTTATATAGTTAGTAAAAATGGTTAAAAACTTGGAACTAAAGACATTCTACTTTCCAACCTACGATTATATACTACATGTAGGGTTAATGGACTAAGGACTCTACCTTACTTCTTGGCGGTAGTGGCGACTACGGAAAGTAAGTTGACGATCGGGCGGAGTAACTTCCTACGGTATGCTTCCGGTAGTTTCGAAAGAGAAAGGTTTCTCTCGAAACTTGATCTTGGGTATTACAACTACTTTTGGATCGAAAGGGTGGTCGAGTGGCGGTTTTGGATGAGTTTCTTGAAGAGCACAAGATGAACAAAGAAAGAACAAAGGATTTGTAGAGAGAGAAGTTGAAGAATGGAATGGTGTGAGTTGAATGACATGAGAGTTGCTCTATTTATAGCCAAAATTGGACTCCCTCCCTCTCTCTAAAGGCCGGCCCCCCCTCCTCTCTCTTCACATCTCAATCTTTAACACTTATCATGCAATCTTGAAAGATCAAGGCCTAACCCTAGGCTTGCATGGCTAGGTTTAGTCATTTGGATTTGATTCTTGGAAGATTTGTGGAAGAAAGAAGAGTTTGTACAAGATTTTGTGTTAAACAATTATTGAAGGACAATGAAAGGATAGAGTTTTGGCTAGGAAGGAGATACACATGGATTTTAAGTACAATGGAAGATCAAGCCCAAGGTACAACACATGGATTTTAAGTACAATGGAAGATCAAGCCCAAGGTACAACCAAATCTCTCATCTTTCTCTTCTCTCTCTCTCTTGCACAAGTTCACACACACACATATACATATATATATATATACACACACTATTATGTACAAGAAAGACATAAAAATATATGTACTTTTGGTACTTTGAATCAAAAAGATTTAAAGGTCAAGATTTTCTTATTAAACAATTGAATTAGCACATGTGTACTAAGTCATTTCTTTAGTCATCCAAGTACCAATATTTATATATATAGGTACTATGAAATCTAGGGAAATCAAGACTCCCCATTAACTTAATCCAATTGGGTACAAAATTCCAATATAAAATAATATAAGGGTACTTAGAGAATCTTAGGGCTTTAAATCCAATAAGTACATACATAATATAATATAAGTACTTCATCACATGAGATTTTAGAAAATGATTTGTTTATTAAACCCTTGTACTAGTTGAAAGATTCACCCTTTTACCCAAAGGATAATAAATCCCCTAGTATTTATTGTCCAATGGACAAAAGTAATAAGGAAATTTTTATAGTTAAATATTCAAAAATGTCCTTTTAATCAATCATAAAATTCTATTTTTTGTAAAGATATTAGTATTTGATCAAATCTATCAAGGAGCACTTTTAATATAAAGAATAGGGTTTCTATTACCCAATGGATAAAAGTTCTCCTAACTTTTATCGTCCAATGGATAAAAAAGAAAACCAAAATAATAAAAGAAAATAAATAATAAAATTTCAAGTCAAGGGTTGAAAAGGTTCACAAGGTTCAAAGATGAACAAAAGGGTCCATCTATGGTTAGGGAAATGTAACTAGGTGACTTCCTAGTTTGGTTTCTCCAACAAGTCGGTTAGAAACTAACTAGGCTTGTCAAGTAGGGCTTAAAAACAAGAAATAAATTTTCAAGGGGCTAAAATGTAATTAAGACAAATTATAGGAATTAAAAGGAAATTTTTAAAGCAATCCGAGTATTTAAAAGAAAAATTTAAATATTTAACGAAATTTTTATTTGCCAAAAATCAAGGTCGTTACAATACTAAACACTTTCGAAAAGGGAATTTTAAATATCTTTTTGAAAATGAAACTCTTTAATACGCTAGTAAAGGGGGAAGGGACATGGGAAATATATCACGTTGACGTGCACGTGGTGCTATCTGTACAGGGATGGTAATGATGATGCTAAATAAAAGAACTTTTCCTACAGAAACTATCTGGATCTCAGTTTCCTTCTGCACGACATAATGTAATACCGCACACGGCTTTACACTATGCCGTGGGGAGTACCTGTTCTGTTTCAAGCCATTATTAAGTTTTAGAACGCCGCCCGCCATATTGACTAGCATGCACGGGGTTTTTAACAAACATCAGACGGTGTTTCTGTTACTGGACCATTCTGGGAAGGCACCATTCCTTCAAGTCATGAACGTAAACCATCTTTTATACATTTAATCACTCAAAATGATCAAAAAAACTTTGTTTGTAAAATCAAACATGGTTTGTAGATATGGTCTTATTTTGAAAGGATAGACACTTGATATTTTAGCAACAAAATAGGCCCGACAGAAGATGGCTATGATCCAGACAATTTGAACAAGAAAACAGTAGCGATATGGAACGCCGTGCGTTTGAGTACACTATGCCGTGCGACGTAATGAAATGCAGCGCGACACGGTGCACTCAGCACAGTGGCTGTTCCCCTCTTTTTTTTTGAAAAAAAAAACGGTTTTAAGTCAGTATTCAACCGAAAAGGGGGTTGATACTAACTGTAGAAAGGTTCCTTCAGGAGTAAGGATAAGGCCTACCCCAAGGAAACTAGTTTATACCTTTGATCTTGAGCTTGGATGGAGATGGATGGCTACAGATAAGTGCGGGTATGACCGATTGAGAAAAGGAGGTTGTTGATGTGAGTAATAGATGGGTATATTGGGTAGTTGGGACCTCCAAGTTTGTAAAAGGGATTCACTTCAATAATGAGGAGAAAAATGGAGGACTTTGAGAAAGAAAGAGTCTTGAGAATGTTTTTCGAGTAACTTTTTCAAGACTTAGAAGTGAGGAGTGGGTGTGAAAACATGATGAGAGAGAAAGAGAGTTCAAGACCCCTTTCTCTTGAATGGAAGGTTGTATTTATAGGCAAGAGCCAAGGATTTTGAATTCAAATGGGGAGGTATTTTCTGGGCAGGCCATAAGTACTTTTTTAGCTAAGCCAACTTGTAGTTGTGACTCAAGTGGGCGTGATCGACAGCTAGCTGAGCCAGTCAGAACTTTATCCAAAATGCCGTGCGATTGACCTCATGACCTTGTGCGGCATAATGAGATTTATTATGCCGTGTGGTGTATAGGTGTGCCGTGCGGTACTAAGGGTCCAATTTTGAGCCCTTGGGTTTGTTTTGGGCTTTTGGTTTAAGGGCGTCCTACATCCAAGCTCTCGAAGGTATTGTTTCTTTTATTTCATCATCAGAACATTTAAAGAACCTCCAAGATCCGAATTAGAGTGTCTACAAGCATGGAGGGAGTACCATTTATCTCACATCTAAAAGAGTATATTAGGATCCTATGTGCAAGGCTTTTATTCCTATAGGGACTTATTGTGAAACTGAATAACTTGGAACAAATCTGCAATCTAGTAAGTTTGAGGGATAAATTTGTAATTTAATAAAGTTTAGGGGTAATTATGTAATTTACTAAAGAATAGCGGCAAATTTGTATTTTACTAAAGTTCAAGGGTAAATTTGTAATTTATTAAAGTTTAGGGGCGAATCTATAAATTTATAAAGTTCAAGGTGAACACATCATTTCAAATTTTAGTAGGGCTCAAATTCTTAGTTTAGAAATCAAAGGGTCCCTATTGTAAGTTTTACATAAATTAAAACTAAATCCTAAAATCTTTACTAATTACAGTTTCCCTCGAAATCTTTAAGCTATATTTTTCTAATTCTATAATTCCTTTATAAAAAAATCACAAGTTACTTTCACATGAGATTAGCTATTATTTATTTATAAATATATATTTATTATCATAATTTCACTTTTACTCATACACATAATGGGAGTTTCAGTTTTCATATTGGTATAACAATCTATGAGACCCTAGCAGTATACAATTTTGCTTATATCCAAATTAATTGAAATAAATTGTCAAATAGTTTTTTATTAACTTAATGTCTAAGATCGCCCTTAAAATTTTATTAAGAATAGCTTATTCGTTGTGCAATTAATGGAAAAGGGATTCGATTCTTTTGTCCATTTATGTTTGAACAACTTATAAAAAAAGCAAAAAAAAAAAGCTTCAAATAATCTAGCTTTTTTGGGGTTAAATATGTAGAGACCCTTGATTTTTAAAATTTTGTTAATAATAATTTTAAATGTGGAGTTATGCTTTAATGTGAGAAAGGATGTGGAAAATCTGTTTGGGATTAATGTGTGGTAGAATGACAGTTTGGGAGTTGGTTTGATGCAATAATAAGTGGAGGGTGATTGTGCATTATATGTGATATATATATATATATATATATATACACATATATATATGCTTGCGTGCGTGCGTGCGTGTGGATATATATATATATATGCGTGTGTGCGTGCGTGCGTGTGTGTGTGTGTGGGGGGGGGGGGGGGGATGGGATGTTTGAGAACCACACAACCATCTTCCCCTTCTCATTATCTTACACGACACTCCCCCTCCTCTCTGTCTCTTTCATTGCAACATCTCTCTCTCACACTCTCACTCTCTCTCAACCACTTACACCTTGTACCCACCAAGATCCATCACATAATTATCATCTTTGAGTGCTCTAGACCTGTTGATTTTGTGGGAATAACTTGGAAGAGGAATATTTGGGTGGAGTCCAAATTCGAGAGCTAGGGCTTTCTTAATTGAGCTTAGGCTTCGTTCTTCGACTTCGAGGCAAAGATTTCTCACCTCTTTTGTATGCTATTGAGTTGCTTTGGTGTTCCTCTATGCTTAAATGTTGCATTTGGTCATCCCAATAAAGCCTTAAAGAAAACTTTTAAAGCTGTCAAAACCGCAATGAAATGCAGCTAGGTATTGGAACCCCCTTTTTTGCCAGGGTACCCCCTCACAAGCCACTGGAGAATTGGTACCGAAACTGCCTATTACCAATCTAGAAATTTTTGAAATTTTTTTTCCTTCATTTGTTTTGACTCCCGATCACTCTTAACACATTCTAAACTTCTTTAAACCACTTTCAAGCATGATTACTGGTGTCCCTATGATTCATTAATCACCTCCATTCCTTTGGACTCACTTCGACCAAGATATAAACACCTTTGGAATTCAAATTACTGTTATACATTGACCATGGGTTTGAATGATTATCATGAACTATTGTGAGAATATAAAGTGAAGGTGAGAACTTGACAACTATCATGAAGCATGTTAGAGGTAGAGGTTGTCCACTTGACTTTGTTATTGTTTGGGGAACACTTGAGCTTGCTTTTAAATTAGAACCTGTTATTTCTTTGATTAAACATTTGGTTGAGTTTAATGGTGAATGGTAGCATGGCATTATGGATAATAAGGGCTGCATTGATAATTGTGAGACATTTGAAGTGAAGTAGTGAATCATTGAATTGGAAATGACAAGATGAACTATCGAATGACATAAGAAACTTAGTAACAAATATGAGGTCAATGGTGCGAAAATGTATGACTTATTAATTGAAATGGGCATGTGGATACAACCATTACGTTATCTTGAAATTGTATATGAAGGATTAGGTATGGACATATGAAGTTTGAACACCCGGAACATGAAAAGGATATACGGGGTCCGAACACCCGAAACATGAATTGGATATACGGGGTATGACCACCCAGAACGTGAAATGGATATACAGTGTCTTGACTAACGGGAACATGAAGTGGATATACGGGGTTCTTGCACCCAGAATGTCTTTGGGTCCACCACTCGGTGCGTCCCTAGTAAGAACTTCTCAAGCTTTTAGTGACAACTAATGGGGGATATATGAGATTCTAAACTCTTGGAAGTGTAATTCACATGAGTTGGATAGGTATGAGACATACTTGAATAAAAGGAATTTGAGAGACAATAATTGGTTGGGTGAGGATTGTGAAGTGTTGTTGGGACCTTGATTTTCCTGGATAGTGTTCGTATCGTATCTATGTACCCTAATTAATTGAAATTCTATTATACATCTATCACAGTCATCTTAATTGAATATAAAATGTAGTAGAGATTTTTCTACTGGGCTAGTGTAGCTTAACCCTTTATTTTTCAGGTGCAAATCAAGGGCATTGATGTGGAATGCTTGGCGTGCATGACATGAAGTATTTTGAAAGCTTACATGAGGAATTACTCGATTATCTTTGTAAATCATCTTTTGGAGATAAAGTTGTAATTTCATTGGTATTCTTTGACTTAGAATAATTGTAAAACTTATTGATTCACTCTTCTTTTGGTTGCAATGTTTGAGGCTGTGGTGCTGTTACGTCCCTCTTTTGCGACTAATGATAGTTTATGGAACAAACATGGGAAATCTTTTGGGGTAATTATGTATGGAGAATGTGGATATTTCATTATGAAAATTATATTATTTAAGTTAAAAATTGAGGGCGTGACAAAATAAGCTAGAAAAGCTAAATAAGTGATTATTCATGATAAGCAAACACCATTCATTAACTTTTTCATGCAAATAATCTAAATAAGTTAGATTATAAGTACTAACAAACGGGGCCATTATATATGTGCCAATTTTTATTGAAATTTAAACATGAATTTAAGTAAATTTATGAATAAAATTGCTACTAGAACGTTCACGCATTGCAATTTTATAATATGTTAAAAAAATAAATCAAATTTTACATAACTATGACAGGAAAATTGGAAAGATTTTCTATAAGACCTCTTCAATTGGATAAAAGGATGGAAAAATAGGTACTTTTTAAAAAAAATTCTGTGTTAAATTACCAAGAAAATTGTGAAACACACGGTTCTAGCTTTTTTCATTGGAAACACTTCTTACAAAATAAATCCTACAAAGGAGAATAAATTTTAGTTTTACAACAAAATTTTGTACTCAACAGTTTCTTCTTCATTTCTTTAATTTCCATAAAAATAGAGTAGTAATTTTTACGCAAGATTTAGGACATTAAAGTTCAAGATTAAGATACTGAACAAAGCCATAGTTGGGGTGTTGAATGGAAATGGCACAACGAAAGCTGAAAATCACCCCTTATTATTAACTGTCTTTCTAATTTTCATCCACTAGATGAAGGATAATATTCAATAATTTTAAATAAATTCGGATATCAATGCGTATTTAATGGATATTAATACATTTTTTAAATTTTCAATATGCTTTTCTCGGATATGAATGCACTTTTTACCTATTATCCTAAGGACGGAGGTATGCTGAAACATGTTCTCTCAAAATTAGTCCAAGTGGCTCTCTCACTAGGCTCTTTCTCTAAAAATCTCCAAACCCTAGCCGTCAATAGCCCTTCCCCTACTCCCTCCTCTCTCTATCTCTCCGTTATCTCTCTCTCTCCATTGGCTCTCTTCTCTCTCTCTCTCTCTCTCACTTTCTCACTCAAAAATTCACTCAAAGTCCAAAACTCACTAAGATCCTTCACCAAATCATCGTCGTCAAGGGTCCTCGACCGTGGGTTTCGTTGGAACAAGCTTGGTGAGGCGTATTTCGGTTGGTTTCGAAGTTTTTGGAGTCTAGGTCTTGATCGAGCTTGAGTTTGTGCTTTTAGCTTTCGAGGTAGGGATTTCTCTATCAAATTATGTGTTTATGTAATGATTATGTACCTAGATTATGCTTTGTTTCGTGGTTTGAGCTGGGTTTTGTGTTTCTATCTAATCTGAAAATTTTTCTGCTCGAAACTGTTGGGTTGGTATCGATAACAATTTGTCTCTTGGACGAACAGGCTTAGGGGTATCGATACCTCCTTTTGAGGTATTGATACTAGGCCTCTTAGGGGCAGTTTTGCTCATGCGGACCCCTTTTCGATTGTATTGATCTCGATCATTTCTAATACGCTCAGAATACCTTTAAATTACTTCCAAACATGATTGTTCGTCTCCAATTGACTTGTTGGTTGTTCTCATCCCTTTGACACTCGATAAACGTAATATTAGTGTACTAGTAAATGGAAACCATACCGTTAAGTTGTTTGTGGATACTGTAGGTGATATGGTACATAATGGTGTGTATATTTAGTTAATGTGGGCTTGTCTAATGGTTTGAATGGCAGCGTAGTAATTTGTATCCTTACAATTTGTCGCATCTTTCAAAATTCTTTTGGCACACGTTCCATGAGGTTCAAGTAGAGAAACTAGTGGGTAGTGTATTGTAAAGTTACATATGGGTTTAGTACGTTATGTAGGATGTGGTGATATACTTAGGGAAAAAGCGTGTATTTATTTATTAGTCGATGTTATGATATGAATGATTGTTTGGAATGCATTGAATGTGAATGACCAATTGGCATATGGATATAATGAGATCTTGTGGCATATCAATAACAAGATTTGACATGAACCGGTAATCTCCATTCGGTGAAACGACCGAAATGGTGAGATGACCAGAAAATGAGAATGAACGGATTTCACCATTCGGTGAGATGACTAGAAAACGCACGAGATCCAGCCAATCGAGGAATGATGATATAAAGATTAATGTGCGATTAGCGAAAAAAGGGATAAATGGTTGGATTCATCAAGGTTTTAAAAGGAAAAAGATTTTATTAAAAATCCTCTAGTATTCATGAGTGAATCAACGGACTCCGGTATTTGGGTAAAAATCATCGGAGCTTGACTTGTATAGGTTTTGTGTTTCTCCAGATCATTTTGCAATCAAAAAAGGAAAGTTTTATGAGAAAGGGTTTTGATAATCGACAATGCAAAATTGAGTAGATTGAAGTATTCATGCGAGAAGTAATGAAATGGTTGAGAACCTGTTGTAGATATATTTAGATTGATGTGAGTTTTATTAATACTTCTAATTTGACATGCGAACTATTAGGAAACATATAAGACGTCTAGAACTCTTTGGCCATAGTCTGCATGCCCGTTGTGATAAACCCATGTTTCTCATGTTTGCTTATTGAAATTCATTCACTCTTGGTGTATACTTCATCGCTTTTTCATATAACTTGAGTATAGAATCATTTATTAGACTAGTGTAGCTCACCCAATCATTTTCAGGTACAGTGTGCATGCTGGCATCACTGTTTAAGCCATTTTCGGGAGCTACCCATGTATCTTTGTATAAATAAATTGTAATGTTTTTTTCTTTGGAAGTATGTAACTGTTGGTCAAGTTTGTTAATTTGGGAACTGAACCGACTTTTAGGGATATTATATGTATTGTTATGAAGATTTTAATTATCTAAAGTTATTATTATTATGTTGAAAATTGAGAGCGTGACACCACGGTTGAAGTTCAGGTGTCTATTGGGAACTTTTTAGCCAAGTCATTTTTCGACGACGTTCCGGGGCTTCGATTTCAGTGGTTACGGGTAAGATGTTGTCCACCACCGTTCTTAGTTTCCATCTTCTCAGATCTGACTAATGCCGTCTACCGCGTTTGCTAGGCAACCATATCCCAACTATGTGTTCTTATTTTGTGAAGTAGAGGTGGTGGTTACGAGTCTATCAAGGTGGTTGCGAAAGAGCAGCGGTGGATGTCTTGGCAGTGTTTCTTTTATTTTGTTATTTATTTTAATAATGTCCTCTCTTTGGGGGGTTTGTCCTCCTTCAGGGAGTTTCTTCTCATTTCATAGGGTGGCACATCTATGCGTTTAGATGTTCTTTCTATTGCAGTGTCCGATTCATGGACTCCCAACATTTCTCCATGGGGATCTTTTGATGAATTAAGCCTATCAACTTTTGGCCCAAAAAAAAATTCCTAAGGACGAAGGTTACCATTTTGTTATTACTCCATCCGTCCTTAATTGCTGGTCCTTCTTTTCTTTTATGAATGTTCCAAAATGAGTGTCTATATTAAAAAGTCAACATAAAATTTGTGCAACATTACTCTTCTACCTTTCTTTTCTACATTAAGTGTCATGTCAAACATATAGTAAGGGCAAACAAATTGAGACGGAGGGAGTACAATTCATGGGTCGGAAAATCCTGTAGTGCATGACCCTGCAAGACACCCTATAGGGCGCACACAGGCCATCGATCTTAACAATAAATAGTTGAGATATGATTTTTAATTATGACCGGTAAGAATCATTTATAACCGGTTATAATTGATTTTTAATCTGGACCGTTGATTGATAAGATTAATGCCTGTGCACTACACTACAACCCGGGAAGAGGGTGGATTCCTAGGTCCCTCCTAGGTAGGCAAAATAGGGGTATTTAGGTAAATTGGAGTATAACATGGGGGTATATCGGGTATATAACACCACTCGTGGTTGGTTCCCATTTCTCAGCTCTGCGGCTCTGCCCTGCTGGTATACGGCGAAGAGCAGAGCAGATTAGGATTAGGGTTTCGGATCGAACCCTTATCTTCCCTCCTCCGAAGATGGCGTCGTCGTCGTCGGTGTGCATAAACGATTCTCTGAGGGACGACGAGCTCAGAGCTATACTATCGAAGCTTGAAACCGCCAAGGAGAAAGAGGTGTTCGGTCTGGTTTGCAAGCGTTGGCTCCGTTTGCAGAGCTCCGAGAGGCGCAAGCTCTGCGCCCGTGCCGGGCCCCACATGCTCCGCAAGGTGGCCGCCCGATTCAGCCGCCTCCACGAGCTTGATCTCTCCCAGTCCGCGTCGCGCTCCTTCTACCCCGGCGTCACAGACTCCGATCTCTCCTTCATTGCCAACGCCTTCCCCTGCCTGCGTCTCCTCACCCTTCAGAATTGCAAGAGTAACGACCACCCCCCACAATTTCTGTTTTTTCTATGGGTTTCTGTTTAGTTTTGATTTTTGGTGTTCATAAGGCATATAATTTATACAGTTAGAGCATCTCCGATAACCAAATATAGATGTAGTGATACATTTGACAAGTTAGGAGCCACTTGCGACACATGCGCTCCTAGAGACTCTTCAAATCTCAAGTTTGTGTAATCTGAAGAGTCATTTCTGACGTTTCATTGAAGAGTGAAGAGAGCTGCACCAAAATGGTGTACCGAGTTTAGTTCATCCCTTGGAATGCCTTTTGCTAACATGACACTTCAGATGTGGTTTGCTTTGATTTTGCTAGGACCTTAGGAGATGCTCTTATGAGGTTGGGTATCTTATGGCTTATGTGGGAGTATGTGTTTTCTATATTAATTATTTAGTTATCTGTGAGAAGCTTCTGAATAATTGCTGATATTTTCTTAAAAAATTTGGAGGGTCTGCGATAACAGAATTTTTTTTTGGCCAGAATTTGGTGTAATGTTGCATTTTTCATGCTTTTATTAAGCTTTCAGATGTCATATCTTGTAGGTTAGAAAGTCAGAGAAACAACTTTAATTGGCTTAAAGGAGTTCAGGGTTAAGTGAGCTGATTGCCAAAGTGATACTACTACAGTACTATGCTCTGACTTAGCAAAAAAGGAAAAAAAAGAAGATATTACTATGCTCTTGATTGAGTGTTCAAAAAGCAGGACATTTGATTCGAATTTACTATTTGGAAGTAGGAATAAAGTTAATTTAAAATAGGCACTCACATTTTGTAATGCACTGTAGCTTATCAAAATAAGCATTCCATACAAGAATTGTGTATCAAGGTTATTACTAGAGTTTGATGTCTCTCTAGGCCATTAGGGGTAAACTACTGCATGTTTCCTTATAGTTTCATGCAGAATGATCATTGGTTTGTTCTAGAGTTATTACGGTTTGACAGGAATTAAAAGCATTGGGGTAATGAGAAATCAAAATCATTCTTCCGGATGTATCTGTAATCTTACGAGCAATGCAGACTTGGGTATCTTGCTAGGTTGAGAGTATTAAAACCATGTCAACTGTAGCAGATCTCTTTCTCTTCAGAAAATAACTAAGTGAAATGGAAAATGTTGAATGTGAGGCAATTTTTGTATTAGCGTTGATCTAAAAATTTAAGGGGTTGCATGAATTTGAGGTCCCTATGTTATAGAGCTGCTTCTTGTACGTCTTATTGTATGTAGGTCATGGTTTCTGGTGTTCATGAAAATTAGTCTTTGAAATGATCTAAAATTTGGCATCCTATTAGATGTAGGTCATAGTTACTGGCAATGTTCTAAAACTCGGTACTCGGTACTCGCTCGGCCGGCCACCTTGTACCTTGTAGGCCGATTACTCGGTGAGTAGAAATTACTTGGATTTTTTTTTTTTTATATGTTCCCCAAATGATATTCATAATGCATAATGAGAAGTTTAATGTTCATAGTTCAAACCAAATGAAACTAAGTACAAAATTATACTAGTCCATTGCAAAGTTTAACGTTCAATCCAAATGAAACCAAGTACGAAATTAGTAGTCAATTACAAAGTTCAACGTTCAAACCAAATGAAATGAAGTATGAAATTAGTAGTCAATTATTCCTCCTCTTCTTCTCCATATCCCTCCATAACTTGGTCTCCATCGGATTCAAACTCAAAATCCTCATCTACCTCCTCTTCGGTATCATCTTCCGACACAAACCCTTCAAACCTAACATATTATGTATTTTACCCCATTTTTTTCAGTTTTTTTTTTCGATTTTCTCCCCACTTCCGAGTAATCTCGTTTTATCGAGTAATCGGTACTCGCCGGGTACTCGTCAAGTAATGCCGAGTAATCGGTTGGCCGAGTAATTCCCACCGAGTAGCCCTAACCCTACTCGGCTAGGCACCGAAAACCGAGTACTCGCCGAGTATTTCCGAGTTTTAGAACACTGGTTACTGGTTTCATGATATTTATGCTTGTTTGGATGAGTTTTTGAAAATTTTTGGGTTTGGTTTTTAGGTAATGAGGGGAGAGAGATAGAGAGAGGAATGAGAATAATGATTGGAGAGAGGAGAGAGAAATGAGAGTAATGACTAATGAGTGTTTTTTGGGTTGGAATTTTTTTTTCAAGTTTGAATCCAAACAAGGCATTAGTATTTGAAATGATCTGAACTTTGGCATCCTTTGTAAAGAGCATTATCCTTAAGTTCTTTGAGTCAAGGAGTCTTTTATCCCTTTCATGCGACAATTAACAAAACCTCTATGCTGACTGCTCACTTTTTGGTCATGCTAATCTCGTTCTACAGGTATCACTGATACTGGAATGGCAGCTATTGGGTGTGGTCTTTCTTCTCTACAATTCTTAGATGTATCGTACTGTAGAAAGCTAACAGACGAGGGGTTGTCAGCTGTTGCCGAGGGCTGTTGTGACTTAAGAAGCCTGCATCTCTCTGGTTGCAGATCTGTTACTGATGCAGTGTTGCGGAGTTTTTCCAAGAACTGTCATAACCTAGAAGCTTTAGGTTTGCAAGGATGCACCAACTTAACAGACTCTGGGCTCATTCTTCTTGTTGCCGGTTGTCAAAAGATAAAGTACTTAGATGTCAATAAATGCAGTAATGTTGGAGATGAGGGGATATCCAGTGTATCCCAAGCTTGTTCATCTTCTCTGAAGACGCTCAAGTTGTTAGATTGCTATAAAATTGGGGACAAGTCGGTATTATCCTTGGCCAAATTCTGTAAAAACCTAGAAACGCTCATAATTGGTGGTTGCCGAGATGTATCAGATTTGTCCATAAACTTATTGGCCACTGCTTGTGGTCAAAGTCTCAAGAACCTTCGGATGGATTGGTGTGTAAATGTTTCCGACTCTTCATTGAATTGCATCTTCTCTTACTGCAGAAATCTGGAGGCTCTTGACATTGGGTGCTGTGAGGAGGTGACCGATGCTGCTTTTCAGGGATTAGGCAATGACGGATTTGAGTTAATTTTGAAGGTTTTGAAGGTCAGTAACTGTCCAAAAATAACAGTGGCTGGGATAGGCCTACTTTTGGATTTATGCAACTCTCTAGAATACCTTGATGTGAGGTCTTGCCCGAATGTCACAAAGGCAGGTTGCGATGAGGCTGGATTGCAGTTTCCTGGTTATTGTAGAGTTAATTTTTCTGGGAGTATAACAGAACCAGACATTCTACTATGAAGCTAAGCTTGGATGTCCGACACCTCGAGAATTCACTTTTGATAATATGCTATACAGCTATAGTGGGCAATGAACATACTGGTTCAGTGCAAGAACCAGTGGTATTTTGCTACTTTCTGCATGTGCTCTTGTCCTTGTTATGTATAGGCTTCAGATTTCTTGAACATGTTGGCCTGGTTTCATGTTTGTCACATAGAAGAATTTGTTTATTAGTCTGCACACTATTGTTGGCTATTTTTTTTTTTTTTTTTGTCTCTGTTTTATGTTGGTAAATAATCTTGTAATTTACTCGCACATGTTGATCTCATCTGGATTCTGCGATGAATATATGAACCCGTGTCTTTGTAAACAACTTCGCAAACAAAGATTTTTGGTCCTTTTTTTGTCATGTACAAGAAGCTTCTATCTGGAACATTTAGTATGGTGAGGGATAGAACAATGAAAACATAATTAAAGATTATACTTAGCAAGTGCCTACTTCCAAACGAGGCAAAATATAGTTTAGATTCTCCATGCAATTTTGTGACTGGTCTCTCTTTTTCTCTCTCTCTCCCTCGGTTAAGGTTGAAGCTAGGGGGAGAATCCTTTGCTTTTTTTTGCCTGCAAGTTCTGTGGATTTAAACTCCGCAACAGAGGATTTTATTTGATGCATTTCGGTCTAAACCATGAACATGTTAAGCGGGAAGTTAGAGACCTCAGTGGGAGAAACTTGTTTAATTTACAGAAAGAGAGTTTGCTACCCCCTTGAAGGAACAACAAGAAATGGAGCCATGGTCTTCTCCTCACATTTGTTGCTGGAGAATATTGGTTCTTTTGACTTTTTTGTTTTGGAGGTAAGTCTCTTCAATTTGAGTTTTTTAGCTATATTCTATTATTGTAAAGATGCTCGTCAACCAACCAATCAGTTCTTACTATCGTTTCTTTGTTTGGTATGCCGGATGGTTGATGATTGCCAGGCATATGATTAGTTTGTGGTTCAAGGAGAATACTTAGTAACCGTGCCCACCAACCTTACAAATTATCGAGCACAACAGAAACCAGTTAAATGGTGAGAGATAAATTAAGGAATATATTGAAAGCGACTGTTTTCTGGCCTGGTGTCGTGGAATTCATGTTAAAGACACGTGAAGTTTTTCTGAACTCTGAAAGTACGGTGTACTCATTGGATCATCATACCATGACACATTATTTCAGCCTGGCCTTCTTTTTTTTTTTTTTTTGTAATTGTAAAAGCATTTCTCCTCCGGTGAGCGGTGCTACACTTTTTTGTTGGTTGTGTCAGAATTTTCAGCTGGCTTTTGAGATTTAACTATTTTATGCCAATTGAGGCTGTGTTGAATGGATAAGTTTGTAAGTGATTTATGTGTGTGATCTGATAGTTCTTGCGTGCTTATTGAACTTGTCAGTTCTCGCTATTCTGTTTTTACATCTGCACTTGATTGTCCTTTTTCTTTATGACTACTTTGTTGGCTGCCCTTACACAAACTTGTGTGGTTAAGTCTTCTTATTAGCAAGATTGTATCTGTGGTTTCTCCAACTTTCACGATTTCATCAAACTTCCTTGAGACAATGTCGTGCATCATAGTCTAGTACTCAAAGCGGGATAAAAATCCTCTATTAATAGGAAAGCTATTTCATCATTGTACCTTGTTTTTTGTCTATCTTCTCCTGGAAAACAGGCTAGCTGCCAGGTAATATTCATTTCATATGCTGGAGATGATTCTGGATTGCCATAATGCAATCGAAGCGAAATGATGCACAGCTTGGCAAAGCCCAAGTAATTGAAATTGTTCATAATAGATTGAAATTGTTCATAATAGCAACTACTAATTCTTACAGTATGGTTTGGTTTCTGATACTAAAACATCTGACTGAGCGGATGAAGGGAAATAGTTCTGTTGGAGTGATTTGTAGGTCATTGAATCTGATAAATTGCCTGCTGCAGATATGTGAAAGTTTTCCGATAGTTCAGGAACCCCATAAACCAGAAATCAAAATTATCCACGGTAACTATTTCTATGTACTTCCGTGATGGTCGCTTTACGTTTTGGCTTTCGTTGGCTCTCAATATCTTTCCTACTGGGATTGTCACCTGCATAGAGAATTACCTACTTTGAGACCTTATCAACATGGAGGCAGTATACATAATAATTACATATGGATTTTAGCTCACCTTGTAATGAATTCTAATCAACTCGCCACTTGGGGAAGAAAATTTGATGGATCTCTCACTGCAGAAGGCAACTTTGTCAGTGGAGATAAAGAGGAGGCCTGCTAAAGGGCCTGCTGTTGTTGATAAATAGCATTGGGAAGACTTTAGCAGCTTCTCTCCCTCTCTAACATTAAAGTGGTGCTTGAAAATCTTCTCCACTCCACCTGCTTGAAGAATTTTAGCCCCCAAGCTCAATTTCCCCTTGACAGTTTCAGAGATCTTTGGCCCCAATCTCACTGCGATTTTCAGAAGACCAAAAAAGAGCAGAAATTTTACATATTTAATTATTAAGGAGGCAGGGGAAAGGCAAGCAAATCTTGATATTTTCAACCAAATTCTAATTTTATCTTTGATTCAAAAGTTTTCTGGTTGTTTTCCTGCCATCTTCAGCTGTATAAACTGAGATGTTAAAATTCGATGGACATCAACAAACTAGTAAATAACTTTCGAGAAAGGAAATAATTGTTCACTTGAATTTATAAAATAGTTACCATGATCTCGGATGCCATTTGCAAGGTTGTCTTCTTTTCCTCCAGGTTTGTTCATCATATCTTCTTTATCTGCACATTAATCACAATCAAATGGGTACACGCTTGTTGCAGTTTAACCATTGAAAAGTGGCAAGTGAAAAAACTTGTTTTTGAGAATATTGGAGATACTTACTCTGTTTCAGTTTCAGAGATCCAACATGGTATTGGGTAGCTGGGTGGTCCTGTAAAAGCCTTTTTGGTGTCCTCTCAGCTTGATATGTGATTGAGCTGACTGGAATTCCCAAACCTTGTGCTAGAATCCGGTTATTCATATTCTTCAATTGCTTCAATCCGATTCTGTTTTTAGAATGCTCTTTAATGGTCAGGTGTCAAGGCTGAAGAGATGCTTGAGTGAGTGATGGTTCAAACAACGGATTCAGTAAATGCATATATAGGGACGAAGGAAGGTTGGTTGATCTTAGCTTTTAGCTGCATGAGTCATCTAAGCCTCATCGACATGTGTCTGTCGTCTTTTGGAAAGAGATTTAAGATAGGTAAAGTCTTCTATTGCATGGGGTAGCATTTCAAGCAGGATGCGTTGCATGCTTTGCTCTTGCTGACTGTGGGTCAAGGTATGGTTTAACCTTTTGAACTAGCATTTAGCTTTCTGATGTCACGCTCGCCGAGGGCTAAAGCAAAGCAAGTTAAGTGGGATTGCTCACACATACTTGTTAAGTATGCAAAACCACTTTAGAAAAGAAGTGGAACCCAGTGCCCAATCTCCTGATTAAAGTACAGTTGGGAGAGGTAGAATGTTGTAGTTACAACTTTATTTTTTTCCAAATCCTCGTCCCTCTGGGCAAGCGGCTGGTTTCTAATTTTGAGAAGCTTTATTCCTCTGATTCTGGAGCCAAGCCATAGTGCCTAGGGCATTGTGTCATCTGTGAGATACTGCATTAAACTACCAAAACCACAAGGCCTAAGTCTGTTGAATTTGTGCAAAGGTATGGTAGGCCTCTACATTTCTAGGAACTTGAGACTGAGGTTAATTGGTTTCTGCAGCAATCAGGTTCTAGAATATATGTTGAATCTTTTTTGATTCAAATGCCTAGAAATGAAAATTGGTGTGAGTTTGAATTTGAAGTCTTGGAAAGGATTTGGAGATCGTTCTAATTATAGGGGGCAAAAACACAATAAAGTTTTAGGTCAAACCATATTGTTAAACACGTAAATCCCCTTCTTTTAGCTCTAGTGAGAGCCTTCTTTTACGAAGCATCATTTATCAATGGAAGACAAATATTAGTAAATTATAAATTCTCTGCTGATTTGCACTCTGGGGGGAATAAGGCTTCCTTTTTTGAATTGGATTTGAAATCAAGTGTTACTTAACTGGACAGCAAAACTGACTAGTCACCGGTTCTCTATCTGAGAGGACAAACCAAATAAATGCTTTTTCCAGTGTTACCATCCTTTTGGCATTCCCTTAATCTCATCCTGACGCTAAGGGATAGGGTTGTGGGCCAGACAAATTAAAGAACCGTCGATGCTTTTCCATAGTCCATCTCAGAATGACAAGATTCTATACCAGTATATCCATGCCTACATAAAGTTAGTGGGAAAGAGAATCTCCACATCACTGCCTTACAAGCACCTTTTTTTTGCACATCCTAAAAAACTTTTCTGCGTCTTGATTTTGAAGGTATGAAATGCTGTCGATTTGTGAAGTGCTATTTGCCATTTTGCCTACCACGCTGTGACATGCATTTGAGTCATGAGAAATAATAGTGTGGAATGGCGGGCAGACATATTACTCTCAACCATTTATAGGTGTTATAGATTTGGTTCAAATTTTGTTTCTCAATTCATTTGACCCGCCTAACATAAAAGATAGGTAAAACAAAAAGTAAACATGGTTTCAGGCAAAAATAGCTTAGAAATTATGTATATTGTTGCCTTTCTGAGTTCGACGTCGGAGATGTTAGAATATTTTCATGAATTGTATTTTTCACTCCAGAAAATTCCACTTTTAGATATCTGGTGACAAAGTTAGGGTGACCTTTTCTGTATATCTTGGTCAATGGAAAATATAGTGAAAGGATATGGATTTTAGGGATTCTGTTGACGCAAGTACATTTCGAAATTTAGAAAGAACACTGACAAGAATGGTATTAGGAATATTTTATTGGCAAGAACTGGAAAGGTTGTGTAACAAAATGGATGGGCAAACATTGAGCTCAGCTTTTATATGTTCCAGTTTTGATTTCTATGCACAGAAAGATACAGTATGACGCTAGGTTAACAATATTGTGGTAAAAAATGTGTTGCAACATTTGCCTCGTAATTTTTCTTTTCTGTTGGTAACTTATTCCTAGTGTTGGGTCTATATTAGTTAGTTGGAATTGGCTGTTATCAGTTGTGAGCTTTCTAAGTTCTGATGTCATTAAATCTTAGAGAAGCTTGTCACAGACCAGAGCTCATTCTGAAGGCTTGACAAGTTGACAAGTTAAAAGTTGAAAAATTGCAGCGAGCTGATCATTCAAAATGGTGCATATTGTGCATTTTTTACTCTTGTTTATTGGGCGGCTTCTGTTTTCAACACTTGAAACTCGTTTCATCAGATTTACCGAGGAAAGCCAACTGCTTAAGCTGAATTGGAATCCGCTACACAGTTTAGAAACTTTCAATATCTCTATCTATCTTATTTTTACAATATAGTGATAAATGGAGTGTGAGGTGAAACAATCTTGGGATTTGTTTAAGAAAAAAAAATTGGGGAATGTTTAGTAAGGCCATTGTACTGGTTTTGAAAAGCGATCTTTGGAATGTAAACAAACTCACAAACTCGGGAAGGTAAATATTGCTGTTGATCAAGCTGCAATAGAGCTAATGGTTGATCAGCCAACTGATTGCTTGTGTGCTGGGATCGGTCTTTTCTCATTGCGTAAAAATCAAATCATAGAACAATGAAACAACTGCCTACTGAAAGAATCCATCTCAATATGAGCAAGGAATTGCCATTGAAAAAGATCTTAAGAAAGCTCTTTCTGTGATCACACTTCCTAGCAAGAAATTTTTGATGTTTTGTTGATAGTAAATTTTCTGATTTACAGATTGTCCACGTAAGTAGCTCAATGGATTCCATTTGCACTACTAGCATACAACTTTCCAGGGAAAGCGGCTAGCTGCCAAGGTACCATGCATTTCATATTCTGTAACTGGCTATATATATTACTCCCTCCGTCCCAAAATGTTTGTCCGGTTCGCAAAACGAGGACTAAAAAATAATGCATTTCTTTTCAGAAAAAATTCGAACTTTTTTCGTAAATTTAAAGGACTCGTTGAGATCTAATAAATTGTTGAAAATTTTTTACATTTTTCTTGCAAAACTTGAATTATTTTTCGTTCTTGTTTCGCAGACCGGACAAATATTTTGGGACGGTGGGAGTACTAGCAGACTACTCTTGCTTTGAAGCATAGCAACCCTAAGTAAAGAAATTTGTACAAAATAGTATCTAGTGTTATGTGGTGACTGAAGCTGTCTCATTGATCCTGGGAGAGTGCCTGCTGAAGACCTTTGAAGGTTTTTCGAAAATTCAGGAATCCCATAAACCAGAAATCAAAATTGTCTTCTGTAACTACGTATATGTACTTCTGTGATGGTCTCTTCACGTGTTGGCTTTCGTTGGCTCTCAGTATTTTTCCTATTGGGATCAACACCTGCATAGAATAGATATTGGTTAAGCTATTTCCCATGTTTCAAAACCTTGAAGGCATGGAGTAATGTAACTATGCTATGTTGGCCCACCTTATAGCGAATTCTAAGCTCGCCTGTTGGCGAAGAGGTTATGATGGATCTCTCGCTGTAGAAGGCAACCTTGTCAGTGGAGATAAAGAGGAGGCCTACTATAGGGCCTGCTGTTGTTGATAAATAGCACTGGGAAACCTTTAGCAGCTTCTCCCCTTCTCTAACACTAAAGTGGTGCTTGAAAAGTTTCTCTATTCCACCTGCTTTGAGAATTTTGGTCCCCAAGCTCACTTTTCCCTTTACAGTTTCAGCGATCTTGGGCCCTAATCTCACTGCAATCATAGCACTATACAATAAGTCTCATAAGAATTTTTCTGGCATTTTGTTGGATGGAAAAAAGTCTGATTGTGTTGTAGTATCTAGATATTCTGAGTCCAATTGAACCAAGGAAATAGTTACCATGCTCTCGGATGCCATTTGCAAGATTGCCTGCTTTCCCTCCAAGTTTGTTCGTCCTATCTACTTTATCTGCACATTAATCACCAAATGGTTAAACACGAGTCCTTTTTTTATCCTTTAAAAGTGGGAAATAAAAATAGTTTTTTATTGTTGGAGTAATGGAGAACCTCTAGCTACTTATTCTTTTTCACCATCAAAGCTCCAGTTGAAGAAGAGGTAATATGGTTCACTAGAAGTTTTTTTGGTGTCTTCTCAGCTGGAAATCCTACTGAGGTGACTGAAATTCCCACAACCTGTGCCATAAGCCGGTTGTTGATCTGCAGCTAGAAAATTGCAATAATGCTCTCTTATTGTCAGATATGAAAGGTGAAGGGTGTGGAGGTAGTTGGAGAGATGGTTCAAACAATAGAGTTTGCAAATGTATTTAAGGGGAAAAAATAAGTTGGTTGGCCTTTACCTTTTTTGGTTGCATGAGTCATCTATTGCTCATCCACATGATTAAGGGGGGAGGGGGAAATTGGTTTAAACAAAGATTGTAGCGGAAGGTGGTGTCTTTAGTTTCTTTTGAAAAGAGATTGCAGAAAAGGATTTGTCCTTGTTTATGTGTCACCCTTGTGCAATTGGTCAATTCGAGTAAAATGTTTCTAATTAGTTAGCATTACCCTTAAATACATTTGAAAATGTTTCTAAAATGCTGACTCTGTGTGTGGGGTAGAGTGAATTAAGCTTTTTGAGGTGTCGTTTTATCTTTCTGATGCCATGCCTCTTTCTTAGTGCTAATGCAAAGCAAAGGTTATAACATCGGCACATGCTCACAACAAACCTGTTTAGTGAACTAAACATTTATGAAAAGAGGTCAAACCCAGTTGATGTCGAGCTCATAGTATATGAGTTCATGGAAGGATGTGACCATTGATAGAAGCACTGTCATTCTGGTCACCTTTCAACAATGGTATTCGGGTAAGGGTACTTCAGGTTGGGTCCCCACATATTCTTTTGAAAACAGCCAAAGAGTCAAACTCGATGCTTTGCTGTGACCAAAGGCTGATTTTGGCAAAAATCCAGCGTTTAGGCCTTCAAAAGTGGGAAGTTGTTATTTTAGGAATTTGTATTTCGCTAATCTCTAAGTCTAGAAGGTTCTGTTTTACTCTATTAGCTAGCTTGCTTAGCAAGAATCTTATTTTCTCAAGTTTCCTAGTTTCATTTGGACTACAAAGGTTGTAAGGCCTCCTGACTACTCGGTTGAGGGGCAAAGGATTCTTTATGCAATTGGTTTGAAATCAAGCTTTACTTAACTGGACAGCCAAAGGGACTAGTCGCAAATCCACAATCTGTTAGGAGTTGGGACAAACAAACCAAATGCTTTTCCTGGTGACCATCTAGCATTCCTTTATCTTATCCTGAGGTCTTAGGGACAGGCTTTTATGCCAGAAAGATTAATGAAGCTTAAATGTTTTCAATGCCCCATCTCCTAATGATACACGCTTGATCATTTATGCATAGTTTTATACTTTTATTGTTCGTGGAAAAGAGAACCTCCACATGATCTCCTCGTCAAGCACATTTTTCACACGTGGTTCAACAACTTTTCAGCTCTTCAATCAATTTTAGAAGTTAATGTGTTAGATTTGGTCTATATAACATGGCAATATCTGCCTCCAGTGTGGCAACGTGGATTTGAGTCACAAGAACTAATCAGATTAACCAATCAAAGTTAGCTCTCGGGAGGAAAGGTTGCCAACCTATCTCGGCATCTCCTGGCACTCCTGCTAAGTGAAAGCATTTTTGTAATTGGCAAGACTATTAACCAGTGTTATTCAAAGCTTATTCCTCAATTGAAAAAAAGCTAGAAAATATGTGATATGTTGAAGGCTATGGATAGCTTGGATTTGAGTGCCCACAAGTTTTCAAGGTATTTTATGGTCGAGTGCACTCCAAAATTAAGATAAAGTGGACACTTAAGAAAGGATTGGATTGTCGATATTTTGTTGGCTAAGATATGGAAAGTTTGATAATTAATCACAAAGCTTTAGTACCGTACTAGGTATTTTATTGTCTGTGATTTGGTACTTCATTACCGGTCTTGTGTCCTTAGTTGGGTGTTATGCTTTCAACGTTCTGGTATCTTCAAATCTCGAACTGGTTTGTTCAAGATGAGAGCTCGCGCTGAAGGCTTGATCTATCCACAAATTTTCTCCCGAAATTATCCTGTTTGATATTAGAAAACTAGCAAACAAACTTGTGGTTAGCCAACCGTTTATTTGATTCTTGTCCAAGTAGGGCTGAAGAGTTTAATTTTAATCATCTGATCTGCCAGCGCTTACAATACACGATTGTTGGACTTATCACTTCCGTTCTTTTATAATTATACATATTTGAGTTCCATTTCCCATTAGTTTTTTTTTTTTTTTAAATTTATTTTTTAAAATTTTGCTTCTCGATCAAAAGCTCCAACCTAGAAACTGGAAGATAGAGCTAATATGTGATGATACATTAGTTTGCTTTTCTTAATGAGCAAAAACAAACTTATGAACTTGAAAATGGCTCTTACCTATAGAAACTCTCTCAATATGCAAGGAATTCCCATTTAAGAATTGGGGGTTAAAACTAAAACCAGAAACTGATCTAAAGTAGTAAGTTCTGTTGGCCACGAAATGTTAGATGGTTTGCTGATAACAGATTTTCTGGTTCACAGATGATAGGAAGAACCAGCTCAATGGTTTCCATTTCCAGGATTCGGCATACAATTTTCTGAAAAAACACGCTAGCTGCCCTGTTACCATTGGTATATTTCAAAAAGTAAGGATACTGATAATTGTCACAAACCACAAATCATAGACTTATCATTAGATTAGCTTTGGCTTGAAGCATATAGTAGTCCATTTTACAAGTATTTGTAGTTAATAGTGACTGCAGATTCTTGTAGTACAGTTCCTATCCCTTGTTACAAGTACGTCTAGTGTTAGCTATATGAGTGGAGTTGTCAGGCATAGAGCTTGAGAGATTGCCTGCTGAAGATATTCGGAAGTTCTTTGATAATTGAGGGATCTGGTAAACCAGAAATTAAAATTGTCCGCTGTAGGTATTTCTATGTACTTCAGTAATGGTCTCTTCACGTTTTGGCTTTCGTTGGCTCTCAATACTTCTCCCACCTGGATCAACACCTGTGTGGTGGAGATATTTGTTATATATTTCCCATTTAATTTGAGACCATAAATGCATGGAATAATATTGTTGGGAAACCGAATCCCCAAGACCCAGTAATGACGCGTACAGATTAGACAACAAAAATAAAAAACCCTACAAGGCGGAATTAGGGTTTTACCACAACTCCCTGCGACACGAACGCTGGTTGAACTTGTTATAGCATGTCTTGCTATAAACCACGAATACTGCTCGACCGCACCTTACGATCTTCTATCGTATTCCCTGCACGTCTAGAACACGAACTGAGTGTGGACTCTTTCGCGATCTGTTTGCTCTCTCTAAGTCTGCCTCTATTTTCTGAATAATAGAAAAACATCTGTCTGACCTAGAGAGCATAACGTGTATATATAGGGCTACGATAGGGACCTAAGGAGTAATAAGTCAGGGCTTCCAGTGTAAATAAGAAAACCTAATCCCACCAGGATTCTGTTCTTATTTCACTAATTATAATTCACCCCACTACAGAATTATAATTGCACTCCCGTCCTTATCTCAATTATATTACGAGCTCCATGATATTAAATACTTATTAATCTCCCCACGTTAAGATTACAAATACCCGTTGATTAAAATAAATTACTAACAATCTCCCACTTAATCAACATCTTAACTTGAGACTATCCGCTTAACTTATTCGATATGTCGGATACAAATATCCACCTGCAGGGTTTAACATAATCGAAACTTATAAGTTTACTCAAGGGGTATCATCAATCCCTACCGGGACGTGGATTCCATTAATAATTAATAGTTGTCATACAAATAATGTTGTGACCCAACTCACCGAGACTATTAACCATATAAAGATCTCACTCTTTAATGAATCAAAGTCAACAACATTAAATATACACCTCTAATAATTATTTTTGAATTAAGAGCATAAGTATTCATAATAACCATGAGGTTCCAATTGTCTTATAAAGTTAGTATACAGACAATTACCTCAATGCGGTCCCAGTTCAATACACACAAAGTGTACTAGCACAATGAGTTAGAACTAGACCGTTCCCTGTAGTCAAGACAGACCTACTAAACATTGTACTACAGTCCTACCGATGGTGTGTCCAGTTCCATCTAAGACTGCGAACCATATCTTATATTTCACAAGAACTGATGATCTGATCTTCTGTGTGTAAGCCGAACTCTACACACCAGATCATCTACTTTGTAAAATAAAAGACACACATGCACAACATACAATAATATTATGCAAACATTGCCCATAAAAGATTCTCATCAAAAATGGATAAAACTGATTAATAAATAGCAATCAAATATTAATCCATTACACAAAAGCATAACTTTTAGTATAATTTTCTAACAAACTCCCACTAATACTCAAAACCATGCTGCCACGCATCTCACTTCCATTCCCTTTACGTGACTATCAAAAGTCTTAGCTTGTAAGCTATTTGTAAAAGGATCTGCTAGGTTGTTTACCGATGTGATCTTAGACATAGTTACATCACCTCACTAAACGATCTCTTGAAACAGGTGATACTTACGCTCGACGTGTTTTCCTTCTTATGTGTCAATGGCTCCTTAGAATTAGCAATTCCACCACTTTTGTTACAATAGATGTAAAAGCTAATTGTACTAAAAGAATCACTTCTAGATCCATTAAGAAGTTTCTAAGCCAAAACGGCCTCTTTGGCTGCTTAATAAGCTACCACATACTCGGCCTCCATGGTGGAATTAATCAATGCACGATTGCTTGATACTCCTCCAACTTATGGCTCCACCTCCTAAGGTAAACACATATCTCGAGGTAGACTTTCTGGAATCCTTATTTGACATAAAGTTTAAGTCAGTGTACCCATGAGGTACCAGACTATCTAACTGAAACACCAACATATGATCTCTAGTTCTTTTCAGATACTTGAGTATATGTTTCACTGCAATCTAATGCTCTTACACTGGATTACACTGAAATCTACTAACCATGCTAACAGCAAAGCAAATATCAGGTCTAGTACATAACATAGCATACATGAGGCTTCCTACTGCCAAGGCATAAGGAACTGCCTTCATCTTCTCCATCTCCTCAGGTATCTTACGACACTGATCCTTAGATAGGTTGATTCCATGTCTAAAAAGGGAGGAACCCTTTCTTGGAATCCTGCATGCTAAAACGAGCAAGGATCTCATCAATATAAGTAACTTATGATAAACCCAACATCCTATACTTGCGATCTCATATAAGCTTAATTCCAAGGATGTGACCGGCTTCTCTCAAGTCTTTCATATCGAACTGGCTAGATAGTCACACCTTCATCGAAGACAACGTTCCCACATCGTTTCCGATTAGCAGAATATCATCTACGTATAGTACCAGGAATACCAACACTTTTCCGTTGCGCTTCTTGTACACACATGACTCATCTGGACATTGATCAAAATCAAAAAAAAATTGATTGCTTGATCAAAATGGATGCTTCAAGATCTAGATGCTTGCTTGAGTCCATGAATAGACTCCTTAAGCTTGCATAACGTACGCTTTTGACTCTTTGCTATGAATCCATCTGATTCCATAATGTGGATGCGTTTATCCAAATTTTTATTCAGGAATGCAGATTTCACAGCCTTTTGTCAAAAATCTGTATCTTTATCTTCTAATTCCTCATTGTAGTTGCAGGGTTCAACATGTTGTTCTTCAGGGATCATATCATAAGATTCCCCCAAGAACGTATACCGATTGGGTAGGACAACAACTCTCCCACTACGATGAGGTACCAGTGTGTCAACAACTCTTTCTTGCAGTGTAACCTCCGGTTCTATTGGTGTTGAAGAAGTCTTTATCGGTCCATCTCCTCTCAATTTCTTTAGAACAATCTTGCTTCTGAGCTTATGGTCTATTTCATAGTCCTTCACTAAGTATCGAGCATTGGTGCTAACAATGACCTTCTGATTTTTAGGACTATAAAATAATCCACATTTCGTTCCTCTAAGGTACCCCACAAACAGACAAACTTATGTCCTTGATTCCAATTTATCTGCGTTCCCATTTAGCAATTGTGCTGAACTACCCCAAACCCGAACATGTTGCAGATTAGGTTTGCGCCCAGTCCACAGTTCTATGGGTGTAGATGGTACTGACTTAAATGGTACGAAGTTAAGAATGTACATTACTGTTTCTAGTGCATGTCCCCAAAACGAAATTGGTAAATCTGAACAACTCATCATTGATTTCACCATATCTATAAGAGTCGTATTCCTTCTTTCTGCTAAACCATTTTGACGTGGATACTTGGTGCTGAAAACTGGGATGTAATCCCTTCAGCTAACAAGTACTCCCTAAACTCTCCCAAGAGGTATTCGCCACCACAATCAGATCGCAGTGTCTTACGACATTTACCTAGATGCTTCACCGTTTTCGCCCTATACTCCTTGAATTTCTCAAAGCATTCGGACTTATGGTGCATCAAATAAATGTAAACATTGAGTAATTATCAATCAAAGTGATGAAATACTCAAAACCACCTCTTGTTTGGACATTCAAGGGTCCACACAAAATCAGAATGAACCAATTTCAATGGCTCTTTGGCTTTATAACCTTTTATTGATAAAAAAGTCTTTTGGTCATCTTATCGTCTAAATAGGATTCACAGACTAGAAGTTCCTCAACTTCCAATGAACCTAAAGGTCCATCCTGACTAGTCTAAAAAACCTATTCAGACTAATATGACCAAGGCATAAGTGCCAAAGATACATTTGGTTCAATTTAGAAGGCTCATTTCTCTTACATGGCATATCATTAATGTTATTCAATTTATGCAGTTGCACGGTAGGAAATATAGGATTAATAAAGTAGAGATTATCCACCAATGAACCAGAATAGATAAAACATTTATTTAACTTAATAACCACAAAGTTACTAAAATAAACCAAATATCCATCTTTAATCAACTTAGAAACTGAAACCAAGTCTCTTCTAAGTATGAGAACATAAAGACAATCTCTCAAAATTAAACTCCTATTATTACTAAAATTTAAAATAACATTTCCTACTACAACTGTTGCCACTCTCGTAGCATTACCCATGTGTAGATAAATCTCTCCATTACTGAGTCTTTTGGTTTCCTGAAACCCATGCAATAAATTACAAATATGATTAGTGGTTCACGTATCTACACACCAAGTACTGGCAGATGACACCACTAAACATGATTCAACGACTAGCGACAAGATGTATCTTGATTATTCACTTTATTGAGATAGAATAGACATTCATTCTTCCAGTGTTCTTGATGCTTGTAGTGAAAACACTTGCCCACAGACTTTTTCACTCTACCTTGAGGCGCATAAACTGCCTCTATAACCTTTTTTCTGAGACTGTTCTGCTTCTTCTTGCCTTTCAGCTTAGAAGTAGAAACATTCTCTGCCACTAATAATGATGGTGGTTTCTTCACAACCAAAAGACCCTCAGCTGCTTGGAGTTCCTTAAGAAGTTTCGCCAAAGATAAATACATTTTGTTCATATAATAGGTCAGGCGAAATTACTTAAAACTCTCAGACTGCAGTAAGTTAAGAACGAAATCGATCTGGGTTTCCCCATCAATCTCAGCTCCAAGGATCTCTAGTTCATTAAGAAGAGCTATCATCTTCAGAACATGATCCTTAATCGGGGTCCTTTCAACATGGGTGATACTCACCAATCTTTTATGAAATTTTACTTTCTGTTCTGTGGCATTCTCATTAGGTCTTGGAGGGCATACCTCAGACAGCACAAAAATTGTGCCTTTCAGCAGTTAACACAATATCCAAGTTCCTTTTTCAGTTAATATAATTTGATCCAGTAAGTTTATTTTCTTTGAGAATAATGACAAGTGGATTGAAAAAAAAATCAATTTTTAAATCTGAGAATCACATAACAATTATGAAGGGCAATAAAAACTTTGAATTTTATTTTTAATATTGGTTCCCTCTACCACATATTAAAAGAACAACATTGGCAACCCTACACACCGAAAAAGCATGCCTCGATGGGAAGTCTCTACTCTTTATCATTTGTGTAGATAGGCACAACCTTTTAATTTTACTATCTAGACACTATACCGTGCCAAGCAAAATTAAATAGCCAATATAGCTTCGGTCCTATAAATAATAATAGTGACTCAGATGGTGAGGATACTATTATTTACAGCTAAGTGGATACCATTACCTAGCCCCATGACCCATTGTTCCGTTATGAATTACCTCAGATGGTGAAATAATTCACACAACAATTATCATAGACCTATCATTTAAGGAAGTTTGTACCGATGAGGCCATAATTAATTTTACCCGATGGGGGGAAGGTTCTAAAACCATCACACAAAATTAATTAAATCATCTACATACTAGTAATGGAGACCGTGGGATTTATAAAAAATAAACTCCCTCTCCCACTTAGTTATTTAAAAAAAATTTGTGAGGGTTATCAAAATTTTCGAGTTTGCAAAACCGCGATCTAGGTCAAAGCCAATTATCACCATGTTGTCCCAATATGGTAAAATATCACATATGCAAACATTATGGAAACACAAATAGTAAGGGAACACAAGATAAAGAATCCAGCTATTATGGTCAAAGATGCAATCCTTGAGCAATAAGGAATCCTTCCAAACTTGAAATCCTTAAGCAATAAGGAGTCCTTCCAAACTTGAAATCCTTAAGCAATCTTTCCAAACTTGAAATCCTTCAACTATACTTGTGTAGAAGGTTTAGATACTTTGAATCAATCAAGGAAACCAAAATCCAACCGTGCTTAAGCAAGAAAATTCGGATTTGACATATTCCCGCGTAAACTGCACAGCCTTCAGTATTTTGGCCATATCTTTCTCATCCGATCTCCAAATGAAGTGATTCAACTTGGGGTGGATTCCAAATTCAATTATCTACAACTTTCGTGAAGAACAGATTTCCTAATTCCAATGTTTACTGGGTCGAAACAGCCCTGCAATCAGACCCTACGAATCTGAAAAAAATCTGTTGCAAGCCAAACAACTTGTATCTTTTGTATATTCCATCTTCGATCTCCGAATAACCGTCGAATGCTATTACAATCGAAGAAACATACAAACATTGATCTTATGCCTCCATTGGAGTTCACATGCTACGTTAATTATTACAACCACGAAAAATAATCGTGGCACCCAATAAATAACACATGCTATATTAATTATTACAACCACAAAAAATAATCGTGGTACCCAATAAATAATAATAACCACGAAAAAATTATTGTGGGATCCAATCACATAAAATCAATAAAAATCATGTGACCATAATAGCTGGGTAAGAACGCTGCAAAACAGAGTTAGCACAGTTGTACGTTCTACCTTCTATAACCTACGGACAACATGGCATGTTTAATCCGTACGCGTGATTACAGCCTGCTCTGATACCACTGTTGGGAAACCGAATCCCCAAGACCCAGTAATGACGCGTACAGATTAGACAACAAAAATAAAAAACCCTACAAGGCGGAATTAGGGTTTTACCACAACTCCCTGCGACACGAACGCTGGTTGAACTTGTTATAGCATGTCTTGCTATAAACCACGAATACTGCTCGACCGCACCTTACGATCTTCTATCGTATTCCCTGCATGTCTAGAACACGAACTGAGTGTGGACTCTTTCGCGATCTGTTTGCTCTCTCTAAGTCTGCCTCTATTTTCTGAATAATAGAAAAACATCCGTCTGACCTAGAGAGCATAACGTGTATATATAGGGCTACGATAGGGACCTAAGGAGTAATAAGTCAGGGCTTCCAGTGTAAATAAGAAAACCTAATCCCACCAGGATTCTATTCTTATTTCACTAATTATAATTCACCCCACTACAGAATTATAATTGCACTCCCGTCCTTATCTCAATTATATTACGAGCTCCATGATATTAAATACTTATTAATCTCCCCACGTTAAGATTACAGATACCCGTTGATTAAAATAAATTACTAACAAATATAACTATAGCGATGTTGACTCACCTTATAGTGACTTCCAGTAAACTCGCCTGTTGGAGGAGAGAATTTGATGATTCTCTCACTGCAGAAGGCAATTTTTGTCAGTGGAGATAAAGAGGAGGCATGCAATAGGACCTGCTGTTATTGATAAATAGCATTGGGAAGCCTTTAGCAGCTTCTCTCCTCTCTGCAATGAAGTGGTGGTTGAAAATTTCTCTACCCCACCTGCTTCAAGTATTTTAGCCACCAAGCTCAATTTCTCCTTCAGAGTTTCAGTAATTTTGGTCCTAATCTCACAGCAGTTTTCACAAAACCGAGTAAGACTCCTATTCAAGTGTATTGTGATCATTATTGTATTTATTTTTCTGCCAATTTCTTGCATGAAAAAGTAGCATTTAAGATGTTAATACGATTCTAGATACCAATATACGCAGGACAATTTTTTAGGAAGTAGTGTAACTTATTCTCAGGCTCAACTTAAGCAAGGAAGTAGTTACCACGCTCTCGGATGCACTTTGCCAGATTGTCTGCTCTCCCCCCAAGTTTGTTCATCTTATATACTTTATCACCATTTTTGGTTAAACACGGGTCTCCATTGTAGATAATTTATTGGGAGTAGAGGAGAACCTTTGGCTACTAACTCTCTGTCACCATCAAAGCTCCATCTGAAGAAGAGGGAATATGGCTCACCAACAGTCTTGTTGGTGTCCTCTCAGCTGGATATCCAACTGAGGTGACTGAAATTCCTGTAACTTGAGCCATAAGCCGGTTTTTGATATTCGATGAATTGTACCCAATTTCCTTTTTGTATCTCCTTTGTTTTGCTAGTAGGAGAGATTGTTCATACAATGGATTTTGCAAATGTATTTAAAGGGAAAAAATTAAGTTGGTTGATCTTTACTTTTTGTTGTTGCATGAGTCATCTATTACTCATCAACACAATTAACAGCCCCTTTGGATGGTGAGATAAGGAAGGGGAGCCTCAATCCAAATGAGAGATTTGGCTAGAAATCAAATACCTTTCTTTTCTTTTCTCTTGAAATCACTCCATCCAAAGGGACTGTAAAGGCACAAGTTTTCGAGAAACGTTCTCAGACATTATTGGGGCAGGTGGTTTTTTAGTTTCTTTTGAAAAGGGATTGCGGAAAAAGGGGACTTATCCTGGTTATGTGTTACCCTTGTGCAGTTGGTGGTCAATCCAAGTAAAACAAGTCTAATTAATTGGGTCAGCATTTCAATCAGCATATCGCCTGATTTGCTCTTGCTGACTGTGTATTGATGCTTTTTGAAGTGAGATTTTATCTTTCTGATGCAATCCCTCTCTCTTAATTGCATGACTCATCGATTGCTCATCAACGTGATTAAAGGGGAAAAAAAATTAGCTGACAATGATTTATCCTTGCTTATGTGTTACCCTTATGCGATTGGTCAATTCTGACTTAAACTAAGTCTAATAAGTTGGGTCAGCATTATCTTGCTGAGGTGGCATTTTATCTTTCTGTTGCCATCCCTCTCCCTTATAGCTTCTTTGGCTGCCCAGGTGAGAAAGGGGAAGAAAGGGGAGTGGTCTCCCTTAGTAGTGAGAGAAGAAAAGAAAGGGGTGTGGTTTCTCACCAAGCCATCCAAACAAACGTGAGAAATCAAACTTTCACTCCCATCTCCGGCGACTGGTCTCTTCTCCGGTGACTCTCCAGCGACCTTGAACTCTCCTCTCTTTTCTCCGGCGACCTGAAACTCTCCTCCCTCTTCTCCGGTGACCACACAACTACTGGTCCGACGACGAAAAGACGCCGGCGTAGCCGGCACGCGTTGCTGGAAGTTGAGCGAGTGAGATCTACTCTCACTCACGCTCCCCAGTTGCCTGTCTCTTCTCATTTCTCACGGAATCGCGCCAAAAGTGGCAAGAAACAAAAAGGGGCAACGATGAGACTCTCGTCTCCCACCCTTTCTCACCCTCTCTCGCCTTGTGGATCATCCAAACAGAGGAGAGATTGAGTTCTCCCTCCTTCCCCTTTCTTTTCTCCTGAAATCGCTCGATCCAAACGAAGTGTTAGTGCTACTACAAAGCAAATGTTATAATATAGGCACATGCTCACAACAAACTTTTCTAGTAAACTGAACATTTAGAAAAGAGGCCAACTCAGTTTTTTATAGGGCTCGATCATACTATAGTATATGAGTTCTGAGTTCATGGAAGGATTTAACCCTTTGATTGAAAAACTTGCATTCTTGGTAACCTTCCAACAACGAATTTGGGTAAGTGATCTCTGGGTTGGGTCCCCTCCTATTCCATTGAAAGCAGCCAAAGAGCCAACTCAATAATTTGCCGCGACCAAAGGCGAATTCTGGAGAATTCCGACCTTTGGAGCCTCATAACTATTTGGTCGATGTTTGAGTCATGATATTTCCGAGACTTTAGATTCCATGCACAGTGCATTCTCGAGCAGTGGCGGATCCAGGAATTTTCTTAAGATGGGTCACTTCTTTAGAACCGGCTTTATACATTTGAAAGTTGTAGGCGAACTCATATCAATTTTTATTATTCAATTTGAAAATGAGTATATAATATATCACATATTTTTTTGTTAGTGTTAATTAATTTTGAGCTAACATAAAAAAATAAACAAACTATAAAATATTAAAGTAAATAAGCATTTTTGTTTATTTTTTTTGTTAGTGTTAATTAATTTTGAGCTAACATAAAAAATAAACAAACTGTAAAATATTAAAGTAAATAAGCATTTTTGTTTATTTTTACGTAGAACTTATAGCTATCCTAATTGATTTGTGTAACAAATAACATTAATTTTAATGGCTTTTTGGTACCAATGCTACATATGTTTGTTTAATTTTGGGCTCGAGTCGCAATAGACTCAAAATTTTGGGGGGGAGAAGTGTGTTTTTTTAACTTCTGAAAACATGAAAACAAAATTGTAAGCGATGGGCTTCGAACCTCCACCGTGCATGTGGAGGCGCCATACTTTACCACTGGAACAATAGAAGAGGCCGGGTTGTGTAGTTTTCGGGAGATTAAATATATATTACTTCCTCAAACTTGGGGGCCTACCTTTACAGCTCTATTTTCAGCTGGGTCACATGACCCATCTGAGTCTACACTGGATTCGCCACTTTTCTCGAGGAATAGTATTCTTCTTGTAATTGGTTTGAAGTCAAGTGTTAATTGGACTAGTCACAATTCCACAATCTGTTAGGAGCTCAGCTAGGAAAAACCAACAAAATGCTTTTTCTTGGTCCATCCTTTTGAAATTCCCTATCTATGTTATCAGACATCGTTGGCAAGATATGGAAAGGTTGAGCTCTTCTTTTGGAAGCAGAAAGCTTAGGAGTGGCCAACTAGCACGTGACATCCCTCGCGGGCATATCCAGATTTATACCTACCCACTAGGGAGCCAAAGAATAGGAGGCAAGACGTATTCTGCAAGGAAGTACTTCACAGTGGGGATCTAAAGGCGCAAGTTGTGGAGCCTGGGTTTATGGACAGTGAGGTCAAGTACATAAGATCGTATTTAACAATTATAGAAAGGCGAAGTTTGTAATTTTAGTGGGGGTCTTTGGGACAATTATGTGATAAATGTAGAGTCAAATGTGCGAAATATCAACAAAAAGTTAGACTATTGTAGGATCACCTCATTCCCCAAGCCCTTCCTCTTCCCTGGGCAGCCACTTTCTTAACACAGAATTGAGCGGCAACCCCAACGTGGGCATAGTGGCAACAAGTTGGCTGCCTATGATTAATTGGTCTTTGTCTCATCCCTAAGCACAGCACAGAGAATCAAAACCCCTATCCTTCTAGTCACCATACTAAATGGAGTAAACTCCTCTGGCAAGCTTTATCTTCATTTTTCATTATTAGAAGACACAGAAAGCTTTAGTAGCATACTACGTTTTTTTTTTTTGGTAAAAGGGATTTTATACCAAAAACATAAACAAGATACAAATGAACAAAGCGGCATACCCCCAGCAGACTGGAAACAGAAAGAGAAACCAAAACAAAGATATAGGCCTAACTAACTACGAGCTACAAAACTTTCTCCGAGATGTTCCAAGCTCTACACAAAATTCTATGCAAAGGGCTACGGCCACAGTTTCGCCAAGAGACTACTCTATCCCGCACATCCTTAACAATTTGCTCATAAACGAAATCCGAAATGCATTGCTTATTACCAAAGATTGAATCATACCTAGCCTTCCAGACATAATACACTGTCCCCGCCATAGCTAGCTTATAGAGAGCAGAAGAGAACCCTTTCTTCTTGAGGTATTGAACAGCCTAGTTAAGCTCATACTACCACTCCCCTGGACATCTAGTCATGCCAAACAAATGGAGGATTCTCCCCCAGATACATGTTGAAAAAGAACAGTTAAAAAAGAGAAGTTCGTGGGATTCATTCACGCTATGACAGAAGACACATTGAGGGTCCACTCTCATCCCCCATGATAACAGCCTATCCTTTGTAGATAGCCTACCCCAACAAACAAGCCACATGATAAGAGCCCATTTAGGAATACCTTGTTTAACCCATACAATATGAACGCATGGAACTTTGGGGAGAGGGTTCCGAAGAGCTTCCCATGCAGTTCGAATTGAGAAGATATCACTAAGGGTAGGTAGCCATATCATAGAATCTTCCACAGTTGTGTTAGGTCGAAGAGTTGAAGGTGCGCTCCGCATAATTTGCAAAATAGCCCTATTTCTCTGCCTGGGCCAGCGCCAACCCTCATTTCGAATAATGGATGAAACTTTGTCTAGAAGGGAGCTTCCAACATTACTAACAATATCTTCACCAAACAACTTGTAAAGATGGCCTTCATCATGCTAGTGATCCAACCAAGAAAAGTAGTGTTCTCATTACCAATCACATACTTTATTAGGGGCTACACTACCTCTCTGAGTTTAAAAAGCTTACGGATAGTCCAAGAAGAATTTTGAGGCAAACTCATCTGCCAAAGACACTTCCTCTTTATAATATATGAATGCACCCATTTAACCCATAACTAATCAGATTTTTTACTCAAAGCCCATAAATGCATGATCATGGTAGCTTTATTCCAGACTTTGAGAGGTTTGAATCCCAAACCACCTTCATCTTTTGGAGTACACACCCATTCCAATTTCATTTTTTGCCCTATCCTGCCTGAGTTGAACCCCTGTCCATAAAAAATCTCGTAGAAGGCTCTCAATTTCCTTTAACAACTTCTTAGGGAGGATAAAGATAGAGCACCAGAACACTTGCATACTCCATAGCACAGAGCTAATTAGTTAAGAACGACCCCCAAAAGATAATAGCTTAGTGGTCCAACTATTGATCCTTTGGATGATTTTTTCTTTAAATTGCACACAATCAGAGTAAGAAAGTCGAGAAGTGATGAGAGGGACCCCTAAATACCTGACTGGAAGATAGCCTTGAGGAATGGGGAGGATTGCTTCCAAAACCTCTTTAAGATCATTGCTAACTCTAGAATAAAACAACACTCTTTTAAAGGTTGGGACTGAGGCCAGAAAAAAATAGAACTTATCCAATGCATCTTTGACCATAGTAAAAGACCCCCGATTAGCTCCACAAAGGATAAACAAGTCATCTGCAAAGGCTAAGTGATGAATCTGCATCTCTTTACACTTGGGATGGTGGATAAAGGTGGCAGTAGTAGCTTTAGCATGCATAATAGAATAAAAACCGTCCACAACCATGAGGAAAAGATAACGTGAGAATGGATCCCCTTGTCTCAAACCTCGTTCTCCTTTAAAAAAGCCTTCAAAATTCCCATGAAGAGACACATAAAACCATGCATTTGAAACACAATACATGACCCACTGAATAAACTGATTTGGGAACTGCATAGCTACCATCATTTCAGACAAGACACCCCACGATACTGAGTCATAGGCTTTCATGAGGTCAATCTTGATGGTACACCGTGTAGGCCCCTCATCTTTATGGTAATTCCTAACGAGTTCTTGCATAAGCAATGTAGGGGGATGAAAACAATTGATGCTCTGGATAACACCAAACTGCAACGGCCTCACGTGCCTCTACACCGGAACCCTAATATGCAAAACAGATAAGGGGTGAGTGCACCTTTGCCTCTCGTGGCAAAGGCCCTCCGATGCCTAAGTTAGTATCACGAACTGGCAATGAACCCTAATTATCAGTAGGAAGACAATAAGAGACCACCCAATATTGCGTACCTTTTACCTCCAGGTTCACCTCGTATTTATAGGTTCACGGATGCTTGCTGCCCAAGCATCCCTATTGCCTTAGGACTCCTATCTCGTATAGGAAACCTAGTATGTCATGGATTCTCGTTCCCTTATGTATAATAGCTTATTCCTTTTAGGACTCTCAGTCCTTCTGGGCCTCTTTCCCCTTATCATCCGAATACCCCACTCACGTTGGGTTTCTTGTATTGATCCTATATACTCGGGATCCCATCTTTTACGGAATATTACCATTCTGGAGCCTTCCGAAGCATTCTCGCCGCGCTATGATTTAGGGCAACTTCTTCCCCTGTTCGGCTACCTCGTTGCCGAACAGTCCATATGGACCAATGACCTCACATGCAACTGGTCCACGTTACATTTAGATGAATGACTTCACATGTCTTTATTAGCCGAACAGACTGCTGGTCCAATGTCTTCTCATGTCACTGATCCACATCGCCGTTCATCCCACTGCCCGGTGATAAGCTCATCACGCCTACCACATGCCTCCATACATCACGTGCTTGGTGACTAATTGTACCTGTTCGGGAATACCTCCCTACAAGCAAGATGTTATCAGCTATAGATCTTCCTTTGACAAAAGCAGATTGACCATGATTGATAATAAGGGGCAAAATACCTTGTATCCTTTTTGCCATTACTTTTGTAATGCACTTGTAAAGGACATTACAACAAGCAATAGGCCTATACTCTTTCATGTTAGTAAGAGCAGCAACCTTTGGAACCAAGGTTAAAACAGTGGCATTCCACCCTTTAGGCATGCCTCCTGTCACAAAGAAGGTCTGAACAGCAAGAACCACATCTGGACCAACTACACTCCAGTTCTTTTGAAAGAAAGCAGCATTATATCCATCCGGACCAGGAGCTTTATCACCTCCAATAGAAAGCATGGCACACTTAATTTCCTCAGCAGAAGCAAGGCTAGTAAGAGCAACATGGTATTCCACAGGAACTTTGGCAACAGTAAAACCATTCAGAACATCTGTTGCTTCAATACGATTGGGAAAGCTAGTTCCTAACAATCGAACATAGAAAGACACAACTTCCTTTTTAACATCACCTGGGTCTTCTAACCTTATTCCATTAACATCATTAATAGATAAGATATTATTATGTATTCTATATGCAACCATCTTCTTATGAAAATACTGAGTGTTATTATCCCCTAACTTCAGCCATTGAACCCTTGACTACTGTTTTTTAAAAGTTTCCTCAGCGGCACTAAGGGAACGATAAGCAAGCATGGCCTTATGCTCTTGAGCAACCAGATCTTCAGTTACATTACCCAGAGCAGCTGCTTCATGAATACTAGTCAATTTTGCCTTTGCATTAGTCACTCTAACACTAATTTGACTATAGCAAGTAGAATTGAGCTTCTTAAGCAAACCCTTCAGAAAAGCAAGTTTGAGAGACAGTCTCTGCAAAGGATGAAACCCTTTATCCTGCCTTCAAGCTTCCTGAATCAAGTTTGAAATTTGGGGGTGAAACATCCAAAAGTTAAATAATTTGAAAGGTTTTTTCTTTTGTTCGTAAGGGAGAATAGACACTAGAAGAGGGCAGTTATAAGAAAGTCCTGGAGATGTAAAAATAGCCTCAGACTCAGTGAAAATATCATGCCAAACATGGTTGACCATATCCCTATCGATCCTGCTTTTATTATGACACATACCTCCACTCCTATTTGTCCAAGAAAACCAAAACCCTTTTACTAGGAGGTCATCAATCTCAATATCTTCAATACAAGAGTTAAAAGAATCCGCAGCCGAGTAATCAAAATGATCAGTACAGCTCCTCTCATTCAATCTTCTAACAGAATTAAAATCACCCAACGAAAGCCAAGGTTCAGTTCCCAGAGACACATGAAGTCCTCTCAGCTCATTCCACAAAACGACCCTCTCACCAGCATGATTCAAACCATAAACTAGGGTAACAATGAAAGAATGTAAAGAATTAACATGATGAATTCTGCAAGTAATATCTTGGTCACTTCTGGAAAGTAAATCTACTTTGACTAAAGAAGAATTCCAAGTAAAGATAGCCCTAGCAACGAAACTAGAGCCTATATTATGAATATACTCCCAATTTGTAGGAAGAATATTTTTTAAGGTAACACCAAGGTTGTGGGCTCCCTGCGCTGGCGCCCCCGAAAGAGTCACCGCCCGGATTTTTGAGATGGCTGATCCGAGAAACCAAGAGCTTTTTTTTTTATTTAAGGAAAAAGGCTTTTTGGTCTAGCGAAAAATGTTGAGATTTTGGGTTCGGGAGCCACGTTACGAACGGGGAAGGTTTTGTTGAAGAAAATGCATCCCATTCGTCCGGTAAAACCGGTCTCTACTAAACTCTTTCAAGAGGGGGGGGGGGGGGGGGGGGGGGGATTTAAAATATCTTTTGAAAAATCAAGCTCTTTAATAAACAAATATCTTTTGGAAAATCAAGCTCTTTAATAAACAAATAATGGGGGAAGGGACATGGGCAATAGATCACATTGATGTGCATGTGGTGTTAACTGTATAGTGATGATAAGGATGATGCAGAATGAAAGGTTTCTTTTGCAGAATCTATTTGGATCTTAGTTTCCTCTTCCACGTCATTTTGTGATATTGCGCACGGTTTTACAGAATGCTATGCGGGTATCCTCTTTATTTCCAGGCCTTTATAAAGTTTCAGAACGCCATTCGGCATCTTGAATAAAACGCGCGGGGTTTCCAACAGTCATTAGACAACATTTTTACCATTGGACCGTTCTGAAAAATACCACTCTTTTAAGCCATGAACGAAAATCATCTTTTATGCTCTTAATTATTTGGAATGACCAAAGAAGCTTTATTTCTAAAGTCGAGCATGGCTTATAGATATGGTCTTATTTTGAAAGCATTGATGCCTGATATTTCAGTAAACAGAATAGCCCTGGCAGAAGATTGCTATGATCCAAACAGTTTGAATGAGAAAACAGTAGCTATATGAAAAGCCGTGCGCTTGAACACGCTATACCGTGCGACCTAACAGAACGCCGCGCGGTTTAGCCTATTCAACATAGAGGTTCATTTAATGTTTTTGAAAATGGTTTTAAGTCAGGATCCGACCAAAAGGTGAAGATCCTGACTGCGGAAAAGGTTCCCTTAGGGATAAAGACAAAGCTTATCCCAAGGAAACTAGTTTATACCTTTGATCTTGAGCTTAGGCGAGAATGGATGGCTACGGATGAGTGCGAACAATACCGGTTGAGAAAAGAAGGCTGTGGGTGTGAGCAATAGATGGATAAAAGAACTCACTTCAATGATGAGGAGAAATATGGAGGACTTTGAGAAAGAAAGAACCTTGAGAATGTTTTTGGAGTCATTTTCTCAAGGCTTGGGAGTGAGGAATGGGTGTGAAAGCATGATGAGAGAGAAAGAGAATCCAGGGCCCCTTTCTCTTGAGTGGAGGGTTGTATTTATAGGCAAAGGCCAAGGATTTTGAATTTCAAATGGTGGAGTTGTTTTCTGGGTGGGCCAGAAGTGCTTTTTCGGCTGAGCTAACTTGTAGCTGTGGCTCAAGTGGGCGTGACCGACAGCTAGCTGAGCCAGTCAGAACTTTATTCAAAATGCTGTGCGGTTGACCTCATGATCTCGTGCGGCATAATGAAATCTAATATGCCGCGCGGTGTAGAGATGTGCCGTGCGGTACTAAGGGTTCAGTTCTGGGCTGTTGGGTTTTGTTTTGGGCTTTTGGGTTTTGGGGCTTTTGGGCTTTTGTTTTAGGGGAGTCCTACATCCAAACTCTTGAAGGTATTATTTTCTTTGTTTCATCATCGGGACATTTAAAGATCTTTCGATGTCCAGATTGGGGTGTCTACAGAAGTCCCTTTTTAACGGAACTCGGACACCATTGGTTGGCGCGAGTGACGGTTAAAGAATAGGCATCCTAATCCGTTGTTCCGAGGTCTTTAAACGGAGACAAAAACAAATGAAAACGAAATGCAAGCAAATGACGATGGTGGTAGCGCCCATGGGGCTGCCTACGTACCCCATTGTAGGGATTAGACAAGCGTAGTTCAATTGGGACGATGTAAGCAAAAGAGAGTCCCGAGGGACAAGTAATAAAACCATGCAATAAACTTTGAGAAGATTGAGTGTCGGTGGTGCTGAGTGTTTGTGAATTGTGTGTAGATAACTGCGTGTACAAGTCGAGCCCTCGGAGGGTGAAAATAGCGAGACGTACCTTTAGGAGGTTAATTGAGACGAGACGGGCCCTCGGAGGGCGAAAAATAGCGAGACGTGCCTTCAGGAGTTTAATCGAGATGAGACGAGCCCTTAGAGGGCGAAATAGCGAGATGTGCCTTCAGGAGGTTAATCGGGACGAGACGAGCCCTCGGAGGGCAAAATAGCGAGAGGTGCCTTCAGGAGGTTAATCGAGACGAGACGAGCCCTCGGGGGCCGAAAATGGATATGAATACGGCGAGTCTTCGGGAGATGATTGAGACGAGTCAAGCTCTCGGAGGGCAACAGTAGCGAGAGAATGTGGATACGGCGAGTCTTTGGGAGACGATTGATTTCAGCACAACATTCTCAATAGTCTTTTTTGCAAAGCGGCTAGAATATTTGATTTCCAAGGGGGATTTTGGTGGCTGGAATGAGCAATTTTCGAGGAAAAGATCTTATCCATACAGAGTCAAAATGCCACACGGTTTAGCAATGTGTCGCACGGCCTTTCAATTTCCCATGCAACTCTTCGATTTCCGAGAACAGTCGGTTGGTTTAAGGGTGCCTATTAATGCAGGCGTGCCCTTTCGATGATCGGAGCCTCTTTAAAAGCATGGTGGTGCCTCATTCCATGCACCACAACCAAAAATCTCTCAAGTCCCTTTGTTTTCTCCTTTTCTCATTACAACAAGTTTACGGAAAATGGCAAACAACAGCGATCTCGCTGCGCGGGTTACTTCTCTCAAGGCCGAGATGGCCTCATACCGGGAGGAGATTGAGCGCTTGACTGTGCAGATCGCGAGGCTTGTTGGCATCATTCGCACTCTCCGCCGTGTGGTTTCCAACCTTCAAGACTTCACCTTTGATCAACAGGACAACAGGCACGACCCGGAGTACGCGCCGGAGCACGAGTCCGACGATATTGCGGAGGACTCCGAGGGGAATCCGAACAGCTCTGACGATCGTTCGGACAGCACGAACGATGCTTCTGGCGGGGGGAGCGATTGAGGAAGAAGAAGGGGAAAAAGAAGAAGGAGAAGAAGAAGGGTCATAGGATTTCCCTTTTTTTATTTGTTTTTGCTTTTCTTTTTTTTTTTTTTTTGAATGTAATGAAAAGTCCGGGGGTTACCCCGGTTTGTTAATGAAATGAAAGTCCCCTTCTCCTTTTGTTTCTTACTTCCGTCTGTTTTCTGTTTTTCGAACAAACTCCAGTAGAACCAAACAATCATAGCCTCGGATGTCATGCATCTGTTCAGAATTTGAACTGTCAAAATAAACCAAAATGCCATGCGTAGCTTAGGGAAGTACGCGCGGTGTTTTAAGACGAAGCATCCGTACATTGGATCAATACGCCGCGCGCTTTAGTCTAAGTGTCGTGCGGCGCTATAGACTTTGAACCCGGTTTAATTATTAATTCCAGACGAACCGGTTCAAGGGGGGAGTATATATACGTGAGGCGTACACAGTAAGCCTCATTTCGTTTGAATCTCCCTCTCTCATCTCTCTGCTCCCTCTCTCCCGACATCTCTCTCTCTTTCCCGACTGCTCTCTCTCTCTCTCTCTCGGTACTCTCTTTCCCTCTCGGCACCCACTCTCTCTCTCTCTCGACTCTCTCTCTCTCTCTCTCTCGGTACTCTTTCTCTGATATCAATCATGGATGATATTGACATGCCCAGTGGTGGTCATCCACCGAGTGTTGAGGTTACACCACCCCCGGTTCCTCCGGAGAGCAGGGTAGCGATTGCGGAGGTCCCGGAGACCCCAGGGGCTTCGGCTTTGGTAGCCGCGGCCGAGGAGGTCACGGCTGTAGGGAGGTATTCCCGAACAGATAAGATTAGTCGCCCAACACGTGATGTGTTAGGGACACGTGGCAGGCACGATAGGTTTATTGCCGGTCAGTTCGATGAGTGGTGATATGGACCAGTGACACATGAAGTCATTGGTCCAGACAGTCTGTTCGGCTGATAAGGTCAAAGACATGTGAAGTCATTTGTCCAGGTATAATGACATGGACCAGTTGCATGTGAGGTCATTGGTCCAGGAGGACTGTTCGGCAAAGAGGAAGCCGAACAGTAAAGCAAGTTACCCTAAGTCTTGACGTGGCAAGAATACTTTGGAATGATAATATTCCATAGAAGGATAAGGTTCCGAGTATAAAGGATCGAAGCAAGAGACCCAACGTGAGTGGGGTGTTCGGATAATTATGGGAAAGAGACCCATAAAGATTGAGCTTTCGTACAGATAAGGGAATGAGAATCCAGAAGATACTAGGTTTCCTATACGAGGTAGGGATCCTAGGGCAACAAGGATGCTTGGACTGCAAGCATCCGTGAGCCTATAAATACGAGGTGAGCCTGGAGGTAAAAGGTACGCAATATTTGGCCATCTCTTATTGCTTTCCTATTGATAATTAGGGTTTAGACCAGTACGTGATACTAACTTAAGCATCGGAGGGCCTTTGCCACGCGAGGCAAAGGTGCGCTCACCCCTTGTCTGTTTTGCAGATTAGGGTTCCGACGAAGAACTAGGGTTCCGGTGTGGAGGCACGTGTAGCCGCTACAAATTGGTGTTGTTCAGAACACTGATTGTTTTCATCCCCCTACAATTGGCGCCGTCTGTGGGAAACGAACCAATTTGTGAAAATATAACCATGATGGAAGAAGATCCAACCACGCCGTTCGATCCAAAGAACCAGTTAACTGGTGGAGGGGATAAATCTCCACCAGGAGCTCCGAGAAAGCCCGGTGGAAGAGAGGATAGAGCAGCTACTGGCTCCACGAGAAGGAGCAAATCCCACCGAAGAGAGGCATCGGTGGACCGTTCAAAAAGTGTTCATAACAGTGAAGATATCCTCGACAAAAAGAGGAAAGAAATTGAGGAGTACGCTCGTTTGATTAAGAGACGAGAGTACGAGATACGAGAGCTACAGCGGGTACGAGATCACCCGGAGGACTCCGGACTTTCGCGAAGGAGTTCTAGAGAAGACAAGAGGGCTTTACTAGTCCATAAACAGCCCCGTTCACGAGAAAGAAGAGGCAGGAGTAACAGTCCCACCACGAGACGGTGTGAAGCTTCCCCACGGAGAAGGAGAAGCAGAAGTGGAGACCGTACGCCAGAAAGGCGAAGGGCGTCTTCATGAAGAAGAAGGAGCAGAGAACGAAGTTCCTCATCTGAAGAAAAGACGAGGAAGCACCACCGTGATAGGTACGAGAGACCTGATGCTGATTGGGCCAAAGCCACAGCTCATAAGACGGTTGAAAAAGAAGAAGGGACAGTGTCCGCACGAGAAGCGGCGCGTAAAGCCCTGAGTAACATCGCAGCCTCCCCGTTTGCTAAAAGGCTACAGGAGGCCAGGTTGCCGAGCAGAGTGAAGCACGGAGCGTTCGTGCTTTACGAGACAAACACGGACCCTGTGTCTCACATACAGCATTACCAACAGGCCATGTTCATGCATGATGGTGATGATGCCATTCTCTGCAAAATGTTCCCATCAAGTCTTGGCAAGGTGGCCCTAAGCTGGTTTCATAAACTAGCACCACGATCCATAAGAGGATGGAGGCAGTTGGCTGAAGAATTCACTGCTCGGTTCTTGACAAGCAGAAAGGCCCCAAAGACCTTTGAGAGTCTATCCACTATGAAACAGGCGGAAAGTGAGCCGATCAGAGATTATGCCAAGAAGTACTGGGAAACTTTCAACGAGATTGAAAGTTGCAGTGAAGAGTATGCCATAGCAACCTTCAAAACTGGTTTGCCTGTTCGGGGAGAACTGCGCCGCTCATTGAATAAACATCCGGTGTCTACGCTGGCGAAACTGATGGAGCGAATAGAGCAGCATGCCCGAATGGAAGATGACATACTCCGCGAAGACGGCAGGGTTGCTGCCGAAGAGCCTAAGACGCCAGCAAAGAAGGCGGACAAGCCTGAGCCCAAAACATACAAGGAGCGCAAAGATTACGGGCAGGCTAAGAAGGATCCGTATAAGGAAAAGCAAGCCCCTGACCCCAAGTCCTTCTTTTCTATCAATACTGTTTGGAAGGAGCCAATTTACAGGATTCTTTATCGAATAAAGAATCAACCATATTTCAAGTGGCCTCCGAGCCTTGGCGGAGATAAGGACGCTAGACGTGCTACGAATCAGCACTGCAGCTACCACAAGGCTTGGGGCCACATGACTGAAGATTGCGAGATGTACAAGAAACACCTCGATGATTTGGTCTCTCGGGGCTATCTCAAGGAATTCATCCAGGAGGATCCCAAGGAAAAGGAGAAGGCCATGGAACTGGATTATGAGCAAAATCCTAAAGGAGTAATCCATATGATACATGGGTTGGCTGCACCTTATACGAGAAATGAGGTTAGACTGTTACAGAGGCAATTTAAGCACGATCAGCACGTGATGCGATTGGGCAATAAAAGAGGGCGAGAGAATGATGTACGCAAAGAAAGCATAGCCTTCACAGATGATGATTTGGGAGAGGTCCAGATACCTCATAACGACGCTCTGGTCATAACCCTACGAGTTGGGGAGTATGACATTGAAAGGATCCTAGTGGATTCAGGAAGTTGTACAGAGGTGATGTACTACGATGCGTTCAAAAAGCTTGGACTGGCCCAGACAGATTTGGAACAGTCCACGACACCATTGATTGGGTTTGGTGCAGGGGCAGTGTGGCCCCTTGGAAAGGTGACCCTGCCTGTTCGGGCAGGTTCAGTTGTCTTAAGGACGGATTTCCTGGTGGTAGATGTCCCCTCTTCTTATAACGCGATTATAGGAAGAACTTGGTTACACAAGATGAGGGCAGTCTCCTCGACTTACCACCAGATGGTGAAATTCCCAGGATCCAATGGGATCGAGTCAATCAGGGGTAACCAGAGAGCGGCCCAACAGTGTTTGATCTCTATCATTAAGAAGGCCCCAAAGGCCCATCATGTTCACACACTGGAAGTGCCAGACCAACCGACTATCGAGGATGTCGGAAGAAGCCCGGCTGATAAGGTGATCGAGGGTTTGGAGAAGATTCAGATCAACGAGGCTGATCCTGAAAGATATTTTTTGAATGGGGAGCAGAATGTGAGCAAGCTTTCCTGGACCTGAAGAAGTATCTGGCTGAGCCACCACTTCTGTCAACCCCACAGCCAGGTGAGTCCTTGATTTTATACCTAGCTGTTTCTGAGCATGCTGTTAGTGCAGTCCTGTTAAGGGATTTGGGAGTTGAGCAAATCCCAATTTACTATGTTAGCAAAACATTACTAGACGCAGAAACGAGATATCTGCCCCTGGAAAAACTTGTCCTGGCACTTAGGACAGCAACGAGAAAGCTGCCACACTACTTCCAAAGCCATAGGGTTGTAGTGTACACTGAGTTTCCATTGAAGTCACTACTACGAAAGGCAGATTTTTCTGGAAGAATCTCGACGTGGTCCGTCGAGTTGAGTCAGTATGATATTGATTATCAACCACGAACAGCAATCAAGGGCCAAGTGCTGGCTGATTTTGTGGCAGAGTTTTCTCCCACAGTAGCTCCCCTGCCTCCTACGAAAAAAGGACAGGAGAGTAGAACCTTGTCCACGAGGGACAAGGTCTCAGCCGAACAGGATGGCACGGAATGGAATCTATTCGTTGATGGATCATCTTGTAATACTGGTTCAGGACTTGGTGTTGTTCTTTTTCCTCTTAGGGGAATTATGATAGAACTGTCTGTTCGGCTGGGATTCAGCGCGTCAAATAACGTGGCGGAGTACGAGGCACTCCTAGCTGGGTTAAGAAGTGCGAAGACTCTGAAGGCAAAAAGAGTTAGGGTGCATTGTGACTCGCAGCTTGTGGTAAATCAGCTGTCCGGCGAGTATCAGGCCCGGAACGAAAAAATGGCGGCATACGTGGAAGCTGCCAAGGATTTGCTTGACACCTTCGAGAGGGTCCACATTGAACAGATAAGCTCCGGACAAAATGCACATGCCGACTCATTGGCATGGCTGGCTGCAGCAGTCCCAACTGAACTCAAGCGAAGAGTTGCAGTTGAGTATCTGAATGAGCCGAGCATTGGTAGAAGCGTGGAGTCAGTTTTGGAAGTGAACCAAGGTCCAAGTTGGATGGACCCAATTGTGGAGTTTTTACGAGATGAAATACTCCCCGCTGACAAGAAAGAGGCACATAAGGTCAAAACCAAGTCAGCAAGGTTTTGGTTGTCCCCAGAGGGGAAGCTTTACAGAAAGTCCTTTACAGGCCCTTATTTGTTGTGCGTGCACCCCGAGATGGTTCAGAGATTTCTTCACGAAATACATGAAGGAACATGTGGAAGTCATGCTGGGGGAAGATCCATTGCCCACCGGGCAATTACCCAAGGCTACTGGTGGCCACATATGCAGGAGGATGCAAAGATGTATGTTAAAATTTGTGAGAAATGTCAGAAATTCTCACCAATGATTCGAACACCTGCGGAGGATTTGGTGCCTTTGACAAGTCCTTGGCCGTTTGCTCAATGGGGGATGGACATCGTGGGTCCATTGCACAAAGCAACTGGGAACCGAAAATTCCTTTTAGTTGCAACTGATTACTTCACCAAGTGGATTGAGGCTGAACCACTGGCCAAAATTACCGAGCCCATGGTTGAGAAGTTCGTGTGGAAGAGTATTATTACTCGATTCGGGGTTCCTTATTCTCTGATCACAGATAACGGGTCCCAATTTCAAAAGAAATTCAAGGCGTTCTGTGCCCAATATGGAATTCGAAATTATTATTCCACTCCAGCCTACCCTCAAAGTAATGGGCAGGCAGAAGCGTCTAACAAAACCATTCTTGATGGGATCAAGAAGAGGTTGGATAAGGCAAAGGGGAAATGGCCTGATGAATTGCCCCTTGTTTTATGGGCTCATAGGACAACACCGAGGAGGTCTACGGGAGAGACCCCCTATTCGTTGGCATACGGTACAGAGGCAGTTATACCTCTAGAAGTAGGACTTCCAACGAACAGGACTGTGTTGGTTGAAAGTGGGGGCAATGACAGAGCCCTCGAAATTGAGCTTGACCTCGCCGAGGAGAGGAGAGAAAGGGCCCTAATCCATTTGGCCTCCTACCAGGAACAGTTGATGAAGAGCTACAATAAGCATGTTCACCCACGAGAATTTGGTGTTGGGGACCTTGTACTACGGAAGGTGCTCGGCAACACCAAGGTAGCCAACGAAGGCAAGCTAGGAGCCAATTGGGAAGGTCCGTATCGGGTGACAGAGATTGTGGGCGTTGGGGCCTACAGATTGGTTGATCTGGACGGCGTCCCAATTCCGAGGCCATGGAATGCTCATAATCTGAGAAAATTCTTTGTTTAAAAAGAATTTAGTTTTGTTTCACCACGTGATTATGTGGGAATTACGAATAAAGTTCCCTTCTGTTTCTTAAGTTCAGACACCCTTTTCTTCACAGTATATTTGGCTTTTTCAAATATTTGGTTTATTAATATGAATACTGATTTTTCTTTTCATTATTCATATTGGGGAGCATGGGATTGGCACGAATGCCATATATGAATATATCTATGCTTGATAGCTTGAGAACCGCGCACGAACAAACGCTAAAGTATGAGAAACTTGGGTTGCATGCAGCTGTTCGGGTACAATCATTCGAGTAAATGATTGTGCTAAAGAGTATGAGATACTATAAGTCCGAGAAACTTACTGTTAACTGTTGTAGTTAAATTTAAAGGGTTTTAAATCATAACCTGGTATGAGATACCTGTAAGTACGAAATACTTATAACATGCCTACGTACGAATATACTCTGGGGCATGCATACGTAAACATGCAAAATAATCAAGTACGAAATACTTGATTCTGCGAGGCATAACGAGACATGTCAAACACTTAGTGAAATCCAAGTATTGGAAACTTACCCCAAGTATGAAAAACTTGGAATGAATATAGAACGCACGCGGCTGTTCGGGTTCGAATACCAACACACTCGGCTTGCATATATGAACATGCAAGAAATCAAGTACGAAAAGGCTTGGTTCTGTTATGACGAAACATGTCAAAACAACAGATAAACAGCTTTAAGTTCGAACATTCTTAAAGGAAGTCCAAGTACGAAGCACTTGCAGAAAGCAATAAATGAAAGAAGATTGAGAGCACGAGGTGCTTCGAACTAAAAGTACTAGATTAAAGGCCACGAAGGGCTGAGCAAACAGTTGAAATCCAGAGAGTCATGCCACGAGGGGCAAAGTACTTACGTAAAACAAACAAAAAAGAAAAGATGATTTGATGCCACGCAGGGCTAGATCAAACTACGGTCACTCAGGACCTGCGAAATGTTTCGTGGCTCATTCAGTCCAATTCTTGGACTTCAGGAGTTGATTGCCCAGCTTCTTCTGTTCCAGCCTCTCTTGGAACTTCGTTGCCACCAGCATTCTCTTCTTCAGCAATAAGGTCAACGTTTGAGCCCCGGACAGGCGACTCTTCAGGGGCAGACGTCAGCACCTCAGAAGGGACTTCTTCAGCTCCAGCAAAATTCTCGATCTGTTGATCGATATCGTCTTCAGGATCTCCCTGGGATTCATCTGCAACTTGAGCACGGCGGCTTGGCAGTTCATTGTCTTCCCAGAGGGGAGAATCCTCAGCGACACCAACCTTGGTCAAGCAGGCCTCCCAGCTTGCTACCCAGATCTGATCCTGGATGCCCGGCATCTGTTCAACGTAGCTGGCTGTAGTTGCATCGAAGCCTTTCTCATAGCCAGCATCGAAGGCTGCCTTTTTGGTATTGTCAATCTCAGCCAAAGCCTGCTTGAGGTTGTCCTCGGCAGTCTCTAGGCTGCCTTTGGCTTCAGCGTAATCTGCTTAGGCATTGTCTCTCTCTCGCTCAAGCCTGGTGACTGTTCGGAGCAGTCTTGTATTATCGTTCAGCAGCTTGACCCTTTCAACCTCAGAAGCCTGGAACTTCTGCCCCAAAGTCATCATCTTTTGGATGAACTGCGCAAACACCAGACATTTTGTTAAAGAAAATGTCTAAATAAAGCTTCTTGCTAATGAAAGGAAGTTTGTTTACCTTAAATCCCACTGACAAGACCAGTGGACACGAGCCTATCAGCGGGCGATGCAGCTTCCTTCTGCATGTCAACAGGCAGAGACAATGCCTGTGCTAGAGCCAATGCCGTCTCGGAAGAACTGGCGCTGTCCCCAACGTGAATGGGCCGATCACCTCTCACAAGAATAGGAGCCCATGTCTGGGGAAGCACTTGGAGAGGGGGCGACTGGGGCTGGCTGACGTTTGTGTCAGCTGGCACATCGGAAGCGGACTGGTCTTCAGTCCTCGGGCGTTTGTCCCCTCGAATGTCCTCAGCTTCGAGAGAGCTGTCCCTTTCGCGTATCTGTGTGGATGTCCCCCCTCTAGTGCGGCGAGAGGGTGGGGGGGGAGCACCTGTGGATGCCACTCTGCTAGCAGCACCACGTCCCCGCGTTGAGACAGACAGGAGGGAGCTAAGGTTGAGGGGTTCGCGAGCCATTGTACCTAAATCTGGGGGAGATCGGGAGTAGCCTGACGAAGACGACTGACTCGTTGAACCAAGGGGAACAGGTTGCTCGGTCACTTGCCCGGACCTGCTCTGTCTTCTCCTTGGCCTCCTAAGCACCACACGAGTAGTGGGGACGCCGACAGGAATGGTCACTTCGTCTGGCTGTCCGGCAAGTGTGACCCCGGCCTGCAAACTTGAATTTTGGGGTTGGGGAGCTGATGAAGTTGAAGCACCACTGGTGCTCGGGTTAGCTAACCTCCTGTCTATGAAGCCTTTGTAAGTGGGGACGTAGCCTAGTAGTACGTGGGCGTCACGACCTCGACCATAATCTGGAGAGCCCGGTTCCCCTTTGTATTTCAAGATTCTGTTAATCTCTGCTGTTCGGACGTAACTGGGCTCATTTCTTGGACGTTTGTTTGCGTTAGTAGCTGCACGGCAAAGAGCACAGTAAAAGTCAGAGACCATATTGGAAGGTTAGATAAAAACTACAAAAGAAAAATGGAAAAAGGAGCATACGTGGGTAGCCCCATATGTGGGGGCAGTGGAAGCCCACCACTTGGCCGTCTTCGCCTATTGGTTCAAATGCTCCGGTAACATACAGAAAATCGATCTCGTGATCGCGAGCAGAGTCTGGAAGGTTGAGCACGAGACGCTTCTCTGCTTTCCTAACTTTCAAGTAGAAAGTGTTATAGTCGGTGTTTAGCACGATGCTATACCACCACTGGATGTCCCAGATCCCCAGTTGGGTCCCCAATATTCTATTCAGAGCCTCTACCCCCATTACTACCCTAAAGAAATTTGTGGAAACTTGCATTGGTGTCAGTCTGTACCAATTTAGAACTTGGCGGAGTAAAGGATGGAGGGGGAATCTGACTCCCCCCTCGACAATGGCAACAATGGGAATGCACATCCTATCCCATGTGCCCCCATCTCTATCTGCGTCTAATGGGGCAAGTTCAAGCCCCACATTGTCAGGAACTTCATACTTTATCCTAAAAGCCGCCATGGCTGACGGGGTTTCACAGAGTTTCCTAAACTTCCCCGCTTTGGGGCCACTACTGCCCTCATCTGCCATTTGAAATATGGAGAGGACTATGAAACGAATAAAGGGGGTACAAGTAAATCCCTAAAACAGATGAATGAGAAGGAACGAAGAACCTTACGAGGTAAACTACGGCGGTGTCGGAGGTTGCAGACGGCGGCGATGGCGTTTCGAGTCGCTTGAGCAGAAAGAGACGACGAAAGGGTTTTGAATGTGTTAGAAAACCCAAATGAACCCCTTTTCAGAGGTTTAAGGGTTTGAAACGGAGACGAAGCGTCTCTCTCCACGCCGTTACAAGTTAAAGTAACGGAAAGCGGAGATTTCGCTGACGACGTTTGAGAAACGTCAGTTCAAAATTTAATGTAGGGCGTACGAGATACGCCACGTGGAGTTATTTCCCCGAGATGGTATAATGACGAAGCCGCCAAGAATATCAAAGGGTATCAGATGAGATGACAGCTCGGGGCTGGACGAATATGGTCCAGAATGGTTGTTTCTAAAAAGCCCCATCCATTGCCCCCGAACAGTGACAAACGGATGGGGCTGGGGAGCAATTGTAGGGAGGTATTCCCGAACAGATAAGATTAGTCGCCCAACATGTGATGTGTTAGGGACACGTGGCAGGCACGATAGGTTTATTGCCGGTCAGTTCGATGAGTGGTGATATGGACCAGTGACACATGAAGTCATTGGTCCAGACAGTCTGTTCGGCTGATAAGGTCAAAGACATGTGAAGTCATTTGTCCAGGTATAATGACATGGACCAGTTGCATGTGAGGTCATTGGTCCAGGAGGACTGTTCGGCAAAGAGGAAGCCGAACAGTAAAGCAAGTTACCCTAAGTCTTGACGTGGCAAGAATACTTTGGAATGATAATATTCCATAGAAGGATAAGGTTCCGAGTATAAAGGATCGAAGCAAGAGACCCAACGTGAGTGGGGTGTTCGGATAATTATGGGAAAGAGACCCATAAAGATTGAGCTTTCGTACAGATAAGGGAATGAGAATCCAGAAGATACTAGGTTTCCTATACGAGGTAGGGATCCTAGGGCAACAAGGATGCTTGGACTGCAAGCATCCGTGAGCCTATAAATACGAGGTGAGCCTGGAGGTAAAAGGTACGCAATATTTGGCCATCTCTTATTGCTTTCCTATTGATAATTAGGGTTTAGACCAGTACGTGATACTAACTTAAGCATCGGAGGGCCTTTGCCACGCGAGGCAAAGGTGCGCTCACCCCTTGTCTGTTTTGCAGATTAGGGTTCCGACGAAGAACTAGGGTTCCGGTGTGGAGGCACGTGTAGCCGCTACAAATTGGTGTTGTTCAGAACACTGATTGTTTTCATCCCCCTACAACGGCCTCGGCTGCCACAGTGGTCGGTAGCAGTAGTGACGGTGGGGTTTTGGCTAGCTACGGCCAAGGCACGGGGAGCTCAGGTGCAATGGAGTTAGGGGGGAGGACATGGCCATGGGCCAGTCGAGGGTTGTTGGTGGTTCGGAGGAGAGGGCTACAGAGCAGGAGACGGGGGCTTCTCCTGCAAGGGAGCCTAGGGCTGACTTAGGGAAGGCCCCTATTGTCGAGGAGGAGCAGGAGACTCCGGCCATGTTTGTAAGTAGCGGTGTAGGCGCAGGGTCGTCACGACCCATAGGCATAGGGGACTACTTCGAGGGTACGTCCCTTGAGTACTTGGTGGAGACCTTACGGGGGGTTCCTGGGCTGGCGGAGGCATTGCTTGAGTGCCGGGAGAGGGAGCTCCGGGCCGAGCTCGAGATGGGAGCGGCCGAGGGGCCACGGGTTGAGGAGGAGGAGGTTTTGGTCCCACGGAGGACCATGGTGGACGAGGCGACGGTGGTCCTTGGGCAGAACCGGTCTTTTGACGAGGAGTCTTACGCACCTCTTTGGCACATGGTGCCTTCGCTCCTGGACGCCTATAGGCCAGAGAGGGCCTTTTACGACGAGTCCCTAGTCTTGAGAGACTCGCAGCAGCACCTGTCTTTGCGCCGGGCCGAGGTATGCCTTAATATCCGTATTTCAATGTAATGCACTACGTTTCTTAATCCAATGTCTATGAATATCGCACCATATTTATTGAACCATGCTTCTTTTGCTAACAGGAGATAAGGATCTTGTGCTACGGTGGTGTGGGCGACGTGCCCCAGTTTTGGGAGAGGCTCCCGGAGGCCTCGAAGGAGATGGTGAGGGTGGCAGGTTTTGGGGAGTTCGTGGGTGTGTTGACGAAGGCGAGCAATGACCGCCAAGTGGTGAGGGCACTTGCCGAGAGGTGGTAGGACACGGTAAATTCGTTCCACTTCTCTTTCGGTGAGATGACAGTGACGCCTTTGGACTTTGTGGCGATCACCGGGTTGAGAGTCAGAGGTGACCCCATCCCGTACGACGCCATGGCGGAGAAGGACCCAGAGATTCAGAGGCAGCTCTTGGGGTACAGGCTGAGGGTGGAGAAGGGGGATGCTCTGTACGCGCAGCTTTTAGACTTTTGGACGGAGCCTCCAGTGGGTAGGGTCCAGAAGGAGCAGATGGCGAGGTGCTTTTTGTTGTACGTGCTCAGTGCGTGTTTCCCAATAGGCGTAACCGAGTACACCTTTCTTTCTTGCCGGCTCTGGGGGCTATCGGGGAGATAGCCCACTTTGACTGGGGCGGCGCGGCTTTCGGGGCGTGCTATGCCTTTATGGGGTCTCCTTCCCGAGGCGCGGGTAAGAGCCTTGGCGGTTATTGGCGAGTCTGGGAGGTATGCTTCAAAAACTTTGCTTTCAATACTTAGTTAGCTTTCTATTCATGCATTTGTATCATTTCGTGCTAACTCTTGATTCTTTGAACTTTGCAGCTTTGGACGTATGAGGTACTGGACATGTACCCTCCCACAATGTCATGCCCTGACGACGTGGTGCTCCCTCGGGCTCTTCGCTGGTCGATGGGGTTCCGAGGGGTGAAGAAGGGGAAGGGCGATCTGAATGCCTACCGACTGTACTTGGACGAGCTGCGTCCTAATCAGGTATTCGTGCTCCCTTTGTTTCAGTCCTCGTTACTTTTATACTGAATCGGTTTTCTGACACGCGTTCCCAATTGCAGGTGCACTGGCCCATCTGGGACCGTTTTGAGGTCCTATTTGTGGCCCGTAGCCGCGCTGTGACGAGGGGGAGAGTGCTTCTGGAGTCCCCTTACGGTTGGCAGTGGTACTTGGGAGACCGGGTATCACGTTTGTCGCTGAGGCTGGACACTTTCTCAGTCCCTGGGTCACTCCCTCCTCTCGTGCTGACGATGAACGAGTATACCTTGGAGGAGGTCAAACGGTTCACACAGCCGGAACCTCAGCTAGAGCCATTGTTCCAGGCTGGTGCTGACTACACAGAGTACCAAGCTCAGCATCTGATGCAGAGCTTTGGGATCTGTGCTGCCTGGGAGGCACAGCGGCAGGCGCACGACGGTAGAGATGGTAGGGGTGGTAGGAGAGGTGGCAGAGGCAGTGGGAGCGAGGGCCCTTGAGGTGGCAGGACAAGTCAGGGTGGAGCCGGCTTGCCTGCGCTCTCCTGGACGGTGGACGTGGTGACCACTCAAGGGGTCCCTGGCCTGGTGGAGGTCCCATGCCCTACGATCGAGCCTCCGGAGTTCCTTGCTCAGGTATAACTCGTTTCTATCACCTTCGCAATTCCACTTTCAGCGCATCTTGTGCTAATTATACCTTGTGTTGGGCAGGTGACTGCGGAGTATGCAAGGAAGATGGCGGCAGCCATGATGGGCTTGGAGCAGCTTATGCAGCAGTATGCCATGGGCCATTCCCCACCAGTACTAGCTCGCGCTGGAGGGTCGCTGGCAAACTCTCGACCTTTGGTGGCTTTTGTTACTCCTATTTTACAATCAACAATGCAAATGTTTATATGTATGTTGTATCATTACAGGCTAGAGAGGGGGCTGCCCGGGGGCTACGCAGGAAGTCTGTTCGCATGCCCGTGCGATAGGCTTCGTCTGCGGGTTCTCGGGAGGAGCGCTCATCAAAGAGGCAGCGCCACTCTGGTGGCACGGAGGATGAGCCTATTGCCCTCTCAGACGAGATCGAGGAGCTGACAGACATCGATCTGGAGGATACCTCTAGTAGCATCGTGCCCAGGGTGACCCGTACTCAGGAGGTTGTCAGCTCTGAGGCGGAGGAGGTTTCTGAGGAGGACGAGGAGGAGGGTGAGGATGAGAATGAAGATTGAGTTTCCCTCGTTTTACTTTTTGCCTTTTGATCGGAGCCTACGTGCTTCCTTTTTGTGGGGTGCCTGTTTACCCTTGGTAGATAGGATTTTGAGCATCGGGCTTTCGCGCCTTGTTTTGTACTTCGACTCATGGATTCCTACAGAGATCACTTTTTCATTTGTCTTTTGTCGCTCAATTGAATAACTAGGACAGTTACCGAAATGTACAACTAATCATGGATTGTGAAACTGCGTCCAATATAAGGTTCACAACGGAAGACTTATTGACAATAGAATAGAAATCAGGGAAGTAATTGAATGAATTTTGAAAATAAGCGCAATATTTAGAAGTTTTCACCAATGCCTTTCGTGTGGGCTCGAACATGACCATATACAATAATGACGAGCTTTAAAGCTCGAGGTGTGCCTCAGAAGTTTGACTCTATGCTCAGCATACACCTAAAAATAAGGAAATGTTGACTTTGAAAGGTGATAACTTCAAACTTTGACCCAGAACTCGAACTGGAACTTGGGCTAAGTCACTTTTGACCATTATGACCTGTGTAACTCAAAGAAACGATTTGGAACAACTTAAAACGTGATTTGGCACTTTGAAATGGCTTGAAAACGGGGTTTTATCGGCTTTTTGTACTACGACCTCGAACCTCGGGGTTGACTCGAAGCGAAACATCCCTGAAGTCCCACATACTCTTTGCAGTGGGTTTTGGTGCTTGAGAATGCCCGAGGTGTCCCAAACCCATTCCATGCCTTTGCTGTCAAAAACTGCAAAAATGCAGACGCAATATGCCGTGCGTCTCTTCAAAATGCCGCGCGTCACTTCTCGTAGTCCCACAGCATACTGGTGTTATGCCGCGGTATTTTCCAGTACCCTATATGCCGTGAGTGACCCTAATATGCCACGCGTGGTTATTTTCCTGACAGTCTGCTTTTTGCAACATCCCAAGGCAGATTGCTCGGGGATTGAATTTTGACCCATGCAATGGTATTTTTGAGCCAGTGCAGGTATGCATTCCCTTCCCAAGCCTTTTCCTATTTAAGACTTATGGAAAATTTGCACTTTTGAAACCCAAAGCACTTTTGAAAAGTTGAAGTTGTTCCCTTCACCCTTTCTATAAATTCTTGACTTCAAATCACACTCATGTCTCATCTCACTCTTTCTCCCCATGGCCCTTTCGCTCATCGGCTTACTCTGCCCATGGTTAGCCTCGATGGAAGGCGTTGGTTGGCTCAACTTTCGAGCTCATGGCCTCTACTCCATGAGGTACTTCCGCAACATTCGTCTTCATCCCGAAACACTGAAGGCAGCCGCGATCTTCTGGGATCCGAAAGTTCACGTATTTCACTTTGGTGAACAAGAGCTCTGCCCTACTGTGGAGGAATTTCGCGCCTACCTAGGCGGCTTTGGTTTGGGAGAAGTCATTATCCCTCCGGCGCGTGAGAGCGTCCACAAGGTTTTGTCTGCGGCCCTTGGACTAGGTAGCGGTGTTGCCCGCTACTTAGTGAGTGATGGTCGCCTCAATGTGATGCGGATTATCGAAATGTTCTTTCCTTTCGGTGATCTTGCAGACACGACTCGTCAAACTCAGCGTATGACTGTGCTCTGTATGTGCCTGTTTGCGGCCTACCTCTTAGTGCCCTCTACTGGTCATGCTAGCTCCGCCCTGGTTAGCATTGACGTTCAAATTGAGGCTCAAAAGGACGTGGTTCCGATGGTTTTGGCTGAAACTTTGATGTGCTTGGATAAGGTCCGCTTTGGAAGGACTGAGACTTTTGGGGGTAGTCCTCTCCTCCTACAAGTTGGCTTCTCACTCAGCTCTCCTTTTTCGGGTCTTTCTCACGTTCTCATTTTACCTCAACGCTCGGTTAGGCTCTCTATGGTTTCTGACTTATTTTTCTCTCTTTTGCAGATCTGGCTCTGTGATAAGGTGAATGTGCTGACCATTCCTCCTGGAAAATCGGATATATGAAGCTAGACTGTTGTCCCTCCAATTTTTTGAGTTTGCGGACAGGCAGGTTCCTAAGTGGGTCGATTTCTTTAGGCGTTTGTGAGCCGAGACCATTTCATGGAGGTTTTCATGGTTAGACCTCCCTCCCATGACTGTGCACTTCATGGGCCCTCAGTGGGTCGTCCTTGCTGGTTTGGAGGCCTTCACTTTCTACATCCCGTACCGGATTTAGCGTCAACTTGGCCTTAGACAAGAGGTTCCAACGGAGGTTCCGGTTAATGTCATACTGCCCTTGTTTTACCATTCCGTTCTTTGCAACTACCAACGGTTTTGGGGCACTCGTAAAGTGACCAATGCGCACCCTTATCCTTCGGTGACGGTTCGCGGGAGCTACTGGAAATGGCTAAGGAGGGATATCGCAGCAAGAGTTGGCAACTGACTCAATCTTACTACGCTGATCATGAAACCAACTGTGGACCTTTCTTTGATCATGTTATCATTTTATTTTCTGAAAGTTGGGCTCAACCTTGTGTACTAGAAGCAGTTATTATAATAAAACGAGTTATGGAGGGTTTCCCTTTCCTTGATTCAGTACATCGAACTCGTTCAACCTAAATTTTTATTTTGAAATGGTGGTGACCGGGCCTCAGAGTGAGGTTGCCTACATATCCTTGTAGTAAAGGAATTAGGTCATAATGTAGTTCAGGCCAAGGTTTGCTCTGGTTTTGACACTCTTCTTATGTACTCTAAATTTTACTTAGCACCGCCCTTTTGGATTTTCGGTCTAGCGAGCTCGTTCATTGTTTGCCTTAACTTTTGCCTAGGATGCCCTTGTGGGTTTTCAACCTAGCAGGCTTTTGCTCTAATTTTTGCTTGGGTTTGCTCGCCCTTGCAATTTTCAGCCTAGTGAGCTTCTCTCAGGGGTAATAGCGTTTAAGTTGATCCAGGTTGACTAGAGTCGTAAATTCGTTCCCATCCAAGTCAATGAGCTGTATGGCCCCTCCGGACAAGATGGTCTTGATGATGTACGGCGCGGCCCATTTTGGTCGAAATTTTCCACGTGGATCGTAGACTAGTGCCCAGATTTCCTTCAAAACCATGTCGCCTTCTGACAAGTCCCTGGGCTTTACCTTCTTGTTGAATGCACGCGCAATCCTCGTCTGGTCCCCCTGAATATGATAGAGAGCCCTTAATCGATGCTAGTCGAACAACATGAGCTCTGCAAATCGATTACTCAACCATTCTGCTTCCTGGACTTTGTATTCGATCATGGTCCGTAGAGATGGAACTTCTAACTCGATAGGGAGTACAACCTCCATTCCGTAGACCACAGAGTAGGGGGTTGCCCCAGTTGGTGTATGTACAGACGTTCGGTATCCCCATAGGGCCAGTGGCAACTGCTCATGCCAATTTCTTGCGGATTGAATGGTCTTTTCCCGAATGACTTTGATTGTCTTGTTAGCGGCTTCTATGGCCCCGTTGGTTTGCGGCCGATAGGTTGTTGACTTGTGTACCTGGATCTGAAACTCATCTAAGACCTCCTTGGCTCATCCTTTGAAGTGAACCCCATTATCAGATACGAATGCTTGAGGAACCCCGTACCGGTAGATGACATTTTATTTGATGAAGTAAGCAACTTGTACCGCGGTTAGAGTGGTGTACGAAGTAGCTTCTACCCATTTCGTGAAGTAATCCACAGCTACGAGGATAAACTTATGACCATTGGAAGCGGCTGGCACGATCCTTCCGATGACGTTGATTCCCCATACTGAGAAAGGCCAAGGTGAGGTCATCTGATGTAGTTCAGATGGCGGGATGTGGGTTAAGTTGGCATGGATTTGGCAATTGTAGCACCGTCGCACGTATTCCACACATTCCGTTTCCATAGTGGACCAGAAATATCCTTGGCTGAGAATCTTCTTGGCGAGCATCATACCATTCATGTGCGGGCTGCATACCCCTTCGTGGATCTCTTCCATCACTCTTCTTGTCTCCGCACCATGGATTCATAGCTTGTGCATGCCACAGTGTGATCTCCGGTATAAATTTCCTCCACAAATGATGTACTGTGCGGCCACCCTTTGAAGAGCGATCTTGTCCTTTTTGCTTGCCTCTACAGGATATTCTCCTCTTTCTACGAATCTCCAAATGTCATAATACCAGGGGTGGCCATCTTCGGGTTCATCAATAACCATGACATGCTGGTATACTGGCATATCCCTTTGCTCGATCACAATTGGCCTCAACTTCACACCAATAGGATTTCGACCATGGATGCTAGTGTTGCCAATGCATCTGCGAATCGATTTTCGAGCCTCGGTACATGAGTGAAGGTCACTTGGTAAAATGAAGGATGAGGTCTTCCAAATCCTAATGATACGGCTTCAACTTCTCTTCCTTGACCTTCCAATCGTCATTGGCTTGTGACACAACCAGGTTAGAGTCCCCTACTACCTCCAACTTCTCTATGCCGATTTCGATGGCTGCTTCCATGCCTACAATACAAGCCTCGTATTCTGCCTGATTGTTGGTGACTTCGAAGTTTAGTTTGAATGTGAGCGCAATGTGAGATCCGTCGGGTGCTATTAGTAACACACCAATTCCAAACCCTTTTTGATTAGCAGCTCCGTCAAAGTACAATTTCCAAACATCTTCAGCTATCGTCATTATATCTTCATCAAGGAACATGAACTCAGCGTCTTCACCTCCCTCAATTGGGCTGTCGGCCAAGATGTCAGCAACAGCTCTTCCTTTTACAGATTTTCTGGTGACATGCTTTTGCCCAAATTCAGACAACATTAATAACCATCGTGCCATTCTTCCAGTGGGGCCAGTTTCTCAAACAAGTACTTGAGGGGATCCATTGGAGAGATGATCCTTATGGGGTAAGTTAGTATATAGTGCCTTAGTTTCCTAGAAGCCCAAACGAGAGCCCAGCACGTCTTTTCCAACAGAGTATAACGCTCCTCGCATCTGACCATCTTTTTGCTGAGGAAGTAAACAGCCCTTTCAACCCCATCGTCTCCTTCCTGTGCCAGCATGCATCCCATGGAAGTTAGAGTGACTGACAGGTACAGGATCAAAGGTTTCCCAAGCGCGGGGGTGTTAAAACTGGAGGATTTTGCAGGTAAGCTCGGATGGCGTCAAAGGCCCTCTGACACTTGTCATCCCACTTGAAGGGAACACCCTTCTTGAGTAGGCGAAGATAGGTTCGCAGGTTGAGGTCAGTTTGGCAATGAACCGGCTGATAAACTGTACCTTGCCAAGGAAACTCCTCACATCCTTTTCAGATCGAGATGGTTCCATTTCTAGAATAGACTTGATCTAAGAGGGGTCGACCTCGATACCTCGAGTGGTAATCATGAATCCGAGCATTTTCCCAGTTGTAACCCCGAACGTGCATTTGAGCGGATTCAAGCACATCCTATACTTCCTAATTCTCTCAAAGAACTTTCTAGGTGCAGGTAAGTGTTCTTCTCGTTCTCTTGCCTTGACGATCATGTCATCGACTTAAACTTCTATTTCCTTGTGAATCATGTCGTATAACAAGGTCGTGGCGGCTCGTTGATTCGTGGATCCTGCGTTTTTCAGCCCAAAAGGCATCACCCGATAGCAATAAGTTCCCCATTCAGTGATGAATGTGGTTTTCTCCCGATCCTCTGGGGCCATGAGGATTTGATTGTAGCCCAAAAAACCGTCCATGAAAGAAAGCAAGGCGTGTCCGGCGGTATTATCAATCAACACATCGATGTGAGGTAACGGGAAGTCGTCTTTTGGACTTGCTTTGTTGAGATCCTTGAAATCAACCCAGACTCTAATCCTACCATTCTTTTTGGGAACATGAACAATGTTCGCAACCCACTAGGGGTATTTTGTTACCATTAGAAATCCTGCGTTGATTTGTTTAGTGACTTCCTCTTTTATTTTAAGCACCCAATCGAGTCTCATGCGCCTCAGTTTTTGTTTTACAGGTTTTGCATTGGGATAAAGGGGAATCCGGTGTTCTACGATTTCAGGATCGATTCCGGACATATCAGCATGTGACCGTGCGAAAACATCTTCGAATTCTTTTAACAAGCTTATGAGGGCTTAACGCTCTTCTGCAGACAGCGCGGAACCGATCTGAATCATTCGGGGATTCCCTTCATCTCTCAGATTTATTAAAACAACTTCTTCTTTTACAGGCTAAGCATGCCTTTCGCCTTCCCTTTCGACTAGAGATCGGATCTCTCTAGGAATATTCTCATCGAAATCAATCTCTTCATCATCAGGGTCGACACAATTTATTTCAAAATCAGATAAGTAAGCGAAATCAGGTTCTTTTATTTCATCACTAGCAAAGGCCTCGAGGGCATCATACACATGGGTTGACTCAAATTCGAAGTACAGATGAAGAGGAGTTGGGCCAAGAGGCCCTAACTCAGACTCTAGAGATTTAGTAGACTCAGAAGACTTGGATGACTCAGACTCAGATTCAAATCCATGGTGAGTTGCGCTCGGTAAGAAAACCCAGGTCTTGTAATCTCCGGTGGCATCCATGATGAGCGAAGTCGGATCTTCAAGGACCTCCTGTCCTAACATCAGCACTTCTGCTTCCATGACTGTACTCTTTGGTTCGTCCTCCCTAAACAGGATTGCTAGACTCCCCTTGTCAAAGACTTCAGCCCAATCAGTTGGTTCCACAGGCTTCTTTGCAACCTCAAATCCTTCATCACTTTCTAGCCAGACATCATTGGCGAATATCCCGAACCCCGGAAGCAGAGTATTAGTTTCTTTGTCCCAGAATGGCTTCGGTTGTCCTTGATAGACTTGTTTTGCCTTTTCCTTGACAAAATAATCCTCTAGCCTATCCCCTTTTTTTACCTTACTGCTATTTGAGGCTAAGTAACCAAGGCCAGTAGTGCGCATCGGGGTTCCACGAGTTTCAAACTTTGCAGGACCATGCAGGTTTCTTCTTAATCCTAGCCCTGGCATGTAGGACGTCTTCTTCATTATTTTCAGGGCGATATTGCTGATGAGAAAATCGTTGTCAATTCTGATTGATGAGACAGAATTGGAGGTGTCCAACGAGAAGCCTCTCAGAGCAATGTCTTCTTCTCCATGTTGGATTTTCAAGAGTGGGGCATTGTCTTCAATCGGTGCGCGGATCCCAGAGTCTCCATGAATAGTGAGCATACCTGTTTCGAGACCCAAACGAACCTTTTGATGGAGGGTAGAAGGTACAACAATAATATCAGGTCGATGCAGCCAGGGTCTCCCTAACAACAGATTGAAGGAAGTAGGGATGTTCACCACATGGAATTCTACCTCGGACTGATAAGACCCGAAAGTCATAGGCAGCATAAGGGTCCCAACCACATCTCGACGCATATTGTTGTATGCTTGGACTTTGACTTCCGAGGGAGAGAAGTCCTTATTTTTGTATCCCAAGCAGTAAGCAACGCGGAGTGGACAGACATTGATTGTAGACCCATTGTCAATCAGGATCACTGGAACCCACTTGTCGTAGCATTTCAGAGTGACATGAAGCGGCTTGTTGTGATCTATTCCTTCAGCGAGTAGGTCTCAATCGGTGAAAGTGATAAGGGCTACAAGTTCTTCGGGAGTTATTGCAGAGGGAACTTCCAGACAGGAGAGAGCTTCGATGAGTCCCTCATGATGGCGGGTGGAATGAATAAGCACATCCTAAACAGAAATTTTAGTCTGAGTTTGCTCGAGTTGTCGCTTAATTGCTCCTTCGGGGTTTTTCTCAGGGCGATAAGGTTCTTTGGCTGGTGGGGCAAAGGATTGGAAGGTGTTCTTGACTGGGGTAGTGAAAGGGTCTGAGGGTTCTTTGGCTGGTGGAGCTGCAGGGTTAGAGGATTCTCCGATTTGAAGGTTGGGGGGTTAATAGATACGCCCGCTTCGGTTTAGATGATGAATTTGGCTGTACTTTGATTCCTCACTCCATAAATTGACGGGTGCTTTGCGCTTGGTTCCAATGGTAGTATCCTGAAGATTAGCTGCTAGGTCGGCAATGACCAAATCTTTCCAAAGGTTCTTTGGTTTCCACTGTTCAGCTTCCATTACCGCCCTAGTCACCGTCCATTCTTCATTTCCTACCTTAATGTTGACGACTTCAGAGTTAGCCCAATGTCCTGCCTTAGCTCTTAGCTCATCCTCCCATAAGTTCATCATAGCAACATCAACTTCTTTTGGGAAGGTGACCGAGGGTTTTGACTCTGCTTCTTTCTCGAGGTAGTCCATGGGATTGAATTCACTGCTAGCCACTTCCTCTTCCACTTCCGGGAACACGGGATTTTCAGGCCATGGGACATATGCAAAGTTATTGCCAATGTCATATCCGAAGAAGTTTGGGTGGAACTCTAGCTAAGCGGGAGTTGCTATCCCAGGTTGGTATCCTTCATCAAATATTGCTGGCAAGGAGAACATATCTAGCGGATCATTTGGGGCCAATAGTTGGTACTCACTCGGGGTTGGGTCCCATTCCCATCCAAGATAGTTTTCGCATCCAAACATCATATTCAAAGAAAATCCGTCATGAATGTTCTGCCAATCAACTTCCCATTCTGGTTCGAATGGCGGTTCTTCGTTCCTTTGCAAATTGGCCGCTTCAAATGCTTCCCAATTGGCAATAAGTTCTTTCCACGTGTCGTCTCCATCCCACAGGAAGCAAAGGGTGATTTCTTTGGGGATTTTCACCACAGGTTTGGGCTCGGTATCAGGGGTGATAAAGAGAGTTAGATTGAAATCTTGGATGTTTTGTTCTGAAGCCAAGGTAACTTGGTTGACACGGAAGGACGTGTTATGCTGCAGCAGAGGGTTTGAAATGGTATTTGGTTTATTTGAGGGAGGGGTTTTAATGACTTTGTTGTCGATGAGGTTTTGAATTTCATGACGGAGGCGGATACAATTGTCAGTGGTGTGACCAGGCATCTGATGGAATTCACAATAAACGCTCTGGTTCAAATTTGGTGGAATGGTGATTGGTGCAGGAAGAGGTTTCAGCACCCCTGCTTCTGCAAGTTTCTTGAGTAGCGTAGGCCTTGGGGTGCTGAATCGGGTGAAAGCTTGATTTTGGGATTTTGGTTTTTCAGAAATCTGGTGAACTTCTGTGGTCTTGGTGGATGACGTTCTAGCCTGATTGGTGCTCCCAAGAAGGACGTTGCTGTTGCCGGAATAAACCATTTTGGCTTTTGATCCTGTCTCCTTCTTTTCCAAAGTGCCGTCTCGCAAAGCTTCTTCTACGGCCAAGCCTGAGTCATAGAAAGTTTCGAAATTTGGAGCAGCTTGGGAGAGAACCATGTACGGGGCAAAGGAGCTTGGCAGATTCTTGATTATGATTCGTATCTGTTCCTTGAGATCCGGTTTGTTTTTCATTTGCGCAGCCTTGGCCCTCCATCGTTTCACAAAGTCGGCGAAATTCTCCTTTTCACCCATCTTAGTGCTTTCCAACTCTCGGGTAGTCATTTTTAGATCAACGTTGAAGTCGTATTGGGCTACAAAAGCCGTCCCAATATCTTCCCAAGTCCTCTTCTTCGATGGTTCAAGAGTGAGGAACCATTGCAAAGCTGGACCGGACAGGGATTCCTGGAATAACTGTGCCATAGCTTCCTTTTCGATCCCTCGCATGGAAAGGGAGCCAACATAGCCTTGAATTTGGCAAAGTCCACACCTTTGAATTTTTCTGGTAGTTTGGCGTTGGGAAATGACACAGTTTGCTTATGTCTACTTCTCCCTTCCCAAGTCGCCGGGTCTCTTGGACGGATTCCTTTAACTTGTTGATCTTAGCCATAAGAGCGGCCATTTTAGGGTCCACGGCGGGCTCTTCTTCTTTGGGTTGCTCAGGCTGCGGGTGAGGTTTAACCTGAATCTTATCGCTAACTTCTTGCATGGCTTCCATCATCATGATTATGTCGTTCTTGAAAGACGCGACAGAGGTCTTGAGTTGTGCATCGACATGGGCCAGGGATTGTTTAAACTGAGCATCTAAAGCGGCCAGGTTCTACCTAAGCTCCTTTACCCCACTTCCTTGGTCAGCCATTGGCAAAGGATCGTTGGGTGGTGTTTCTACCGAGAGTTCTTGCGGTGTTGATGGTTGCCCTTCCTGCACTATTTGAACCTCAAATAACTCCTGCCTTCCAGGGTGTTTATGCGAACCAGTCTTCGGGAGGGACAAAACCAATTAAGTACAGCCTCTTCTTGTGGTTGACCAATGTCTCTGAACTGGTAAGCAAAAAGAGGAAACTCTTAATTTTTCAAGAACGTTCATCCTTCCCTCGTTCGTTCCTCCTAGAAACTAAGCCTAAGACCTACCATGGTCCAGTCTTCACTTAAGGTGCTTGCACAGAAGATTTTCGATAACCCGGGTAGGTTCCGTCAGGCAGGTTTAATTCCGATCGCTTCGAAATCAGAGCCAATCTCCTTACCTTGACCATCCGAGATAGGGCAATGTGATTATCGAAATCCAGATACGCACACCATCAAGGTTTGTCCTAGACCAAAGGAGCCGTTCAGGCACGGCAAACACCGGAGGTATCTCAAACTCCATGGATTTAGAGTCTCCTAGACTGATTGAATCCTAAAGGAGTCCTAGAGACTAGGCTTGCCGAATGAAATGATGCATGAATGATATGTATGTATAGTAAAGATAAACATGCAAACAGGGTATATCACATAAGTCCTAACCACGGGTTCCTGTCCTAGTTGGGATGGTTCTATGGTTATGTACAAGTGCAAAGGCCGGTATGGGTCTCAAAAGGGTTCCTCGGACTAGAGTCAAGATGTACTCCCCATGTCAAGTGTATTGCAAGACAATGGTCGAACAGCACGATGGATCATCATCGTCGGGGGTTGCAAGGCATTCCGCGAGAGCTTGTCGCCGGCGAACCAGGAAAGATTGCCGAAACACACTGGTGAGGCTTGTGCAGTGCAAAGTGTACAGGGTAAAAGAGTTTTGATTTCTGAAAGATATTGAAAATTCCCCCTTTGAAAGTGCTTTTCAAGCTTGGCTAACTCTATTCATCAATTCTTTGGAAGAAAACTACACAAGCGAACAATAACAAAAGTCCCAGTCCAGAGAGGTCATATGTAAAATCTCGTTATATTACCATTCCGTTCTTCAGCAGCGTGGAGCGTACTGTTTTGACAGACTTTTGAAGGATTGTTCGTTCATGTATTAATTTTTGAGTTTTTGATTAACAATACTCCCTAGCAAAGTCGCCACTGTGGGCTCCCCGCGCCGGCGCACCCGAAAGAGTCGCCACCCTAATTTTTGAGATGGCTGATCCGAGAAACCCAGAGCTTTTTTTTTTTTTGAAGGAAAAAGGCTTTTTGGTCTAGCGAAAAACGTTGAGATTTTGGGTTCGGGAGCCACGTTACGAACGGGGAAGGTTTTGTTGAAGAAAATGCATCCCATTCGCCCTGTGAAACAGGTCTCTACTAAACTCTTTTGGGGGGGGGGGGGGGGGGGGGACATTTAAAATATCTTTTGGAAAATCAAGCTCTTTAATAAACAAATAAAGGGGGAAGGGACATGGGCAATAGATCACATTGACGTGCACGTGTTGTTAACTGTACAGTGATAATAAGGATGATGCAGAATGAAAGGTTTCTTTTGCAGAAACTGTTTGGATCTTAGTTTCCTCTTCCATGGCATTTTGTGATACTGCGCACAGTTTACAGAATGCCGTGCGGGGTATCCTCTTTGTTTCCAGGCCTTTATAAAGTTTCAGAACGCCGCCCGGCATCTTGAATAAAACGCGCGGGGTTTCCAACAGTCATCAGACAACGTTCTTACCACTGGACCATTTTGAAAAATACCACTCTTTCAAGCCATAAACGAAAATCATCTTTTATGCTCTTAATCATTTGAAATGACCAAAGAAGCTTTATTTCTAAAGCCGAGCATGGCTTGTAGATATGGTCTTATTTTGAAAGCATTGATGCTTGATATTTCAGTAAACAGAATAGCCTTGACAGAAGATCGCTATGATCCAAACGGTTTGAATGAGAAAACAGTAGCTATATGAAATGCCGTGCGCTTGAACACGCTATACTATGCGACCTAACAGAACGTCGCGCAGTTTAGCCTATTCAGCACAGAGGTTTATTATTGTTTTTGAAAATGGTTTTAAGTCAGGATCCGACCAAAGGGTGAAGATCCTGACTACGGAAAAGGTTCCCTCAGGGATAAAGACAAAGCTTATCCCAAGGAAACTAGTTTTTACATTTGATCTTGATCTTAGGCGAGAATGGATGGCTACGGATGAGTGCGAGCAATACTGGTTGAGAAAAGAAGGTTGTGGGTGTGAGCAATAGATGGATACAATGGGTGGTTGGAACCTTAAAGTGAGTAAAAGAACTCACTTCAATGATGAGGAGAAATATGGAGGACTTTGAGAAAGAAAGAACCTTGAGAATGTTTTTGGAGTTATTTTCTCAAGGCTTGGGAGTGAGGAATGGGTGTGAAAGCATGATGAGAGAGAAAGAGAATCTAGGGCCCTTTTCTCTTGAGTGGAGGGTTGTATTTATAGGCAAAGGCCGAGGATTTTGAATTTGAAATGGTGAAGGTGTTTTCTGGGCGGGCTAGAAGTGCTTTTTCGGCTGAGCTAACTTGTAGCTGTGGCTCAAGTGGGAATGGCCGACAGCTAGCTGAGCCAATCAAAACTTTATCCAAAATGCCATGCGGTTGACCTCATGACCTCGTGCGGCATAATGAAATCTAATATGCCGCGCGGTGTAGAGATGTGTCGTGCGGTATTAAGGGTCTAGTTCTGGGCCGTTGGGGTTTTGTTTTGGGCTTTTGGGTTTTTGGGCTTTTGGGTTAAGGGAGTCCTACATCCAAGCTCTTAAAGGTATTATTTCCTTTGTTTCATCATCGGAACATTTAAAGATCCTTGATGTCTTGATTGGGGTGTCTACAAAGGTTTTGAGACCTGACCTTTGTTTCCACAATCCCACATAAGGATAAACTACTATCAAGAATAAACTTTCTAACCTTCAATTGTTTTGAAGGATTATTCAAGCCCCTGATATATTCCATGCACCAATTTTGATCATAGCTTCTTATTTGGTTTTTTAGGCTTCTTTTTAGATGCAGGTGGTTCAAAACTCGCATCCAAACCCTCAGGAATACCTTCAACCTGGTTGGAAAACTAAGCTTCCTGCATCACAGCTACCTCTATATCCTAAACACTTCAGGAGATAACATCTTCAGAATTGTAGTTGCATTCAGTAGGAGGACTAGCCAATTTGATACCCTCACAAGCTTGTGAACTCTCCCCACTAATAAGAGGAACTGCTGAAGGAGGAACCACAGATAGGCCCACAACTGCAGTAGAAACAGGATCCATGTGAGGAGAGATAGCACCACTAGAGCACAAAAAAACCTCAAAATTTTGATCACTAGGGTGAGCTATCATTGGCTCAGAAGAAATATTGAGCACACCCACCCCCTCAATAGGTACCACAAAACCGAAATCTGCATTAGAGGCGAGATCAAAATTTTCCAAAACAGCAAATCTGTTACTTGGGCTCCCAAGCTTCCCGTTATCTTGCTGAAGAAACACCTTAGGGCTTGAGGTAGTGCCCGCCACAGCAGCCACAACCCTTCCCTTGCTTGGCTTAGGCATCCATACATGCCGAGGAACCTGAGGTGGAGCCCGAGGAGCTACGACAGGCTGAGCATTCATAGGGCATCCAGCCCCATTATGACTAAAAACCTTACAGTCCAAGCACTGAAGAGGCTTCCAAGGATACTTTGCTGTAATTTCAACATCGTTCTCATTAGCAAGTCTGAGACAAAAAGAAGATGGGAGATAGTCTCTGACCTCTATTTCAACACATACCTGGCATAACTGAGTCTTCTGCACTTCTCAGTCATAGAATTAGCATACAGGGGCCTTCCAATGGCACTTGCAACATAGCTAAGACCAGGAGCAGTCCAATATTCAAGTGGAATATTATAGAGTTGTACCCAAATAGGAATCCTAACCAATTGATCCTTAACTAGACACATCTGAGGCTCCCACTTCTTCAAAATCATTAAACGGCCTCCAATATGCCAAGGACCAGAATCCAGAATACGCTTATATGCATCATCGTTGTTAAACAAGAAAAAATAGAAGCCATCCTCATTAGAAAAACATCCGTGATACCAAAATTTTCCCAAATTTTGTAAGCAGTAGATTTAACAGTCATATAAGGGGCTTTCTTATTTAAGAAATAGCCCACTAGGCTGGATTGCCATTTCTTTGCACCAAGCTCCCCAACAGCAGGGGGAGGGGTTGCAACAAGCTTCCAGGAAGGAGGAAAGAACTGAAGTTCCAGAACACCAGCCGTATTTCCCTCATTAACAAGCAAATTTTTCCAAGGCGAAGAAATATCCATTGGAGACGGAAGAGAAATAGGATCTTAAGATTTACCTTCAATCAGCAATTGAGAGAGATTAGCTTCAGCCTTTTGTTGAAGAACCAAATTCTCAGCAGTTAGGGCTTTGATTTGACGAGTAACAGAGTCATCAGCTCTACCAAACTGCAAATGAGAATAAATCTTCCTGACGTATGCATCCAGTAACTTAAAACCAACATTACGATCAGACTTAGAAACCATAGGCCCACTCGAAGAAGCACCAATCATGGAAACTCCCTCGGCAACCCCAACTGATTAAACCTAAGGGTTAGGAATAGCACGACCACTAGAGCCTAGAGCAGGAAAATCGACAATCGAACCAGAGACAGGTGACCGGACTGCCATGAGAGAAGAAGAAGAATAACAACACGTAGAGAAACTCAGAGAAGGAAAATGAAAGAAGTAATCAATTCAAAGAGCAGATGGAGTATAAAAAAGAGAACCCATGACTCAAGATCGCCTCAGAGCCTCTCTCTCTAACCAAGAAACCATACCCTGTTTTGGTCCGCTATAACATACTAGGTTGGTAACAATAGTGGGGAAAATGTGCAGTCTCGACCATGTGTTGCCAGTTTTACTCCTTGAGTTGTATTAATTAGGCTTTGTTGGGTGTTATAAGCATTCTGAGTTCTGGTATCTTCAAATCCTAGACAAGTTTGTTACAGACAAGATCTCACGCTGAAGGCTTGATCTAACTTCAGAAATTATAGCTTTCTATGTGAGCCGGTTGTGCAATGTCATTGACACTTGTGGTTACTCAAGTCTTTATCCGACTATTAATTCTACAAGTAATTGCACAATTGTTGCATTTATCACTTCAATTCTGTACAAATGATACATAATCTGATGAGCTTTTTGTTATCGTATCAGGTATTTCTCAAATTCACTTTCCCTTAGAATCCACAAAATAGAGACAACTGCCACCTAAATAGAATATAATAGAGATGAGTTTGTTTAGCTCAACGAGTCAAAAACAATTTAATGAACTTCAAAACAACTCTTAAGTCTTTCCTATAGCAAATATCTCAATATTAGTAGGGAATTTCTATTTAAGTGAAGGGCTAAACTAGATCTGCAAAATGGTAGTGAAGTAGTATGCTCTATTGGCCTTCACAGCACAAAAGGTTAGATTCTGTGCTGATAACAAACTTTTCACAGATTATTGGAAGCAGCAGCAAGAGTACTTTCCGGGAAAAGATTCTAGCGGCCAAGGTACCAGTCATTTCATATCTGGACATGAATTTGCATGAGCAAACTACCATTGAATTCTAATCATACTAATGATGTCCTATTGCACAACTGATATAACTTGTGAATTATATTAGCTTTGCTATGATGCATTGTAACTCCAAAAACAATATTTGCACATCACTATAATTGCAGAATTCTTGTAGTTACTTTTCCTTGCTTCAAGTACGTCTCATGTTAGGATATGAGTGGAGTTGGCAGGCATTAACCTTGAGAGATTGCCTACTCAAGATATTTGAAAGTTATTTGATAATTGATGAATCCCATAAACCAGAAATCAAAATTGTACTATTTCTTTGTACTTTCCGTGATGGTCTCTTAATGTTCTGGCTTTCGTTAGCTCTCGGTATTTTTCCTACTGGGATCAACACCTGCATAGAGTGGATATTTCCCCTTTAATTGGGGACCTTAAAGGCATGGAATAATGTAACTGTTGCGATGTTGACTCACCATATAGTGAAATCTAATGAACTCACCTGTTGGAGAAGAGAATTCGATGGATCTCTCACTGCAAGATAAATAGGATATCTGCTATGGACCTGCTGTTGTCAATAAGGTTAGATTCCTTAGAGGGTTCCAATCTAAAACCAATTGGCAACAGCTGGAGTAGCCTCTAGAATTTTTTAACCAAGCTTGGGTGGCTTAGATGAGCGATGTGGGACAAGTCTAACACTTCCCTCACGTGCAGCCCGGATGCACGTGGAGGTGACAAACCATGAGCTGACTGATTGACTCGGGTGATGGAGATGAAAGAGACTTTCCCACGAGAGGTGAGACCACCCAAGACCTAGCTCTAACACCGTGTGACATAACATATGGGAGAGAGAACTGATCTTTATTACTAAATATTGAGAGTAAATGGTTACAATGATAACACAAACTTAAATAGGTAAAAGCCTAGAAATCTATAACTAAATAGAAGATTGCAAAGAGATATGATTACGATATTATCATGATACGATTCTATGCTAAAAATACAAGATACGATGAGATCACGTGAATAATAATTTCACACCTTCCCTCAAATTCATGATGCGAGCCCAAAGAGCATCGTGAGTTTGGCCAAGTAACGAAACCAAGCAGTGGTGTGCACCAATCAAAGGTCCAAAACCGAGTGCCACAACTTGAAAAACTAAGAGATTTTGCAAACTAAAGTGCCAAAACAAAAGCTGAAACTGTTTGAATCGGAGCCACAACTATGTCGAATAGTACCAAACTCTGCTGAAAACCTGTAAGTGCTGTTGATAATAGATCACAGTGAACAGAAGGCTATTGTGTGATGTGAGAAAAGATAGAATGGGTGGGAGGAGGAGAAGATGCAAACGTTGCCGAATAAAGCATAAGAGTGCTGAACAATCCAGAAGCCGAACATATATCAAATGCAAAACATATGCAAATATTAGAATAGATTGCAAACAAGTTTCAGATGCCAAATAGATGCACAGTAGAGGAAGAACAAATGCAGATTCAGAAAATACAAATTCAAAAGATGAAGATTAGGATGATTTTCGAGAAGAAAGAGAGCGTCATACAGATTTCAGATACAAAACTAGAAAAATAGAGCCAGAAATAAGAAAAACAGAACTACAGAGATGCGAAATCAGAGAAAAATAGCTTGAAATAATGTGAAAGCGAATAAACAGCAGTACCAGAGTTTTCAGAGACTAAGTGCGTCGATGAACAGTGAACAATGAACAGATTAAGAAGACAGAGAGACTGAATAGAGAGGTAGAAAAGGAAGGTCAATAACAGTGAATGCTATGGTGGTGGCAGATCTGATACTATATGACAAAACAGATGAGTGCCTGGTGGACGGCAGCGAGGCATAAGCCGCCCGCCGGAAAGCGAATATCCCACAGGCCTAGATCTTAGGCTCTAATACCATGTTAGATTCCTCAGAGGGTTCCAACTTAAAACCAATTGGCAATAGGTGGAGTAGCCTTTAGAATTTTTTAACCAAGCTTGGGTGGCTTAGATGATCGATGTGGGACAAGTCTAACACTCCCCCTCACGAGTAGCCCGGATGCACGTGGAGGTGACAGACCAGGAGCTGACTGATTGACTCGGGTGAAGGAGATGACAGAGACTTTCCCATGAGAGGTGAGACCACCCAAGACCTATCTCTGACACCATGTGACATAACATATGGGAGAGAGAACTGATATTTATTACTAAATATTGAGAGTAAATGGTTACAATGATAACACAAACTTAAATAGATAAAAGCCTAGAAATCTATAACTAAATAGAAGATTGCAAAGAGATATGATTACAATATTATCGTGATACGATTCTATGCCTAAAATACAAGATACGATGAGATCACGTGCATAATACTTTCACACCCTCCCTCAAATTCATGATGCGAGCCCAAAGAGCATCGTGAGTTTGGCCAAGTAACGAAACCGAGCAGTGGTGTGCGCCAATCAGAGGTCCAAAACCGAGTGCCACAACTTGAAAAACTGAGAGATTTTGCAAACTAAAGTGCCAAAACAGAAGCTGAAACTGTTCGAAACGGAGCCACAACTATGTCAAACAGTACCAAACTCTGCAGAAAACCTGTAGGTGCTGTTGATAACAGATCGCAGTGAACAGATGGCTATTGTGTGATGTGAGAAAAGATAGAATGGGTGGGAGGAGGAGAAGATGCAAACGTTGCCGAATAAAGCATAAGAGTGCTGAACAATCCAGAAGCCGAACAGTTATCAAATGCAAAACATATGTAAATATTAGAATAGATGCCAAACAAGTTTCAGATGCCAAACAGATGCACAGTAGAGGAAGAACAAATGCAGATTCAGAAAATACAAATTCAAAAGATGAAGATTATGATGATTTTCGAGAAGAAAGAGAGCGTCATACAGATTTTAGATACAAAACTAGAAAAACAGAGCCAGAAATAAGAAAAATAGAACTACAGAGATGCGAAATCAGAGAAAAATAGCTTGAAATATAGCTTGAAATAATGTGAAAGCGAATAAACAGCAGTACCAGAGTTTTCAAAGACTAAGTGCGTAGATGAACAGTGAACGATAAACAGATTAAGAAGACAGAGAGACTAAACAGAGAGGTAGAAAAGGAAGGTCAGTAGCAGTGAATGCTATGGTGGTGGCAGATCTGATACTATATGACAAAACAGATGAGTGCCCGGCGGACAGCAGCAAGGCATAAGCCGCCCGCCGGAAAGCGAATATCCCACAGGCCTAGATCTTAGGCTCTAATACCATGTTAGATTCCTCAGAGGGTTCCAACTTAAAACCAATTGGCAATAGGTGGAGTAGCCTCTAGAATTTTTTAACCAAGCTTGGGTGGCTTAGATGAGCAATGTGGGACAAGTCTAACACTCCCCCTCACGTGCAACCTGGATGCACGTGGAGGTGACAGACCAGGAGCAAACTGATTGACTCGGGCAAGGGAGATGACAGAGACTTTCCCACGATAGGTGAAACCACCCAAGACCTAGCTCTTATACCATGTGACATAACATATGGGAGAGAGAACTAATCTTTATTACTAAATATTGAGAGTAAATGGTTACAATGATAACACAAACTTAAATAGATAAAAGCCTAGAAATCTATAACTAAAATAGAAGATTGCAAAGAGATATGATTTTGATATTATCATGATACGATTCCATGCCTAAAATACAAGATACGATATGATCACGCGCATAATACTTTCATTGGGAAGCCTTTAGCAACTTCTCTCCTTCTGTAACACTGAAGTGGTGCTTGAATTTCTTTTTCTATCCCACCTGCTTTAAGAATTCTAGCGCCCAAGCTCAGTTTCTTCTTTAGTGTTTCAGCAATTTTGGGCCCTAATCGCACTGTAATTTTCACAAAACCCAGTAAGACTCATATACAAGCGAATGCGTCCGGCTGTGATGCCCCAAGGTGGTATTGGGGCATCATGCCCCCGTTTTCCCTGAGCCGTTGGATATTCCTCCTTTAATCTCACCCATTCGTTGAGCCCCTCCCTCTCTCTCCTGTTACCTTCTACACCGGTTGTAAAAAAATTTGAAAGCCCTATAATTTTTTTTTTTGCCAGTCTCTCATTCTCTCTATCTTCTCATGCCTCTGTACCTCTTCTGCCATTACACGACGGCTCCTCCACAGCACCTCGCCTCGCCTCGCCTTCGCTCTTCCACTATCTGACGTCTTGTTGCACAACTCCAGTCGAGGTACCTCTCTCTCTCTCTCTCTCTCTCTCTCTTTAGAATCAAGCTCTCATGGTGGCCCTCAAACAAGCCCAGGCCCACCAACGGCGTGGCTGCCCCAAACAACAACCATTATTAATTTCGATTCTTGATGACCCAAATATGAGCAGTGTTATGCGTGAAGCTAGTTTCTCTAGCCCAGTTTTTAAAGCCAAAATTGAAATAATTCAAACATAGTCAATCAAACCCCAATTAGAATTGGATTTTGACTAAACTCAAGTTCCACTAGTACGGTTTTGATGCCTAATCGAAATCTGTACTTAAACCCCAAATTACAAGAGGAGAATTTTATATTTTTGTTCAACTTGGGAGGAATAGAAATAAAGAAGTTAAACGGGTTGTTGATATCTGGTTGAGGTATATTTTAAACTCCAATTTTGGTTGGGGAGTTTGAGCAGGAGATGGTGGTGGTAAGGGGGGTAATTAGGAGGATTGCGAAAGGGGAATTGGGTGAAGGTGAAGGAGCATTTAGGAATGTTCAGGTTATTCCATTTGGGAAACAGCTTGGTTTGGACAAGAGTTTAATACCCAATAGGGTTGAGGAATTGGTGATCTCTTTTTCCTTTGATCATTGCATGTGTTTGGCGTCAATTTTTTTTATCTTTCTATATTGATGAATGATAAATTTTATTTGTAAATTGGAACCTTACATAATCATCTTGGAGTAGCAGTTTCTATTGCAAAGTTTCGAATTCACTTCACTTTTGTCATGGTTTATTCAAAAATTGGACAGTTCATAAGTAGATGACATCTTCAATGTTTGGGTAAATAAGTTAATATTTTGTCAAACATTCTCTTGTTCTCTGAATTGTAAATTTCCTATAAATGTGCATAGTTCATTTGTTCGTTTCTCCTTCATCATGTGTTTCTTCTTCTTGTCAATTTTCAAGATGTTTAGTACTTTAGTCTCATGGTGTTAAGTTCCAAACTTACTGTCATATTTATCAAATTGTAGACTTGGGGCCAATGCAATTCATGGTAACTCAGTTGAGTCTCGAATCCCATTGAAGAGCTTTCCAACCGTGACAACTGATCTACCAAACCATGTTTATGAAACTTGGTCCTGCTAGAAGAATGAGTTGTTGCCCACGAACGGGAGCTCTAGCAAAAGAGTATGAATATTCCTCTTCCGAAGCTAAATCAGATGCACCCCAACCACCACTCCCATAGTAGTTGCAAAATGCCAAAGGCTCAACTGGAAAGACGCTATTAGAAAGACTCAACAAAAAGTTCTTGACACTGGAAGGAAAAATCAATGCCATTGTTGCTATTTTTGTTGTATAGTTTGTGGAGATAAACAATGACAAGTACACAAAAGATGCTTGTATTTTTGTTAAGTATAAATTGCAGTCTCTTTTTTGTTTATTTGGATCATGTAGATCATTAAATTTGATATGCCTTGGTGGCCTTTTTTTTTTTTTTTTAACCATTGTTAATGGATGTCATGCCTTGGTGGCTTGTCTTTGTTTGATCAATGTTGAAGAATTTTCTGTCTTGGTTGACCTTGTTTATGTGTTAGTGTTGCTAACTTAGAGTGATACCCATTATTTTTGATGTGCACGTTATAAACTGGATGTACTTACCATGTCAATGAACATACTTACCATTAATATTGACACCATGTGTGACAAGTAAGCAAGACTCAAGACTTGTTGCACCTAAGAAGAATTGGCAAAAAGGTCTAAACATGTAGTTAGTATTTCCTTTCAGAAAGGTAAGTACTAGCAAAAGTCATGGTATGTTTGCATGACGAAGTAATGGTTGAATGTTATGGTGGTAATTATGATCAAGTTTTGTGGTATGTATAGCCTTATTCTATGGTAAGTATGGTGGTATTAAAATGATCAAGTTCTCTGATGTATGGAATGTGAGACAAGGTGATTGCTAAATTTCATACAGGAGTTTGAATTAGTTATGGGACGTGGGAACATAACTAATGCTGGCTATCATTTTCAAGTTTAGTGAACTCGTTATTCAATTCAAAATGTTGAGTTATCAGACTAATTAGTTTTTTTTTTTTTGTTGTTGAATTGAACAAACCAATTTTATTAACTATAATGAGTTTATTGGATCTAAGATGTGGTAAAAAAAGTCGTTTCTTGGAACAAACTGATTATTGCCATTTCCATCATCATCACTAGTGTCATCACTAATGTCTATCATTACATTCTTTCCTTTCAAACGAACGTTGTCATCCATCTCTCCAAATCTGGTCAACTACGACCACAATCAGTGTGGCAAGTGTTTTCTTATATAGTAGTATAAAATGTAATACATTATGGTCAACGTGATCTAAACAAACAAAAAAGGTAATCATTGAGATAAATTCAGATTATGGTCGAATACGACCAGAGTTTGTGGTAAGTAATTTCATATATCGTGGTAATCGATTGATATACACTATGGTAATTGTTATCTGTACAAACCAAAAACGTAAGCATTGATCTTTTGTGGCAAGTGTATCCTTTTTAAAAGGTAAGTACTATAGCATAAACCGTGGTATGTACACATCATGAAGTAATAGTTGAGTATTATGGTGGTAACAATGATCAGGTAGTGTGGTATATATAGCCTTATTTTGTGGTAAGTATGACATTAATGACGAGTAGGTACACATTTTTCTAACATAACTAATACACCATAATAAGGGTAGTTAATAAGCTAACTACCACAACAAAATTTGATGTCACTTAGTTCTACTTAATTTGTATTACCTTGTAATTAAAGCATCATACCTAATGATTATTAAAACTAAATGATTTATTGAATGCGACATTAGGGATCAATAGTTAGTGGTTACTCTTACATTAGCCAATTGTATCAGTCACTCATTGATCGCAATCAACACTATAGTTAACTACTACATTTACTAATGACTTTGATCACTATCAACCTACATTAACTAATTCATTTTAGCCAATTCTTAATGTTCAATCATCACTATAGCATTAGTACAATTGACCAATGACTCGACTGCTATGGTCAATCATCACTCATTGAATATGATCAATTAATTAAGTTCTTAGTCAAATGACTCTGACTACTATAGTCTATTATAGCGATTAATCATTACCCTACCACTAATTGAATAGTCTAATGTCATATTCTAACTACTAATCGTTATAATATCACGCAAATCGATTGCAGAAATTATTTCAAATAAATTATTTAAATATAATTTGGAAATTATTACAATTATATGGTTTATATTTTTAATTTTTAAAAACTTGTTATAAGAAACATATATACACAAATAAAAATTTAATGGAATATATTAACAACATTAATGGTAAGTTATTCAAAACAATAAATGAATAATTATTTTCACAATAATATTTGATAAATACGTAATTATAAATAATTTAATGGAATATATTAAAAAATGAATATAAAATAAAGGCAATTTTTGGCTTAAATAATTAGTTTCAAAAAATTGTTACAAAAAGATTGGTTTACAAATTAAATATTATTAAATTATATTTATATTTTTACCAAATATTTGGTAGTATATTATAGAAATGATTAGAAAAATGTCAAAAAGTAGGGGGAATAGGACAATAAGTGGTGTTCATTTATAAATTTTTAATAATTAAATTTTTTTGCAAAAAGGCTCATTTTCCAGCCAAAAAAAAGAGCCTATTTTCATGGTAAGTATAATTGCATTTTTAAACAGAAAAAATACAAAACCACTTCACTTTTTGGAGGTGGTTTTGATCCAATGGCTTAGATTCACCTAAAATTTGATCTAAAAATCCATATTAAATGGGAGCATCATGCCTCAACACCACATTGGGGCGTCATAGAAAAATTGATAAGCGAATAAGGCCCTTTATTGAATTTTTTCTTGGGGGGAAAGAGTCAAAGTGAGATGTCATATGATACTAGATGCTAATAATTTGAATCTAGATATTCTCAGGCTTACTTGGAGCAAGGAAGTAGTTACTGTTGGGAAACCGAATCCCCAAGACCCAGTAATGACGCGTACAGATTAGACAACAAAAATAAAAACCCTACGAAGCGGAATTAGGGTTTTACCACAACTCCCTGCGACACGAACGCTGGTTGAACTTGTTATAGCACGCCTTGCTATAAACCACGAATACTGCTCGATCGTACCTTACGATCTTCTACCGTATTCCCCACACGTCTAGAACATGAACCGAGTGTGGACTCTTTCATGATCTGTTTGCTCTCTCTAAGCCTGCCTCTATTTACTGAATAATAGAAAAAAACAACCCTCTGACCTAGAGAGCATAATGTGTATATGTAGGGTTACGATAGGGACCTAAGGAGTAATAAGTCTGGGCTCCCAGTGTAAATAAGAAAACCTAATCCCACCAGGATTCTATTTCTTATTTCACTAATTATAATTCACCCCACTACAGAATTATAATTGCACTCCCGTCCTTATCTCAATTATATTACGAGCTCCATGATATTAAATACTTATTAATCTCCTCACGTTAAGATTACAGATATCCGTTGATTAAAATAAATTACTAACAATCTCCCACTTAATCAACATCTTAACTTGAGACTATCCGCTTAACTTATTCGATATGTCTGATATAAATATCCACCTGCAGGGTTTAACATAATCGAAACTTATAAACTTACTCAAGGGGTATCATCAATCCCTACTGGGACGTGGATTCCATCAATAATTAATAGTTGTCATATACATAATGTTGTGACCCAACTCACCGAGACTATTGACCGTATAAAGATCTCACTCTTTAATGAATCAAAGTCAACAACATTAAATATACACCTCTAATAATTATTTTTGGATTAAGAGCATAAGCATTCATAATAACCATGAGGTTCCAATTGTCTTATAAAGTTAGTATAAAGACAATTACCTCAATTTGGTCCCAGTTCAATACACACAAAGTGTACTAGCACAATGAGTTAGAACTAGACCGTTCCCTGTAGTCAAGACAGACCTACTAAACATTGTACTACAGTCCTACCGATGGTGTGTCCAGTTCCATCTAAGACTGCGAACCATATTTTATATTTCACAAGAACTGATGATCTGATCTTCTGTGCGTAAGCCGAACTCTACACACCAGATCATCTACTTTGTAAAATAAAAGACACACATGCACAACATACAATAATATTATGCAAACATTGCCCATAAAAGATTCTCATCAAAAATGGATAAAACTGATTAATAAATAGCAATCAAATATTAATCCATTACACAAAAGCATAACTTTTAGTATAATTTTCTAACAAACTCCCACTAAGACTCAAAATCATGCTACCACGCATCTCACTTCCATTCTCTTTACGTGACTATCAAAAGTCTTAGCTTGTAAGCTATTCGTAAAAGGATCGGCCAGGTTGTTCGCCGATGCAATCTTGGTCACAGCAACATCACCTCTCTGTACGATCTCTCGAATCAGATGATACTTACGCTCCATGTGTTTGCCTTCTTATGAGTCAATGGCTCCTTAGAATTAGCAATTCCACCACTATTGTCACAATAGATGTAAAAGCTAATTGCACTAAAGGAATCACTTCTAGATCCATCAAGAAGTTTCTAAGCAAAAACGGCCTCTTTGGCTGCTTAAGAAGCTACCACATACCCGGCCTCCATGGTGGAATCAATCAATGCACGATTGCTTAATACTCCTCCAACTTATGGCTCCACCTCCTAAGGTAAACACATATCCCAAGGTAGACTTTCTGGAATCCTTATTTGACATAAAGTTTAAGTCAGTGTACCCATGAGGTATCAGACTATCTGACTGGAACACCAATATATGATCTCTAGTTCTTTTCAGATACTTGAGTATATGTTTCACTGCAGTCCAATGCTCTTACACTAGATTACACTGAAATCTACTAACCATGCTAACAGCAAAGCAAATATCAGGTCTAGTACACAGCATAGCATACATGAGGCTTCCTACTGCCAAGGCATAAGGAACTACCTTCATCTTCTCCATCTCCTCAGGTGTCTTGCGACACTGATCCTTGGATAGGTTGATTCCGTGTCTAAAAAGAGAAGAACCCTTTCTTGGAATCCTGCATGCTAAAACGAGCAAGGATCTCATCGATATAAGTAACTTATGACAAGCCCAACATCCTATACTTGCGATCTCACATAAGCTTAATCCCAAGGATGTGACCGGCTTCTTTCAAGTCTTTCATATCGAACAGGCTAGATAGTTACACCTTTATCGAAGACAACATTCCCACATCATTTCCGATTAGCAGAATATCATCTACGTATAGTACCAGGAATACCACCACTTTTCCGTTGCGGTTCTTGTACACACATGACTCTCCGGACATTGATCAAAACCAAGAAAACGTGATTGCTTGATCAAAACAGATATTTCAAGATTTAGATGCTTGCTTGAGTCCATGAATAGACTCCTTAAACTTGCATAACGTACGCTTTTGACCCTTTGCTATGAATCCATCTGATTCCATAATGTGGATGCGTTCATCCAAATTTTTTATTCAGGAATGCAGATTTCACAGCCTTTTGTCAAAAATCTGCATCTTTATCTTCTAATTCCTCATTGTAGTTGCAGGGTTCAGCATGTTGTTCTTCAGGGATCATATCATAAGATTCTCCCAAGAACGTATACCGATTGGGTAGGACAACAACCCTCCCACTACGATGAGGTACCAGTGTGTCAACAACTCTTTCTTGCAGTGTAACCTCCGGTTCTATTGGTGTTGAAGAAGTCTTTATTGGTCCCTCTCCTCTCAATTTCTTTAGAACAATCTTGCTTCTGGGCTTATGGTCTATTTCATAGTTCTTCACTAAGTATCGAGCATTGGTGCTAGCAATGATCTTCTGATTCTTAGGACTATAAAATAATCCACATTTCGTTCCTCTAATCTACCCCACAAACAGACAAACTTATATCATTGATTCCAATTTATCTGCGTTCCCATTTAGCAAATGTGCTGAACTACCCCAAATCCGAACATGCTGCAGACTAGGTTTGCGCCCAGTCTATAGTTCTGTGGGTGTAAATGGTACTGACTTAGATGGTACCAAGTTAAGAATGTTCATTACTGTTTCTAGTGCATGTCCCCAAAACGAAATTGGTAAATCTGAATAACTCATCATTGATCTCACCATATCTATAAGAGTCGTATTCCTTCTTTTTGCTAAACCATTTTGAGGTGGATACTTGGTGCTGAAAACTGGGATGTAATCCCTTCAGCTAACAAGTACTCCCTAAACTCTCCCAAGAGGTATTCGCCACCACGATCAGATCGCAGTGTCTTACGACATTTACCTAAATGCTTCACCGTTTTCGCCCTATACTCCTTGAATTTCTCAAAGCATTCGGACTTACGGTGCATTAAATAAATGTAAACATTGAGTAATTATCAATCAAAGTGATGAAATACTCAAAATCACCTCTTGCTTGGACATTCAAGGATCCACATAAATCAGAATGAACCAATTTCAATGGCTCTTTGGCTCTATAACCTTTTACTGATAAAAAATTCTTTTGGTCATCTTACCGTCTAAATAGGATTCACAGACTAGAAGTTCCTCAACTTCAAATGAACCTAAAGGTCCATCCTGACTAGTCTAAAAAACCTATTCAGACTAATGTGACCAAGGCATAAGTGCCAAAGATACATTTGGTTCAATTTAGAAGGCTCATTTCTCTTACATGGCATATCATTAGTGTTATTCAATTCATGCAGTTGTACTGTAGGAAATATAGGATTAATAAAGTAGAGATTATCCACTAATGAACCAGAATAGATAAAACGTTTATTTAACTTAATAACCACAAAGTTACTAAAATAAACCAAATATCCATCTTTAATCAACTTAGAAACTGAAACCAAGTCTCTTCTAAGTATGAGAACATAAAGATAATCTCTCAAAATTAAACTCCTATTATTATTAAAATTTAAAATAACATTTCCTACTACAACTGCTGCTATTCTCGTAGCATTTCCTATGTGTAGATAAATCTCTCCATTACTGAGTTTTCTGGTTTCCTGGAACCCATGCAATAAATTGCAAATATGATTAGTAGTTCACGTATCTACACACCAGGTACTGGCAGATGACACCACTAAACATGTTTCAACGACTTGCGAAAAGATGTATCTTGATTATTCACTTTATTGAGATAGAATAGACATTCATTCTTCCAGTGTTCTTGATGCTTGTAGTGAAAACACTTGTCCGCAGGCTTTTTCACTCTACCTTGAGGCGCATAAACTGCCTCCATAACCTTTTTTCTGAGACTTGTTCTGCTTCTTCTTGCCTTTCAGCTTAGAAGTAGAAACTTTCTCTGCCACTAACACTGATGGTGGTTTCTTCACAGCCGAAAGACCCTCAGCTGCTTGGAGTTCCTTAAGAAGTTTCGCCAAAGATAAATACATTTTGTTCATGTAATAGTTCAGGCGAAATTACTTAAAACTCTCAGACTGTAGTGAGTTAAGAACGAAATCGATCTGGGTTTCCCTATCAATTTCAGCTCCAAGAATCTCTAGTTCATTAAGAAGAGCTATCATCTTCAGAACATGATCCTTAATCGGGGTCCTTTTTATATGGGTGATACTCACCAATTTTTTTATAAAATTTTACTTTCTGTTCTGTGGCATTCTCATCAGGTCTAGGAGGGCACACCTCAGATAGCACAAAATTGTGCCCTTTAGCAATTAACACAATATCCAAGTTCCTTTTTCAGTCAATATAATTCGATCCAGTAAGTTTATTTTCTTTGAGAATAATGACAAGTGGATTGAAAAAATCCATTTTTGAATCTGAGAATCACATAACAACAATTATGAAGAGCAATAAAAACTTTGAATTTCATTTTAATATTGGTTCCCTCAACCATATGTTAAAAGAAAAACATTGGCAACCCTACACACCGTGAAGAGTATGCCTCGATAGGAAGGTCGTCTATTCTTCATCATTCGTGTAGATAGGCACAACCTTTTAATTTTACTATCTAGACACTATACCGTGCCAAGCAAAATTAAATAGCCATTATAGCTTCGGTCCTATAAATAATAATAGTGACTCAGATGGTGAGGATACTATTATTTACAGCTAAGTGTATACCATTACCTAGCCCCATGACCCATTGTTCCATTATGAATTACCTCAGATGGTGAAGTAATTCACACAACAATTATCATAGACCTATCCTTTAAGAAAGTTTGTACCGATGAGACCATAATTAATTTTGCCCGATGGGGGGGAAGGTTCTAAAACCATCACATAAAATTAATTACATCATCTACATACTAGTAATGGAGACCGTGGGATTTATAAAAAATAAACTCCCTCTCCCACTTAGTTATTTAAAAAAAAATTGTGAGGGTTATCAAAATTTTCGAGTTTGCAAAACCGTGATCTATGTCAAAGCCAATTATCACCATGTTGTCCCAATATGGTAAACTATCACATATGCCAACAATATGGAAACAAAAATAGTAAGGAAACACAAGATAAAGAATCCAGCTATTATGGTCAAAGATGCAATCCTTGAGTAATAAGGAATCCTTCCAAACTTGAAATCCTTAAGTAATAAGGAGTCCTTCCAAACTTGAAATCCTTAAGCAATCTTTCCAAACTTGAAATCCTTCAACTATACTTGTGTAGAAGGTTTAGATACTTTGAATCAATCAAGGAAACCAAAATCCAACCGTGCTTAAGCAAGAAAATTCGGATTTGACATATTCCCGCGTAAACTGCACAGCCTTCAGTATTTTGGCCATGTCTTCCTCATCCGATCTCCAAATGAAGTGATTCAACTTGGGTTGGATTCCAAATTCAATTATCTACAACTTTTGTGAAGAACAGATTTCCTAATTCCAACGTTTACTGGGTCGAAACAGCCCTGCAATCAGACCCTACGAATCTGGAAAAAATCTGTTGCAAGCCAAACAACTTGTATCTTTTGTATCTTCTATCTTCGATCTCCGAATAACCGTCGAATGCTATTACAATCGAAGAAACATACAAACATTGATTTTATGCCTCCATTGGAGTTCACATGGTACGTTAATTATTACAACCACGAAAAATAATCGTGGCATCCAATAAATAACACATGCTATGTTAATTATTACAACCACGAAAAATAATCGTAGTACCCAATAAATAACAATAACCACGAAAAAATTATCGTGGGATCCAATCACATAAAATCAACAAAAATCATGTGACCATAATAGTTGGGTAACACTATAACACGAATGGGCTATAGCGAGGAAATATGGCGAGGAAAATGAATTTCCTCGCTAAAAGTATATTATTTGCGAGGAAATTCAATTTCGTCGCCTTTTTTAGCGAGGAAACAAATTTCCTCGCCAAAAAGCCTTTTTTAGCGAGGAAAATAGTTTTCCTCGCAAAAAGGTTACATTTGGCGAGGAAAACAGATTTTCCTCGCTAAATGTAACCTTTTTGCGAGGAAATATTTTTCCTCGCCAAATGTAACTTTTTGATGAGAAAATATTTCATCGATTCATTTTTTTTATATATAAGTTATTATTAATTATATTTCTATGTATTTTGTAATATCACGACGGTATGACATAATAAACTATACCATTATGAAATTTATTAAAATAAAAAAGTGTTAAAAGGGAACAAATAGTTTTCATCACCAATCGCATTGAATTGGTGAAGAAACCTCGTATTTGTCACTTTTCTTATTCTAATTAGCAATGAAAGATATCTTGAAGTGTAGGTATCGATGATTTTTTCCATAATAGTGAAAAACTCAACAAGAGATAAAGTTAAAAATATCTTAAATTACTGATGTTGTATTTAAAATATCTAAAAGTTGGATCATCACAATTCTATTTTCAGAACATCTACATAAAAATGCACTATTTCACAAAAATACACTATTTCATATATATTGTGCATTCATGCTGTAATTTTTTTTCCCCTGTAAATAGTTTGTTGATTTTTATTTAAACCAACTTAAGTGATTGTAATGGCATTCCTTTATAACCAGATAAATATGTTAAGTATTAATTTCAAATGCAATTTTGTAAGTATCATGGATACTTTTATTTATACATATACATATTGTGTGTGTGTCTGTGTGTGTGTGTGTGAGAGAGAGAGAGAGAGAGAGAGAGAGAGGGGGCAATTTAAAATTTTAAAAATTTTATTAAAGATTAAAAAATTTAAAAAGTATGGTCTTTAGTGCTTTTAGGGTGATCTTATATGAATATTTATAAATTTTGTTCATATTATTATAGCGATGATGAAAAAAAATTATAAGTCTATAATACCCTTTGTATTTGGCAAAAAAGAAGGTCAAACTCCCTTCTAAAATTAGAAAATGAGGGTGATACTTCTTGTTATTCATAATCTGATATTAAAATATTAGTACTAAGTACAAAAAAAATTTACTCTGAAAATAACAATTAGTGGTTGAGATTCACTTTGATATATAGGGTCCCACACATCAAACTGAATCTCGACCACTAGTTGCTCTTTTCGAGGCACTCTGAGGTAAATTTTCTTTGTCCATAACTTTTCGTTGAAATATATCTCAAGCTTATGACGACAAAATTAATCTCATTCCATAAAAGTTAGGATTGTCCCATAAAAAATTGAGAATAATAACACATATTATTAGTTCTTCAAAAGTTGTTAGATAAAATTGTTTTGCGAGCAAAAAATTAACTTGTTCAAATAAAGTTTAGACACTATAAGATTACAAAAAGTAGAAAGGCCAAAATTAATGTTGAAAAATTTAATTGGAGCACTGAAAGAGATAACATATAAATAAAGTTTCACCAATTTCACAGAAAGTACAGTGTAGCGTGGTTGGTAGTTGCTTCGCGTCTTATGGGAGAGGTCCAAGGTTCGAGTACCAGGAGCTGCAAAAAGCGCGGAGAAAACTTCTGTTTTGGGATTCTTTTGTTTAGCGAGGAAAAAATTTCCTCGCCAATTGATAAATTCGTAGCCTATTTGATGACAAATGGTATTTGCGAGGAAAACCTTTAGCGAGGAATTTAAACGTTTAGCGAGGAAAAAATTCCTCGCAACACGTCAAATTAGGCGAGGAATTTATTTTCCTCGCTAATACTTTCTGCGACAGTGTTTTAGCGAGGAAAATTGGCGACAAAATTTTTCCTCGCTAATACATTTTGCGAGGAAATCAGGTGCTTCTGTGAGGAAACTAAATCCTCGCTATAGCCCTTTCGTGTTGTAGTGTAAGAACGCTGCAAAACAGAGTTAGCACAGTTCTACGTTCTACATTCTATAACCTACGGGCAACATGGCATGTTTAATCCATACGCGTGATTACAGCCTGCTCTGATACCACTGTTGGGAAACCGAATCCCCAAGACCCAGTAATGACGCGTACAGATTAGACAACAAAAATAAAAACCCTACGAAGCGGAATTAGGGTTTTACCACAACTCCCTGCGACACGAACGCTGGTTGAACTTGTTATAGCACGCCTTGCTATAAACCACGAATACTGCTCGATCGTACCTTACGATCTTCTACCGTATTCCCCACACGTCTAGAACATGAACCGAGTGTGGACTCTTTCATGATCTGTTTGCTCTCTCTAAGCATGCCTCTATTTACTGAATAATAGAAAAAAACAACCCTCTGACCTAGAGAGCATAACGTGTATATATAGGGTTACGATAGGGACCTAAGGAGTAATAAGTTTGGGCTCCCAGTGTAAATAAGAAAACCTAATCCCACCAGGATTCTATTTCTTATTTCACTAATTATAATTCACCCCACTACAGAATTATAATTGCACTCCCATCCTTATCTCAATTATATTACGAGCTCCATGATATTAAATACTTATTAATCTCCTCACGTTAAGATTACAGATACCCGTTGATTAAAATAAATTACTAACAGTTACCATTCTCTCTGATGCCATTTACAAGATTGTCTGCTTTTCCTCCAGTCATCGCATTTCTTTTATCTGCACATTAATCATCTATTAATTGTTAATTATGGGTCTTCATTTTGATCATTATTGTTGGAATAATGGAGAACTGTAGAGATACTCTGCTGTACCGTCAAAGGTCCATTTGATAAAGAAGAAATACCATCCTGCAAAAGTCTTTTTTGTGTCCTCTCAACTGGATATCCTACTATGGTGACTGAAATTCCCGTAGCTTGTGCCGCATGCTGGTTCTTCATATTCGATGAATTGCCCCAATTATTTTATATATATATATATATATATATATATAAATTTGTAACTCCTTTGTTTTGCTATCTGCAGCAAGAAAATTGTGTAGAATGCTCTCTTCTGATTGTTAGATACGAAAGGTGAACGGTGAGGAGATAGTTGGAGAGATGGTTCAGAAAATGGATTGAGTAAATGTATTTAAAGGGAAAGATAATTTAGTGGACCTTAGCTTTTTTATTTTTTGGGTCGTAGCTAGCATGAGTCATCTATGCCTCATCAACATCAGTAAAGGCACGAGATTTGGAGAAAAGTTATTTAAAGAAAGATTGATAGGGAAGAAAAGCGGAGTTATCCTTGCTCATGCGTTTCCCTTATGCAATTGGTCAATTGAAGTAAAATAAGTCTAATTAGTTGGGTCAGTATATCAACCATTCGATTGATAGGATTCATTCCTAGAAAGGAGGACATTTGCCTGCCTGCCTGCCTGCTTGCTTGCTTTGTAGACTTGAATGCTGACTCTGTGCGGAGGTGTGAATCAAGCTTTTTGAGCTGGCACTTTATCTTTCTGATTCCATCACTTTCTATCTCACAGTGCTACTACAATCAAATGGGATAGGCACATGCTTACACCAAACTTGTCTCGTACAATTAATAAACAACATTTTCTAGAAGGGATCACACCCAAATGATGCCATTGCCAAGCTCATAGGGATCCATGTTCATGGAGTGATATCCCTCTCCCGCTTTTTTTTTTTTTTTGTAGGGGGAGAAAAACTGCAATCTTGGTATCTTTAAAAAATGGATTACGGCGTAGGTGCACTCATTTAGTAGAAAACAACCCAAAAAGTCAAACTCAATTTTTCCATGACCAAAAGTGAATTTCAGTAAAATTCCATCGTTTAGGCCTTCAAAAGTTGAAGATCAGTGTTTAGGAATGGTTTGTTGTGTTATTTCTTAGTTTTCCAATTTAAGCTAGGTTTTGGGGGAGAATTTTTCCTTTCTAGTTTCCAGAGTTTTCACCAGTTTTGAGGAATTTTTTTTTTTTTGCATTATCATAAATGCTAGTTTGCTAGCAAGAATTTAATATCTCAAGTTGTTTCCTAGTTTCATTCGGTCAACATTTGATGAATGATGTTTCGGAGATTTTCAATTTCTACGTACATTTTCTTAGTGAAGAGGAAAAAGAAATCATTTTTGTATTTGAATTTGAAATCAATTGTTACTTAATTGGATAGCCAAAGGAACTGCTAGTCTGAAATCCAAAATGTGATAGGCAACGAAACCAACCAAATGCTTTCTACCGGATTACCATCCTTTTGGAATTCCCTTCTAATTTTTTATCTTGTCCTGGTGTCTTAAGGGAAGCTTCCGTGCTTTTCAATGGTCAATCAAAGAATGATAGATACCTGTCTAGTCATGCCTAATTTCATTTTTAGTGGAAGAGATAATCTCCAAATCATTGCCTCCTCATCAGCATCATTGCCTCCTCATCAGCACATTTTTCACAAGCGGTTGAATATATAGCTTTTCAGCTCCTCTATTATATGCAAATGAAATTGTTACTTTGATTTGGTTAGTGTTTATCGGTCAAATATGACATTCCAACCGTTGTGACACAGATTCAAGTCACAAGAAAAAGATTTCCAACTTGAAACTTCTTTCGATATCTAAGAATATTTTGTACTAATTGGATCTTTCAATTCTCCACGTAAAGTTAGGGTGAGCAGTGGAGTACATGTTGCCCCATTGTAAAATTTACGCTGAACCCTTACAATGGTTAAGGACTTAAGGTTTTCTTGAGTTGAGTGCACTCCAAAACCATGTAAAGAACGAAACATACCCTTTGAAATGATGGGATTAATAATATTTCGTTGGCAAGGTTGAGCTCTTCTTTTGGAAGCAGAAAGGGTAGGAGTGGCGGGACAATAGGGCCCAAGACATACTCGGCAACGGAGTACCTCACATGGGGATCTAAAAGTGGCGGGGTGGAGCCAGAATTTCTGGATAGAGTCACATTTGGCAATGATAAAAGGGCGAATCTGGTGATTTTAGTGGGAGTCTTTGGGACAAATTTTTCGAATAATAGTGGAGTCAAATGTGTTTGGAAATCAATAACGACCTAATATCCAAAGTTTGTCCACCTCAGTGGGATCACTTGACCTCACACCACAAACTCTAGCTCCGGCCACCCTTGGTAGGCGCTGCTGTCCTACTAATCACCGACTACATGGGACTAACCTCCTGTGGCAAACCTTTGAGCTCAGCTTTAGATCTATATGTTCAGTTTTGGTTATTCAACACACAAAGCTGTACTAGGCTTGTAAACAATATTGTGGGTTTTCATGTGGTAGAAACCATCTCCTCAGACTGTGTTTTGGGCTTTTGGCAATTTTTTTATTCCTAACGTTGCTTATGTATTACTAGTTAGGCTTCGTTGGGTGTGATAAAAAAATTCTGACTTCTGATATCTTCAAATCTCAGACAGGTTTGTTTCAAACCAGCTCAAACTTCAGAAATTGTAGCGTTAGATATGAGTCAGTTGTGCACTTTCATTGGCACATTTTCGGTAACTCGAGTCTTTATCCGATCTTGATTCTGCTAGTACCTGCACATTGTCGCACTTTTCACTTCCATTCTGTGCATATTTTACATCATCTTTTGAGCTCTTCATTATCGTATTTGGTTTTTTCCAATTTCATTTCCATAGCAAAGCACAAATTCTGAATCCAGAAAATAGCTAGGTTTTTGTTTGGCACTTTGCTCAATGAGTCAAAAACAAAAATTGATTCAAAACAACTCTTCTGGTCTTACATATGGAAACCATCTCAATATTAGCAAGGAATTTTTCCGATGACAGGATATTAGCAAGGAATTGATTATTGGATGCTCTGCTGATAAACAAACAAAATGGTTAGATGCTCTGTGGATAACAAATTTCTGGTTCGCAGATGATCAGAAGAAGCATCTTTCCATTATCTGGCAAATACAACATTCTGAGAAAAGACACTGCTGCCCAGGAACCATTTGTTTCGTATTCAGGAAATGATTCCGTATCAGCAAACTCATGATCCTGATTTTGTCAAAAAGCACAAATGATATAACTCATCATTACATTAGCTTTACTTTGGGGAGAGTAACCCAATTTACAATATTTGTACAGAATAGTAACTCCAGAATTCTTGTATTACAGTTCCTTTCCTTTTAATTCAAGTACGTCTAGTGTTAGCTTATGAGTGGATTTGCCAGGCATTGAGCTGGAGAGATTGCCTGCTGAAGATGTTTGAAAGTTTTTGGATAATTCAGGAATCCCATAAACCAGAAATCAAAATTATCCACGGTAACAATTTCCATGTACTTCCGTGATGGTCTCTTCACATTTTCGCTTTCATTGGCCTTCAATATTTTCTCTATTGGGATCAGCACCTGCATAGAGTAGAGAGTGGTTAGGTATTTTGCGCTTGATCCTTCCTTCTGTGATGTTGATTGGATATGGACGAAAGAATAATTGTGTATATCAACTCACCTTGTAACGAATTCTAACGGAATCGCCAGTTGGAGTAGAGAATTTGATAGATCTCTCACTGCAAAAGGCAACCTTGAGGGTGGAGATAAAGAGGAGGCCTGCTATAGGGCCTGCTGTAGTTGATAAATAGCATTGGGAAGCCTTTAGCAGCTTCTCTCCTTCTTCAACACTAAAGTGGTGCTTGAAAATCTTTTCTATCCCACCTGCTTTAAGAATTTTAGCCCCCAAGCTCAGTTTCCCTTTCACAGTTTCAGTGATCTTGGGCCCTAATCTCACTGCAATTTTCAGACAACAGAATTAGACCCGGGACAATTTGTCCTGTTTAATACGACTACACACACACACACACACACACACACACACACACATATATATATATACATACATACATATCGTTTGGGATTTAGATATTAGCATACTCAATTTGCAAGGAAACAGTTACCGTGCTCTCGGATGCCATTTGCAAGACTTTCTGCTTTTCCTCCAGGTTTGTTCATCCTATCTACTCTATCTGCACATCAATCACAATCGCTTACTAAGCTTGGGTCTCAACGTTAATCACTTAAATGGCGAAATAGAAATAGTTCATTGGATAGCTGGATATACTTACTGTGTTTCAGCATCAAACATCCATTTGAAGAAGAGGGAATATGATATTGGTCCTGCAAAAGTCTGTTCGGCATTGAGGTGGCTTGAATTCCCATAACTTGTGCCAGAATCCGGTTGTTCATTTTTGATGAATTTCTACGATGTGATTCAGATTTCACTCCTTGAAATCTCCAAAAAGCCACTTGTGTGATGAATTAATTTTCCTCTTAACTATCAGGTATGAAGGTCTGAGGAAATGCTTAGAGCAAGTGATGTTTCAAACAACTGATTCAGCAAATTTTTATATAGAGAGAGAGAGAAAGGTAAGTAGGCTGATTAGCTTTTAGGTGGATGAGTCATCTATGCCTCATCAACATGAATGCACATGCATTGTTGGGAAGGTGGTGTGTCTGATTTCTTTTCAGAAAGATATTGCAAAAAATAAAAATAAAAATCAAGTCTTCTTTTGTAAAGATTTCATATCATATCTCATAGAGAAACGGGGGATTATAGTATAGTATATATTACCCTTTGGCAATTGGTTATTTTGGTAGTAAAATAGTACTAGTATACTAATTAGTTGGGTCAGGAATTCAATCATTCAAGGTGGACTTCTTTGCCTGCTTTGCTATTGATGACTATGAATTAAGCTTTTTGAGCTGGCATTTCGGCTTTCTGATGCCAGCCATTTCCTCGCTCGTAGTCGTAGTGCTACAACAAAGCAAAGGTTAAAAAGGCATTGCTCGGATCAACTTGTTAACTAAGGCAAACAAGAACAAACAAACAAAAACAAAAATAAAAATAAAAATTTGTGCCGGGATGGGAAGAGGCAATTCTTTTTAATTTCTTATGGAAAAATTATTCCCATGATTTAAATCCATGGTTGAATGACAAAGACGGATGGCTTGAGTGAGTAATTAAATGACAATATGACATGACATCTATGAAAGATTGTACGTAGACTAGTCACTATCCCATTGGACTTGGACATACCTCCGAAATCCGTTGAAAATTGTTAGGTTAGGGATCTCAATGAAATATGAGGGGGTGTTTGGGAGGTGCATTATTGCATTTTTCCATTCTCATTACTACATTTTGGTTGTTTGGCTACTCCATTCTCAAAACTCATTTCTCAAAACCCATTCTTTGATTTTGACAAAAGAAGCAAAAACTGAGAATGAGCTCCTGAGCTCCTTTTCAATTACCAAAATACCCACTTCTCCTCTCTTTATTTTACCAGTTTTACATCTTTTAACACAATAAAAGGCCAAGGGTAATCTGGTAAAAAATTAATCCATAATTCATTTTCATCATTCATCTATCAAACACTACTACGGTCCAAAATATATTCTGTACATATCTCCCAAACACTCATTAATATTCCAAAACACATTCTGACTAAATCTAAAAGCCAAAAAGTTGAAAATGAAAAACCAAAAAGTAAGCTCCCAAACAACCCTCGAAAGCCTCACTATCATTTCTGAGTTGAGGTATTTCTCAAATAAATGACTACATTGGATCAAGTGGGTCACTTAACTTCTTTATTTATTTATTTTTTTGGTAATTCGTTAATTATAATCTATTCTATCTAGGAGGCATCAACTGCAATCCACTTCATACCTTCAAAATTCATTCATTTTGTGGATTTGCCCACAAATTATAATTAAATTACCCTACCATCTTACTAAAATTTCATTTCTACCACCTTTTAATCCTAGTATGATTTTGGCAATCTAGACAGTGGATAATAGACAAATAATCAGTGTTCTAAATACCGTACTGGCCAAGGTACCGATTTTTCTACTGGTACCAGTCAAATACCGGATACCGTTTCGGATTTACCGCAACTACAATATATATAATAATTATATATGATCTGTGTGGACAGATTTACCGCTTTTTTTAAACTAGAATTTGTTTTTTTTTTTTAAACGGTTTTTTTTTTTTTGGGGGGGGGGGGGGGGGGGGGGGGGGGTTAATTTGATGTCGCTCCAGAAAAAAACAGAAAAAAAAATTCGGTATTCATAACTATGTAAATAATAAAAAAAAGTTGGAGTTTTTATACAAAAATTTTGTATATGTCATATGTTCACAGATATTCTATGCACTTATTTATTACTACCAATAATAAGCCACACATATTCTATGCACTTATTTATTGGAGTACTACTAATGATGATGTCGTATTCTCTATCTTCTTGTTCACTCTAAACTTATGTGTAGGGAAAACAAAGTGGAACCAAGAAGTAATGCCATGATCATTAAAGCAGTTAAACTAGGGGCATGGGCATGTTTCCTGACGTTTGCACTAAACCTTAAAGAGACGAGGTGTGGTTTAAGTACAACACAGTCCCAACTATTTTCCACTCTAATCAAACCAATTAAAACAAACTGCAGAGAAAATTTATGAAAATAATGTCACAAAGTAGTGGCCTGTCCCTCTTAAACAAAGAACCCCTCAACATGTGCAGCGCAATGGAAGAACATAAAGCTCTGATACGCATCAACTTTGGCAACATCTTAGGATAGATATCATGCCTTGTACGATGAACAAGGATCAAGTGGACAAAGAACCCTCCATGAGTATGGCATCGATGGCTTTTTCAAGTATGATCCCAAAGCAACTTCCAATTTTTGTATTTTCATCTGCACGTGAGATTTTGATAACCCGAAAGCGGTCCCACCAACCATTGCCTTAGGTCGAATGTCCGCATCATACATCGATGCCCCTAACACATCCATTTTGTCTGAGCTTTCACTTGCAGGGAGGATGGCTCAAAGGATTTTTGCTCGTAGAGGGAGTTGAACGAGACATTTGTGCTCATAAGGAACTTATCCCATCCTTAACACTTGAGCTAACCCTTGGGGTTATCGGGACTTGAGGTTTCTCTTGAAATCAAGGATTTACTTCATTTGGTGCACATTCTGCTAACCGACTGAACATGCATAGAAGGAAGGAGTCTGCAACCAGGTGAACGAACATTTCAACAAGACCTGGAATGTGGTGATGACAAAGTTAAAGGCCGATTATTTCAGCAGTCCATTGGTAACTCTTTCGACTGAAATCTTGGGCTTCTTACAAATATACCTTGTGCAGACAGATGCATCAGTAAGTCGAGGAATTAGGAAAATGTTCCATTGTTCCCTAGCTGTTTGCTCACTTTAAACTATTAAATTGGGTGCTACTTTCAAATTGGGTAGTGATTTTCAAACTCCCCTTTTTTATAACTACACTCCATTTTTGTCTTCTTGTAATGTGAATTTACAATGTTGCCCTTCCAAGTGTGAAAAATTATACACATGAAAGTTTAATTTTGTAAATTCATATCATAAGAGGACAAAAAAGGGAGTGTGGTTATAAATAAGGGGAGTGTGAAAATCAATTACCTTCAAATTCTGCGATTACTGATCACTCTAAAATCATCAGTTGATGGTAATGTCAACCCTCTAAATATCTGCATTAGTTGGCCCAACGGAACACATGTTAGGCGTGAAAAAGCATTAAAAAAAATGTCATTTCCTCGTACGGTTTCTCCTTCTTTCTTCCATCGGAGGCTTCCACCGTAACCACACTCATTCGTTGTCCCCATTCTCCCCCATCGTACTTAAGGAACCTTCCCCTCCACCGTAACCAACACCAGTACACCGAAAAGAACTGTCCCAATCTCCATCACTTTTAAGTTTTAACACATTCATTCTACATAAAAGTGCACTACATGGTACAAAAACAGAAGAACTATGATGTGAAGTCGTCCCACACTGCAAAGTGGAAGCCAGAAACATAAAATAAAATAATCATAAAGCCAACACTTGAGGTTGAAAAGGAGGACTTTGCATGAAAAAAAAAAACTAACTCTGAAAGGTTATAACGTTAAGAACTAATATCAAATGGGCCTTATTAAGAGGAACTTGCTCTGCCATTGGCTTCCAACATGATGGGGAAGTTGATTATCAGTGTGTTTGTGTTCACATGGATGCAAGCTTGTGAGAGAGAGAGAGAGAGAGAGAGAGAGAGAGAGAGAGAGAGAGAGAGAGAGTGTGTGTGCGTGTGTGTGTGCGCGTGCAAGTATATATGTCTCACAGAGAGAGAGAGAGAGAGAGAGAGAGAGAGAGAGTACCTTTATATAAAATCTCTCCTAGAACGGTAACATGAAATTCGAAGACAGAGATGTAATCACATCAACCACTTTCTCCATCTGCATTGCGCGACTGCCCTTCACCAAGACAACATCATTATGGTTCAACCTTTTGACTATTTCAGGCACAATGGTTTCTGAATTGTCGGCATGTAAGACGTGCCTCTCTTTGACTAGATCCAAATTCTCAGCTGCTGCAAGAAATCTCTTCCCAACAAGGGCAACTATATCAAAACCAGCACTGCAACAATACCTTAACGTCATCTCATGAGACTCTATTTCTGTCGGACCAAGTTCTAACATGTCCCCGAGTATTGCAACTCTTTTACCTTTGCAGCTAATTCCTTTCAGCGTGTCAAAAGCAGCTTTGGTGCTAACAGGATTGGCATTGTAAACATCATTGATTACTTGGATACCATTTGCAGCAACTTCAAGCTCTAATCTCATGTGAACGGAATGAAATCTTTCCAAGCGTTTCCCGACTTGAGGAAGAGGAACTCCCAACACAGTTGCAACAGCTGCTGCTGCACACGCACTCATAGCCAAATGCAGACCAGGACTGGAGATCACAAACTTCACCCTAAATCCAACAAGTTGCAAATATATTAGGTGAAGAGTAATTCAAATAGTTCTTGAGACAAAATTAAGAAAGTGGGATAAACATACTGTGGAAAACTCCCAATAGCTCAAACATAATATGCTTCGGGATATTACAAAGTTTCAAAAAGGATTTATGTTCGAGATCCTTGAGAAGAGAAATGAAGTTTGAAAGGCAATCGAACAATGAGTAATCACTGAGAATTTCAGTAAATCTAGCAAGGTAAGAAGTTTGGAGAGGTGTTTCTTTTGGGGGTTTTTTTCTTTTGGTGTCATGGCAGGCTCGCCGGTGTGTTCAGGTGCCTCCTACAAGGGCTCCTCATGCTCCGTTGTTGTGATGCCTCGTGCTTTGGATCCCTTTATGCCTTGTTCCTTTTGCAACTTAAAAAGAATTTTTCAAAATATACCCCCTAGATTCCTCCTAGATTTCCCCTACTTTTACTATTTCTCTCTCTATCTCTCTCCACTCATTACCCCTACAATTTTTCAAAAAAAATTTCAAATTCCAAACCAAACAAAGCATTAATTTTTGTAATTTGTTTCCAAAGATTAATAAAATCCGTTTTTGCTGTTCAAAAAAAAAAAAAAAAACATGGAGAAAATTTTATTTGGTGCAAACAAGGAGATTCAAGTCCATAATTTAACTAATGGGAAGACAAGTGGAAAGGTGCTAGTATTTATAATTATTGATGCAGGTAAGGTTCCAAAGAGTGGGGAATTGGTGCCCAATGCAGGTATGAGCGTACACCTCAAATCTTCAGTCTCAAAGGAGTCTAGACACTTTACCAATTCTCTCAGTCACAAATTCGACAAAGATGAAGAAGCTTAAGGGAAATGTGCATTCAATTTCCTTTGCACATTCAGTTTTTACAGCAACATATTCAGATGATAATTTTGTTCAAGGGTACTTACGTCTCATTATTTCTCTCTAAAACAACTCGAACGCCAAGACCTCCATTTGTACTTTCAGCCAAAACCAACCGAACATTGCTATCCATTCTCTGACCAAAGAGGACCTGCAGCCACCTAAAAACTTCATGAGCAATTGAACACTTGGGGTTTTGGTAGAGTTGGGGAAGGGAAAAAATAAGAACAGGAAAAAAAGACAGGAATAAGCCTACTTTCGGATTAGTAAGAGGGAGGTAATTTTCACATAATTAAAAGTACTCCAAATAAAAAAGTACGCCCTGTTCTAGGAGGGAGAACTGGTATTGATTTCAAAAAGTGGCTACCCTCAAGTTAGAACCCGCAACCTCAAAGTCAGAAGGTTGAGTTTCAACCATTAGACCAGCAGCCTATATATAGTTCAAACTTCAAACTAGTCCAGGATTAAATAATTACCCCAATGCACGATTCCCTACACCGAGAGGCAAAAGCAAGCTACGTGACCAAAACCAGGAGACCACCAGTTTCCAGCATGGGTAACGTTACAACTATTGTGCGGAAGCCGAATAAACAAATGGTGATTATGAATATCAAATTGAAGAACAAAAACAGATGTGCAAAGCAAACCAAAATAATCAAACCAAACGAGAGAGAAATCAAACAAAAGAGAGAGAGACACACAGATTTATGTTGTTCAGCTTTACTTTGGGATGTATACTCCATGGGTAATCAATCAATGGCTTCCACTAGAACAATGGCAAACAGATGCTCAACGAGCTACAAAGAAGAAGTTCTGCAGAAACCCTTCCACCCAAATCTCACCAAAGGCAAACAAAGGCAAAAGTCTCTCAAACCCTAAACCAAAACCCCAATATTTGCTCTCACAACAATAAAGAGGCTACATAACAAGTATTTATAGATAAAGACAAGTTGCCTACCAAAAGGAAACCTAATTGGGTTAGGAAACCTCCCAAAACCCCTAAAAACAGATCTGTCCCACGTAATCTCACCCGGGCAGGATTGCTTTCCGCCTGGACAGAAAATTCAGAGAACAGGCTGATTTCAGGATGTCCAGGCCGCCCGGGCTGGATTGGTTTTCGCCCGGGCAGAATTTTCAGAGAACCAAAATTTGAGCCAAATACTTCAACAACCTAACAAAATTACACAAGATCATGCATCCTCTGATGGACTCTGCCATATGTTTGGGAAAAGTTGTTATCCCACTTCTGCTCTATACCAAAACAACCACTACCTTCTCCAATTTCCAAAGATTCATTTTTCTCTCTTATCTGGTTCGATAGCAATATCTAACTTAGAGCTTTATATCTTAGTTTTTGTGGTGGCCTCGGTTACCGTCTCGGTAACCAGGCCAAGTGGTTTGAACCGATGCCTCATGGGGTTTTTGTCCAGCAACTTAGTAAAAGCTAATGATCCCGACATACTGTTCAGTTTATCGCTCGGTGGCAAGCCTTCTGTACCTGCTTCAGTAATTGTCAAACAGCATGCAGTGTATTTGTTTGGATGTTCCCGAAGACGCCTAAGAGAGGTTGTTACACCAGATGGGACCCACGAGGGTTTATGTGGCAAATGTAATCATTGGGATCAGATCTAGCCATGTGCTCCGTAACCGCTTTGTTCCATTCGTTGTATATGACGTCACCCGAGGCGGTTACCCGAGCGTACCCTCCACGCGCTAGCTTGGAGGCTAAGTAAACCTAGGTCTATAAATACAAATGGATACTCACCTGGAGAGGTATGCATTCAACCCTAATCCTAGACCTAAATTCCTCTACTGAGATCTAACTTGATTGTCGGAGGGTCACTGGGCTGCTCAAGCCCTAGTGACTTGTTGTAGGTCCAGAAGCAGGAGCGCGGAGCTGCGAAGGAAGGAACCTAGCCTGAACCATGGTCAAGGTCCTGACAAATTGAACCCCTACAGTTTTTAAGACATTTCGTGCAATTATCTCATGAAAATGGTCATTTAACGAAACAAGATCCCCTCGTGAATCATAATAACCACTGAGTAAGGAACTAGTGTAAAACTTTGAAAGCTGAAATTGGCAGCTTCTATGGACTTACATATGATATGACATCGACAACCTATGTCATGTCAACTGCCTTTAAGAACGAGAGAGACGCTTAAGGCATCAAACACTTTTCTCAAATTGGACAGGTGATACAAGTAGAATATATCCTCAGACAGCTGCCTTCATTCCACAACCAAAATCAATGACAATCATTTAGCTAAGTTTTAGATTAAACAATTTCATTCGTCCAACTGCGAGATATAAAGAGCTATAACCTTAGTAGCAAGATCCTTCTAAAATGGGTGCGCTCCCTAGACGGGAGATCGAATCGGCGCTCCCAAGATGGGAGCTTGACGGGAGCTCGCTCCTAACTAAGGTGGGAGCTTATTTGGCCGTTAAGACAGTTATTCTCTTACTTTTAAGGGAGTTATGCCATTGTGGAAATAAGAATATGAGAATTGTATTAGTCAAGAAGTTTTACAAATTGAGAATATATAACTTCCAATAATTACACTTTAAGGTCGTCAGTAAGTATCACTTTTCTTTTATTGGTTAAGTATTTAAAGATATTTTATATATATATTTTTATATAATCCATATACGCTTGGGAGCTCCCAACCTTAGTAGCTTCTAGGTGCCTCCGCTCCCCCACAACCACTCCCGCTTCATGCTACAACTAAGGCTATAAATCATGAGGATTCATTCAAATTCATGATGAATTAAAATCAAGAATCAGAAACAACTACTAATATGGACTCACCCTTTGAACTCCAGCTGGGATAGGGAGGCTCATAACAAGAGGATCATCGGCATTCAGAACACACACATCCCCAGGCTTTGCTTCCCTTAGGATCTCCCCTTTCGCCGTCGAAACCTCCTCTAAACTCCCGAAATTCTCCAAATGCGAAGCACCCACATTCAGAATCACCCTTACGGACGGCCTGCACGTCCTCGCGAGCTCCAAAATCTCTCCTTTCTCACTCATCCCCAGCTCCAAAACCACGATCTCCGTATTCCTAGGAATCCCTATCAAAGACAAAGCAACCCCGATTCGATTATTCCAATTCCCACAACTCTGGTGAACGGACCCAAGTCGTTCAAGTGCCAATGCCATCATTGTTCTTGTTGTGGTCTTGCCTACACTACCCGTTACCCCTATCAAACAACCATGAAACCTATTCCTAGCATAACTACCCATCTTCTCCAACCAAATTACGGTATTACCTTCAACTTGAACAAAGCCCTTGTCCCAATTTTTACAAACCCAGTTACCAATGACTCCAACACAGCCCTTGGAGGACAAATCTGGGGTAATAAAATCGTGGGCATCGAATCTTTCGCCGGTTATGGCGAAGAACCATTGGCCGGGTTGGAGGGTTCTGGTGTCTGTGGAAATGGTTCCTGGAGGACCCCATTTGATGATTCTGCCATTGACGGCGTCTGATATCTCGGAGACGGTCCAAGGTGGAGGAGGAGGATTTGAAGGGGGGATTTGGGTTTTGAGTTTGGTGGATACAAGAAAAACTTGAGGAGGAGGAGGAGGAGGGTGGAAGAGGATAGAGAGTAATTTGGTGGATGTGGAAGGACGAGAGTTTCTTCCAAAGAGGTGTAATTCGGTGGTGGTGGGGAGTGGTAGTGGGTGAGGAAAGGAGTGGATTGTTGTTGCTACTGATGTATTCATGTTGGTTCTTTTACAGCTCGGCTACGTTGGCGAGAAAAGAAAAGAGGAGAAAAGAACGGGTGCGGTTTACCTTTGTATCGAGAAAAGAAAAGGAGTGTAGTTTCTCATTCCCACTATCTGCTGCCCCTCAGACACAGCAGCAACCAGCTGCCCCTCAATGCGTCACCGTTTCAAGGAAAAGGAAGACACCATCTCATGCCTTTAACCCTTGTTTGGCTGCCAAACCATTTGATGATTTTGTGGGGCCACTTTCGGGTCCCAAAAAAATTATTCAAAGCGCAAGTTACCCTCAAAATATTTATCTTTGGATTCTTATAAAAAAATTAGCTCAATCCAATAGCCATAAGACTTTTTTCAGCATTCGTAAGGGCCCTAAAAATTCTGAAAAAGCAATCTGTTACCGACCAAACACTCAAATAAAGATTATTGATTGATTGATTTTGTGGGGCCCATTTTGGGTGCCACAAAAATGATTCAAATCGCTCATTAGTTTTAAAATATTTTTCATTGATTCCTCGAAAAAAATTAGCTCAATTCAATTGGTAAAACTTTTTTCATAATTCATAGGGCCCCATACGAATGCTAAAAAAGCCGTTAGCACAATATTTCTGGCATCTGAACGGAGCCTTAGGGATATCGGATTGAGCTAATTTTTTACAAGCATCCATAGCAAAATATTTTAAGCATAACTTGAGGTTTGAATCATTTTTCTAGGATCCAAATCGTTATGAAACAGCTTTACTAGCTATATCGAATTGAGCTACAATAATTTTTTTTCATGGAACCAATGAAAAAGTATTTTAAAACTAATGAGCAGTTTGAAATAATTTTGTGGTGCCTGATATGGGCCCTAGAAAAGTAATTAATCAATAATCTAAAAATGAGTGTTTGATCGTTAATCTATGGCTTTTTTCAGTATGTATAGGGCTCCTATAAATGATGAAAAGTTATTACGAATATTAGATTGAACTAATTTTTTACTAGAACCCATAAAAATATTTTAAGAATAACTTGTACTTTGAATAATTTTTTTGGGACTCAAAATGAGCTCCACTAGATCGATCATCAAATGGTGTGGCAGCCAAACAAGTGTTAAAGCCCCAAGGCATGAGATGGTGCCTTTCTTTTCTTTGAAACGGGGACGCATTGAGGGTCCTTGAGGGGCAGCTGGTTGCTGCTATGCCTAAGGGCAGCAGCCCCCGGGTCCATCTTATTTGGATGAACAAAATATAAGTGAGAAAAAAAAAGAAAAGAGAATGTCATTGGATTTTTACGAATATAACCTTTTCTTTCATTTATCTTCTATTTTGAAATTGCAGAAGACTTGACGACAACACAAGTGCACTGCCACCACCGAACCTGATCGGATTCTCCTCCAGATAAATGCCACCACCAAACTCTATAGGATTCTTCTATCAGTTCATCTCACTCTCATCAAATTTTAATTCTTCTACTTTAGAACTCGATCGGCACCAGAAACAGCCCTAGATCGGAAACTTCATTTTCCCTCATAGTACACGGTGGGGCGGTAGCAGTGAGGGGAGTAGCGTAAGAGGGTAAAACTAGAAACTTCACTCATGCAGCTCTCTTTCTCACAGAATCTCACAAAAATGGTGAAAACAAAATGGGGGTTGTAAGGGGTTCGGCTCGCTCACGATCTCTCACCCTCTCCCACCTTTTGGTCATCCAAACATGAGAGAGTCCCCTTTCTCTCAGTTTCTTTCTTTTCTCCTGAACTCTCTCCAACCAAACGAGCACTTATGGATTCATTCATGCAAAGAATAGATGGTAATGTATCAGTCAAGTTCGACTACATGGATGTATCAACAAAAAAGCCTCTTTCTTAGGTTCTGTTTGGAACCATATAGGGAAATAAAAGAAAGGAAAAGAAAAGAAAATGGGCAAAAAATAAGAGAAAAATAGAAGGAAAAATTTACTATTCACTCAACTAGAGATTTTTACCCCTATTTTCTTCTCCCTTTCTCTTCCAACCAAACAATAGAAGCGAAATTTCTTTAATTTTTCTTTCTTTTCCTTAAGTTCCAAACAGATCCCTAATTTAATTTATTGTTCAACACTCTAGTCTCTGTTTGAGTTCAGGAAAGAAAGAGAAAAAGAAAGAGGAAATGACCACTGCTATTTGCAACCACTAATTTGTTAAATACAACCTTCTTAAAACTCAAAAAAATTCGTATGAAAATGCCATCATTGTCATGCCTTCGATTTTCAACATAAATGATAATCCATTTCAATAATCAATCTCTGCATAATATAGATAATACCCAAAAGAGAGTTTCCCAAACGATCACTAACAAACCAAGTCCCCGAGTTTAGAGATTTTACAACATTGGCACTACGGCCCAAATTTCATAATTAGTCAAAGACGACAAATTTTGAGGTTAATAATATCCTAAGTTAAAAGAGTTCAAATGAATTTATGATTACATCTTTTCAAAAAGATCGTACAGAGGATGATGGAACGACTTCTTAATGACGGCTTTCAAAGTTGTGAAGCCAAGCATGCACACCATGCACTCCGCGTCAAGATCCTTGGGATGCACCTAAAAATGATAGGTTGAGCTACACTAGCCCAGTAGAAAATTCTATACACAAGTTATATGTAAATGCGATGAAACATGCAATAAGAGTGAATGATTTCCAATAAACGAACAACAGATACAAAGGAATATCACAAAGAACCGACGGACTACAACTACGGGGTTCTATACGTCTTATAGTTATCCCTAACCATTTATACATCAAACTAGAAGTAGCGTTAAACACACATCAATCAAAATATCCAATGACAATTTCTCAAACCAATTTAAGATTCCTCAAATGAATGCCACGCTTAACGTCCTTATTTCTTACCATTCATCATCAAGCCTCTTTTCATAAAAACATTCCTTTTGGTTGCCAAAAATAGTTTTGAGAAAACTCTTGACCTCTACGGGTCAAGATTCGTTGATTCGAGTTTGAATAGCCGGAGTCCGTTGATTCTGCGCATGAATATCGGAAACCGCTAGTTCGCTCAAGAATAGTCAGAGGATTTTAATAAAAATCCTTTTTAAAAAAAAGACAAGTTCCTTTCTTTTCAAATCCTTGGTAGAGTCAATTGTTTATCTCTTTCTTTAACGGTCACCATCCCAAGTAGCAAATAGTTCAAGTAACAACATATACTTTTGACATCAACTTCAACATTCTTCATTTTATAAGAAATTCAACTGTGTTACCACCCCATGCGTGACAGTGAACTCTCTTTCTACCCAGATTTCTGCCTTACCACACTATGCGTAGCGGGTCCTCTAGAGTCCTCGCATTACCACACCTTGCGCTGCGGGACCCTGTATTCAGAATTATCAACTCACACATACACACATATATTATCAATCCATGTACAATAAAACAATGTTTCTTAAGGTCACATTCTGTAATTCATCATCACACAATGTACTACAAACTCATAAGCATTCCCCATTGAACATTGATAAGTACTTTAAGTCCACATTATTACTTTAAATCTATTACGATGCCTTACGTCACGTACCGAACCCACAACCACTCCACGACACACCCCCGACTAGGTTCTAAACTAAATATTATAGAATGAGTGCCAAAGGAACCTAGGGAGCTCAACAAGATTAGGCACGAGGATACGAATCACAATACTACCCATCATATCACTAGACAAACTCATTTCTACCTATAACACTCCCAATATTACCCATTATAGTCCACGATACTCCTATCAACCTTACGATATGTTCCATATCTAACGACACTAATATTATACTCCAAGGAGTGCCAAGAGACAAGGTCGAACAACTAGTTATTAGGAGCAATCATACTCAAGAGTGACTTAAACATGTCCTTATTATATAAGGAATTGTAACACAGAACGAGAACAATCTTAGGAATAACCACAGACATTGGCAGACTGACACACTTCTACTCAAATGGTCATAACTTTTTGTGTACTAAGAGATTTAAGGTGATTAGAGTGATAACGAAAGCTGACTTCAAGACCTTCCAATCGATATAAAGTTTGCATGAAATGGACATCGAACGAAAAAATTATGGCCGTTTGAAGTTGGGCTAAAACTCAAAAGACGGGCAAAATTTCCAGAGAGGGGAAGGATCGATCCCTCCTCTCTTGGGGATCAATCCCCGAAGGGAAAAATCCAGATTTTAAGTGAAGGGATCGATCCCTAGGCGATTTCGGGCGATTTCTGCAGATTTTGACAGCTTTTCAAAAGAACAATAGGGGACGGTCAAGGCTCGATCCAAGCACGAAATCAACTCAAACATATAAGGTGAGTAAGAAATCCCTACCTCAAGGTTAGAAGCTTTAAACGCGAGATCAACGAACAAGCCCTAGTTTCCAAAGCTTCAAAATCCTTCAAGAACGAGGCCAAGCTCAAACCCACGCGATCCAAGTCGAATCACGCGTAGGAGATGAATTAAAGGTTGAGGTCGATTGGTGGGTTTTGAGCCCAAATGAGCAAGAGAGAGAGAGAGAGAGAGAGAGAGAGAGAGGAGAGAGAGAGAGAGAGAGAGAGAGATAGCCGAGAGAGGGAGAGACCTGAGGGGACAGAGAGAGAGAGAGATATATATATATATATATACACACACACTCACACACACACACCAAATCACATTTTCACTCCTCTAACTAACAATCTCTTCACAATAATCCCCGAATCAAATCAACTCAACACATTCTACATTAACCCCAATTTCACATAAACTTAACAAAATTCATATTTTCCTCAATTTTCTATATTCAAATAAACCCTTAATATTTTTCAAAAAATTACGAGTCTCTAAAATCATCATAATTGACCATTATACCCCCAAAATCACTAACATTCAATCACCAAAATACAACCGCTAGTTCACGATCCACTCTTCGTACTGTCATCTTCTTCTCCCTCCTCCGTTTCCCTCCTTCATCTTCTTCCTCCCAAAACCCTGCTACTGTCTTCCACCATACATTTCGAACAACAAAAGATATGAACTAAATGAGGAAACCAAGAAATTAAGCCAAACAAAAAAGCTTAGTAGATTTCCTCCATTCTACATAAAAGTCCAAACAACAAAATATATCTTGATTTCGTTCAGTTAATTCATTCCCTGTGCTTTCTTTAGAGTATCCACATTACTATTGTTATTTCTCGTTCAAAGTTATAATAAAGAGCAACATGACAAAAACTCTCCTTGTCACACCCCACCTCGGGCCAGCACTCAAATGAGCCCAAACCAACGTGATGGGGCAACATCAACCACCAACCCATTCCTATAACTCAAGTTCTAGCAATTAAGTTAGCCAACAGTCACTTTATTAATAAAGCAAAACATATCATTCTTACAAACACAACAGAAGTTTCAAGAAAGCATTAAACTATATAACGAACTAAATATCAACATAAGCTACAACAAGATCCCTATCTACAGTGTCCTGCCAAAACTCGCCAAGTCTCCTTGTCACACTACCCTATGCGAGGGTACAACCACAAGACGATCAGCAGTGGATATCTACAACACCTGCAAAATTGAATTCCAAAACGAAATCCGAGAGTGTTTATGAGACATGGATGCAATTTCATATTAAAAGTATAGCTAAAGATAATCTCAACTTGTAACAGTTTATCGAGAAAATTAAAAGCAACACCAGGCACACAGCCAATAACTTAAGGCATAAAAGCCTTTTTGCATAAAGCCAATCACCAGGCACTAAGCCAACATTCAAGTTCAATTCAATATAAAACAACATCTATAAATCAAACACTCACATTGTACTCCAAAAGAAAGTACAACATATGGTTTCAGTATTCCTTGATTCACCGACTCGTCACCTATCCACAAGCCAAACATTTTAGTATAGAAATACTTGAAAGGCTTAAAAAATGTAAAACATAAGTAAGCTCATAAATTCGCACCCCAAACTAAGAATCTCACAAACACACACACACTATCTAATAGAACCACTGATCGAATTATGACTATAGGATTCTATAAGTTTAGAGTTAGATTCTGAGACTACAACCATTAGAAAGTAGACTCTTAGAACATCAATCTCAATATAAAATTTGCCCTAGTCGGAGTCTGAATGACCAAGATACGCTCAATTGAAGTTACACATCTAAAGCAGAACTTATAGTTTTCAGCAGAATGGTCTGTTCAAAAGCTCATTAAAAATTACCTACTCAATATTTTCCAATGATTCCAACACCAAAACGCCACCAATTTGTCATGCCCTCAATTTTCAACATAAACAAATAAGCCATTATGATAAAAGATCCGCGCATAGGATAAATAATACCCAAAATAGTTTCCCACCTGTTTATCTTACAAACAAGCCTCAAGTTTTAAGTAATTACAACATAGGCACCACGGCCCAAATTTACTTCAATACAAGTGCAACGTGTTTAGAATATTGCATATTTTAGTCAAAAGGTAATTCAAGAGGAATTAGTTACAAAATCATCTTTTAACAAAAGTAAGAGATTTACAAAGATGATTGAATAACTAGACTTCGTTACCTTCCAAAAATGTCTTCCACACTAAGCATTTGATGCAATGCAAGTTACTACCCGGCACTCTGACCTGAAAAGAAGGATTTTGTTGAGCTACACTAGCCCAGTAGGAAAAATCTCTACTAAATCTATATGTAATGAGATGATAAGCTTGGATACAGTGAATCAAATAAAAAGTCAAATCCAAATAATGCATATCAACTCCTTTTACTAATATCATAGCATTTTCATACACATACACGCATTCACGCACACACACCCACTTCCTGCAACGACCTACTACCCCTTGCAAAATTGTGTTTCCACCGCTTACGAAATTGTGTTTCCACCCCTTGCATCACAATATACTCCACCCCTTGCGAATTTGTATTCCCACCCCTTGCGTCACAATATACTCCACCCCTTGCGAATTTGTGTTCCCATCCCTTGCGTCACAATATACTCCACCCCTTATGAATTTATGTTTCCACCCCTTGCGTCACAATATACTCTGCCATCACTTCACAACGACAACCACCCTATTATCACAACCAACACCAATACCATAAACTCATTCCACACATGCCCAAACACTATCAAATACGTCATACATTGCTCACGAATCACGACATTCAAGTCCACAATACCACTTTCAAAAAGTAAGCAATTTCTAATACCACAAAGTACACCATTTGGTCATATATAGCATACAGACACCCATATCACACTTAATCACCACAAAACATGTAAATGAAGAGAGAAATCCCTACCAAAGTGGTTTTGAGCAAAACCTTAGGTCGACCGAGTGGTATACACTTGAATCCACCAAAAATGAGCTCCACCCAAGCTTACATACAAGATCCATTGTTCTCCAAATGCAAGATTCAAGTGATTTTGAGGTTGGAAACCCTTGGATCTTGAAGATTTAAGGTTGAAATCAAGAGTTTTTGGGGAGATTGGAGTTGGGTAGGTGAGATGGGGTGTTTCCAAACGTATATCGTGGGTTTTGGGTGTGGAAAATGGTAAAGGATGGTATTATAGTGGTCCAAAAAGCATGCTGAAAATTGCAGAAAAACACACCGGGTACTGGTACTGGGCGACTCCCAATACCAATACTGGAGCCTTCAAAAAGTCAATTTGGCCAAGTTCTAGACACTGGGTACCGATACTGGGCATCAGGCAATATCGGTATCGGCTGGGCAGAAAGATGAAAATTTTGTACGGACACCGGTTCGACCCCAACTTGATACCGACACCTCCAAACATCAATACAACCTCAAAATACGTTATTCTATATATTTAAATGATTAAAGAAAATAGAATAATTCACGGGTCTATACATTGATCACGGTTTAAGACCCATGAGAACCCATAGGCAGTAACACATTCAACTATGATAAAATTAATGAAAAACATAGATCCAAAAGCTGCCTAGATTTCCAGAATTACCAAACCATTACCTTCGGAACAAAAACTGATTTTGCCTAGAAGGAACTAAGGCACAAACCTTACATATTCAGAAAGGTATGTAAGTCTATTTTCAGAATCAAGAAACGGTGTGTAAAACCGATATCCGAGCTAGGAGATATGTTCGTTTCTTCAAGACGTGTTGGTGCTGTCAGCACATACACGAATTTGACAGCAGTTTGGTGCATGATTTTTATCTTTTTTCAAAATTCATATAAAATTCTGAAATTTTTACAGCATAAGCTACACACATAGAGACATCTACAGTAAAAATACCAGAAATTTACCAAGTTGGTACATTTATGCGAAAAATCCATTAAACACAAGACAGATTTAACTTGTTCAAAACATGGTTAAGCATATTCATAAGATATACGAATTTTCTGAAATAAAACATCCAATTCCAACTTCTAAAACCCTCTCCCATGGATTCAATTTAGTGCCAGCTACATGCCAAGTATGGAATTGAACAATAAAATCATAGATTCAAGTATAGAAGAACATGAATTACCATACAAAGACTTCAATTCAATCTAACCCTAATTTCCCCTTTCTTTCTTTCTTTCTTTCTTCTTCTTCTCCATGGTTGCTCTCTCTCTCTCTCTCTCTCTCTCTCTCTCTCTCTCTCTCTCTCTCTCTCTCTCTCTCTCTCAAACGGTGACAATAAGAACACAAAAAAACAAACGTGGAAGGTAAAAGTGTTTCCTAGGAAATTATCCAATGTGGACATCCCACATAACCCTCTCTTTTGTTTTATCAGGCCACAAAAGAATTAATAACGTGTATGTAAGTGGATGCACTCTTACACTTCATCTTATCTCCACTAGTCACATTAACAACTAAATCACGATCGGGCATATCAATTATGTTGAAGTACATAACTCAATTAAAAATATTAATCATGCTAATTACTCGAGGTGGATGTTACAACTCTCCCCCTCTTAGGAAATGTCGTCCCCGAAATTATTTACCAATTCAAACAAATGTGGATAGCTCTTCCGCATAAACGACTCCGTCTCCCACGTAGCTTCCCTTTCTGAGAACCTTCACCAATGGTATTACTTTTGAACGAAGGACACTCTCCCCTTGCTCCAAAATCCGAATTGGCTAATCCACATTGGTCAAGTTCTCCTTTAGTTCCATTGGTTCCGTATTATTCAGCACGTGTGTCGAATCCGGCACATATTTTCTCAACATTGAAATATGGAATACATCATGCAACCATACAAATTTTGTCGGCAAAGCCAATCGATAAGCCGTTGCCCCTACTCTTCCTGTAATCTCATACGGCCCAATGTACCTTGGTGCCAATTTTTTCTTTCCTTTAAAGCGAACAACCCCTTTCCAAGGCGATACACGAATGAACACACGGTCACCCACCTCAAATTCCAAATCTCTCCTTCGTTTGTCAGCATAGCTCTTTTGACGATCTTGCGCAATTTTTAAACGCTCCCTTATAATTTGAACTCCATTAACGATTTGTTTTACCATTTCCAGACCTAGCATCCGATCCTCACCCGATTGCTCCATTTGCCAAGCCAACATTTGTCTCTCACCAACATCATTCCACAAATTGGTGTCCTGCATCTCCTATCATATAAAGCCTCATACGGTAGCATGCCAATGCTGTTGTGATAGCTATTATTGTAGGCAAACTCAATCAATGGTAAATATTCATCCCAACTGCCCCTAAAATCAAGAACACCCTCCCTCAGCATATCCTCCGAAGTCTAAATGGTCCGTTCAGATTGCTCGTTGGTTTGAGAATGGAAACATGTACTAAATTTCAGTGAAGTACCCATAGCTTGCTGCAAACTCACCCAAAATCTAGAAGTAAACTTCGGATCCCTCTCACTAACAATAGACACAGGCGCCCCATGCAATCTAACAATCCTACTAACATATATTTGAGCATATTTATCTGTAGTGTACGTAGTCTTGACAGGTAGAAAATGAGCCGTCTTTGTCAATCGATCCACAATAACCCAAAGTGAATCATAACCTCCTTGAGAGCGCGGTAGCCCTGTCACAAAATCCATTGACACATGTTCCCATTTCCACTCCGGTATAGGAAGTTCTGCAACAGACCCGCTGGTCTTTAATGTTCAATTTTCACTCGCTGACATGTCAAGCAACTAGCCATAAATTCTACAATCTCTCTTTTCATGCCAACCCACCAATAAAACTCTCTCAAGTCATTGTACAACTTTGTACTTCCTGGATGCTTAGCATAAGCTGAATTGTGCGCATCGTCCAAGATTTCCATTTTTAGAGCTGCATCATCTGGAACACACATTCTATGTCCATACAAAAGCATACCATCATCTCGAATATTGAATTCAAAGGTTTTACCTTTAACTACCTTCTTTCTAATTTCCTCCATATGTGGATCATCACGTTGTCCATCCTGAATACGGTCCACAAATAATGGCCAAACAATGAATCGCGCTAACAAAACTTCATTGCTATTCAAAAAGAACTCCATACCCTTTTGTTTCAGCTCAGTAAAATTTAAAACCTTCAAACATTGGATGCAAGCCATTCTTGCTGTTGTTTTCCGACTCAAAGCATCAACAACCACAATCGCTTTCCCAGGATGATAATGAATAGAGCAATCATAATCTTTAATTAATTTCATCCACCTTTTTTGCCTCAAATTCAACTCCTTCTGCGTAAATAAATACTTAAGACTTTGATGATCGGAATAGATTTCACAAGTCACTCCATATAAGTAATGCCTCCACAACTTAAGTGCAAATACGATAGCCGCTAGCTCCAAATCGAGTGCAGAGTAATTATGTTCATGAATTTTCAACTGCCTCAAAGCAAAGGCAATAACCTTACCTCGTTGCATAAGAACACAACCCAAACCTTGATGAGAAGCATCAGTGTAAATCACCATGTCCTCGGTACCCATCGAAATAGTCAATACCGGCGCAGATACCAACCGAGTCTTCAATTCCTGAAAACTAACTTCACATTCATTAGACCATACAAACTTTACATCTTTTCTAGTCAATTTGGTCATAGGCAACGTGATAGAAGAAAAACCCTGAATAAATCTCCGATAATATCCTGCTAGACCAAGGAAACTTCAGATTTCAAAAACATTAGTTGGCCTTTCCCAATTCACTACTGCCTCCACTTTCTTTGGATCCACACAAATGCCATCTCTAGAGATCATATGACCCAGAAACGCAACACTTTCAAGCCAGAATTCGCATTTGCTCAATTTACCACACAATCGCTTATCTCATTAAGTTTGCAATATAATTCTCAAATGTTGCTCATGATCTTCCTTAGTTCGGGAATAGATCAAAATATCATCAATAATTTGCATTTGCTCAATTTATCATACAATCGCTTATCTCGTAAAGTTTGCAATATAATTCTCAAATGTTGCTCATGATCTTCCTTAGTTCGGGAATAGATCAGAATATCATTAATAAACACAATAACGAACAAATCTAGATATGGCTCAAACACCCTATTTATAAGATCCACGAATATCGCTAGAGCATTAGTCACTTTGAAAGGCATAACAAGAAACTTATAATGGCCATTCTTTGTTTGAAAAGCCATTTTGGAGACATCACTGTCCTTCACCTTAACGTGATGGTATCCCAATATCAAATCAATTTTTGAAAAGACGGTCGCTCCCTGCAACTGATCAAACAAATCATCAATTCTAGGCAACAGATACTTATTCTATATCGCACCTTATTTAGCTGTCTGTAATCAAACACATAGTACCATCTTTCTTCTTCACAAATAAAATTGGTGCACCCCACGGTGAGATACTTGATTGAATAAGCCCTTTGTCAAGTAAATCTCTCAATTGAATTTTTAATTCTAACAACTCAGCTGGCGCCATTCGATATGATGGAATAGAAGTAGGATTCGTTCCTGGTATCAATTCAATAGTAAACTCCACCTCCCTATCAAGCACAATTCATGGTAATTCATCTGGAAAGACATCTGAAAACTCCCTCACAATCGGTATATTTAATAACTCTAACGGTTTCTTCTCCGTATCAACAACATAGGCCAAACACCCCTGACATCCCTTCCTCAACATACTCACAGCTTTAAGAGCAAATAACATATGAGTTACAGAAGTCTGTTTATTACCACAGAACTTAATTTCTGACTCACCTGGTAGTTTAAAGACAACTTCTTTATTAAAGCAATCTAAAGATGCATGATGTGTAGATATGAAATCCATTCCTAGAATAACATCAAAATCGGACAATACTAAAGGAATCAAATCAACTTCTAGATTTCTACCACACATACTCACCACACACTTAGGAAAAGATACCCCAACTATCACCACTTCTCCAAAGGGAATAGATATTGCCAAAGCAGTGTCTAATAACACATAATACTTATTTAAATGCACATTAACAAGTTCGACACAAAAGAATGTGTGGAACCAGGATCAATTAAAATTTGTGCATTAACACCACAAACCATAAGAGTACATGTCACCACATTCGGAGTTGCCTGAACATTTTTTCGTGTCATAGCGAACACTCTCCCCAGTGTTGTAGGTCCACCGCTCCACCACCTCGACCAACAGACCCACCAAAATTTGTTCCATGGCCAGCCGGAACACTGCCACTAAAAGATGCACCTGAAGCTTGCGGTTTCGTGCAGTGAGTTGCAATATGCCCCATTTGTCCACATCTAAAACATTTAAACCCTTTTCCCGATTTCGGGCAATCTCTCATGGGATGATTAGGCGACCCACACCAATAACACTAGAAAGGAGTCCCACATCCACTTGAACTACTCCCCCTGCCAAAACTTGGCTTACTTGCCTCATAGCCTTGACTGCCTTGTTGTTTACCCTCACTTTGACCTTTCAAATGTTGAAATCTACCTCCACCTCTATAAAACCCGCCTGGTTTTCCCCCTGGCTCGCTTGCCTTGCCACGAATTTACTCTTCTTTGACTGTTCTCGTTTGCTAAACATTTCTTCGACATCCTTGCCAATCTTCTTCGCCGTTTCAATCAAATCCGCATAGTCTTTTTCTTCATAAGCCGTCATTCTGGTTCGAACATATCCCTCCAGTCCACTTCTGAACCGTCTACCCTTCTTTTCTTCAGTATCCACCATATCCATAGCATATGCTGAAAGAGCATTAAACTTGGCTTCATATTCGGCCACCGACATACTCTCCTATTTAAGATTAATAAAATCTGCTTCCTGCTCGAAACGATATATTTCAGGACAATAACGATCATTAAAGGCCTTCACAAACCTCGCCCATGTAATTACTTGTGGCACTGGTGGCTGAACATGGGGTAATGGGGCTGAGAGCAACCTTTGACTTGCCTCCCACCATATTAAAGCTTGCCCTTTCAAAGTGAAGGCTGCTAAGGTCACCTTCTGTTCATAAGTAACTCCCATAGCTGTTAGAACCCTATCAACTATTTTCAGCCAATCCCCTGCCTCTTGAGGTTTAAAAGTACCCTCAAACTCCGTTGGATAAAGCTTTTTGAATTTCTTTAGCAACCCAACATTTTGATTAATCGAAGGTGCAACTTGTTGTTCAATAAGGGTGTCAAATGGGCCAGGTCGGCACGTGCACGGCAAATTTGAAGGCGGCATGGCACGACACAAGCACGGTTTAATCCTGGCACAGCACAGAACGACACGGTCTTAGTGGGCACGCGACATGATACGGGCACGAAAGTGAGCGGAAACGACACGGGCACGGCACGACACGGAAGTTGGCCTGGCATGGCACGACACGACACGATCTTAGACGGGCATGACACGGAAGTGGGATGCGGCACGAGTCAAGACATAGCACGACATGGTTCTAGCCAGGCACGACACAACATGGGCACAGGCAGAGGCACAGCACGGAAGTAGGACGGGCATGGCACGACACAACACAGTTCTAGTCGAGCATTGCATGGCACGACACAGGCGCGACACAACACGGTTCTCGTTATGCACGGCACGACGTGACACGAGACATGGAAAAACCAAACAAAATGTTATTAAATAAACAAGGGATTTCAGATTATACTTTACTTTATTTCTATGTATTTTTTGATAATTCAATAATTTATTAATCTTTTCCTTTTATTTAACTAAAATAAGCTTTTAAAATATTTTATATGATTAAGAAAATTTGAATCAAAATTCAAACATGATAATATACTAATTACCACACATATACTAACATACATTGCATTTTATCTAATAAAGATTTTTTTAAAAAATACATAGAAAATAAATAAGAAAAGAAGCTAATTTAAAAAAAAAAAAAACTCCATGTGATTCGAATCCAAGTCCTAATGTCCTATGGAACTTGTCACACATCACAAACCACCAAGGCCATTAATCATGTTATGTTTTTACTTGGAACAACTAATAACAAATAAGAAAAAAAATTGGTTTTAAGAAAATAGTCCCTATGGAGATCGAACCAAAGTCCTTGAGGACTTGACACACATCTCAAACCACCATGGCCAACAAATTTTTTGTGCTTGTAATTGGAACAAGTAATATATATTACATAATTCTATTGTATAAAAACGGGCCTCTTGTACGGTAGCCACACAATTGAGGCACAACTATGACAATCTATACCATTCATTTTGTTGTTCTTGGTGTTTTAATCACTCTCGCAAGTTTTCGGATCTATCGGGTTTTGGAAGCCCTTTTATCGGGACGTAGATTCATTAATATGAAATTTTTTATTATGTGTGATCAAGTATATAACGATAACCAATTTACTTCATTTTTTGCATGAATGATATAATCACTCCCACATAAAAGGTAGACGGTTCCGATATTCAAAAAACAGCTCGGGCGGCCCTCGAGTGATGCATTATAGGACTTTAACGCCTTTGGAAGCACCGAATGTGTTCCGATCATGTGGTTTCCAACATCCGATTATCACCTATTTAGGGGAGAATGATAAATTTGATAAGATCTTAAATCATAACGGTTTAGATCGAACATTCAAAAAAAAAAAAAAAGAGTCTGCAGCTACCTTTCAAATTTATACATCCAACCTATCTTGTTACCAATGTATTCCGCTATAGTCCAATGTACGTTAGCCACACGATTGCGACACAACTATGACGATCCATACCATTCATTTTGTTGTTCTTGTTGTTTTAATCATTCTTGCAAATTTTTGGGTTTATCGGGTTTTGGAAGCCCTTTCATCAAGACGTAGATTCATTAATATGAAATTTTTTTGTTATGTGCGATCAAGTATATAACGATAACCAATTTACTTCAATTTTTTACACAATTGATATAATTACTCCCACATAAAAGGTAGACCGTTTCGATTTTCAAAAAACAGCTCGAGCGGCCTCGAGTGATGCATTATAGGACTTTACGAGAATTTTTCTTTATTGAGTGCATATGGATTATGGTGCGACCGTTGCACATGATCACGCACTAGTGTAGGGGGATGAAAACAGTCGGTGCTCCGAACGTACCAAACTGCAAACGGCCTCACGTGCCTCTACACCGGAACCCTAGTTCTTCGTCGGAACCCTAATCTGCAAAACAGACAAGGGGTGAGCGCACCTTTGCTTCTCGCAGCAAAGGCCCTCCGATGCCAAAGTTAGTCTCACGTACTAGTAAACAACCCTAACTATCAGTAGGAAAGCAATAATAGATAGCCAAATATTGCGTACCTTTTACCTCCAGGTTTACCTCGTATTTATAGTTTCGCAGATGCTTGCCGCCCAAGCATCCCTGTTGCCCTAGGATTCCTACCTCGTATAGGAAACCTAGTATCTTATGGATTCTCATTCCCTTATCTGAATAATGTCTCAATCTTCATAGGACTCTCAGTCCTTTTGGGACTCTCTCCCATAATTATCCGAACACCCCACTCACGTTGGGTCTCTAGCCTCGATTCTATATATTCGGGATCTTACCCTTTTACGGAATATTACCATTCTGGAATATTCTTGCCACGTCACGACTTAGGGCAACCTTTTCCACTGTTCGGCTTCCTCTTTGCCGAACAGTCCTCCTGGACCGATGACATCACATGCAACTGGTCCACATTGTTGTACCTGGTCAAATGACTTCACATGTTTTTTGACCTTATCAGCCGAACAGACTGTCTGGACTGATGACTTCACGTGTCACTGGTCCACATTGCTGCTCATCGCACTGCTCGGCGATGAACTTTATTATGATTGCCACGTGTCCCTAATACATCATGTGTTCGGCAACTAAACTTGCCTGTTTGGGAATACCTTCCTACATTTGCTCCCCAGCTTTATCTGCTTGCCTCTGTTCGGGGGCGATGGATGAAGCTTTTAGAAACAAAAATTCTTGACTGTACTTGTTAGCCCCGGGCAGCCATTTCGTTAATACCCTTTAAGGTTTTTGGCGGCTTAGTCATTATACCGTTTCGGGGTAATAACGCCACGTGGCATGTTTCGTATGCCCTTCATAAATTCTGAACTGACGTTTCTAAAACGGCGTCAGAACGATATCTCTTCTTTCCGTTACTTTTCGTGTAACGGCGTGAGGGGTGACGTTTCAACTCTGTCAATTGCATTTTAAATTCTCAACAAAAGGGGGCTTCGGCCCTTTTACCAAAACTCAACCCTATTCTCCCATCTTTTTCGAAAACCAGACGAGAGGTGCAACTGCCATTGCCGCCGCCTGCAACTCGATCGCATCTCGAGCAACCGCTGCAAAAGTTTCGTAAGACTCTCACCTTTCCTTTTTCCTCATTCGGTTTCTGAGATCTTTGCTCCTCAGTCTTACCCATCAGTAGGGTTTCGTTTTTAGGAAGTCGTAGAGCTTTCTAGAATAGCCATGGCGGATGGGAACGAAAATGTTCCCAAACCCAGTAAATTTAGAAGACTTTGTGAGAATCCTACAGCCATGGCGGCTTTTAGGGCAGAGTATGCCATCCCTGACAATGTGGGGCTCGAACTCGCCCCACTGGGGGCGGACAGGGATGGTGGCTCATGGGACAGGATGTGCATCCCTATTGTGGCAATCGTTGAGGGAGGAGTACGTTTTCCCCTTCATCCATTACTCCGCCAGATTCTGAACTGGTATCGCCTCACCCCTATGCAAGTCTCAACCAACGTCTTTAGGTTGATAATGGGGATTATAGCTTTAAATAGGATTCTGGGGACTCAGTTGGGAATCTGGGACATCCAATGGTGGTACAGCATAGTATTGAACCCTGATTACAATACGTATTACTTCAAAGTTAGAAGGGCAGACAAGCGTCTCGTGCTAAACCTGCCAGATTCCGCTCGCGACCATGAAATCGACTTCCTCTACGTGACTGGTGCCTTCGAGCCAATAGGGGAAGACGGCCAAGTGGTGGGTTTGCATTGCCCCCACATATGGGGTTACCCACGTATGCTTCTAATTTGCTTTCGTAATTCTCGTTTACTGTGTTTTCTTTAGTCTCTTCATGCTTTTAAATTCATATTTATGCTTTCTTTATTTCAGCGGAGAATGCAAACAAGCGCCCTCGTCGAGAACCGAATTACGTCCGAACAGAAGAAATAAACAGGATCTTAAGGTACACGGGCGAACCGGGTACCCGAATAGCTGGACGAGGTCGTAACGCTGACGTGCTACTAGGATACGATCCTGCCTATAGAGGAGTTATTGATAGAAGACTTGCGCATCCGAGCACAAGCGTCGCTTCCACCTCAACTGCTACCCAGCCGCGGGGTTCAAGACTGCAGGCAGGAGTTACTCTTGCCGGGCAATCAGGTGAAATTCAGGTTCCTGAAGGCCTCCCCCAGACGCACGTAGTGCTCAGAAGATCAGAGCGAAGGCGAAACATCGCCGAACATCATTCTCAGCAAGCCATCCCCCTGTGTGTCATAAGTCAATCATCGTCTTCGGGATACTCCCAATCTCCTACAAGCTCAGGTACGATGGCTCGACAACCTATTGATCTCAGCACACATTTTACTGTGCCCGCACGGGGTCGTGGTGCCGCTAGCAGGGTGGCATCAACTGGTGTCGCCCCTCCCCAGTCTCGTCGTACAAGAGGGAGATCAACACGATCGTCCTTGACCCCACACGATAGCTCTTTGGAGATTGGGGATGCTCACCAGGACAAGCGTCCTAGAACTGAAGGCCCTACATCTTCGGATGTGCCGATTGATACGGCAAACAACCAAACCCAGTCACCTCCTCGCCAGGAGCTTCCTCAAACGTGGGCTCCAGGCCCTTTCATGAGGGGGGATCGTCCCGTGCATATTGGGGACACAGCCAGCTCCTCGGAGACGGCAGTCGCACTCGCACAAGGGCTGCTGCTCCCGGTGGACATGCAAAAGGAAGCTGGAACAACAGCTGATCGACTTGTTGCCACTGGACTTGTCAGTGGAGTAAAGGTAAGCCTTTTGCCTGCTTTATCCTTGCGATCCTTCTGGTTTTATTCGTAACACTGCTCCTTATACTTGGATTTTCTTAGTTCATTCAAAAAATGGTGACAATGGGGCAGAAGATGCAAGAAACCGAAGCTGAGCGTAACAGGCTCATGAGGGATAACACCAGGCTGCTGCAGACTGTAACAACGCTAGAGAGAGAAAGAGATAAAGCCAAACTAGAAGCAGATAATACCAAAGCCAAGCTGGACACAACTGAGGAGAACCTTAACCAGGCTTTATCTGAAATCGACAGCGCCAAGAAGGCAGCCTATGACGACGGATACCAGAAGGGTTTTGATGCCACTACTGCAAGTTACGTCGAGCAGATGCCTGCCATTCAAGATCAGATATGGGTAGCATGCTGGGAGACATGCTTGACCAAGGTTGGGGCTGCTGAAGATTCCCCGCTGTGGGTGGACAACGAACTGCCAAGCAAACGGTCTCAAGCTGTGGATGGACCTGAGGGGAACCCAGAGGATGACATCGATCAGCAAATTGAAGATTTTGCTGATGCTGAAGGAGATACACCTACTGACATTCCAGAGGTTGTCACTGTGGGGTCTTCTGCTCGGGAATCGACCAATGATCCCATAGTTGTGGAAGGGGAAACTGGTGGTGGCATCCCAGCAGAGCCTAACACTGAAACAACAAACCAGCTTGCTTCCGAGGTCCAAGAATTGGACTAAGCGTGATTATTGTTCCCAACTCTTGGGACAATTTGCAGGTCATGTGTGACCGTAGTGTTTGCTGGCCCTGCGTGGCATTAAACATCTGTTCCTGCTAAGATTTCCTGTTTATTATGTTTTTATCTATAAGTATTTCGTACTTTTGATAGCAACTTACACCTGAAATCAGTAACTGACATACGCTCGTTATGTTTATTACCCAAGTGTTTCGTCCTCAGATTGTACTAAGTATATTCGTACTTATGTATTTGTAGGTTGCTTGTACCTTAGATATCTCATACCTAAATTTTACCACAATCGTTTTCTCAAATGATTGTATCCGAACGGATTGCATGCATTCGTATGCAATATATGAGTGTACTCATACTCATAAAGTTCATATACTAGGTTTATGGTTTTAAATTTTAGACATATCTCATTATGTCTGTCGTCCGAGCATTTCGTACTTGGACTCTGCTAAGTATATTCGTACTTAGAATTTGGTAAGAGTTTTCGTTCTTTGAAGTATCTCAATTTTGGTAGTCGTGCCTAGTCCGTGCTCCCCAATATGAAAAAAGGAAGATAACACATCTCCAAATTTCATATTCCTCGTGTGGAGAACGAAAATTTCGGAAAATCGGATATACGTGAAGAAAGAAAAAACAAAAACTTTATTTATAAATTTGCACTAAGCAGCAAGATAGAATCTAAACAAGGGAATTATACTCGTAATTCCCACATGAACACATAGTGCACGAAAACTCAAGGTGGCATTATTCGTACACCTTGTTACTAAAAATAATAAAAAACAAGGGAGCTTTATTCGTAACTCTCACACAATCACGTAGTGCATTCTAATACAAAGCTTGATTCTTCTAAACAAAGAATTTTCTGAGATTATGGACATTCCATGGCCTTGGAATTGGATTGCCGTCCAGACCTGCCAATTTGTAGGCCCCAACGCCCACAATCTCAGTAACTCGATATGGGCCTTCCCAATTGGCCCCTAACTTGCCTTCGTTGGCCACCTTGGTATTGCCGAGCACCTTCCGTAGTACAAGATCCCCAACACCAAACTCTCGAGGGTGTACATGCTTGTTGTAACTTTTCATCAACTGCTCTTGGTAAGAAGCTAAATGCACCAGCGCCTTTTCTCTTCTCTCTTCGGCGAGATCAAGTTCGATTTCAAGGGCCCTGTCATTGCCTCCACTCTCGACCAGCACAGTTCTATTGGTTGGGAGACCAACCTCCAAAGGAATTACAGCCTCTGTGCCGTATGCCAACGAATAGGGGGTCTCTCCCGTAGACCTCCTAGGTGTTGTCCTATGTGCCCATAAAACAAGGGGCAACTCATCGGGCCATTTCCCTTTGGCCTTGTCCAACCTCTTCTTGATCCCGTCAAGAATGATTTTATTAGATGCTTCTGCCTGCCCGTTGCTCTGAGGGTACGCTGGAGTTGAATAGTAGTTCCGAATTCCATATTGGGCACAAAATGTTTTGAACTTCTTTTGAAATTGGGACCCATTATCTGTGATCAAGGAATAGGGAACTCCAAATCGAGTAATAATACTCTTCCATACGAACCTTTCTATCATGGGTTCAGTGATTTTGGCCAGTGGTTCTGCTTCTATCCACTTGGTAAAATAATCCTTTGCAACTTGCAAGAATTTTCGGTTCCCAGTTGCTTTGTGGAGGGGACCCACGATGTCCATTCCCCACTGGGCAAACGGCCAAGGGCTTGTCAGAGGTACCAGGTCTTCGGCTGGTGTTCGAATCATAGGTGAGAACTTCTGACATTTCTCACAGATTTTAACATATACCTTGGCATCTTCCTGCATATGTGGCCACCAATAGCCTTGTGTAATTGCTCGGTGGGCAATGGACCTGCCTCCAGCATGACTTCCACATGTTCCCTCGTGGATTTCATGAAGAAATTTCTGCACCATCTCGGGGTGCACACAAAGCAAATATGGTCCTGTAAAGGACTTTCTGTACAGCTTCCCTTCTGGGGACAGCCAAAACCTTGCGGACTTGGTTCTGATTTTATGAGCTTCCTTTTTATCAACTGGGAGTATTTCATTTCGTAAAAATTTCACGATTGGGTCCATCCAACTTGGTCCCTGGTTCACATCCAGGACCAGTTCAATACTCCTTCCAATGCTTGGCTCTGTCAGATACTCAACTGCCACCTTTCGCTTGAGTTCAGTTGGAACAGCTGCTGCCAGCCATGCTAAAGAATCAGCATGGGCATTTTGTCCAGAACTTATCTGTTCAACATGAACCCTTTCGAAGGTATCAAGTAGATCTTTGGCTGCTTCCATTTATGCTGCCATCTTTTCATTCCGGGCCTGATATTCGCCGGACAGTTGGTTAACTACGAGCTGCGAATCGCAGTGCACCCTGACTCGTTCTGCCTTTAAGGTTCTTACACTTCTCAAACCAGCTAAGAGTGCCTCGTACTCTGCTACGTTATTTGATGCACTGAACCCTAGCCGAACAGACAGTTCGATCATTACACCTCCTGGAGGAAATATTACCACCCCAATTCCTGAACCAGTATTACATGTTGATCCGTCAACGAATAACTTCCATTCTGTGGGGTCCTGTTCGGCTGACAGCTGATTCTTCATGGGTGCTGGCTTGGATGCTTGCTCCTTTCTCGTAGGAGGCAAAGGTGCAACCGTAGGAGAAAACTCCGCCACAAAATCTGCCAAAACTTGGCCTTTAATTACCGTACGTGGCCAGTAATCAATGTCATACTGGCTCAACTCAACAGACCACGTTGAGATTCTTCCTGAAAAATCTGCTTTTCGTAGCAGTGATTTCAGCGGGAACTCAGTATAAACCACAACCTTGTGGCTCTGAAAGTAGTGTGGCAATTTCCTCGTGGCCGTTCTAAGTGCCAAGACAAGCTTTTCTAGGGGCAGATATCTCGTTTCTGGATCCAGCAAGGTCTTGCTAACATAATAAATTGGGATTTGCTCGACTCCCAAATCCCTTAACAGGACTGCACTAACAGCATGTTCAGAGACAGCTAAGTACAAAACTAAAGACTCACCTTGCTGTGGAGTCGACAAAAGAGGAGGCTCAGCCAGGTACTTCTTCAAATCCTGGAAGGCCTGTTCACACTCTGCTCCCCAATCGAATTCCTCCCTTTTTTTCAACAACTGAAAGAAGGGTCTGCACTTGTCACTTGACCTGCTTATGAACCTGTTTAGTGCTGCAGCCATTCCTGTTAACCGCTGGACTTCCTTCGTAGTCTTGGGACTTTGCAGCTTCTGCAGGGCTGCAATCTGATCTGGGTTGGCCTCAATTCCTCTCATAGTTACTAAGTGGCCTAGGAACTTCCCAGAACCAACTCCAAACACACATTTCGAGGCGTTGAGTTTCAATTTGTACTTCCTCAGTATCTCGAAAGCCTCCTTTAAGTCTGCTATGTGTCCCTGTTTATCTGGACTCTTCACCACCATATCATCTATGTAAACCTCCATAGATTTGCCAAGTAGTTTTCTGAACATGATGGTGGCGAGTCTCTGGTACGTTGCCCCAGCGTTCCTAAGCCCAAATGGCATGACGCTATAGCAATACAACCCCCGTGGTGTAATAAAAGAAGTCTTCTCTTGATCGGGCCCAAACATAGCAATTTGATGGTATCCTCGATATGCGTCTAGGAAACTCATCCGTTCGTAGCCAGCGGTTGCATCAACCAGTTGGTCTATCCTTGGAAGGGGAAAACTGTCTTTTGGACACGCCTTATTGAGGTCTGTGAAATCCACACATACTCGCCACTTTCCATTCTTTTTCTTTACCACAACTGTATTGGATAGCTATTCGGGATAGTATACCTCTCGTATAGCCTTAGCTTCCAGCAAACGATCGACTTCCTCAATTACAGCATCCACATGCTGCACGGCTGCCCTTCGTTTCCTTTGGATTATTGGCTTGTGCTGGGGGTCAACATTTAAATGATGACAAATCACATCTGCATCAACTCCGGGCATCTCTCCAGGAACCCATGCAAACACGTCGATATATTGCATCAGGAGTCCAATTAATTCGGCCCTTTCGTCTGCCGGCAGTGACTCCCCAATTAAAAAATATCTTTCATGATCATTCTTGTTGATCTGAATTTTCTCCAGGCCTTCAACCACCTTTTCCGCTGGATTCCTCCCAACATCTTCGATAGTTGGTTGATCTGGCACTTCCAGTGTGTGAACGTGGTGGGCCTTTGGAGCTTTCTTGACCGTGGAAATCAGGCACTGTTGGGCTACTTTCTGATTTCCCCTGATTATTTGGATCCCATTGGACCCTGGGAATTTCATCATCTGGTGGTAAGTTGAGGAAACAGCCCTCATCTTGTGTAGCCAGGTCCTGCCTATAATTACGTTATAGGAAGAAGGAACATCGACAACAAGGAAATCAGTCTTTAAGACAACTGTTCCTGCCCGAACAGGGAGGGTTACTTTTCCGAGGGGCCAGACGGCTCCCGCACCAAACCCAATCAGAGGTGTCGTGGATTGCTCCAAATCTGTTTGGGTCAGTCCCAACTTCTTGAATGCATCGTAGTACATCACCTCTGTACAGCTTCCTGAATCCACCAGAATCCTTTCAATGTCATATTCCCCTACTCGTAGGGCTACGACCAAAGCATCATTATGGGGTACTTGGACTTCTGTCAGATCATCATCCGTGAATGCTATGCTTTCATTGTATACACCGTTCTCTTGACCTCTCTTATTTCCCAACCGCATCACATGTTGGTCACGCTTAACCTGCCTTTGCAGTAGCCTCACCTCATTTCTCGTATAAGGTGCGGCCAACCCATGTATCATATGGATTATCCCCCTAGGATTCTGCTCGTAATCCATTTCCATGGCTTTTCCTTTTTCTTTGGGATCTTCCTGGATAAATTCCTTGAGATAGCCCCGAGAGACCAAATCATCAAGGTGTCTCTTATACATCTCACAATCTTCAGTCATGTGGCCCCAATCCTTGTGGTAGCTGCAGTGCTGATTCGTAGCACGTTTAGCGTCTTTGTCTCCACCAAGACTCGGGGGCCACTTGAAGTATGGCTGATTCTTTATTCGATAAAGAATCCTGTAAATTGGCTCCTTCCAAACAGTAGTAATAGAAAAGAAAGACTTGGGATCAGGGGCTGGCTTTTCCTTGTACGGATCCTTCTTAGCCTGTCCGTAGTCTTTTCGCTCTTTGTACGTTTTGGGTTCAGGTTTATCCACCTTCTTGGTAACCGCCTTAGGCTGTTCGGCAGCAATCCTGCCATCCTCTCGAAGTATGTCATCCTCCATTCGGGCGTGTTGCTCTATTCGTTCCATCAATTTGGCCAATGTAGCCACCGGATGTTTGTTTAATGAGCGACGTAGTTCTCCCCGAACAGGCAAACCAGTTTTGAAGGTAGCTATGGCATATTCCTCACTGCAACCCTCAATTTCGTTGAAAGTTTCCCAGTACTTTTTTGCGTAATCCCTGATCGGCTCGTCCTCTGTTTGTTTCATGGTGGACAGACTCTCAAACGTCTTTGGAGCCTTTCTGCTTGTTAAGAATCGAGCAGTGAATTCCTCAGCCAACTGCCTCCATCCTCTTATGGACCGTGGTGCCAATTTATGAAACCAACTCAACGCCACTTTGCCTAGACTGGACGGGAACATTTTGCACAGAATGGCATCATCGCCATCGTGCATGAACATGGCCTGCTGGTAATGCTGTATGTGAGCCACATGATCTGTATTTGTCTCGTAAAGTACGAACGCTCCGTGCTTCACTCTGCTCGGCAACCTTGCGTCTTGCAGTCTCTTTGCAAAAGGGGAGGCTGCAATGTTACTTAGGGCTTTACGTGCCGCCTCTCGTGCAGACACTGACCCTTCTTCATTTTCCCTTGTTTTGTGAGCCGTAGCTCTGGCCCAGTCAGCATCAGGTCTCTCATACCTATCACGGTGATGCTTTCTTGTTTCCTGTTCGGGTGAGGAACTACGTTCCCTACTTCTCCTTTTCCGCGAAAAAGCCCTCCGTCTTTCCGGTGTGCGGCTTCTACTTCTGTCTCTCCTCTTTCGTGGAGAAACCTTATGTCGCCCTAGAGTAGGACTTCTGCTCCTTCTTTCTCGTGAACGAGCCTGCTTTTGGACTGCTAAAGTCCGTCTATCTCTCCCAGAGTCCCTCCTTGAGAGTCCAGAATCTTCTGGGTGTTCTCGTACCCGCTGCAACTCTTGTATCTCATACTCTCGCTTTCTAATCAAACGAGCGTACTCCTCTATTTCTTTCCTCTTTCGATCGAGGACATCTTCACTGTTATGTATACTTCTTGACTGTTCAACAGACGCCTCTCTTCGGTGAGACTTGCTCCTTCTCGTGGAGCCCGTAGCCGTCTTATCCTGTCTTCCAGTGGGCTTTCTCTGAGCACCCGGTGGAGATTTGTCTCCTCCACCGCTTAACTGATTTTTTGGATTGAACGGTGTTGCTGGATCTTCTTCCATCGTAACTGTTCTTCAAGGAAAATTGGTTCGTTTCCCACAGACGGCGCCAATTGTAGGGGGATGAAAACAGTCGGTGCTCCGAACGTACCAAACTGCAAACGGCCTCACGTGCCTCTACACCGGAACCCTAGTTCTTCGTCGGAACCCTAATCTGCAAAACAGACAAGGGGTGAGCGCACCTTTGCTTCTCGCAGCAAAGGCCCTCCGATGCCAAAGTTAGTCTCACGTACTAGTAAACAACCCTAACTATCAGTAGGAAAGCAATAATAGATAGCCAAATATTGCGTACCTTTTACCTCCAGGTTTACCTCGTATTTATAGTTTTGCAGATGCTTGCCGCCCAAGCATCCCTGTTGCCCTAGGATTCCTACCTCGTATAGGAAACCTAGTATCTTATGGATTCTCATTCCCTTATCTGAATAATGTCTCAATCTTCATAGGACTCTCAATCCTTTTGGGACTCTCTCCCATAATTATCCGAACACCCCACTCACGTTGGGTCTCTAGCCTCGATTCTACATATTCGGGATCTTACCCTTTTACGGAATATTACCATTCTGGAATATTCTTTCCACGTCACGACTTAGGGCAACCTTTTCCATTGTTCGGCTTCCTCTTTGCCGAACAGTCCTCCTGGACTGATGACATCACATGCAACTGGTCCACATTGTTATACCTGGTCAAATGACTTCACATGTTTTTTGACCTTATCAGCCGAACAGACTGTCTGGACGATGACTTCACGTGTCACTGGTCCACATTGCTGCTCATCGCATTGCCCGGCGATGAACTTTATTATGATTGCCACGTGTCCCTAATACATCATGTGTTCGGCAACTAAACTTGCCTGTTCGGGAATACCTTCCTACAACTAGTATAAATAGAAAGAGAAGAAAGGCTGACTGTAGACACCCCAATTTGGATGCTTCGATATCTTTTAAGTCCCCGATGATGATGAAAGGGTTTTAAATCAAACAAATACCATTTTGGAATGAATCCTTCAAAAGTCAACACAAAGTCAACTCCACCGTACGGTACAATTACGTCATCCTAACCGCTGAACAGTTAAGGCGGTTGCAACATCCACCGCACGGTACATATAACTCTACCGTACGGTAGATATGTGTACCGTACGGTACATCGTAACTTGCACCCCTTTTCCAGAACTTCGGTCAAGGCATCTCAGGCCATCATAGCCTGGTCCATAGCTCTCCCTGACTGGCGTAGGACTGCAGCAGACCGGCTGATGCTTGAAGACCAAGCTGAATCCCCTGAGAATTTCTCTATAAATACCCTAGGGTTTCAATTGAAAAAAACACGGAAAAACCTCTTTGAAAATTGTACTGAAAAAAGATGATAGCACATTGAGAAATTTCTGAAAACTTCTTGCTTGTTTCCTGTCACTAACGTCACTTTCAATTCATACCAGAAGACTTTTGCAATCACTACCATTTTCTTTTCAAAGAAAGATTCATTCCAAAAAGAAAAGGTATAAATTTCTGTCCTTAAATTCTGAGGGGAACCAAGAGGTTCAGGTCGGTTCTTTATACCATTCCTGGGCCTGGATCGTTCAAAGCTTGCAAAGCAAATAAAATTTGAAATCCCACATAACTCCACCGTACGGTACATGTATCCACCGTACGGTAGACGTTTCCAGGGAACATTTGCCTCAGTTATTACTTTCTTCTTCACTTCATAGCCTGATATAAGATACCATGCCTTATTTCTATGATATGCTTTGGATTCATGTTCTGCCTTCAACAATACATGCCATGCTATGATTATATCAATTGTGTTTTCATACAAGAATGCTTTACATGATACATACATAAGCTTGCATACAAAATTAAGTCTTTGAATATCCCGTTAGTCCATTTCAAGCTACTGACCACGAAGACTATGTACCGTACGGTTCATACCTCTACCGTACGGTAATATATTTTGTGGAATAAAAATCCCTTATTTCCTGTTGTAAGATAAACTAAGGCATGATAATTAGTATTTATATTTATTAAAACGAAATTTTTCACATGTTATAGCTGCCTTCTGTGCAAAAAACTTACTATGGAATTTGTACCGCGCGGTACAAAGTTCTACCGCGCGGTACACAGTTTCTACCGTACGGTTGATATTTTCGTAGGACAGCATGCCATTTTTCTGCAACTATCTTGATGTGTTCTGCCTGCCTGTTTATATTTACTGTACTAATGTCATTTGAACTGCTTATATGCTATAAACTGCTTTTGTGACATTAAAAGTTTAAGCAATGAAATGATTTTTCAAAATCCCACAAATATTAGTAAAGACCGATTTATCGGGCGAGGGGGGTGCTTTTCTAAATAAAACCTTCCCCTCTCGTAACCTGGCTTCCGAATCCAATCTCTGGTTTATTTTTCAATTCAAATATCATTTTCAAGTTCCAGGTTTTCTCGGGTAACAAACCATTTTACAAAAACTCGGGTGGCGACTCTTCAACTTTTTTTCAAAAACGAGCGCACGACAGGGGATGGCCTCCGAAAAGGCACCATCCCGGGCCTCAGGTAGCCCACAGTGGCGACTCTGCTGGGGACTATATTAAGTTATATTTTTAAGAATCAATACACTTTTGAAAATAACCCTTATCAAAAGTCTGTCCAAAAGATAAGCTTCGCGCTATCTAAGAATGGTGTGGTGATTCTAACAGGGCTCCGCCCGACCACCCGGCCTGGGACTTTTTGGTTATTTCATTTGTGTAATTTTTCTTAAAAATATAATTTAATTTGAGAGCCAAGCTTGAAAATATTTGTGGGATTTTTCATTTTATTGCTCAAACTTTTGCATTGCACGTGCATCGATGTTGGATAGCCCCGCCGCTACATTTTGGTTACCCTACCCAGCTTGCCGGTGCTAGGACATCCCGAAATGCTCGACAACCTTGGACGATGATGAGTCAGCCTGCCGTTTGACCGTTGCCATGCAGTACACTTGGCAATAGGGAGGCAAATTATTGGCTCTAGTCTGGGGAACCCCTCTAAACCAAAACCAACCTTTGCATATAGTAAAAACATAGAACTTTTGCCAAAGCTAGGACATGGCCCTCACGTTAGGATTACATGATATATCCTGTATACGTGTTTACCGTTTTCCTTATACCCTGCCTATATGTTTCAATGCTTTCCTTGTATGCTGTTGTTATAATGCTAGCTTGACCCTAGGTTATCAGCCCTATCAAGCTTAAAAGAATTGCCTTAGCCAATGAAGAGTCGCGCATGATGAAAAATGCATGTTTTAAATCCTTGGGAACATTAAAACTTGGGGAAAAATTAAATCAAGCCATAAACATCATCTTGTCGATAGTTTCCAAAAAAAAAAAACTAGCTCATTGAGGCTCTAACCCCCAATGACTAGCTTTTTCAAAGTTTAAAATTAGCACGTTAAGGCTTTATCCTTAATAACTAATTTTCTTTCAAAACTTGAGATTTAATTGTTGGAACTCAATTTCCAATAATTATTTTCAAATCACAATAAAAGTCTCAATGACTTTTTCAATCATAAGTTAGTTCATTAAGATCAAACTCTTAATGGCTAGCTTTTCAAAATCAACGTTCAAGCCTATTCAAAATTATTGACATTGATTTTGGCTTGACAAAGTTTTTCCCTTTTCAATGCTCCCTATAAAGGATACCTTACCGAACAACTGAGGACTAAGGCAATTCTGCTAAGCTTGCGAGCATCTCGAGTAACGATATCATAAATTCTCATTTAAAGAAATTAGGAAAAACTACAGATTACTAAAATTCGTCTTTTTGTTTTTACTAGAAGTTCTAAGCAATTGGTCCAAGGAGAAGGAAGCATTACGCACTCGGTTGGACTCGACCCAAAAAGCGATTGACAAGGTTAGAATCTTCGCCAGTTCAGTCAAGAATGTCGAAGAAAGCAGAAATAGAAGCATCCGGAGCAGGGGGAAAGACCGAACTTGAAATTCTTAAAGAAGAAATGGCAGAGCAACAGGAACGGTATGACAACCAAATCGCCCAGTTAATGATCATGATTCAAGATCTCTCTACACCCAGCAAACCCACTGTTACTGACGCAATAATGGCCAAGCTCACCAGGTTGGAGGAATCTGTCAAAAAGCAAGAGAAAGTGGCTACCACAGGGGTAGATATGGAAAAATTATGCTTGTTCCCAAATGCTAAGCTGCCCGACCGTTTCAAACCTATTGATTGGGAAAAGTTTGATGGCACTGGGGATCCGAAGGCTCATTTACAAACATACGTGGGCACTCTATCCATGTATGGGATTGAAAAGGATGCAATGGCTCAGATGTTCCAGCAAACACTTAAGGGGCCTGCCTTGCGGTGGTTTCTTACTTTGGATGATTCAAGGAAGAAGAGTTGGGATGATATTGGGGCAGCTTTCGTTGCTCATTACAATTACAACATTCAACTGGAAATGACTGTGAGGGAATTGGAATCCACCAAAATGGAGACGAACGAGTCTTTTGCAGATTTTGTCAAGAGATGGAGGGGAAAGGCTTCTCAAATGATCGATCGTCCGTCCGATAAGGAGCAAATGAGAATTATCACTAGAAACTTGGCACCTGATTTTGCCAGGCATCTAGTGGTGTTTCAAACCACTGCTGATTTCAAGACTTTCTACGAGGCTGGACTTGCTGTTGAGGATGCACTTCGCTTGGGTATCTTTGAAAAAACTGAAAAAACCGAAACCAAAAACAAAAGGGTCTACTCTGGCAACAGTAATACCCTATTTGGAAACAACTACCAAAACCCATCCAACTCCAACTCCAACAACCAGAAGCCAAATGAAACCAAACCAGTCAACCAAATAAATGTCCAGCCAAACAAGCCTAGAAGACAATTCCACCAATTTGCCAAACCTTTGTCCTCTGTCTACCAAAAGCTTCTCGAGAACAAGCTCATCAAACCCCTTGAACCTCATGAACTACCCAAAGAACTCCCTGCTAACCACAACCCGAAAGCCTTTTGTGACTACCACCAAATGCCCAGTCACTATACCAATAACTGCTTCCGCCTCCGGCACCAAATCCAAGATCTCATCGACAATGAAACCCTTCTAATCCCACCAAAACCCAACACTGTTGCCAACCCGATGCCCGAACACAAACCTAACAACCAAATCAGCCACATTGTCTTAAGTCCCACTCAAAATGACCCCACAAAATTCAACCCCAACCATTACATTATCCCCGAAATTGACCCAAAGCCCGGTGGGAGTACCCAATGATAGTGAAGTCAATTTTCTTGAGGATATGGAGTATGAATGGGTGATCAACTGGGGCGTTCTTGCGGAGGAATGGCTGGAAAGAGAGGTGATAGAACTTCAAACTCAGAATCAACCCGAGCCTGGGAATGAGATCATGGGCGCCCTTGAAATCAGTGATGAATGGTTAATGGCTTATGTTGGCCACATGGATCATGACAATCAAGAAGAATGGGAATGGATTCCAACACCTAATGAATGGCAGATGTTGGAAGAAGCCGACCCATTGGTGTAATACCCGTCCCGAATATTAGAGTATTTAATTCCTCTTTTAATTCAATTATATGCTTTTGGGGTTTATTTGGATATGTTGGAAGTTTGAGGGCCTTGTGTGCGATTTATGGGTGGAGCATAAGTGAGATCATGGTTTCAATTGCATAGAATAATTTTCCCTTAGGCTTTAACAAATATCCTGGGAGATATTTATTTCCCATTCTCACCCCTTTTCTAACGTAGAGAGAGAGAGAGAGAAACGTGAGAGGAGAAGAAGAAGAGAAGAAGAAGGCAAAAGCTAGGATCTTGTTCAATTGTCTTGTTCTTGAAGTTCTAGTTGGTAATCCATGTTTCTTTTTACTTGAATTCATGTTTTAATTGTTAGTTTCCTTGCTGTGGGTTAGAGTTCTTGCGTGGTTAGTTGATTCTTGTGGAGTAGGGCTTTGGGTTTGTGTTTTAGATGAGTTCTTGAAGGAATCGAGAACCCTACCTTGAATTGCTCATATTAGATGTGTAGAACTTGAAATTAATTCATGTATTTGGTGGTTCTTAAGTAGCTCTTTGATTTTCTAGTGTTTGAGCATGTTTGGTATAGTTTTTGATGGGTCTTAGACATGTTTCGAGTGGTGGAAAAGGTTGAAAATCGGAGGAGGTTCGAGCTGTGTTTTTGCTGAGAAACCCAGGTTGAACCGGTACTGGGTTTTGGTTGTACCGGTTCAAGGTGTCCAGAGAAAGTTATTTCGCTGTTTTTGGGTTATGAACCGGTACTGGGAATTTGCAGTACCGGTACATAGGTTAAAAATCAGCATTTCTGAAGAAACTTCAATCGGGCATAACTTTTTCATCCGGACTCTGTTTTGGGCAAATTTTATATCAAAATTGATTTACTCGGAACGTACTTTCCATTGGTGGTGGTTTCATGATCTAATTCCAATTCAATTAAAAGTTATATCCAAAATAAGGTAAGTTGGTCATAAGTTTACAAACCAATTTCATGAGTTGTTTTATATTTGAACTTTATGCTTGTGTTGGGACACTCCTGGGTGTTGACTTGGTCATATTTGTCTTCGATAGACATTGTTTAGCTTCTTGTTAGTTTGTGCCGAGTATTCATTGAATTCGTAACTAATATGAGTTAACTTGTGGCTAGGTAAAGAGCCGGTCTCTCGGGAGGTGCCGAAATCTTAGTTTGGCATACTTCGGTCGATACGAAGGTGAGTGTGTTTGACATGGACGTGTTCAATGGGATATTGCATGGTGGTGTTTGTGTATCATACTATTTGGGATTTAGTCAATGGTATGCATGCTTGTTGGATGTTGATTATACCGCCGAAGGTTTGTGTGTGAGGCACACCATGTCGTAAGCCATGCCGCCTAATTACCGGTGGTTGGGAGCGTGGTGTGTGGGACACCACTCCTGGGGTATATGGGTTTATGGCAGACGTGCCATCGCATGTGTTGTGATTATAGGTGTGAGATATTCATTTGAGTGCATATGCTGAGTTGTATGAATTACTTTCAATTGAGATGTTCCTTCGGGTATGGTAGTATATCATTGAATCTATTCTATGTCTCACACACTCTGGTTTTCCTTTTTGGATTGCCAGGCCTCAGGTGGTCGTAGAGTTGGTTCACTACCAGTCGACGTTTTGGGGATACTTGGACTTGTACCGAGTTTTGATGTTGTGGTCGAGTTGGTTGTAATGGGTCAAACTCTGATTTTTGTTAACTCATTTTTTTGACTTCAAGTTGTAAATATGTGGGTGTCTTTTGTACAATGCAAGTTTGTTGATATCTTTGGTATGTTGTTTATATTAATGTTAAGTCTTCCGCTGGGGGTTTTTACTCTATTCTTTTATTGGTTGTCGTTTAGTTGTTGGTTTATTGTGTGGAATGCCATGTGGCTGTGTCGGTTCGGACCCACTTTGGGTGTCGTTCCGGGACGGGGCGTGACAGCTTGGTATCAGAGCTAGTACGTTCTAGCCTCTGTGTGGAGAGTCGTTTGGGGTTTGGTGGTGGACCATAGAAGTAGTGTGGTTGTCGATTAGAGGTAGTGTTCACTAACATGTGAGTTATATATCTAATATTGTGTTTGCTATTGGTTGTTAAAGTGATTGAAATAGCTATTGGGACATGGCTTCGGAGCATCATGTTGAGGAAGCTGCATCTAGCGGTGATGAGGTTCAGCAATCTGAAGTCCCTGTAGGGCAGCCGGTTGTAGGGGCTACCGATAGACTTCTTGCAGCTGTGGCTTTGCTTGCAGAACAACAAGCAGCTTTTATGCAATGGCAGACTACAGAAGCAACGACTCGTGGAACGGGCACAGGTTTACTTGAAAGGTTCAAAAAGTTATTCACCGTGGAATTTGAGGGGGCAATTGACCCAAGTGATGCCGAGGAATGGCTTAAGGCTGTGGAGCGGGTGTTGAATGCTATGGGGGTGACCGATGCACAGAAGGTGACATTGGCAACTTTTAGTTTGAAAGGTGAAGCTCGGGATTGGTGGGAATCATTTGAGAGGCAGTGGACTGCCCCTTTGCCAGGAGTGATACCAGCGGTACCGCGAGTGGTGACGTGGGATCGCTTTGTTAAAGGGTTCAATGACCACTATTTTCCGAAGAGTTGGAAGTTGGATCAGGAAGCGGCATTTATTGACTTGAAGCAGGGCAGTATGACTGTCCCAGAGTACGAAGCTCGGTTTGCAAAATTGTCAAAATATGCTCTAGACTTGGTGAGTACGGAAGAGAAAAGATGTCAGCGGTTCCGCAAAGGACTTTTACCGAAGGTAGCTACCAGGTTGACCACCTATGAACAAGAGGAATATGCTCGGTTGGTGGAAATGGCCAGGATGGTTGGAAAGGATCTTCAGGATTTGAACGAAAGCCGGGAGTCATACAAGAAAAATAAAATGGAAGGTGCGGCATTTGGTAAATCCGGAGGCGGTAATAGCAAAGGTGGGGGTCAGAAATCTCAATTTACCAAAACTCAAGATTTCGGAAAATCACATGGTGGTTCGTCAGGGCAGTGGAAAGGGAAAACAGAACACGGACCTAATAGGCAGACAATTAGTGGTGCTACAACAATGTCTCGCCAATGTTTCAGTTGCGGGTCTACGGATCATTTGAGGAGAGATTGTCCAAGTGCGCTTAAGGGTGTTAAGTGCTATACTTGTGGTGAATTTGGGCACATGGCGGTGCAATGTCCTCGAGCACCAATGCCGGCGGCATCGTCTGTGGGTAGTGTTCAAGGAGGTAGGGGTGGAGGAGCCGGTGGTTCTGCAGCATCGGGCAGAGTGTTTGCAATCACACGTCAAGGGGCACAAGCTTCTCCGGGGGTGGTGACAGGTACTTTGGTTATTTCCGGTACTTATGTGCGTGTGTTGCTAGACCCTGGATCTACACATTCTTTTGCGTCTAATGCTTTCATTAAACATTTAGACAAGCCTGCTAAAGTGTTAAATATTGCTTTAGCTATTTCTACACCGGTGGGTGAGGTCGTAGTTATTAATGTATGTTATGCGAGTTGTGAGTTGGTAGTTGGGGGAAGGAGATTGTTTGTAGATTTATTGCCGTTAGATATGACTGACTTTGATGTGATTTTGGGTATGGATTTCTTGTCGGAGTATCATGCCGTTATGGATTGCTTTAGTAAAGAAGTTATATTTCAATTGCCGAATAGCGATGAAGTTAAATTCTGTGGTGATGCAGTAGCGAGTTCTACTTGTCTTGTTTCGGCTCTTAAGGCCAAATCTTTGTTGAGTAAGGGTTGTGAGGGGTATATTGCTTATGTGGTTGACACAGAAAAGAAAACACCGACACTAGAGGAGATACCAATTGTGAATGAGTTCGCGGATGTGTTTCCGGATGAGTTGCCAGGTATCGTGCCGGACCGTGAAGTTGAGTTTACTATCGAATTGTTGCCTGGTACTAATCCGATATCTATTACTCCATATCGTATGGCACCAGCAGAGTTGCTTGAGTTGAAAGTACAGTTGAAAGAATTGCTAGATCGAGGTTTCATTTAGCCTAGTGTATCGCCGTGGGGTGCACCGGTCTTATTTGTTAAGAAAAAGGATGGTTCCATGCGTATGTGTATCGATTATCGACAGTTGAATAAAGTGACGGTTCGGAATCAATATCCATTGCCAAGGATAGATGATTTGTTTGATCAGTTGCACGGGGCTACGGTATTCTCCAAAATTGATTTGAGATCGGGCTATCATCAGATTAAGGTAACTCATCCAAACCGAGTCTGAACCTATCCAGCCTAAACCTACCCAAACAGCTCCACCCGAAAAAGACCCCATCATAAAGCAACTCAACAAAACTCCAGCTCCAATCTCCATTTGGGACCTTCTGTCTACCTCTACCGAACACTGCCAAAAGCTCATCCAAGCCCTGTCCTGCATGACTGTACCCACTAATATCACTCCCGAAGCCGTCATAGCCCTTCTTATGCCCAAACCTGCTAAACATTCCGTAACCTTTACCGAAAAAGACTTACCTGCCGAAGGAGCCGGTCACAATAAGCCACTCCATGTCACTTTCAAGTGCTTGGGGAAATGGGTCCCGGTCTGTTTGCTTGACAATGGATCCGCCTTGAATGTATGCCCACTTCGGACTGCTTATTGCCTTGGGCTGACAAAGAAGGACTTTGAGCCCTTTGACTTGGGAGTGCGTGCCTATGATAATACCCAAAGCAATGTGGTCGGAACAGTTCTGTTAGAGATATCTGTTGAAGGATTCAGTAATAAAGTGGAGTTTCATGTTCTAGACATTCCAGCTTCTTTCAATCTGCTCTTAGGAAGGCCTTGGCTCCATCATCCTGATATAATGGCTGTGCCTTCTTCCCTGCATCAAAAGGTACAATTGGGCTTGGCTAAGGGTACTCTCACTATATATGGGGATTCCGGTATCCGTCCCCATGCTGCTGACAATGCACCAATTTTGGAAATTATGCATGGAGAGGAAGATGTCACCTTGGGAGGATTTTCCTTTGATGCTACTGATAATGTGCACACTATCAAGATAGATGAGGATTTTGTGATAAGCTCTGTGGCTGTCAAAATGATGAAGAAAATGCTCTACATGCCCGGTATGGGACTCGGGCGTGACAATCAAGGAATTCCAGAATTCCCAAAATTTCCAGCAAGTAACGGTCGTTTTGGTTTGGGATATGTGCCTACCGGTGAAGAGGAGACAGTTGCAAAGAAAGGACCTATCCGTTTTGTCAAAGCTAAGGAAGAAAGGTATCTGGGGCAGCCGGAGCCTTTTTGGGATTCTGAAACCAATACACAGTTGCCAGGATTCGAGATTTTTGCTGAAAACACTTGGGATAGTGATGATGAGGTTGAAAAATTGACTGAACTGGTGAAAGCTCTCAACATTGACTGGGTTGAGTACTTGGATTCTAACTATCTGTCATCGCTGTTTGAGGAGGGTCCAACAAGTGCGATTCAAGATGGAGCTGATGTCATGATGCTAGGAGAAGAAGCACCCGAGGATTTCACTTCTCTCATAGTAGATGCTGTTGGAAGTTATAAAAATAGCACTTTTGTACCACATGTAGGCTATGTCAAAACTGGATCCAACACTGAGTCTGAATTTGGGTCTGTCCTGTCTGAGTCTGATTCTGAGTCGGAGTTTGTGCCTCTTGGCCTTCCACGTCAATCTTTCTATTTTGAGTTTGAGTCAACTCTGATGTACGATGCCCCTGGGGCCACCTTTGATGATGAAATGAACGAGGACAAATTTGCTTACTCTGCTGTCTCCGAGATAAACTATGTTGACCCTAATGGCGAAGAAATAGAAAATAACGAAGAAATCCCTAAAGAACTCCAGGATTTACTTCAAAAGGAAAATGAAAGATATGCTCAGCCAATAAAAGAAGAAGTTGTTTTAATAAATTTGAAAGATGAAACTAACCCACGAATGGTTCAAGTTGGTTCTAGGCTGTCTTCAGAGGAATTCAAAGCATTGTCAGATTTATTAAAGGAATTTGAAGATGTTTTTGCTTGGTCCCACGCAGATATGCCCGGAATTGACCCTGAAATTGTGGAACACCGAATCCCACTTTATCCTGACGCCAAACCTGTTAAGCAGAGGCTAAGGAAAATGAGACCAGATTGGGCATTAAAAATTAAAGAAGAGGTTCAAAAGCAAATTGACGCTGGATTTCTGATTGTAACAGAATACCCCAAATGGATTGCAAATATTGTACCCGTACCTAAAAAGAACGGCAAGATAAGAATTTGTGTAGACTTTAGAGACCTAAATAAAGTTAGTCCAAAAGATGACTTTCCGCTCCCACATATAGATGTTCTCGTTGACAACACTGCGAAACATGCTTTATTATCCTTTATGGACGGCTTTTCAGGGTATAACCAAATTCTTATGGCACCCGAAGACCGCGAGAAAACCACTTTCATTACAGAATGGGGCACGTACTGTTATAGGGTAATGCCATTCGGGCTAAAGAATGCAGGGTCTACCTATCAAAGGGCAGCAACAACATTGTTACATGATATGATTCATAGGGAAGTTGAAGTCTATGTGGATGATATGATAGTAAAATCCAAAAATAGGGAAGGACATTTGCCCGCGCTCAGGAAATTCTTTGAAAGGATTCAGAAGTATAGGTTGCGTCTCAATCCGGAAAAATGCACATTTGGGGTCACAGCAGGAAAAATGTTGGGATTTCTAATTACCACTCGTGGGATCGAGGTCGATCCGTCCAAAATCAAAGCAGTTCTAGAAATGGAGCCACCTCGAACTGAGAAAGAGGTGCGAAGTTTTCTTGGCAAAATCCAATTTATAAGCAGATTCATTGCCAAGTTGACCTCAACTTGCGAGCCGATGTTTCGTCTACTAAAGAAAGGAGTTCAATTCAAGTGGGATGATAAGTGTCAGCAAGCTTTCGAAGCAGTTCGAAGTTACCTCCAGAATCCGCCAGTTCTAATGCCCCCGAAGCAAGGAAAACCTTTAATTCTATACCTTTCTGTGACATCATCAGCAATGGGTAGCATGTTAGCTCAAGAAGGAAAAGATGGGATCGAAAAGGCTATCTATTACATAAGCAAAAGAATGACAGGATGTGAAGAACGTTACACGTCGTTAGAGAAAACATGTTGGGCTCTAGTATGGGCCACCAAAAAGCTGAGACACTACATGCTAGCTCATTCGGTAGTATTGATTTCTCGAATGGACCCTCTTAAATATCTATTCGAGAAGCCAGCACTTACCGGTAAGGTAGCACGTTGGTTACTCTTGCTTTCTGAGTTTGATATCAGGTATGTCACGCGGAAATCTGTAAAAGGGAGAGCGGTGGCAGAATTTCTGGCGGATCATCCTGTGGAAGGACCAGAAGATGTGGAATTTGAGTTTCCAAATGAGAATGTGATGGCAACAACCAACGACGTCTGGACATTGCACTTTGACGGGGCTGCCAATCAAAAAGGGTTCGGAATTGGAGTATTGTTGATTTCACCCGATGGATCGCATATTCCGTTAGCCTTTAAGATAAACTTTGAAGTTACTAACAATCAGGCTGAATACGAAGCTTGTATTGTGGGAATGGAAGCCGCATTGGAAGTCGGGGTGCAAAAGCTAGAAGTGATCGGAGATTCTAATTTGGTGGTATCACAAGCTAACGGCGATTGGAAAGTTAAAGAAGACAAGCTTAAGCCATATCACGAGAACCTCGAAGGTTTGATTCCGCAATTCCAAACAGTAACCTTTACTCATGTGCCAAGGTTAAAGAACCGGTTCGCCGATGCTCTCGCCACTCTAGCATCTATGGTGGAAATACCAATTGGGGTCAAGATGCGACCAGTTATGATTGAGCAAAGAAGTAAACCTGTGTATAAATATGTTATGGCAATTGATGAACCAGATGATGGGTTGCCATGGTATCATGATATTTGGAATTTTGTTGAAAAAGGAGAATATTCGCCGGGAACTGATAAGAAAGATCAAGCCTCTCTTCGGAAGTTGGCTTCTCAATACGTAATTTGTGGAGGAAAATTGTATCGTAGGTCACATTGTGGAGTGCATAAGCTATGTGTATATGGGCATGAAGCTACAAGAATTATGGAAGAAATTCACGAAGGGGTTTGTGGTCCCCACATGAATGGTTTAATGCTCACTAAAAAGATCCTGAGACAAGGTTACTATTGGTCAACCATGGAAACGGAATGCGTTCAGTATGTGCGACGGTGTCACAAGTGTCAAATTCATGCTAATCTTATGCATCTTCCACCATCTGAGTTACATTCTATGACTTCGCCTTGGCCATTTTCTGTTTGGGGCATAGATGTTATCGGAAGAATCACGCCAGCAGCGTCCAATGGTCACAAATTTATTTTAGTCGCAGTCGACTATTTCATGAAATGGGTAGAAGCAGCCTCGTATGCTACTTTGACGGCAGTACAGGTGGCTCATTTTATCAAGCAAAACATCATTTATCGATACGGGGTTCCACAAGCCTTCGTGTCCAATAATGGGGTACATTTCAAAGGACGAGCAGCCGAGGTTCTCGAGGAATTTGGAGTCCAAGTTCATAAGTCGACGGTATATCGCCCTCAAACCAATGGGGCAGTAGAGGCGGCAAATAAAACCATTAAAACAATCCTGGAGAGAACTACACAATCTGCGAGAAATTGGCATGAACAGTTACCTCTAGCTTTGTGGGGATACCGGACGTCCATCCGTACACCAACGGGGGCAACACCCTATTCATTGGTTTATGGCATGGAAGCCGTTCTCCCTATCGAGCTAGAAATACCATCGCTAAGAATCATGGCAGAATCAGAAGTTGGTGAGGCAGAATGGCTGAGCAGCAGATTTGAGGAACTTATGCTATTTGATGAAAGGCGTTTTCGGGCACTATACCACATTCAGGGTTATCAGCGAAGAATTGCCCAGGCATTCAACAAGAAAGTTAGGCCAAGAGATTTGGAAGAAGGAACAATGGTTCTTAAGGAGATACGGGCTCCGGTCTTCGATCCACGGGGGAAATTCTGACCAAAATGGGCTGGGCCATACATCATTAAAACAATATTATCTGGAGGAGCAACTCAACTCATTGACCTTGATGGTAATGAATTTTCTACTTTGGTTAACTTAGATCAACTTAAAAGATACTACCCCTGAGAGAAGCTCGCTGAACTGAAAACCACAAGGGTGGGCAGTTTCAGGCAAAAATTAGAGCAAAAGCCTGCTAGGCAGAAAATTCGAAAGGACAACCTAGGCAAAATTCAAGGCTATTATTGAAAAGAGCTCGCTAGACCGAAAACCCAAAAGGGCGGTACTAGGCAAAAAATTAGAGCGCAAAAGGAGAGTGTAAAATACCCGAGCGAACCCTAACCAAAAAAAAAATTGATAATGTACTTGAACTACGTCATGACCTGATTCCTTCGGGATACGTAGGCAACCTTGCTTTAAGGTTCGGTCATCTTTATTTCATAATCTCTTCATCTTTATTTTCTCTTCATATTTTCTTGTAAAGCAGTTTAGAAAGACATCAACAGAACCAACAAGAATGCAAAACGGGAAATTTCGTAATTCAAACTTTATTCAAGCAAACTTCTTCGGATACAAAGCTGAGCATAAAAACTTTCAAAAGCAACAAACACACTGACAAAACAGAAGGAAATAGCAAGCCGACGAAGAAGCAAACACACTAAGGGTCTTAAGTTCATCCCGGAGCATAAGCAAAGTTGTGTCTCAAGTCAGTCCTCATTCCATCCAATTCTTGTCTCCACGTCTTGAATGAGCCAGTCTTCGTAATCTTGAGGCAGCAGAACACTGGGGTATGGATCCCTCGAAATGGTAATACGTGCTCTCCAAGTACGCTGGTAAAAGCGACAGCTAGAAAACCTGAAAGGTGGCATGATAAAGTATTCATGCGGGGGCATCGTCTGGCGAACGCCGAACTGGCGAAGAATGCAATAAGGAATATAAAGGTCCAACCAGTCATGCCCGCTAGCATCATTCTGCTATGTCCCATGTTGCTATAAGCCATAACCGGAAGATCAGCCCAATTAGTCTGCCAAGCAATCATTTCTTCTGTAATTTGGTGAAAATCCTGAACCCAGAGCTCCTCAGTTTCACGAGCATCCACAAAATTCCTCCTCGAAAAACCCCGTGTCTCATGAACCCGATTCCTTGGAATGGGTTCCAGCAGATTGAGCTTATCACACAACCATAACTGCAATGAGAGAAAAGACAAGTCATAAACCATAGAAAGCTCAAGCCGAGTGTCGAGGTAAAAAGAGAATGTGAGAAAAACCAGAAAAAGGAGAGCTGAGTGAGAAGCTTACCTGTAGGAATATTGGGCTACCTCCAAAAACGTTAGTTTCATCAGCGTGCACAGCATCCAGCCCCATTATTGTTTCAGCTAAAACCATCGGGGCAACATCCTTGCGATCGTCAATTTGGGCAGCCACGCTTACCAATAAAGAGCTTGCTTGGCCATCAGACTGCACAAGCAGAAAAGTAGCCAGTAGGCATAAGCACAAAGCAAACCTGTTACCTCTGAATTGGTTGATAAGACGAGGAATATTCAGCACTCTGCCTTCAGTTAAGGACTTAGCAGCATTGTTGCTTATCCCCAACTTCTCAGATAGAGTTTTCGCTATTCCAATCTTCTTGAAAGGATTAACCGGAACCTCCAGGTCAAAACCACCGAGATAAGCATGGAATTCTTCTACAGTGGGACATAGCTCCGAAAATCCGATACGGAACACATGTACTTCTGGGTCCCACATTTGGGTAGCAGCACGAAGAAGCTCGGGACGTATGATAACGTCTCGAACATATCGCAAAGAACCTAGCCTATGTGAGCGACAATTCAGCCAATCAATGCCGTCAAGCTCGTCAAGCCATGGACGCATCAAGGCGGGAAAGTCCATGACTTTAAGGGAGAGGAATAATTTTGATTATGGAAAAGCATGAAAGCAAAGAAGGGTATTTATAGGAGAGGCAAGGCATACCTTCAGTTTTCGAAAGGGTATCTCGGTATACGTGCCACATCGAAACACGTGTTGACCTTTGGAAAAGCATCCATCAAACCCTTCAAAGAGGCAATCAGAACCTTTAACAGTCTGTAAAACAGTGGAAAAATCGGTTGGCCAGAGTAAAGAGGGAGCAAGTGATTACCAAGACTGATTACAGGTTTTGTCCCTGTCAGGCCTCTACCGTACGGTAGATATATTTCCGCCGTACGGTACAAATATCAAACGTACGTTACACGTTTCTACCGTACGGTAGACAAGTCTCCACCGTGTGTTATAAATGTCTACCGTACGGCAGATATATTTCCACCGTACGTTACAAATTTCCACCGTACGGTACAAAGTTCTATCGTACGGTACAGTATCCCCACTGTGTCTGCAGGATTTTGGTTCTAGAGTATGAAATCTGGTTCTGGGGCACATCAGTCAGTTTGGCTTGCATACATAAGTCACATTGTGTAAAGTTGACTTCACGGAAGGCTTGGTTGCAGCTCCGGACCGTGAATTACAAGTTTGGTACATAAAACGGCCTGAAAACGTTCAAAACCATGCGTACGAACTGTCAAAATCTGGTTTAAAGGCGTTCTCTTCATTTTATCCTCACCGATAGGTCATACTACTATAGTATGACTTTGAGAGATGCTTGGTTTCAAGTCCGGACCAAAAGACGCAAGTTTGGTGCCCCGAAGCCCATTCTTTCTGTCAAAAGCTCATTTTTTCGCGTCGTAGTATTCAAAGACGGGTTTCTTTCCATTTTGTCAGCTCCTACAAGTCATGTTATGATGCTATAAGCACGTAAGGGTGTCAGTTTCAAGTTTGGACCCAAAATTTGGGATTTGGCATTTCAAGAGTCCATAATTCTGGTCCAATGGGATTGTAGTTTCAAGAGTCTCAAGTTGAAAACCAATCTTTTCATTTTCCCAAGTCATAACAGTCATTTTTAGTGTATGTGGTTCGATAGCAGCATCTTCCGAGTCAGTTTGCACATATTACAGGTTTCGGTACAAATTCAACTGAAACCATTCCGTTTCTCAAAATTCTAAGGCTCAAAACAATTCATTATCTCGGTGTTATGACTTCTATGTTTAAATAGACATGTTTGGTACAAATGCATTAAAAGAACAAGCTTATTTATAAACCCAAAAACAGTATCTACATAATGAGTTTGAAAGTGAAATCTACGAAAGAGCAAAAACATAAGTACTACTGTCATGGCATGCAAGCCCCATCTATGCGAAATCAGAAAAAGGGACAAACAGTCGTCCAAAGCAAAAAAGGCACGCAGGCCTCGTCTCCTAAAATGCTAGAACTAATAGTAAAGACTCAACGACGTGCCATCTTCTGTGGTCTTTCCCTAATCTCAAAAGAGGTACCATCATCACCATCATCATCGTCGTTGTCGTCGTCATCATCACTCTGCTCGCCAAGAGGCCGTACGTAACGAGGGTCCGAAACTGAGCTGCTTGACAGGCTATTTCCTTCCCCTTCTTCCTCCTCCTCATCATCTCCACCTCTCTCCACCACCTCAGCTGGCTGTGCGCGCCTCTCTCGCAATACTCTCCCCGTTGTAGAAGTTGATTGAACAGGAGGCAGGCTATTCCTCGCATTTTTTGTGCGCGGTCTGTGAATCGTTCCACCCATGGGCTGTCTTGTAACCTGCATTATGAGTCACCCCTTAGAAAACAATCATGTGGATAATAGCATGAAGGGAAAATAACTTGGAAACATACCCAGATGCCCCTTCCACGGCTAGTAGCCTCACCTCGACCACCTCCCCGGCTGGATGATTCTTCTCGACCTCCCTCACGGACAGTCGGTCCACCACTTGAACTTCTCCTCCTACCACCACTTCTTTGTGCAGCTGCTGTGGCCCCGCGTGCCAAAACCTCAGGTGATACACCCATCGCCCCTTGGCAAATCACCGTGAAGCAGTCCAATAGCAGCCGGTATACGTTCTCTGCCCATGCTCGTGGCACCTAAAGCAAACTTAGCACATTAGAATAACATGTATAAATCAAATAAGCTTGCAAGAAGTGAAAATAACAAATAAGATCTCATACCTCGGCCTCAGGTAAAGTAATGCTCGCAGAACGTGACGGGATAGCTATCTCGCCTTCAATGCCTTCTCGTGTCACCACCGATACCACTCTGCTCACCTCCGGGAAAGTATGCCCTGCCTCTGCAACCCGTCCGGCGCCTCGTCCCCTACTTAACCTGCGACGTGAGCCAGCACCACCTCGTCTGCTCCCTCTACTCCCCGAGGCCCCTGTCGCCGCCTCACTCTCATTTCCCCCCACCTCCATAGCACCTGACAGTCGCTCTACCATCCGAAGACGATAAGCTAAGTATCTCTCTCTGTAGCCTACATAGTCCAGCGAGGGGCTAAGGTAGGCTGTCAGGTCCTCAACCGGTCTCATATGCCTCTCTATCTCCTCCCGAGTGTAATCTCCAGTCCTCAGCATGAATAGTGGCACACCTGCTGGAACTCTGAACTCCGCAAGCCCTAAGGATTGGTGTGTCACCCTCTCCCCCAGATACCATTGCCAACCGAAAGGTGACTCCATTAGAACGCGGCTGCGAGTCACCTCCCGGCTTCGGACAAGAAAGTTTGCTTGCAGCCCAGTCCATAACTTCCATAGAACCTGCGGAAAATTGAAAAATGCCTTAGGAAAAATCTAGGAACAATGTTATGCGATAAAAGAATAAAAAGCTGAAATGTTCTTACCCCTTCACCAGACATCCTATCAAGGAAAAGGCGAAATTCTCTCAAGTTCCCTCGGAACTCGCTAGATTTGCGGTACTTGGGTGCCCACCTCAATGCTCGGGGAAGCACTCGAGGATTCCCATATGTATTCTCCGGTCCGTACATCCTCAATACCTCGAAAGCCCAGATCTGCATGATAAGCCAATTACATCAGTCAAAGAAAATCAAAATGCAAGCAATATAGGAATTAAAAGGATAAGCATGAGTTGGGTATTTTACCTCCAGAACTCTCCAGTAGCCACCTAAAGTTGTGCCAACTTGGCGCGACGCACTCCCTAAAAAGCAGTACAAGGTAGCCAAAGCAGCCCCTCCAAAATCAAACCTCCCCACCTGCTCGAGATGGTGAAACGCTGGCAACCAACCCAGGTGTACACCATTACTCCTGTTTGGGAACAATGACGCACCAAAAAGGTAAAGAAGGTAAGCCCGGGCCATTTGTGCTACCTCCTGGTCATCCACCGGAGTCCTATCCCAATACCCCTTTTCAAACTGGGAATACTTCACCATTGCATCCGCCGCCCGAAACCCCGGTCCTACGTAAAACTCCAAAGCCCTTTGATCTCTGTTCAACTCTGAATCAAATGGTATCGGGTCTCCTCCTACCCTTAAACCAGTAATCGCTGCAAAATCTAATGGTGTGATGGTCATCTCGCCGAATGGAAGGTGGAAAGTGTTTGTGGTGTTCCACCATCGCTCTACTAAAGCCCTCACCAAAAAACGATCTGATCTACCTCCTGTAAACAAGGTCCGAATGAAAGGGCCAAAACCCGCGGCATCAACCAAGTTCCGTACCCTAGGGTCTAAGGCTTCATAATATTCAAGGGACCTAGCAGGCCCCCCATAACAAGCCATGGATGTATCCTCCTGTTTTAAGTAAACGTGCAAGCAAGCTAAGATACAAGGCTATGATGTGATAAACATATAAAAGCAAGAAATGTAAAGGCATTGAAATTGAAAATTACCAATGGTCCAGACATCCCCATGTGACTCCCCGGATCGTGCAGCACCTGCTCCTCCTATAGGCTCTGGCGAGGCACGAACGCGTCCACCCCAAAAGGCACGAAGAAGTGAACGCGAGGCACATAGGACGCCTCGTCAAAGCTGCCCGCTCCCTCGCCGCTGCTTCCACCTCCTGTACCAAAGTAACCCGAGGACCCTCCCTCGCTCTCTGCCTCTCCTCCTCCTCTCTCTCAGCTTCCTGCAAAACCTCCTCACTCGCCAGCACGCTTGCCAATAAGGGAGCCTTCGCCAAGCGAGCACTCAAGTCCCGAGGGTCCGCACACTCTAAAGTGTCTCGTAGACTCACCCCCTGCTCCCTCGATGAACCAATGGGTGGTCTAAACAAAGGAGCCGTCAGTGGGTCTCTCGCCTCTTGTCCATCGCTCTCTCCCACTACAGACTTCCCCATCGTTAACCTCCGAACAACAGCCTCAGCGTCCTCATCCTCATCCCCTCTACTCTCCGTCTCGATAGGTGTGTCCGACGGAGTAAATGGAAACTCTGGAGGAGTCGCGCTGGCCGGTGTCCCTCTCTCCTCCATGGCCCGACGCTCCACGCTCACATCTAGCCCCCCAATCTCCATCTCAATGACTGAACCAGCCGGAGTAAAAGGAGTACCCGCCGGCGTCGCTGGCATGCTTGTAGCAGAGCCCCTTGAACTGCCCTCAGTAGGTTCTTCCACCGTACGGTGCTCCCCCTCTGCCGTACGGTGTTCACCCATTACTGTATCTCCACCACCAGTAGAAACCTCCACCGTACGGTACTCCTCTTCTCCCGCACGGTGCTCTTCAATTACTGTATCACCCTCACCCGCCGTAGTTTCCACCGTACGGGTCTCCTCCTCCACCGTACGGTGTTCCATCTCTCCCGTACGGCACTCTGCCATCCTTATGACCCCTGTATTCTCCTCAACCGTCGCCACCGAGCCACCCTCGATTGGTGTGCCACCCGCCGCTGCACCATCCCTCGCCGTCGAGACCATGAAACCCTCAACGGATTGGGTACTATCCATGGGGGTGACAGTTGCTCCACCGTCACCACCACCTTCGACTGTAGCAACTGGGCCCTCGCCCAATGTCAAGCCAATTTCCTCGGCAATAACTGGAACCGAACCAGGCTCAGTTGCCCGCACCACCGCACTGTCACCGCCGCTCGGGGCTTCGCCCGGGGCTTCGCCCGTGTTATCCCCATCACGATTCATGGCTTGAAATCGAAGGATTGAAAACCTAGGGTTGAAGAGGAATCGGGAGGGGAAGGAAAAAGAATTCGAAGTTTTGAATATCAACCGACTGAAACGGTTCTTGAATTTATATCGCGTAACTCCCTCTACCGTACGGTGGAAATATGTCCCGTACGGTACACCTCTCAAATAACTCCACCGCACGGTACAAGTGTGCAATTCAAAACTCAATTTTTGAATTCAAATTTCTGGACCCCTTATGGTTCATTTCTTAAAATTGGTGCCATACCAATCTACATTTGTTCAATAATTTCTATCGTGAAAATCTCGCCCTCGATAATCATTTCTCAGTAATTCATTGGAAATTTTGTTTGGATTGTATCTCCAACAATTATCGATCAAATACCCCCAAATGATGTGAACGGCCTCGCTAAGTTTGCATTTTTATCAATTATTATTAAGATGGTTCATTGAGATCTATCCTCAGTAACCATCCTTTCAAATAGCTTGTTGAGATCGTATCCTCAACAAACTTCAATCAAAATTCTATAGTGTAAACAGCCTCGCTAAGTTTACATTTTTTTTATCAATTATAACATGTTAAGATCTCATTATTAACAAACAAATTTCTAAATGGTTCATTGAGATCTATCCTCAGTAACCATCTTCTCAAATAGCTTGTTGAAATCATATCCTCAACAAACTTCGATCAAATTTCTATCAAATAGTGTAGACAGCCATGCTAAGACTACACTCATTCCATTATAAGTGTAGGCAGCCCTGCTAAGGCTACATTTATGGCATTATTCGGTAAGTGTGACCTTTTTAAAGTTTGCATTCCTATGTTATTATGAATTCAATTTATGACATTATATGTTTCATATTTTTGCCCCCATGAACTACGCAGGTCTGATCCCTACATTGGGGTACGTAGGCAGCTCGAAAGAGCGCGACCACATTGGCTTTACATCCTGCAAAGTATTTCCTACTTAAAAGATACTTAGATATTCAAATTGGGTGGTCTATGTCTTTGACGCGACTCAGATCGAAGCAATGGTCGACGAGCCTCGTCAAAGAGGGGCATCTGTAGACACCCCAATTCGGACGCTTCGATATCTTTTAAGTCCCCGATGATGATGAAAGGGTTTTAAATCAAACAAATACCATTTTGGAATGAATCCTTCAAAAGTCAACACAAAGTCAACTCCACCGTACGGTACAAGCTCCACCGTACAGTACAATTACGTCATCCTAACCGCTCAACAGTTAAGGCGGTTGCAACATCCACCGCACGGTACATATAACTCTACCGTACGGTAGATATGTGTACCGTACGGTACATCGTAACTTGCACCCCTTTTCCAGAACTTCGGTCAAGGCATCTCAGGCCATCATAGCCTGGTCCGTAGCTCTCCCTGACCGGCGTAGGACTGCAGCAGACCGGCTGATGCTTGAAGACCAAGCTGAATCCCCTGAGAATTTCTCTATAAATACCCTAGGGTTTCAATTGAAAAAAACACGGAAAAACCTCTTTGAAAATTGTACTGAAAAAAGATGATAGCACATTGAGAAATTTCTGAAAACTTCTTGCTTGTTTCCTGTCACTAACGTCACTTTCAATTCATACCAGAAGACTTTTGCAATCACTACCATTTTCTTTTCAAAGAAAGATTCATTCCAAAAAGAAAAGGTATAAATTTCTGTCCTTAAATTCTGAGGGGAACCAAGAGGTTCAGGTCGGTTCTTTATACCATTCCTGGGTCGGTTCTTTGTACATGTATCCACCGTACGGTAGACGTTTCTAGGGAACATTTGCCTCAGTTATTACTTTCTTCTTCACTTCATAGCCTGATATAAGATACCATGCCTTATTTCTATGATATGCTTTGGATTCATGTTCTGCCTTCAACAATACATGCCATGCTATGATTATATCAATTGTGTTTTCATACAAGAATGCTTTACATGATACATACATAAGCTTGCATACAAAATTAAGTCTTTGAATATCCCGTTAGTCCATTTCAAGCTACTGACCACGAAGACTATGTACCGTACGGTTCATACCTCTACCGTACGGTAATATATTTTGTGGAATAAAAATCCCTTATTTCCTATTGTAAGATAAAGCATGATAATTAGTATTTATATTTATTAAAACGAAATTTTTCACATGTTATAGCTGCCTTCTGTGCAAAAAACTTACTATGGAATGTGTACCGTGCGGTACAAAGTTCTACCGCACGGTACACAGTTTCTACCGTACGGTTGATATTTTCGTAGGACAGCATGCCATTTTTCTGCAACTATCTTGATGTGTTCTGCCTGCCTGTTACATTTATTGTACTAATGTCATTTGAACTGCTTATATCCTATAAACTGCTTTTGTGACATTAAAAGTTTAAGCATTGAAATGATTTTTCAAAATCCCACAAATATTAGTAAAGACCGATTTATCGGGCGAGGGGGGTGCTTTTCTAAATAAAACCTTCCCCTCTCGTAACCTGGCTTCCGAATCCAATCTCTGGTTTATTTTTCAATTCAAATATCATTTTCAAGTTCCAGGTTTTCTCGGGTAACAAACCATTTTACAAAAACCCGGGTGGCGACTCTTCAACTTTTTTTTCAAAAACGAGCGCACGACAGGGGATGGCCTCCGAAAAGGCACCATCCCGGGCCTCAGGTAGCCCACACTGACTCTCTCAACGTCTCTCTCAGACTCTCTCTCTCGGTCTCTCTCAGACTCTCACTCTCATCTCATCTCAACGTCTCTCTCTCTCTCTTTCAGACTCTCACTCTCAACATCTCTCTCTCTCTCTCTCATTCTCAATGTTTCTCTCTCTCAATGTCTGAGGCGCTCTCTTTCTCTCTCTCTCACTCTCAACATCTTTCTCTCCCTCTTAACTCTTAAACAGTGAAGCTCTAGTCGGTGACTCATTTCATGGTTGATGGTAGAGTCATCTATGTTAATGGGTGGAACTCTTACTAGTTAATAGACCATGATGTGGATCATTACACCAGACCTAGGGTTAGGGAAATACTCGGAGCCAGCGCGAAGATGTATCTTTTACTAGTCTATGAATGTTGCTGGTTAGAATAAAAGATGTATTAATTAAAAGGTGTTACAATGAATGTTGTGGATTCAACATGAATTGAAGTACACTCTAATTTATTCCTAGACTGGGGGCACTGATTTGTTATAACCACATGTATCTTCCAGCGGCCAGTTGAGCAAAACAATGGATTGAAATCGAGAAATTAATTCGGTTTGTTCGGATATTGATTTTTATTTGTTGTGGTTTCGTCCATAAACACCGGGTATTTACAAATCTCAATGAACTCTTTCGACCTTCCCCCGCAATATGTCTCCCTGATTCCTACAGAAATATAAGGAAAAGAAAGGGGAATTCTTAAGTTTTTCGAAATCTAAGCAAAGTGAAATAAATACAAAATTGCTGTGAGCAGTTAAATTGTTCTAGTTTGGTCAAAGCCATTGTATATGATCATTTGTATCATTGATCCTATCTATTTTAATGTGGAAATCGTATGGTAGGCCTTGGATCATGTCATTGCAAAGGCCAGGAAACAAGGAATATGGTTGCTTTTTAGCTTACTTAATAACTTGCTACCATATGGTGGGAATACACAATACGTCAAGTGGGCATGGGAAGGAGTTGGTTTGAGCTCTTCTAATGATTCTTCAATGATCCATCTATTCGCAACTATTTCAAAAATCATGTCAAGGTAATACATCTTATCTCATCTGTTTATCGTTGTTTCTTTTTCCCTTCTTCAATCAGAAGTCTTTGGGCATTGCCTTTCAACTTACGTAGGTTGGACTTCCTGTGATTTTATCAACCGCCAAAAGAACTTTCATAGCATACCAATAAGACCTTTGAGTCTCTTTCTGAACTTTTAGAGAATCACATTACTCAGGCTTTGTTCAGTTAACAACTTAGTTTTAATTTTGTTTCCAATTATTACCCTACTTATTTCTCCAATTATTACCCTATTTCTCCAATTATTACTTTCTCATCTCTTTCTATCTCTCTCCAATCATTACTCTATTTCTCTCTCCACCCACTACCAAAACTAAACTAAACTCTCAATCAAACACTACCTCAATAACTTGGTTTTGATGCATCAACATTCTGATTATGTAGAGTTGTAGACAGCTAGTGTTGCGGGAAGAAATTGCCATATGCAATAAATTATGAAATGATATCATTTCCTTCTGTAACTAGGTGCATCTAATTAAATGGATTTGAGGCTTAACCAAGTAAATTTTTTTTTTCAGACGAAAATCGGTTGGTGATGTGTAGATGAAAATCAATGGCACAACACGTTATACAACACAACACAATTTAAAAAGGCACGGCATGACATGACATGATAAAAAGGCATGGCATGACACGACATGACAAAAAAAGGCACAGTACGACACGACACGATTAATTAATCGGGAACAGCACGACACAACACGATTTAAAAAAGGCACGGCACGATAAAGTAAAATGCCCAGCAAGGAACGCTTAAAGCATGGCACGACATGATGAATTAAACGGGCACGACACGGTACGAAGCACGGTTGGCACAGAAGTTGAATGGCATGGCACGGCACGACAAGCACATTTGACACCTCTATCGTTCCTCATATCGTGCTAAAGCCACCAATAGTCTATCTATATCTCTAGGCCCTGCCTGAACTCCTGCTGGTGCACCCCCAGCAGTTGGATCAACTTGATCGGGATGGGAAGAGACTTCTCCTTCATTTTTCCTTACGTGTTGCAATTCAATTTAACAACAGTAGCAACATATACTATCTTTATCATGTTAGATAAACCAACACTAAACTACTCTACAAAATATAATCAACTCCTAAATCCACTACTAGATCGCCACTCGCTCAACGACTCTCAAAATCTAGGTAAGCCTAGGCTCTGATACCAAGTTGTCACACTCCACCCTGGGTCAGCACACAAATGAGCCCAAACCGACGTGAGGGTGCAACATCAACCACCAACCCATTCATTAACTCAAGTTCTAGCAATTAAGTTAACCAATAGTCACTTTATTGAAAACGCGAAACATATTGTTCTTACAAACACAGCGAAAGTTTCAAGAAAGCATTAAACTATACAACGAACTAAATATCAACATAAGTTGCAACTAGATCCCTATCTACAGTGTCTTGCCAAAACTCGCCAAGTCTCCTTGTCATGCTACCCTAAACGAGGGTACAACCACAAGATGATCAGCAGTGGATACCTACAACGCCTACAAAACTGAATTCCAAAATGGAATCCGGGAGTGTTTATGAGACATGGATGTAATTCCATATTAAAAGTATAGCTAAAGATAATCTCAACTTGTAATAGTTTATCGAGAAAATTAAAAGCAACACCGGGTGCACAACCAATAACTTAAGGCATAAAAGCCTTTTGGCATAAAGCCAATCACCGAGCACTAAGCCAACATTCAAGTTCAATTCAATATAGAACAACATCTATGAATCAAACACTCACCTTGTACTTCAAAAGAAAGTACAACTTATGGTTTTGGTGCTCCTTGATTCACCGACTCGTTACCTATCCACAAGCCAAACATTTTAGTATAGAAATACTTAAAAGGCTTAACGAATGTAAAACATATGTAAGTTCACCAATTTGCACCCCAAACCAAGAATCACACACACACACACACACACACATACTATCTAACAGAACCACTGATTGAATTCTGACTATAGTATTCTATAGGTTTAGAGTTAGATTCTGAGACTACAACCATTAGAAAGTAGACTCTTAGAACATCAATCTCGATATAAAATTTGCCCTAATCGGAGTCCGAATGAGCTGAAGTTACACATCTAAAGCAGAATTTATAGTTTTCAACAGAATGGTCTGTGTTTAAAAGCTCATTAAAAATCACCTACTCAATATTTTTCTATGATTCCAACACCAAAACACCACCAATTGGTCAAGAATAAAAACCCATGAGAACCCATAGTCAGTAACACATTCAACTATGATAAAGTTGATGAAAAACATTGCTCTAAAAGCTGCCCAGATTTCCAGAATTACAAAACCATTAACTTCGGAACAAAAATTTATTTTGCCTAGAAGGAACTAAGGCACAAACCTTACATATTCAGAATTCATGTAAGTCTAGTTTCAGAATCAAGAAACGATTCGTAAAACCGATACCCAAGCTAGGAGATATGTTCATTTTTTCAAGACGTGTCGGTGCATGATGTCAGCACATACACGAATTTGACAGCAGTTTCGTGCGTGATTTTTTATCTTTTTTCACACTTCATATAAAATTCTGAAAGTTTTACAACATAAGCTACGCACATAGAGACATCTACAATAAAAATACCAGAAATTTACAAGGTTGGTACATTTATACGAAAAATCTATCGAACACAAGACAGATTCAATTTGTTCAAAACAAAGTTAAGCATATTCGTAAGATGTACGAATTTTCTGAAATAAAAACCCAATTTCAACTTCTAAAACCCTCTCCCATGGATTCAATTTAGTGCTAGCTACATGTCAAGTATGGAATTGAACAATAAAATCATAGATTCAAGTATAGAAGAGCTTGAATTACCATACAAAGTCTTCAATTCAACCTAACCCTAATTTCCCCTTTCTTTCTTTCTTTCTTTCTTTCTTTCTTTCTTTCTTTCTTCTTCTTCTTCTCCATGGCTGCTCTGTAGCGCCCCGAATTTTGGGTACGTTAAAGGGATAATTTATTACAGTAATAAAGTGAGTCATTGCTCATTATTACAACACGGCTCTCATAAGAGCATTTGAAATACAAAATAGATAACAAAAAGGGAACTAAGGTTCCTATTCTATGGCTCCTCTTGTTCCTCCATCCTAGCGAGTTCTTCGGCTCCATACGCCTCCAAGGTGAATAGTTTGCCCTGTTCATCTATCAAATCTGACATATTATATTGGCGTCGCCACCCATATAATATGCCAGGGTCACCACAAGGCAACACCGTGAGCTACGGAAGCTCAATAGTAAAATCCTACTTACTAGCATCGATTTTCACATGATAAGTATATAAGCAGTGACAATAGACAATAATTACATGTTCACATTCAGATCATGACTAGTGTTAGTGTCCAAAATTCTCTAGGTTCTTCCTACGCGACCCATCGTAGACCATGTCGTTTATTACTACCTTTCTTTTCCAAAGACTTCTTTTTAAACTCACCCAACCTCGGTTCCGCCGCGCCGGGTTCCCGAGTATCCTCACAACGGTTCCACCGCGCCGGGTTCCCGTTGGCACACACACTACATTGGCTCCGTACGGCGGATGACCAAGTTACTCACCCTACCTCGGTTCCGCCACGCCGGTCTCCCGAGTATACTCACAACGGTTCCGCCGCGCTGGGTTCCCATTGGCACACACACATACCCACATAACACCCTTGATATGGTCATTATGTAGTTTCTAAGATATCTTCTTTTTCGGAAAGTACATCGTTCTTGTTAACCCACACCCTAGGTGTCACGTTTCTAACTTTCTTGGTTTTCGTGTCTCGTTCTCATGCGAGACTCCGCGTGTGAGAGTTTTCATACGATCATGCATTCATTTAAAGCTTTGAACAATTACAACAAGATCATCCAACTTTTACTAACTAGCATGCTTGAAATATTCCAAAAGTAAATCATGCATCTCCAAAGTTAACATCATTCATGATCAAGTAACTTCTTAAACTTTAAGTAAAGTAAGTAGAGATTTTAACTAACAGGATTTAACAACTTTAGAAGAAGAAAGTAAGATCGAACTACGATATAGTAAAGATTTCACTACCGTTCTTCTAGGCGGTGGTTGGCTTACGGAAGTTTGATCGTCGGTTTGAAATCGGCGGAGTAACGGCCTCCGAATTGCTTCGAAAGGAAAAGAATTGTACTTCTTTTCCTAGAAACAACTTCCTATCTTTAACTAAGCTACTTTTAAGATCAAAGGGTGGTATTGGAAGTGGTTTGGCAGTTTTGCTCAAGAACACTCAAGAACAAACAAAGTTCTTGAACTTTGAACAAGAATACTAGAAATTCTAGAGAGAAGGAAGAGCTATTGCTTGAGGTGTGAGTTCAAAGCATGAGAATGGCCTTCTATTTATAGGCAAGGGATTCCCTCCTCCCTCATATGGCCGGCCCCCTCTCTCTCTCCTTTCCCTAATTTTTTAGTCCAAAAAGATGTGTTCACATGGAGAAATTAAGGCTAAAATCCTAGGTTTGCATGGCTATGGTGTACCAAGGATTTGATCTTGAACAATCTAATGGTGGAGATGAGATTAGTACAAGATTCTTAGGCTTAAACAAATACAAAATGTACAAAAGAGGACAATTGGAAGTTAAGTTGGCTTGGAAGAATAAGAATCCAAGAATCTTGAAGTACATTGGAGGTCGAATGGTCAAGTACAACCAAATCTCCCTCCTCCTCTCTTCTCCCATCCGCCCCCCCCCCCCCCCCCCCCCCCACCCCCCCCCTCTCTCTCTCTCTCTCACGGCTCTCTCTCTCTCCCTCTCTTCCTTGCTTCCTCATGGTACATATATATATATATATATGTACAAATATAGCAAGCAAACAAATAAATATATATACTTTAGTACTTTAAGATCAAAAATAGACTTAAGGCTAGGATTTTCTTTTATACAACAAATAAACACATGGTACTTTTTAGGGTAATACTCTAGTCTTTCAAGTACTTATATAATATATACATATGTACCCATGTACCTTAGGAAGATCAAACCCTTAATATAAAATGGTTAAAGGTACCTAAGAGAATCTAGTACTAAGTACTTTTTCTAGTAAAGTAGTGTGAACTTAATCACATGGGTTAAAGAAAAGTTTAATTAATAATCCCCATGGTACTTTGAAAGACTAACTCTTTTGTCCATTGGGTAAAAATTCCCCTAACATCTATTATCCAATGGATAATAGTTTCCCTAGCAATCTTTGTCCAATGGACAAAGAATAAAATTAAAAAAAAAAATAATTAAAAGAAAAAGAATATTCAATACATAACTTGGGTTAAAAAGGTTCAAAGGGTCCAATGAGGGCAAAACAGTCCATTCATGGTGACTAGATGGCTTCATAGTTTAGTTCCTCCAACCGGATGGTTAGAAGCTAACTAGGCTTGCTAAACAGGATTAAAGCGCAAGAAATAAAACTTGAAGGGCTAAAGCGCAATAAATTAAATTTGGAGGGCAGAAACGTAATTATGACAAACTACTGGAAAATTAAAGCAATACAAGAAATTTACTAAATAACTTGAATAATAAATAAGCTTTTATTTATTGAAATTCAGAGTTATTACAACCTATCCCCCTTAAACAATTTCGTCCTCGAAATTAGGTGTACGCTCGGACTCAAACAGGTGAGGGTAATTCATCTTCATAGTTTCTTCTCTTTCCCATGTGGTCTCTCCAGTTCCTCGATGCTTCCACAAAACACGAACCAACTTGATGGTCTTGTTTCGGATCACCTTCTCACTTCGATCTTGAATCTCTATAGGCTCTTCCTCATATGTCGCATCTTCTTCTAGAGTGATGTCTTCCCATTTGAAAACGTGAGTGGGTAAGGCCAGATACTTGCAAAGCATGAAAACATGGAACACGTTATGCACCCTGTTTAGTTGGGGTGGCAATGCTAGGCGGTATGCAACTTTCCCGATCTTCTCCACGATGTCGAATGGTCCAATGTAGCGCGGAGATAGCTTTCCTTTCTTCCCAAATCTGATGACTCCCTTCTTTGGTCTGATCTTCAAGAATACATGATCTCCTACGACAAAAGTTAACGGTCGGCTCCTCTTATCCTCATAACTCTTCTGTCGGCTCTGAGCTGTTTGGATCCTTTGCCTGATGGTTTTGACCTTCTCAGTGGTATCTCGTACAATGTCAGGCCCGATCAATCCTGTTTCCCCAGCATCGGTCCAACAGACTGGAGATCGACAGGGTCGACCGTATAAAGCTTCGTACGGTGCCATCCCGATGCTTGCTTGATAACTGTTGTTGTAGGCGAATTCCACCAATGGCAAATGCTGCTCCCAGTTTCCAAAGAAGTCCAAGGCGCAGGCTCTCAGCATATCTTCTAGGGTTTGAATAGTCCTCTCTGTTTGTCCATCTGTTTGTGGGTGAAAGGCCGTGCTAAGCCTTATGTCCGTTCCCAATGCCTTTTGCAGTCCTTTCCAAAAGTGTGATACAAAACGTGGGTCTCTGTCGGATACTATCGAGATCGGTACTCCATGGAGGTGTACGATTTCTCGAATGTACAACAGGCTTAGTTGCTCCACGTTTTCGGTCATCTTGACAGGCAGAAAGTGTGCAGACTTGGTGAGTCGATCTACGATCACCCAGATAGCTGTGTTGGACTTGGCAGTTCTTGGTAATCCAGTGACAAAGTCCATCGAAATGTGCTCCCACTTCCAGGTCGGTATTGGCAAGGGTTGCAGATCTCCTCCAGGTTTTTGATGCTCGGCCTTGACTTGTTGACACACCAGGCAGGTAGACACGAACCGTGCTACATCCTTCTTCATTCCTTCCCACCAATACGTTCTTCGCAAGTCGTGATACATCTTTGTACCACCAGGGTGAACTGCGAAATTTGAATGGTGAGCTTCTCGGAGTACATCTTCTCGAAGAGTTCCAACATTAGGCACGAATACCTTTCCCTTGAATCTCAGGCTGTTGTTCTCCTCGATAGTCCACCCTGGCACCGCCTTTCCTTCTCGGATTCGATGTCGGACGAATTCACAAGTTTGCTCGAAGGTTTGGGCTAGCAAGATTCCTGATGAAGTGCTGGCCCTGCAATTAGTGCATACAATCGAGCGTTCCCATTTTCTGACGATGGCCGCAAATTAAACTCATTGAGGGTGTCCACCATTTCCCATTCCTTAATGGCAGTCTTGACTTTTTGTGCTCTTTCCTTTCGACTCAGAGCGTCAGCTACCACGTTGGCCTTGCCGGGGTGATACTGCAGCGTAAATTTGTAGTCTTCTAGGTATTCCATCCATCGGCGCTGCCTCAAGTTCAACTTCTTCTGAGTGAAAAGGTACTTGAGACTCTTATGGTCGGTAAATACTTCGAATTGTTCTCCCCACAGATAGTAACGCCATGACTTCAGAGCGAATACCACTGCGGCCAATTATAAGTCGTGGGTGGGGTAGTTCTTCTCGTGAGGTCGGAGTTGTCGCGATCTATAGGCTACTACCTTCCCATTCTGCATCAGTACGCATCCCAATCCGTCTCTTGACGCGTCGCAGTAAATAGTGTAATCTGCACCATGCTCAGGAATGATGAGTATCGGTGCGCTGGTCAGTCTCTTCTTCAGCTTTTGGAAAGATTTCTCACAGGCTTCATTCAAATCCAGCTTCACTCCTTTCTGAGTTAGCCTGGTCATTGGCTTAGCTAAGGTGGAGAAGTCTGGTATGAATCTTCGGTAATAACCAGCCAATCCTAGAAAACTTCTGATTTCAAACACAGAGGTCGGCTGTTTCCATTTCAGCACTGCTTCGACCTTGCTTTCGTCCACAGCAATCCCATCCTTGGATACCACATGCCCCAAGAACTTAACCACTTCAAGCCAAAACTCGCACTTGCTGGCCTTGGCATAGAGTTGGTTGTCTCGGAGTATTTGTAGTGCCATCCGAAGATGCTCTTCGTGCTCCTCCTTACTGGCGGAGTAAATCAAGATGTCATCAATGAACACCACTACAAACTTGTCTAGGTAGGGTTGAAAAATCTTGTTCATGAGACACATGAATACTGTCGGAGCATTGGTCAGTCCAAACGGCATTACTACAAACTCGTAGTGGCCATATCTAGTGCGGAAGGCCGTCTTGGCAATATCCTCATCTCGAATCCTTAGCTGATGATAGCCTGATCGGAGATCGAATTTGGAAAAGCAAGTTGCTCCCCTCAATTGATCAAACAGGTCATCGATCCTAGGCAACGGATATCGGTTCTTGATCGTAACTTGGTTCAGCTTCCTATAGTCAATACACAACCTAAGCGTTCCTTCTTTCTTCTTCACGAATAGGGCTGGCGCTCCCCAAGGCGATGTGCTTGGTCTAATGAATCCCTTGTCTAGCAGCTCTTGTAGTTGCGTTTTGAGCTCCTTCAGTTCCGCAGGGGCCATTCGGTACGGGGCCATGGAAATTGGGGCCGTCCCAGGTTGAAGTTCTATGGAGAAATCTATTTCCCTTTGAGGTGGTAAACCAGGAAGTTCTTCTGGGAAAACATCGGCGTACTCACATACGATGTGTGGCAATCCCAGTTCCATCCTATCGGCTTCTTCCATTTGGAGACTAGCTAGCCATCCAAATAACTGGTTCTCCCATCTTGATCTCCTCGTCGTCGAACTCGTGGCTTCTCTATCCCCCTTAAAACGGAAACGAGTCCCTTCTGGGGTGTAAGCCGTTACCGTCTTCTGATGACAATCTACGACTGCTCGATGGGCTGATAGCCAATCCATTCCAAGAATTATGTCGAAATCCGCCATATCGATTACTTGGAGGTCACAGGTAAGGCGTAGGTTGGCTACTTCTATTTTGCACCCTCTACACACTAGACTAATAGCTATACTTCCCCCCATCGGCGATGTTACTCTCGTACATTTACCTAGGGGTTCTGTTTCTAGTGCCAGAGCAGATACGCAAGCAGTAGATATAAACGAATGCGATGCACCAGAGTCAAACAAGGCTTGTACGCAAGTACTATATAACGGTAGCATACCTTGAATCACAGATGGATCCGGCTCTCGCTCCTCGGTCTGCAGCCCAAAGATACGCCCTCCAGTGCCTTGCTGAGCTCCCAAGGGCTGCTTCCCTTTATTCTGCCCATTCTGCTGCTGAGCTAGGCCTCCAGAATTTTGCTTCACAAAGCTGGCCTGCCCAGGCTGTAGAGCCTTCTGGTTCCCGAAGCTTCCATTCCTCTCCTTCGGGGGGCTGAGGGCAGTCACGCTTGTAGTGACCCATAGCCTGGCAGTTGAAGCACTGGACTAATGCCTTGCCTTGGCCATTCTTCTGCGGTTCACCACGCCCTAGCGTAGTGTTCTTCCAAGTCTGGTTGCCTTGACCCAAAGCAAAGGTCTTGGTAGGATAGGGTCCCCGGTTGTTGTTGTTGGAGGTCTGGTTTCGGATCGGTCCCCCACCATTGCCCGTTGCCTTCTTCCAGCGGGTTTTGAAGTCATTTTCTTCGCTCTCCAGACGAAGGGCACACTTCACCGCACCAGTATAGGTGGGGAAAGCCTAAGCTACCACAACTTTTCTAGCTGTAGTCAGCCCCCACTCAAATCTCCTTGCCTTCTTGTCCTCAGTGGAAACAGCTTCCTGAGCATAGCGGGACAGCTCCTCAAATTTAGCTGCGTACTGGGTGACGGTCATAGTTCCTTGCTTCAAGTTGTTGAACTCTTGTTCCTTGGCCAAACGGACTGGCGTGGGAAAGTATTTGTCGAGGAACAGGGTTTCGAACTGAGCGAAGGTCATGGTGGCTATATTATGGGTTGCCTCCATTAGCTCCCACCAGTAGCGAGCTTCTCCCTTCAGCTGGTACGTGGCTAGGGCCACACGATCTCCATTGCGGGTGATCTCCAAGGTATCCATGATCACCTTGATTTCCTTCAACCATGCTTCCGCCACAGTGGGGTTGGTATCGCTGTTGAAGGTCGGGGGTCGACGCTTGCAAAACTCGTTCATTGCCCGAGCCCGAGTCATAGGTCCTTCATTAGGGTTCGGGTTCTGGCGGGCAGCATTCAGAGCGGTCACGAGCCCTTGCATGACTTGAGCGAGGTCGGGGTTAGGATTCGAGGAGTCTCCGGTCTCATACCCTAGTCCACTCCGTCGGTTCACCATCTACGATCGAAAATTGAAAAGGGGAAGGTTTAGTTTTAACTAAACTATTTTTCTCTTTGCACAAGGTAAGAAGCAATCAAATATTCAATAGTACTTTTAAAGCAAAAGCAGCTTTTCATAGATAACGGAAGATTACAACATGAAGCATAGAATTTTACTACAAAATAAACATACCAAAACAAGCCTCCTACTACAGGCTAAGACAATCATACTACATGGTTCTTCTAGTACAAGTGCTTGAAAGGCAACTCGAGCTTTCGGAACCTTATTCTAATGCTACTGCTCTACTAGCTAGGTAGAACAGCTCCAAAGAACTCTCTCAGCTGCATCTTCCACTCTTTCTCCCTGATCTCCAGCCAGCGCTCTCCGTTACGACGAATCTTATCCGCAAGCTCCTTGATGTGTGGGTCCTGAGGGTCGAGGTTCTCAGTGATGCCAGGTGGGAACACGACTATCTCGCAAAACTGGTCGCCGGTCTCGGGGTCACGGATCCCTGGAAGAGGCATCGGTAGAAAGCTCTCGGGTGCAAGTAGCGCCTTATAGTACAGAAGGTCGGCTACAGAGGCCTCGGCGGGGAAATAGCTATCCATATCTACAATAGGGAAAGTTATATATTAGACTTAACAGTGGAGAACGGAAATCATATACAACAGGTGCAAGTATACACAACAGTGAATCATAATAGATAAAACACAGGTCTTATATTACTAAAAACAATGAGTACATCATAAACGGCTTATAAGCCTAGGCTGCCTACGGCATACAGCTTACCACAAAAGATCCTACCACATTCTTCTTATAACAAAAGATCCTACTAATTGCTAGTCTTGATAGCTAATCTAGAAAATAGGTGGAAATTCGACCCTATATGCACCTATGTCGTCCTCGTAAGGTGGTGGTGGCACATCTCCAGAGTCGGCGGCTATATCCAAGTAGTCGGGCATAACCAAAGCTGGCGGTATCCCTCCGTGAATTAGCATCTCTTCATCGTCAGAATCCCAACCCATTAGTCCTTCTTCTTCCATTTCCTCAGGGTCTTCTTCGTCGTCGTCAGATGGCAAGTCTGGATTTGGCATGTTCATCAGATGCTCCCAGTCAGCTTCGTTGAGCGGTGGATCATTGAACTCCTCGGGGTCCTCTTCATCAGAGTCCGTCTCGGCATTTTCTTCAGGATCCTCCTCTTTTGGGTCTTCCTCGACTTCCACGTGGATAGGAGGTGCTACGGCCACTGCTTCCGCGTTACCGGGAGGTGGAAGTTGGACTAGAACTAGTAATGCATCAACCATGTCTTCTTCCTCCTCGTTCACGGGACGGACAAGAGCGCCATACTCTTGATAGAAGTCATGGGTATAGGGGAAAACATGAGGAAAATAAGGATCCTCCACCAGTTGATGGGTCATGGACGTTACGGTGCTTGCGAGTTTGTGAGCTTCAGCAAAAAGGTTGATTTGGTAGGGGCTCAAGTGATCCATCTACAATAGGGAAACTATCTATTAAACCTTACTTAACAAAACATAACAACACGTTTTTATTTATAGCATAACCGGAAATACAACTTAGATAGTGGAAACCCTATTTCTTAACATCCTATATCCCGAAGGAATTTTAACGGTTACTAATCTAGTGGGATGCCTTCTTCGAGCCTCGATATTTCCTTATCTTGCCGGTTTTCTCCTTCTTAGATATGACGCCTTCGCTGCTGCTGGCTTCTCCTTCTTCGTTTCCTATCCTGGGGGTTGGTGTTGGAGGTAAGACTCCAAAGTATTCATAAAAGTTGGATAGTATATGAAACATGTCCGGAAACCAAGGGTCCTTCTCAACGGGAGTCGGGGTGTGCTGTTGGACTCTCATGAAGTCATGTTGTTATGCACGCACGGTGGCAATGAAGTTGGGATCCTCTAAGTGCTGGGCTGTTATACGCTCTACAACATTTCTAGGCTGATAGGCTTCGACTAACAAATCGATCGAGGTTTTCATCTACAAGAAAAAGTTTCATTAGTCCAGCTTTGAAAATAGTAGTTTTTGGTAAAAACCATAGGAAAAACTTATTAGGTTTCTATGTTACACATTCGATCCTTGATTCAAGTCATCATCCAATTGTTCAGGAATTCCCAGCTCGGCGGTACTGCCAATTTCCGCGCCTTGCTTCAATCCGAAGATTGTTTTGACAGAATTCCACCCAATTTGGGATGTTAAACTTAAAAATCGTAGTCACGTTTGTGCAATGGCCAAACTAGCTTAAGGTTCTACATGGCTCTACCCATTCTACCCATGGTCGAGGTTTTGAACCTAAAGCTCTGATACCAAGTTGTAACGCCCCGAATTTTGGGTCCGTTAAAGGGATAATTTATTGCAGTAATAAAGTGAGTCATTGCTCATTATTACAACATGGCTCTCATAAGAGCATTTGAAATACAAAATAGATAACAAAAAGGGAACTAAGGTTCCTATTCTATGGCTCCTCTTGTTCCTCCATCCTAGCGAGTTCTTCGGCTCCATACGCCTCCAAGGTGAATAGTTCTCCCTGTTCATCTATCAAATCTGACATATTATATTGGCGTCGCCACCCATATAATATGCCAGGGTCACCACAAGACAACACCGTGAGCTACGGAAGCTCAATAGTAAAATCCTACTTACTAGCATCGATTTCCACATGATAAGTATATAAGCAGTAACAATAGACAATAATTACATGTTCACATTCAGATCATGACTAGTGTTAGTGTCCAAAATTCTCTAGGTTCTTCCTACACGACCCATCGTAGACCATGTCGTTTATTACTACCTTTCTTTTCCAAAGACTTCTTTTTAAACTCACCCAACCTCGGTTCCGCCGCGCCGGGTTCCCGAGTATCCTCACAACGGTTCCGCCGCGCCGGGTTCCAGTTGGCACACACACTGCATTGGCTCCGTACCGCGGATGACCAAGTTACTCACCCTACCTCGGTTCCGCCGCGCCGGTCTCCCGAGTATCCTCACAACGGTTCCGCCGCGCCGGGTTCCCGTTGGCACACACACATACCCACATAACACCCTTGATATGGTCATTATGTAGTTTCTAAGATATCTTCTTTTTCGGAAAGTACATCGTTCTTGTTAACCCACACCCTAGGTGTCACGTTTCTAACTTTCTTGGTTTTCGTGTCTCGTTCTCATGCGAGACTCCGCGTGTGAGAGTTTTCATACGATCATGCATTCATTTAAAGCTTTGAACAATTACAACAAGATCATCCAACTTTTACTAACTAGCATGCTTGAAATATTCCAAAAGTAAATCATGCATCTCCAAAGTTAACATCATTCATGATCAAGTAACTTCTTAAACTTTAAGTAAAGTAAGTAGAGATTTTAACTAGCAGGATTTAACAACTTTAGAAGAAGAAAGTAAGATCGAACTACGATATAGTAAAGATTTCACTACCGTTCTTCTAGGTGGTGGTTGGCTTTCGGAAGTTTGATCGTCGGTTTGAAATCGGCGGAGTAACGGCCTCCGGATTGCTTCGAAAGGAAAAGAATTGTACTTCTTTTCCTAGAAACAACTTCCTATCTTTAACTAAGCTATTTTTAAAATCAAAGGGTGGTATTGGAAGTGGTTTGGCAGTTTGCTCAAGAACACTCAAGAACAAACAAAGTTCTTGAACTTTGAACAAGAATACTAGAAATTCTAGAGAGAAGGAAGAGCTATTGCTTGAGGTGTGAGTTCAAAGCATGAGAATGGCCTTCTATTTATAGGCAAGGGATTCCCTCCCTCCCTCATATGGCCGGCCCCCTCTCTCTCTCTCCTTTCCCCAATTTTTTAGTCCAAAAAGATGTGTTCACATGGAGAAATTAAGGCTAAAATCCTAGATTTGCATGGCTATGGTGTACCAAGGATTTGATCTTGAACAATCTAATGGTGGAGATGAGATTAGTACAAGATTCTTAGGCTTAAACAAATACAAAATGTACAAAAGAGGACAATTGGAAGTTAAGTTGGCTTGGAAGAATAAGAATCCAAGAATCTTGAAGTACATTGGAGGTCGAATGGTCAAGTACAACCAAATCTCCCTCCTCCTCTCTTCTCCCATCCGACCCCCCCCCCCCCCCCCCCCTCTCTCTCTCTCTCTCTCTCTCCCTCTCCCTCTCTTCCTTGCTTCCTCATGGTACATATATATATATACATATATACAAATATAGCAAGCAAACAAATAAAATATATATACTTTAGTACTTTAAGATCAAAAATAGACTTTAAGGCTAGGATTTTCTTTTATACAACAAATAAACACATGGTACTTTTTAGGGTAATACTCTAGTCTTTCAAGTACTTATATAATATATACATATGTACCCATGTACGTTAGGAAGATCAAACCCTTAATATAAAATGGTTAAAGGTACCTAAGAGAATCTAGTACTAAATACTTTTTCTAGTAAAGTAGTGTGAACTTAATCACATGGGTTAAAGAAAAGTTTAATTAATAATCCCCATGGTACTTTGAAAGACTAACTCTTTTGTCCATTGGGTAAAAATTCCCCTAACATCTATTATCCAATGGATAATAGTTATTAAGCCAAATAAATAATAAAATAAATCCCAAAAGTACCTTAAGGTAATTAAATAATATTTTTCTTAATATTCTTAGTACTTTGACCAAGTATTCATTTAATAAAACAATTGGGGTTCTATTATCCAATGGATAATAGTTTCCCTAGCAATCTTTGTCCAATGGACAAAGCATAAAATTAAAAAAAAATAATTAAAAGAAAAAGAATATTCAATACATAACTAGGGTTAAAAAGGTTCAAAGGGTCCAATGAGGGCAAAACGGTCCATTCATGGTGACTAGATGGCTTCCTAGTTTAGTTCCTCCAACCGGATGGTTAGAAGCTAACTAGGCTTGCTAAATAGGACTAAAGCGCAAGAAATAAAACTTGAAGGGCTAAAACGCAATAAATTAAATTTGGAGGGTAGAAACGTAATTATGACAAACTACTGGAAAATTAAAGCAATACAAGAAATTTACTAAATAACTTGAATAATAAATAAGCTTTTATTTATTGAAATTCAGAGTTATTACATGCTCACTCACTCACTCTCTCTCTCTCAAACGGTGAAGATAAAAACAACAAAAAAACAATGATTGTGATTTTGACACTCCAAAAATTGATGGAGGGGCTCCAAAATTGAACTGTGTTGATACACAAAATGACGTCATTTGAGATCCCCTCTATCAGTTTTGGAGTGCTAAAATCAATTTCCAAAAACAAACGTGAAAGGTAAAAGCGTTTCCTAGGAAATTATCCAGTGTGGACATCCCACATAACCCTCTCATTTGTTTTTTGTTTTATCAGGCCACAAAAGAACTAATAGAGTGTATGCAAGTGCATGCACTCTCACGCTCCGTCTCATCTCCACCAATCCCATTAACAACTAAATCACAATCGGCCATGTCAATTATGTTTAAGCACATAACTCAATTAAAAATATAAATTATGCTAATTACTCGTAGCGGATGTTACACTACTGCATCAAGCTCTTTTCCTCCCTCGCTACTTTACATTTTCTTTAACTTTGCCATAGCGCCTCATGGGAACAAATGAGGCACTATTCATCAAACTATCTACTATTATTTTATTTTACTATTTAATTTGTAACCCACCAATAAGTCTTTTGTTATTCTATTAGTTTTTTCAGATAACCAGATGCTCGAGCCAGCTTGCGCGCACTTTGACTAATTTCGGAGCCCTGAAGGTAACGCCCGAGTATAACCCCCAGTGCTCGAATTTTCAATTCATTTGAATGGGTGTGAAGATTTTTTTTTTTCATTTTAGTCTAAATGATGATAATTAATTTTTATCTCTAGGGCTACCATAATCAAGTTAGGGCTACCATAATCAAGTTTATGTTTTAAAAGGTCCCAAATAAAGAGCAAATACTTAATTTTGAAAGCCCTAGAGAAAAAAATTAATTATGACATTTTAGAATAATATGACCAGAAAAATAAAATCTTTACACTGGTTTAAACAGATTGAAAATTGGTGCACTTAATTAGAACTGGTGCAAAGATCTGATTTTTCTAATCATTTTATCGTAAAGAGTCATAGTTAATTTCTGTCTCTAGGGCTCTCATAATTAATTTTATCCTAAAAGTTGGAAATATTTTCGAGGATTTATATATCTGAAGAATTTGAACTATGTACGGAAAGTGTGTACAACATTCGGATTTAAAAATATTAAAATTACACACATTTTTGGATTTTAAAATATGAAAGATGAACATACTTTCAGATTTAAAAATCCGAACATTGTACACTTTCTGCACATAGTTCAAAAATTCATCGGATATATAAATCTGAAAATATATCCAACTTTCATATATGTTAATCCGGAAATATATGTAATTTTCAGATATATGAATCCGAAAATCTATCCAACTTTTAGATATATAAATCTGAATATCTATCCATCTTTTAGATATATAAATTTGAAAATGTGTACTTTTCGGACATGAATCCGTAAATCCATCCAACTTTCAGAAATATGAATCCAACAATATCGGAACAGCTTATGCGAACAGGGTTGACGGTGAGTGATAGGAAAAGAAGACTGAGAAGAAGGGAGAACACATAGAGAGAAAAGATGGAGAACGAACTGGTGGTATCGTGGTGGAGAAAAATGTAGAGAGAGAATAGAGAAAGTGGAGAACAAGAGAGTAGTGGTGGGGTGGTGCGACGGTTATGAAGGTGGTCGTTGTGGTGGGCTGCTATTGTGAAGGAGGGCAAAATTGAAAGTTTAGGAATATTTGTTGGGTTGTATATAGCAAATTGTTATTAAATTTGTGGATTTAATTTAGCAAAGGTTATATGCGTTATATTTGCAATTCTATTTAGAAACTCCTATGACTAATTTCTATTTGCTAAGTGCTAACTATCCATCCAGAATCACTTAATCCACCCAAGATGCACATTATCTTACCACTGCTCCGCTGCTGTTCACCAGTCCCTGCCATCGTCTTAAATGGCACCTCGAAGAACCTTCAGAAATTCTAGAAATCTAAATCAAACCTCTGGAACGCATCGTCAAAACCTCACTAATGTTTGAAACCAACCATCATGACCTCAAACCCAAATTTGAAATCCACAAACTCGTGTTTTCTTCTTTTTTTAAAAGTATTTTTTAAAAGATTCTTTCTAAATTTTTCCTACTTTCAATCATTTCTCTCTCTATCTCTCTTCATTTCTTACCCTCACTATTTTTTCAAATTTTTTTTTCAAAAAGTATTCCAAATACAGCATCAGATTTGCAACCCCCAAACCCATTTTTTGGAAAAACCCTAACCCAGAATCGCAAACCCCCAAATCCATTCTCGAAACCCAAACACTTGAGTTATGAAACCCTCAGACTCGATTTAACTCATGATCTGTTCTCACTGTACGTGGCGACCACTCGTCGTCCATCTGCTCTTGCTCACTGTTGATCTCACTCGGGTTCTAGTAATTGGTCTGTTTTGTATGTTTCTGCTCGAAGGATACCATCTTCTTCTTCAAAATTTTACTACTCTACTCTCCCTCTCTTCCTCTGTGTGTGTGTGCGTTTTTTTCTTGTGGGCAACTGTGTGTGTGGTATGCACACCATCAATCGAGGAAAATCCAATTTTGCCGCTATATTGAGAATGCAATCAGAAACTACAAATCGACAGACTTGTTCCTGTTGTTGGAATTTACCCCTAAATTCCATCCGCAACGGAAGCGCAACAAACAAAAACGAAATCACACAAGAGAACAACACAATCAAAATGCGTGGTTTCCCAAAGTCAGTACGTCCACGGGAGAGAGAGAAATGTTTCACTATATGAAAAATAGATATTACAATGTGAGATGTGAAACACTCTCAAACTCCTAACACACGGCTCCATACAACGTTTTACACTCATCCTCACAACTCTATTTTTCCCTCACATCTACTCTCCTCATCACCTCCCGGCCGGTGTATCCGGCAACCCCGAAAGGGGCTGCCCTCTCCTTTTTCTCACACTCGGCACACACACAGCACACATGCACCACTTCACCTAAATAGGACCTGGAGAAAGATCTACACACTTGGCTATTCATATTCCAAGCATCACAAATGCTCTTTGAGATCCGAAACATCACAGCTGGCATTCCACTCCCAAAGAGCACAATATCATACGCCAATAAATATATGACCAGCCAACCAACTCTTTCACAGCTGCACCACCGAACCAATTAAAAACAAATTAACTATAATTATTTTCCTTTTCTCTTTCACATGGGCAAAATCCAACAGTTCGGCCAAGGGCAAAATCCAACAGTTCGGCCATATTGCGACACGGATTGGAGATCATTCCCGATTGTTGGATGATCCCTGGTAGAGTTTTTTGGGATTGTACTTGATTTTTTTTGTTTATATCCCTCAAATTGTACACCATTTTTCTAAGTCCTCACTTATGACCGAAAATTAAAAAATTATGACTGAAATTTAATTTTTTTAAATTAAAAAAAGCCAATTTTTCGTTTTCAGTCAAAAAAAATTGAATTTTGATGGTAATTTTTTACTTTTTACATTCCTTTCACTATGACAAACCAAAAATTCTAAAAAAATTTGACGAAAACTAACAAATACAAAAAAAAAAATTGAATAAGAACAAAAAATAATCCAAGATTGATTATTTAGCCGAACAAGGCTCCAACTATCACATTGCAACCTATTAAAGTCCTCCAACCTAACTGCCGTTAACTTTTCAAATGGAAATTGTCATTTTGATTTTCCCTGATTTTGGGACCCTATAGATAGAAACTTGATTATTAGAGCTTTAAAGAAAAAATTAAATATGACCCTTTAGAATAATATGATAAAAAATTAAGATTTTCACACTGATTCAAACGGATTGAAAATTGGAGTACTAAATTATTTTGACTTCATTTTTTGATTTTGATTTGTGGTGATTTTTCGTTGCTATTGTCAAAAAATTAAGTGCTCCAATTTTTAATCCATTTAAATTGATGCGATGATTTTATTTTTTTATCATATTATTCTAAATGGTCATAGTTAATTTTTTGTTTCTAAGGCTCTTATAATTAAGTATCTGCTCTTTGTTTAAGACCCTGTAGAACAGAAACTTAATTATGTGAGCCATAAAGATAAAAATTAATATGACCCTTTAGAATAATATGAATAGATAAATAAGATTTTCGCATTGGATCAAACGGATTAAAAATTGAAGTACTTAATTTTTTTCACAATCGCAACCAAAAATCACTGCAAATCGAAACCAAAAAATGAAGCCACAAATCAAAACAGAAATGAAGCCACAAAAAAATTAATACATTTTGATTTATTTAATAAAATAAGTTTTTATAGCCTCATTGTCTACATTTTGACATTTCTGCCCTTAGATTTGTGGTAGACTAGGTTTTTCCGTTCGAAATGTTTGAAAAGTTAACTTAATAGGTTGCAATGCAATAGTTGAAGGACGAAGTAAACGAGTTTAAAAGTTTGAGGACTCAATAGAAAATGGTGTATACTTTGAGGGATATAACCAAAAAATAACTATAAAAAAAATAAAAAAAAATAAGTTCGGAACTGACACTGATTTGGGTTTTGCCTTTGTGTTACGAACACTTCCCCATTTGAAAGGGAGAGAGAGCGCGCAGAGAGGCCAAAGAAAAATGGCAAAAATTAAATCTCAAAATTTGAGTTCTGATGTGGTTTTTCTCGGGAGTTTCAATTGTTGAATTAGCCTATTTCACCCTCTCAAATAAATACTTAAAAAACAAGAATGAATTTTCAAACTTAAAAATAATGGGCTTACAAAAATAATTTTTCATTTTTTCTTGCAGGATTGATAGATCTCGATGACATCTCTATCAAACAAGATTCATATTACACATTTTTTTATTTATTTCAGTAAGCCTATTATTTTTAAGTTTAAAAATTGCAAATAAGTATTTATTTTTTTAATTAAGGAAGGAAACTAGAACCGCTAGTTTGGCAAATAAGGTTCAACAGTTAAATGGTTCTTGGAAAATTGTGTTTAATTATTGGTAGTTGATTGTAGGCATAAAGATGCCAGTAAGGGCCATCATCGGGCCGGGCCGGGTTGGTCCAGCCCGTCAAGTCGCTACCCAAGCCCGCCCACGAGCTGGGCCGACCGGGCTTTTTCTTTTTTGCGACCGGGCAAACCGAGCTATCTATTATAAATTGAAGTCTAGGCCCAGCCCACGGGGCTAGCCCAATTGACGGGCTAGCAGGCCAAAAGCTGGGTGGACTTAAATTTCTTTGGGCAGAAACTAAACCAAAGGAAAAAAGAAAGCGTTTTGGGGGATTTCGGGCTAATGGGTGGGCTGGCTATTGGGCGGGTACTACAGGCAGGCTTGTGGGCGGGCTCACGGGCCGGGCCTACGGGCAGGCCGAGTAAAAATTCATGCCCAAGCCTGTCCATTACAAACTATGCACTGGGCTAGCCCGTCCGTTTCACGAGCTCAGGCTGAGTAAAAGCCCGATGGGCCAGGCGGGCTTCGGGCGGGTCATGGGTGATAAGCACCCGACTATGCAATACAGGGTGCGCTAGTATCTAGTTTTAGTTAATTTAATCGCTTAATTAGTTGCTTCTTAATTGCGTTTACTCGTAAGGTATGTTTTTAGTGCTTTCAGCTAAATCGTGTAAATAAGGCATGTTTTGACGTCATGGATGACCCAAGTGCGTCCAAGTACCCGAGGAACCAATGAAGACCCTGTCGGCCCCTAAAAATTTGTCTAAGTATGGAAAAATCACTTTTCGAAAAAGTATCAATTTTCGAGATAACAAATGGCGGTAATTGATTCTTGAATTGTTTTTAAGAGCAACTTCAAATTTGCAAGGTTTTATTCAAAGATCAAGGTCATGTTTTGAGCCATTTATTCGATAGAAAAGTGTGATGTTTTCTGTTTTACACTAAAAGCTGGGGGTCAATATTTTGATTGGATTGAAATCTCAAATTCCGGTAATGCCATTGTTTCCAAATGGGGGGTACTTCCTTGTTTTCATTAAATAAATTAAAATAAAGAAAAGGTAAAAAAAAGGTTTAAAATGCAATCTTTACTGAATTTTAGAGAATGAAAACAAGATGATGTGAAAACTGTTGGGTGCTGTGGAAGCTGCTGGGAGCTATGAAGCTAAAGTGTTGGGGATAATGGGTTGGCATTAATGGGAAGGGAATTGTTACATCGATGCTGAAGCACTTAGAGGTCCAGTCCTAAGCTGTTCGGCATCGATGGGAAGTTTAATGTTACATCGATGCCGAGACCTTTAGCAGCAGCCTAAAGCCCGTTGTCATCAATGCCGAGAGCCTTAGGAGCAGATTTTCAGAGCATCTCATGGAATATTCCAGGCGCGGATCTTAGAAGTATAAAAGGGATGATGTCATTTTGTAAAAAAAAGTAGGCTAGATTGGTTGGTACATTTTCTAGATCTAGGATAGATTTGCTAGCATCTTAATTTTGTTATAGAGTGTTCTTAAATTTTCAGCTTTGAATATTTTAATTTCTGCCTTTATTTGTTAGTTTTTGGTATTGTCGCTTTAATTAAAGTTGTTGCTTTACTTCCGATCTATCTTAATCTTTAGTTTATTTCTAGTCTTGTCATTTCAATTATGGTAGCTAGATTTTTGCTTGCTCTTATCTCTCTAGATATGTGTGAGTAGTTTTCAAGGGTTAGGTCATGGGATGATTAGCATCCCATGGCTCGAGCGAAAATGGCATTTTTCACCAATAAAGTTTGAATTTTTGATTTGAAAATTGATATGGGGTTCGGATTCGTTTGACAAATTGCTAAGATGTTAACCTCTTTGATCATGTGTAGGTGAGAGCATCGCCTACTCACCACACATGATGCTTGGAGCTTTGTCACTCGAGGTGTTTGCCAAATGAATTCTAGAGCTAGCTTGGTAATCAAATCATTTTATCTTCCGGTTTGAGAACTTTACTTAAGTATCTTAAATTGCGTAATTTGGTGAAATGCGTGATTTAGCTTGAGTCGTGGGTGTTAATAATTCCTAGACCTAGCCTATCTTTTCTCTAGTTAATTCGTTTTTAAATTTAGCCTTTTATTTCCACCGTTTAAAGTAAAACAAAGTTGGCTGTCTAAAGGCCGAAAACCCGTGCTTACTTCTACAAATCCAACCAAGCCATATAATTATTCCCTTGGGTACAATCCCGGTCTTCCGGATTATTTTGCTTCAATCGACATATTAAACCCTACGCTTGGGGTATTATTCCATCATATCGGAAAGAACGAAGCATTTTTGGCGCCGTTGTCGGGGATTTCTTATTATGGCTTTCTTGGTTGTTCGAAAAACCACTGTAAGTATCCCGTTTTCGTCTAGTAGTTTAGTAGTTTATGTATTAGTAACTCGTATTTTGTTTGGTGGATACCTCTAACCTGGTTGTACCAAACTTGAGGTGTAACGAAGCCCGACTAAATATTGAGTTTATTTTTAGTTAGTTTAATTTGTTTAATTTGATTGCATTGCTTAGCCGAGGTGGTGGCATAACTCCTCACATATTCTGTTTGCTGAGTTGAGGTGGCGGCATAGCCCCTCCAATCTGATAGCTTGTTGGTAGTTAGTTAGTAGTATTTGCTTGTGTATGCCTGTTTACCGAAACCCAATTTCAAATCGGCTTCATCGTTCTTCTTCTCCGCCAAGAATCCATAGCATTGCCAGGGCGTATCCTGCCCACTCTCCGCCTCACAAATTAAATCGCAATCGCAAAGGCCCAATGGCCGAAGCAGCTCCAGTTCGTACTCTGCGTGATTATCTGAATCCAGAATCGGCTCCTCAAGTATCGCCTGTCGTTATTCTAACGCCGACTGCTGGGAATGCATTTGAATTCAAAGCTGAGTATCTCCGGGTAATTCCAGAATTCCGGGGGCGGGAATTAGAGGATCCATATTTGCACATCCGGGAATTCGAAAATATTCTACACTCTTTTGTTACAGTTCCGGGGCAACTTGACCAAGCACGTTTGAAGTTGTTTCCATTCACTCTCAAGGACAAGGCAAAACAGTGGTTCAATTCGTTGAAACCTCAATCTTTGCGTAACTGGGGAGATGTCCAAAATGCTTTTACTTCTAAATTCTTTCCAGCCAGCCAGACGAAATTACTTATTGATCAAATTCAAAGTTTCAAGCAAAGAGATGGAGAGACGTACCATAAGTACTGGGAGAGATACAAGGATTTGCTCATGTTGGTTCTGCATCATAACTTCCCATTATATCTCAAAGTTAACTATTTTTACACGGGATGTTCCCAAGAAAGTAAGCAGCTTCTAGATACGATGGGTCGCGGTGATTTCATGGGAAAAACACCGGAAGATGCTTGGGACTATTACGAGTCCTTAGCCGAGAACACTCAGTCTTGGCAGTTTACCGATCCAGGGGATAGGGCGATGTATAACCAAGGTCCTATGGGCTCGGGAAAATTCTCTATTGCAGAGCATACAGCTGTTGAAACCCAATTGGAGGAGATTGCTTGAAAACTTGACAAGTTGGAGCTTAAGAGCACTCAATCTCAAGAAGTGAATGCAGTACGCCAAGTGGAGAAAGTTTGTGTCATTTGCGAGATGGTGGGCCATTCTACCGATGCTTGTCCAAACATTCCTACTTAGAAGAACGTGATTAATGGGATTGTTCCGGAAGAGGTTCATGCAGTTCAACGTTTTGATCCCTATTCTCAATCTTATAATCCGGGAACACGTCAACATCCAGCCTTCTGTTGGAATCAGTCTAATGAAGGGAGTTCTTCTCAAATTCCACCTCCAGTACCTCAATTGCCTTGGAAACAACCTCAAAATACTTTCCGTTTTCCTCAAGCTCAAGGTCCGCCGGGATTTGCTTATTCTGGTTCGTTCCCACATGCGAACCAATTTCAGCAACCACCTGCGCAGTTCCAACAACCACCAAAGCGTTCTTGGGAAGATCAATTCAGTGCTCTCTTGCAAAGTCAAACTGTTATCAATGAGTAACAAAATCAGATGATGAATGATATCAGAAATCAGTTGGGGAAGTTGACAACTACTGTGGGTATGCTTCAGCAAGAGAAGGGGAAGTTTCCAACGCAACCTCAACCCAACCCGCAAACGACGTCTACTCCGTCTAATTCTCAAGGTCTTCACTTTGCTAGCTCCTCGGTGACTTTTCCCGAGCAAGCAAAGGCTATTATTTCTCTTCGAAGTGGAAAGACGGTTGATAATCAAGTGGTGATGCCTCCGGAACCATCTTTGTTGGCTCCTCCTATCGATCGTTCAATTCCAACATCAACCCTTAGGGAATCTCCCAAGGAAGCAAACAAGGAGGTTTCAAGAGAAAATGATAAGGGGAAGGAGAAGGAACAAAGTGTACCAGATCCTCGAGTTATTCCAACACCGGCACCATTTCCCAACCGTTTGAGGGCTTTGGCGAAACCGAATTTGAATGAGGAGTTGCATGAGTTATTCAATCAAATGAAGATTAACATTCCTCTTATGGATGCAATCAAGCAGATTCCGTCATATGCTAAGTTTCTTACAGATCTATGCAATCGGAAGCGCAAGCTTAATGTCCAAAAGAAGATATTCCTTATTGGGCAAGTGAGTTCTATCATTCAGACAAATATCGCTCCGAAGTATAAGGATCCAGGGAGCCCTACTATAGCGGTCACCCTTGGAGGGAAGCGTATCGAACAAGCTTTACTTGATCTTGGGGCCAGTGTTAATCTACTTCCTTACTCTGTTTATCAAGAACTTGGATTGGGGGAGATGAGGCCTACTCGTGTCAGTCTACAGTTGGCCGATCGGAGTGTTTGTACGCCAAGAGGGGTAGTAGAAGATGCTTTGGTACAAGTTGGCCAATTTGTGTACCCGGTGGATTTTATAATTCTCGACACAAATCTGACTGACTCTTTGGCTGCCTCTACTCTGGTGATTCTTGGGAGACCATTTTTAGCAACAGTGGATGCAGTTATCAACTGTCGAAATGGACTTCTTAATATGACCTTTGGTAACATGAAGATGGAGGTCAATGTTTTTAATGTGGGCAATCAAATGGGGGATGACGAGAATATACATGAAGTGAGCCTTATTGACACCCTCATAGAAGAACATGTGGACGAGTTGCTCTATAGTAATCCTTTGGAAGTTGTTCTTACAGCCGAAGAGGCTGAATTTCTCGAATCTTTCGACGTCAATTATTTGTATTCCTTGCTCAAAAAAGGGGATGAAGCTTGTGCTATGAACGCTTGGACCCCAAAATTTGAAGAGTTTGAAGAATTACCTTCAATACAGAAGACGGTTCTTCCCTCTCTTGTGGATCCTCCTCTATATGATGATCCACGGGGGGAGCGCCTCACCGCTAAAGTTATCTCTTCCGATCTCCTGTATCTTGATTCTTCCCCGGAGGAATTACTTCTTGCTCACCAGATGAACATACTTGAAACATCGGGTGTCTACTACGAAGATCCATTGGCAAAACCTATCACTGCTAAGGAAATGGATGCCAAAGTGGATTACTTGTATTCGTTGTTGGCTAAACAAGATACTTATGAACTAATCTTTGAAGAATTGGCACCCATGGAAGCTGCAATTGTCCCTTCAAATCCTCTGTGCCTTGATCTTCTCACCGCTAAAGAGATGGATGCTGAGGTAAATTCCTTATACTCTTTGTTAGAAAAACAAGATGCATGTGAGCCTATTCTTGAGAAGTTGCCAATCATAGAACATATTGATTTTCTTGGTGTTGACAATTTTCTTGTGGTTTATCATCCTTATATTGTAGATTTTGTCTACAAATTGAAATTTGATTTTGTTTGGGCTATGCACTTGGTGGAACTTAAGTTTTTAAAACGAATTCGGCAATTGCTTTACTCAAAGTATCTTGTCTTATGGCATGGTCGAGTTCAATTTTTGGCAAAGAGTGTAGCTTGGAGGGCTCTGTTTAGTCTAATAGTTCTTAATAGCATGCTAAATGTACGTAGCCCACGTGTGGCTGAACCATTTCTTTCTTTTTCTCTTTCATTTTTCATTCTCTCTCTCTCTCTCTCTCTCTCTCTCTCTCTCTCTTAATGGCATACGTGTTTTTCTTTCTTGCTTTGTTCTCTTTTGTTTAGTTATGCATGTTTTGTTTTGTTTTGTTAAGTTTTGTTATGTGTTTTGCATCGAATAAAATCTTGGAGATAAATCACATGAAAAGATTTCACTAATGTGCTAGTGTAACAAGGACTTTCAGTAGTTCTTCTTGTTAATGATCCATGCACTCCGAGATTGACCCTATCGATGGCAGCTTAGGTCTATGGGTGAGGTTTGATATTGTCTGGAGTGCACGCTAGGTTGTATCGTATCTTACTTTGTTTTGATCACAAGGGATGTTGAACTTAAGTGTTTGGCGAGGTCGAGCGATAAATTTTATTACGGGCGCTAGCATAACAAATTTTTGATGGTCTAGTATAGCCACTCATTGCTTACCCCACCGGTAGGGAATGGGAAGAAAAGTATGACTCGTGCGATCGCGTGATGATCGGTGGTGCATTTCATTCTGTTTTGCATATCATTACTTGTTCTTCGTGTTTCTCTTTATTTTTTGTCTCTCACTTTTTGTTTGGTTTGAAGCCGGATAACATGGGCCTATGTTTCTAATGTCAATTGTTTTGTGAAAAGTTGTTCTCTAAGTCTTGCAGGGTTTATATGCTACCACACCAGCCTTGGTGGTTTGGGTCTAAAACCGGAGTGAGTGAGGCGTTCAGGAGCCCTAAGCATGGGTGCGGCTACGTGCCGCGGTTGTTAGTCCGATAAAGCTTTGGATATGGCCCCGTGTGACTAGCTATGGTTCCGAGTTAACAGAACCGAAGGAATGAACCCTGAAAGCATCTAATCTGGCTGGAACAAGACATTGACATAAAATCCTCCTACTTGGTCAAGGTATTTAGGGGTTGACATTCCCCTTGGACGGTACATTCGCGCACTCTTCCACTCTTCGCTCTTGTTCCTAATGCTATGAGGGCATAGAATCGCTTTAAGTTGGGGGAATGGGTTAGCTTATGTGCTATTTGTTTGATTTTTGTGATTTGTGTTTAATTTTGGAAAATTTGAAAAATCCAAAAACATTGAAAATTGAAAAACCAAAAAAAAAATTGAGAAAATTCAAAAAATTCAAAAATAAATAAAGCTTTTTACTTGCAATTCTTTCCTTTTGTCATTGTTTTTAGTTTTTGTTCATGACTTGTTGCATGCTTAATAATGGTTAGTTGGCAAGAGTTCCTAGCAATCCTAAGAATTTTAGTACTTGTCAATTTGCATGCTTACTTGAAAATTGAATGGGTTAAGTTTTGAGTTAAGTTTTTGAGCAAGCTTTGGCCTATATCCTCATCTTTCAATAAACATGGTTGTAGTGTTGGTGAATAATCGCATGTCCATGTCTGATTGTGTTTAAATGTCAACTTTGAATCATTTTGGAATTCATGGCGCACTTAGGAAAGGATACAAGGGATTCTTTGCTTGATCATACCACATATGTGTCTCTAGTCCTATTTTGCATTCTAGTCTGTTTCCCATTCTTTGCTTTAACCTAGGTGGCCGGATGTTTGGAGGGTTGTGTGAAAATGATTTTCAATGATTCAAGGAGGTTTGGGGGTGGTGTGAATGTGATAGAAGTGGTTGAAATGTGAAAAGACAAAGAATTGATACATGATTCCCTATCTTTCCTCTCTCACTACAAAAGTTAAAGCCCCAAATTTTCATCTCCCTCTCCAAAAAGCCCCAAAAATTGGCTCCTCAATCTCTCTCACTACTAATCTCACCTCAAATGACCTTATTCTTCAAAGGAAATAAATCAAAGAAATGCTATGAAAAAGATGATTCGAAAGAGGGTTGAATACTTTGATAAGAGAATTAGTTTGACTTATGGGCTAGCATTCATTCTAGATGAGAAAGAGTCCGATGGAAAGGGGGAACTCGAGGCTCAATACCGTGGGACGTCGGATGAGGATGGCGACTAGGTGTGATGGAGTCGGTGGTAGTAGTTTTAGTAGTACTTATCTAGTAGTTTTCTTTATTTCTTCTTCGCATCTTTGTTTGGTGCTTGGCTGGCGTGTGGTCATGTCTTGGGTAATTTAGGGTCGGTAATGGCCAAGGATAGATGAACCATGCTAGCATATGGCCACTACACTATTTTGTAGTTCCTTTCCTTTGTAACCAAGGTCATTACAAGCTGAAAAAGACCTTAGTTAATCCTTAGTGCGCCTGAATTCCTTAATGATTGACTGTCTGATAGTTGCATAATTAGTTGCATGACATATTTTCCTTTTGTTATCCAAATATCATCTGCTAGTTTTCAATTCTGTTAAATAAAGTGCTTTAGTTGTTTGAGGCATAGTATTTCTTGTTCCCTGTTGCCTGTTTGTCAAGCACTTCTTCGGTGGATATGGTTTAGTCTGACTTCACAAGTTTTGTGTCCCATATCCTCCCATTGTTCGAGAACACAAACCTTTTTAGTCTGCTCTTAAACTTGCTTGATTCTAAACCTGTTTAGTTGGATGCTAAAATTGTGAGCTGTAGAAATGAAATAAAAAGCCGGATTGTAGAACTCTTGCTGGTTGGTAGTATTGAGCATGTTCTAAGTTATGATAGCAGAATGGATTGCATAGGTGCTAGTTTTCAAATTTTCCGTATTTTATTTGTTAGGGACTAGCAAACCTCAAGTTGGGGGGTATGATAAGCACCCGACTATGCAATACATGGTGCGCCAGTATCTAGTTTTAGTTAATTTCATTACTTAATTAGTTGCTTCTTAATTGTGTTTACTCGTAAGGTATGTTTTTAGTGCTTTCAGGTAAATCGTGTAAATAAGGCATATTTTGACGTCATGAATGACCCAAGTGCGTCCAAGTGCCCGAGAAACCAATGAAAACCCTGTCGGCCCCTGAAAATCTGTCTAAGTATGGAAAAATCACTTTTCGAAAAAGTATCGATTTTCGAGATATCAAATGGCGGTAATTGATTCTTGAATTTTTTTTAAGAGCAACTTCAAATTTGCAAGGTTTTATTCAAAGATCAAGGTCATGTTTTGAGCCATTTATTCGATAGAAAAGTATGTTGTTTTCTGTTTTACACTAAAAGCTGGGGGTCAACATTTTGATTGGATTGAAATCTCAAAATTCTGGTAATGCCATTGTTTCCAAATGGGGGGTACTTCCTTATTTTCATTAAATAAATTAAAGTAAAGAAAAGGTAAAAGAAAGGTTTAAAATGCAATCTTTACTTAAGTTTAGAGAATGAAAATAAGATAATGTGAAAGCTGTTGGGTGCTGTGGAAGCTGCTGGGAGCTATGAAGCTGAAGTGCTGGGGATAATGGGTTCGGCATCGATGGGAAGGGAATTGTTACATCGATGCCGAAGCAGTTAGGGGTCCAGTCCTAAGCTGTTCGGCATCGATGGGAAGTTTAATGTTACATCGATGCCGAGACCTTTAGCAGCAGCCTAAAGCCCGTTGTCATCGATGCCGAGAGCCTTAGGAGTAGATTTTCAGAGCATCTCGTGGAATATTCCAGGCGCGGATCTTAGAAGTATAAAAGGGATGATGTCATTTTGTAAAAAAAAGTAGGCTAGATTGGTTGGTACATTTTTCCAGATCTAGGATAGATTTGCTCGCATCTTAATTTTGTTCTGGAGTGTTCTTAAATTTTCAGCTTTGAATATTTTAATTTCTGTCTTTATTTGTTAGTTTTTGGTATTGTCGCTTTAATTAAAGTTGTTGCTTTACTCCCGATCTATCTTAATCTCTAGTTTATTTCTAGTCTTGTCATTTCATTTATGGTAGCTAGATTTTTGCTTGCTCTTATCTCTCTAGATATGTGTGAATAGTTTTCAAGGGTTAGGTCATGGGATGATTAGCATCCTATGGCTCGAGCGAAAATGGCATTTTTCACCAATAAAGTTTGAATATTTGATTTGAAATTTGATGTGGGGTTCGGATTCGTTTAACAAATTGCTAAGGTATTAACCTCTTTGATCATGTGTAGGTGAGAGCATCGCCTACTCACCACACATGATGCTTGGAGCTCTGTCGCTCGAGGTGTTTCCAAATGAATTCTAGAGCTAGCTTGGTAATCAAATCATTTTATCTTCCGGTTTGAGAACTTTACTTAAGTATCTTAAATTGCGTAATTTGGTGAAATGCGTGATTTAGCTTGAGTCGTGGGTGTTAATAATTCCTAGACCTAGCCTATCTTTTCTCTAGTTAATTCGTTTTTAAATTTAGCCTTTTATTTCCACCGTTTAAAGTAAAACAAAGTTGGCTGTCTAAAGGCCGAAAACCCATGCTTACTTCTACAAATCCAACCAAGCCGTATAATTATTCCCTTGGGTACGATCCCGGTCTTCCGGATTATTTTGCTTCAATCGACATATTAAACCCTATGCTTGGGGTATTATTCCATCATATCAGAAAGAACGAAGCAATGGGCCTTGGGCTAAATGATGACCCTTGGATGCTAGGGCAAAAAAGAAGCGAAGACGGTGGAAAACGAGCGGAGAGGGGGGAAATGGTGAGGAGAGTGCAAGGATATTTTAGACATTTTAATTACCGTTTTTTTTTTAATTCAAAATTTAGTTAAGAAAACAAAAGTTAGAAGGTACTTAAGGAAAGTAATCAAATTTTGACTTTGCCACAATTAGAGCATTTTGACCAAATTATGGGGAAAAAACACCGAAGCAAATTCCATGTCACCATAGACAAATTCAAATCCAAATATGGCTCTCCAGATTATAAAAAAAAGAGCCCAAATTTGGCTTTGGCCATCAAAAAATAGCTTGAACCAGATGAGATGCCCTTACCTAGCTACTTCTATCCTTTCTTCTCCCATTCCAAGTTTTCTAGTATAAGAAACATCCCAAGTCTACAAGTTCACTAAGAACTGAATTTGAATGGCAACAAAATCAAATCACAGCTTCATGAAGGTTTTACTTGAATCAATGACCAAAGGTGGATTGAACACATAAATTAAAGACGACAAGATAATAAAATTAAACAAAGTTCTTTCCATTACTTTATCTTCCTTTGATAATTCCCTTTACAAATCCTTCATCTAGATCACTCCATTAGCCTTTCAGTATTCCATGGGAATATAAGTGCCGTTCCGCTTTCTTTTCCGACTTTTTTTTTCAAAAAGAAGGTAATTTCAAGTTTAAATAAAGTTAAAATGAAAAATAATTTCTTAATTTTTTTTGCACCGTTTAAAAGATCTCAATAAAATCTATCAAACAAGATCCATATTGATAGGAAAAATATTTGCGTAAATACATGATTTTTGAGCTTAAAATTACCTTTCTTTTTTAAAGAAACCAGAACGGGCCCTATCCTTTTTCAGTATTCCAGGCAAAGTATATATTTTCTCTTTTGCAATCCATCACAGAGAGTAGCACTCGACTAAAAGCATTCACAAGAAGGCTCTCATCAAATAAAGGCACCGAGTCTTGGTTTGTTTCGATGTAAAATTTTTTACAATATAAAATATTTTTTCAGAAAACAAACTTCAAATTTTAATTCTTCAGTGTTTAGTTGGCAATTGAAAAATATTTTCAAAAATCAGCAAAATAGTGTAGATAGAGAGATGGGGAGCTTAAAAGGTGAAAATCTATGAGATTATTGAAATTGAACGTAAGTTATGATTAACGATCGAGAAAACTGAGCAGTGAGAATTGCAGTAGAAGGCAATGGGTTCATTTCGGAAAATAACTTACGGAAGATTTAAAGGTTAGTTATTTTCATTCAATTGATGGAAAACGTTTTACATGTAAAATATTTCCTCATTTTTTACACAACCAAACACGGGAAAATAGGTAAAACATTTTACCGGAAAATGTTTTACATTAAAACAAACGGAGCCTGAATCTTCAAATACACAAACAGAAAGTCTAATGGTACAGACAAAAAATCTGTACTAGTGGGTACAAACTCCTTTTTGGGCCCATTTTGGGTTTCAAAAAAATAATCGAAATCGCTCATTTTATTTAAAATACTTTGCTTATAGTCCCTATAAAAAATAAGCTCAATCCGGTATCGGTAAGAGCATTTACGAAACATCCAAACTTTGCTCTAGAATTCAGGCTTGAATTTTGGAATAAAGTTGGACATTTTGTAGGTGTCTTCAACAATATTGAATTGAGCTTATTTTTCATAGGAAGCATATATATAGTATTTTAAACAAAATAAGCGATTCCAATCATTTTTTTAAAACCAAAACAGGACAAAAAATGTGATTTGTACACACTGGTGCAGATTTTATATCTGTACCAGTAGCACCATTCACAAACAATTCATTTTTCTATCCATAAATGAACATGTGGGGTACATAATTCTCTTTTCTGGCAAAAATCTCAGTTACCTCCATACTTTCCTAAACCAACCGCACCCACAAAAACAAATTAAGCTGTTCCCTTCCACCGCATTGTATTCTTCAACGTTTAATCTTTCTTGTTCTTTTTCCTCGGCAAATCCCAGACAAAAACACAGAACTAGTTGAAAGAATTACCAACCATCTATTCATCTCAACATCAGTCATCAATTCCTGCTAAAATACACAAACACAACCTCGAAACATTATCAATTCGAACTCATACTGGGCCTTCGCACAATTTGTGCTCTTACGTGTTTCTCAAAATAGTCGGAAAACAAAGATATAAAAGAGGATCAAGGTTTTCCACAATTATGGCCATAAAATAACCTTAAACCATAATCAACTAGCATCTTTATGTCTAATAACTGAATGTCTAACTGAACTAAGAGAAACTAGATTGTTGTTTACCCCGAAATGCTGCCCACATATTCCACAGCAGCCTATATACAGATGCACACGGTTCCTACCAGCTTATTCGGACTTGACTGATACAAATAAGAAAGATAAACTTGTTCAACAACTGATGTCTGCAAAGAAGCAACTTTATTATTCCAGCTCAGCCAAAGAACAAAACGACCCAAAGTGAATATGAGCTTTGTAGTCTTCTTGTGCTTGTACAATTTGCTAGTAGAAAGTACATTACCTATGAGCAGATGCGTGTGGCATCGGATATGTCATTGGACCCATGTTCATTGGGGTGCCAGGAACTGGAGCTCTGATACCATATGCAATATGTGGTGGAGGAAGGCTCACTGGTGTGCCAACCGCTGAGACAAGGGGTCCTACTGGTTGCCCAATAGTCGGCGGGCCATACATTCCAACCCCTGAGGGAGCACCTTGGGTTTGAGAGGATGCTTTGTTAGTTTTACTAGAAGGCCCTGAAGAAGAACCATTTGTTTGACCAGTAATGGGTGCTTGAGACACCGCAACATCTCCACCATTGACATTAGTGATATCATGAATGCTTGATCGCCTCCGGTCTTTGTTCATAGAATTCAAACGAATGAAGTATTTCTGTGCATGGCTTGCCACTTGTGTAGGTGTTCTCGTCACCACAAAGTTTCGGGATATGCTTCGCCAATCGCCTTTCCCGTACTTGTCCAAACCAAGAAGAAATAATCTGATTTGGAGAAAAAAGCCAGAAAACGGGAAAAAGAGAAAGGTTACCATAAACTTAACTTGATGATATTATTATTGAGAAAAGCACTTGTTAAAGATTTAAAGGTAAAATTAACATTTATTCATTTACAGAAAAAATCAGGGAGTATATGTAACACAATAGGAAATTGTCGAAGTAGAAGATATCCTCAAATTTCGATCCGTGTTTCTTCACAGTGATAAACACAAATAGGTGCATGAACAAGCAAACCAACATACTAGCTAGGGGTGAAAATCCATCGGTTGACTCGGTTCGGTTCGGTTTTGGGGGTGTTCGGGACCGAACTGATCGGTTCGGGGTAATGTAGCCGGGATCCAACCCCGACCGAAAAAAACAATGGACTGAAATCGGTTTGGGTGGTTCAGTCTGGTAGTTTTTTTGGTCCGGCGTTAAGATTGAAACGTACGGTTGAGATTGAGATGGACGGCTAGGATTTGTTAGTTTTTTAGGGTTTAAGATAGATAGCTTTGATTGATCAATCCAAATCGGTATGGTTTTGGGGTATATCGATTCAATTCGGAGACATTTCCAGGTAACCGAGACCGAATCGAAAATTGATTGGTTCGGTCCAAACTAAAGCCGACCAATCCCACCCTTATCCCGACCGAAAACCGAACCGGTTTTTTTTCGTTTTCTTTCGGTCCTTCGGTTTTTCTCTCACCCCTAATGCTAGCTAATAGCTATCACCTCCTTTGCTTATATACGATGGATTTGACTAGTTTCACGCAAATTACCTCTGACTTTGCCTCTAGTAAACAACTGAAAACATAAACCAGATAACAATAGTAATAATGGCAAGCATATCGATGATAACCCTTTCCATATCTCGAGGGAAAATCTATGGTGATGATTCTGATATAATATTAGTTTAGCATGACATACTATCAGTTTAACATAACGGTTGAGCTGCTTGAGCAACATGCTCGATTAGGTTCCATTCAGACTATTAACAGAGTACACAAATGATTGCTAGAATACGGATTGTTTCATGAACATGAGCAAAAAACGTGGTACACCACATTGTAAAAGTGGTGGTCTGCTCACAGAAGACTTCTATTGATAACAGTATCAGAATGGGAAATCTATATATCATCAAGTTTCTTCACAGCGTCGAACATCCCCTAAAACAAAAAGACGACTGTTTTGCAAATTAACCATGAAAAGCACATTCTACGAGAATTTGTGATTTTGTGGTGGCAGACTTCCTTTAGTTACTACTTACTACAAGAAAAGAAAGCACAGGGAAGGAATTAACTGAACGAAATCAAGATATATTTTGTTGTTTGGACTCCTTTGTAGAATGGAGGAAATCTACTAACTGTGCATGAAGTTTAGGTGTACAAATAGCTGTGCAGGAGCATAGCCAAAATACCCTTGTTGAATCACAATAACACCCTTATTTGTCTAAAATCACAACTCTTACTCGTCTCTCTCTCTAGGACCACGAACCTCCAGAGCCATAGAACTACCATCACCTTCACAAACCCATCAAACAATTGCAAAATAAAAAGATCCAAATTCTTCACCCTCTCTGCTTTTTAACTATCCAAATTCACAAACCCCATTCCCAATCATCAAAATTTTGACTTCTGCCATTCAAAAACCCGAACCCACCAGATAAAGAAATGGAGGTCAATAAAACTGTAATGCTATAGTGGAGATACTTCCACACTGGACTCCACTGACGAATCGACCTGCCGCTTCTCTCCCTCTCAATAAAACACCGGGTGTTGGCTGGGGTTAAGGTTGGGGCTAGGAAAAAACCATCAGCCTCTTTGTAGCCTAGGAGTCAAATGCTTTGGGAAGTAACATCCCATACAAGCAAGGAAAAACCATCAGCCCGTTCATACCTATGTTTCAATATAAGGGTGTTGAGCAATCCAAATTCCAGATCTATTTTGTGATTCTGCTTCACCAAGTTCTAATTCTCCTCTTCTTAACTCTCCGACAGTTCTGCGCTTCCTACATTGATGGCTAGACCTTGAAATTACTCCATTCTGACATCAAAGATTCTAATTCCAGCTGCTTAATTCATTCCCCACGGAAGGATTAAAACCCTAACCAAAACCAAGAAGGGTGGTGAAGCCAATCATAGCTCTTAGATTCCCTTGATTTAACCCCTAATCTCTGAGGACTGAATGAAGGAGGATTAAGGCTTCTTAGTCATTGGACATCAAATCCTAGAACAAGATTTGGCTCCAGATTGATCTTCTCCTTAGTTTCCTTGGTAAAGGACTGTGGCCCACTGCAGCATTTTGCAAGTGGTCCAGGGATTAAAAAATCAAACCACCAACATGGCATTATAACACATTAAAACAGTGCCTCCAAAAGGGAATAAAGTTGGTCGGTTGGTTTATAATCCCATCCCCAGTATTGCAACAGAACAAGAAACCGGGGTTGTACTATTTCAAACTACTCCAATCCCATGGGACTGGGTCCCACAACCAACCATTAGAGTTAATGAACTAAGGCAATGCCGTCAAATTGCCTCCTATTTAACTTTTTGTTTGTGAAACTCCAACAACGTATCATTTCCTATTTTACATGGATCCTTCATCTTGGCTCAAGTACCGGTGTCAATGTGTCCGACACCCTTATCCATTTTGGACACTTGGATCCTCTAATTGTTATGATATTTACATGAAAGGAATATCAAATTAGCTAGAAAAGCGATATTTCAATTATTTCACATGGATAGGAAATAGCAAAAACATATTTCTCTTAATCTTCTCGTTTAAACACATTTCTAAATATAATTTACGGAACATAATCTGAAAAAAATTATGCACTATATAGTACAACAAGTGTTCAGGACGTGTCCCCGTACCCATACCAATTTGGGGACACATATCCCAGTATCCTAAGATTTCAGTTTAGGAAAGTCCGACGCTTGGACTTGCACCCGCACCCGAGTCCATGTAACATAAATCATTTCAAGAGTCGAGACCAAACAAACTTCAACCTTTTCCAGCCCTCAAATCCTACAGATATTCTTCCACCCTTGTAAAATCAACGACCTCATGGCTTCCTGAACTCTAAAAACCATCATATCATAGGCTGTCTAATCTTTAGTAGGATACAGGAATTATAAAGTGAACTATTGTCACTGACTCACTACCATATTGCGATGGATGCATAGAGGTAAAGTTTTACTCAGCATAACAACACAGATTACAAAAAAAATATGTGTAATTTACTGAAACATAGCATATCACAGTTTCAGCCCATTTATTTTGCTTCAGCCAGGGGCTATCCTAGTCTCCTAGAAGCCAACCAATAAACTACAGAAAATCTCTCCGAGGCTCTCTCAATGCTTTTCTTTTCTTATTGTCCTGGTTTCATTTTTTAATCCTTGTAATGATTGTAATTTTTTTTGCCAATAAAAAAAAAGTACAGAAAATCTCATTTCTTGATTCCAGTTTGACTCCATGGGACTGAAACTCAAACTCTGCATACAGCCCAACATTCAAGTACGTAGTACATACAGTCTCTAGGATGAGGAAACTCAACCTAGAGTTACCTCCGTGTGATTGCATATCAAGCTATCTACCACCCTCCCTCACATGCAACCCTGTCTTGCACGTGGAGATGTAAATTTTCATAGATAGAGTGAAACAGAATACGAAGGAGAGAAGCTGAAGGCAAATGGGGAACAAATACAAACAGAGAGACCGGACCTCTCAACCAGTTCTCTGATACCTTGTTAAGTTACCAGTAGTCCCAAAAGCTTAAGCTGACAGGAAATGGGCCCACCAATGTATATCAAGATATCTAACACATGTAACTTATCAACAACAACAAAAAAAAGCCTTTGTGCATGTACTTTCACATGAGATATCAATATGTCATCAATTGCAATCAATTGCCAAACACAACAAGTTTAGAGATCAACAATATATGGTTAGACAAGAAAAGAAGGTAAAAACTTGCTTCCTACCAACACTACCAAACGAGAAAGAAAGAAGAAGATGAGTAGTATTCTTCCTAAGCTCGTAGGAGGTAGCTTAAGTACAAAGAATTTTGCATGCTTTTGAACTGAACCAATAAGAATACTTGCAAGGTGCTGAAGTCTAACCAGATTTCAAAGACTGAAACTTCCCATCCACTCCCGAATAGCAGAAGTTCAACAAGAAAACTGCTCCTACGGAAACAACTAATCCTCCTATATTCTAAGTTGTCTCTGAAACCTGAACCTACGTACTATAAGCTGTTTCCAAAGGTCCAAATTGGGAATTGTTACACAAATAACTGTTCCAAGTCACTGCATAAAGATGGCAATTCCATTTTACAATGTCAAGCAAATCTCACGGTAAGGGTAAGGTGCAATTAGACATTTCTGTACCAAAGGGATAGGACATAGATATTAGTACAGGATATAATTGATTCCAAATATGTGGACCTCAATAAATAAAAGAAAGGGATACTGAACTTGTTTGAGACAACAAATCCTTATGGCAGAAAACTAAACATTGACTTATAGGCCTCACAGCCATGGTTCACAGCCATGGTGTAGCTAATTCGTGAGAGGCATCCAAGCTGCAGGCCTGCTGATATTTCGCTGTCATTAGTACTAACTATAAGCCTGTTACCCCAGGTTTTGAAATACAGTGTCTAATAGGACTAGATTGAGTATGACGCAAATCTAAAGAGACAGACCAGGTGGCAATCAAGTATTATAACAACACCATAAACCGCCATGGGCAGCTCCCCAGATGAAAACAGAAAATGCCTTAACCCAAACTCATGCATGAGAAAGTAGACCACATCAATCCTCTCAAGAAATAATTTGTTCTTTTCCTTTTAGACACAAACAAACTACATTCAAAATAAGATCCTGGGCAGAATGAAGGGTTTCTTTTCTTCAATCCGAAAAAGAAAAGAACAAATTTAACCGCATTTTGTGCCTGTAAAACAAAATCAATAGTATGCTAATTCTTCTTTTAAGTCAAAGCGTAACCCAATAATTCAAGGCAGAAACACGCTTACACATGCATAACCCATCAATCATCATGTGAAGAAGCATTAATAAAGAGTTAAGATGTTAAGATAATCAAAGAGTTTAGTCTTACCTGTGCTCATCCTCTGTCCAAGCGATACCCTTGCGCCGCTCCTGATCTGCTTTTGAACCCTTTCCTCCGTGATTTGAATCACTGTTAAAATTCCCAAAATGGCCACCCTTCTTACTTGGTCCTTCTTCAGCTGTGTGGCTAGTAGAACCACCATCTGAGGAGGAATTATAGCAAGGTAGAGGCACACAGCCGGACTCAATCTGGTTAATGTCCTCAACTAATAGCTCATAATGATGTTTAATCTCTTCTAAGGATTTCCCTTCAACATCGGCTGCAATCTTCTCCCACCGATCTAAAGAATCCTCAGGATAAGTAGCTATGGCATTCTCAAAAGCCTTGTCCTGCTCTCTACTCCACTCGGATCTATAGTCCGCTTCATCAGCTGTCATCTAGCCTTGTTTGATTCTGGTATCAAGTCTTTCACCCACAGGAACAAGAAGAAAACGAATAACAAAAGGAATCTACCAAACACTCCTATAGCTTAAAAACTTAAACACCCATCTCCACAACCATGGAATTATCTACAATTCTTCTTGAAAATTGGATCTGCATTATTTCCAAGAAAGGGTATCAGTGACAACTAACAACTACCTAATCGGTATTTGGTAGACTGGTTATGCGAAGAGGATATGTCAGACCAAAAAGTAGGCAGGAAAGAAACAAACCAACACTAGAAATAGCCCAAGTGAGCTCCACCAGTGGCCAGAGCCAATAAATACCAAAAACCTGAGGTAAACAAGAAACTGATGATTTCAATGGTTATTTGCTTCAAAATTCATAAATTGGACACTTGCAAATTGCTGACCTATTGATGAAGAAGGCAGCAGCAGGTTCAGTTAGACCATGAGAAGTATCTGAAACCCATAAAACCATATGATGCAATAAATGGCTGAGGGAAACAAGAGCAAGTGCTGAAATCAAAGGAGACGGTGAATTAAATTCTGAGGTAATTAGGGTTTTGGACTGTGAGAGAGGAAAGAGACTGTATGATAAAAACCAAACAAAAAGGAAAGACCCAGAAATCTGAAACGGGTGAAAACAGATTTCCAATTGACATTTCCTATTCCAACAGAGGGAAAAAAAAATCCCAATAACCAAAAGTCCTTATTGATAACAACAGTTTTGACAGCACAGCCCCACAGCAACACACAAACAGTATATATACCAACTGTGCTACCACACACTTTTACAGCTTATACATAGCGGTGGCCTCCTAATTCTTTGTTCTCTTCTGCTCTGATTAACCAGACAGTAAAAACACCGCCATTTACATTCAGTAGGGCACTACATAAGGGAGTAATTTCATGAGATTGCAGCAGCCAAACTTCCAAATTTAGCTGCCAGACACACACATTAACCACAAACAAATTTCATTATTTTCTTCAAAAGTTAAATTAAACATTGGAAATTTTTGCAGAGAACCAACTTTAATATTTGATATAGTGAAATATAGAGAGACTACAGCAATCATACAAAAAAGTAAGATAGTAACATGTAACCAACAATTCATTCTACTTCCACCAAAATTTTGACTGTATACCCAACACTAGTAATAATGGGAAAAAAAAATGTATCTTGGGACCAAACCTTACTCTGGCAAAATCTTCTTCTGAATCCCTCTCTGATGATAATCAGTGGATTCTCCCAAAAAAGAGCAAAACCCAAGTAACTTGAATTATAAATAGATTAATTGGATACAAACTTCCAACATTTTAACAGCCCCTTGGAAATTCAAACCAGACCCCAGTAAAAAGCCCGATAGACTAAACCCTAGTAATGCATAAACTGGGGGTACCACCACAGAAGCTATTTAAGCAACCCGAGAAAACCCCATAATCAGAACAAGATAACAATATGGGGAAAAGTACAAATGCGGGGCAAAAATTACAGGGGTAAGCAATGAAATTTCGTGTGATGTAGTGATGTACTGATGTTGATGGGTATTCTGAAAAAATCAACAGCAAGTGCAGAAAGAGGGTGGGGACGGATCATATGGGTGTGAGTCGGTTGGGTCCCTACTGAGCAACCACTTGCAAATTGCAACAACTGAAGGTGACAGCTGGGGATTGGTGATTGATTATAAAAAGGCTGGAATCTGCTAGGAACCCGTTAATATCTGACGCCTAAAGTCGTGAAGATAAATGGAGAAAGAGAGCAGACAAAATCGAAATTGGAGAGAGAGAGAGAGACGGGGGAACAATTTCCAAATTGGGGGGGAGGGGTCGGGGGGAAAACAACAAAATTCGGAGTTGCGATGTCAGGATTGTGATGATCGGATGGACTCGGCTCCCCTCTAGTGTTTCCCTCCCGTTTTCTTTTCAGTTTACGTTTCGTGGGCCCATGTCGGGTTCACGTTGATAATCGAAACTGTTCATTATATCGATCCCATCGAGAAGAAGGTCCATGGGAAAATCACGTTCATTGAACATGTATTGATGCCTAATCAGAACACATTTATTTATCAAAAATAATGTAGGGCACACTGGATAGAAACTCGTTGGTTGCAAGTTCTTATGTTTCTATCAAGTACCAATCAATCCATATCGTATCAAGTTCACTAGTTTTGCAAGAAAGTATATTTTAGAAATATGCGGTACATTTATCTTTATATTTGATTGTAAAATGTGCATATTTTTGAGCTCAAAAGATGTAAATATGAGAAATTTTTGGCTAAGTCTCTCAAATAAAAATTGGGGAAGGAAACAAAGAAAGAAAAAGGCTCTGTGGTATCAGTTTGTGCATGTACGTGAAAATTGAGTCGTCACCTTTTCTTGCTTTCAATCAGTTTTTGAAAATCATGTGAATTTCAAGCTTTTAGTGAGGTTTTAGAGGGTATTTGGCGGGTCATTTTTTGACTTTTCATTATCACATTTTTCACTTCTTACGTTTGGCAAATTGATTGTGAAAGTTAGAGAATGAGTTATGTGGTTTGATGTTTAGAGAAGAGAAGTGAGAAAGAGAGTAGGAGAAGCTTTTTGACTTCTCATTTTTTATTTTTTCTATTTTGGTTAACATAAAGACATATAGAATGTATCCTGCAAATATTTCTCAAACACTACTCCTATTTCAAAATGCATTTGCACATATCTCTCAAACATTCCACCAAACTCAAAACATATTTTCACCATAATACGAAAACCAAAAAGTGAATAAGCAAAAGCCAAAAAGTAGGGGCCTCGAACTATCTTCCTTTTTCCCAATTCAGACAACTGTTGGAGGCTCAAACAGTGCAAAAAGAGTCGCCCGGGGCTGTTTTTTGTTTTTGTTTTTCCTTTTCTTTGGGATAGGGATAACAACTAAAAAAATGGCAGCAATTCTAATTTTACTACAAATTTTTTACATAAGCTCCTCATAGACTATGTTATTATACACTCTGTGATGTGGATGTGCAAAACTAAGGGCCCGATTGGATGTGGCCATACGCTCCCTCCATAGCTCATTCAGGCGGATGAGAAGATGATGTGACACTTCTTCCTCCGTTTGGCTCCTAATTTTCCCCCCTCCATAGTTCATCCCCCCCCCCCGCCCCCGGGATTCTCTCTCCTTATTTGGTTTTGAGGGCATAGATATGGATGGGTTCTGATGTAAGCAAAATTATGTCATCCTTATCCCCCTGGATTTTTGACCTATTTGCCCCTTATCCACCCTCTTGAGTTGTGCAACGAGAGGGAATAGGTTCTTTGGCTTGTGGTTTTGTCTGGTTCATAGTACTCGATTTCGGCAATTTGTTGCGATTGTCATCTCATGTATGAATGTGTTTGATTTCTTGCGATTTCTGGATCTGATTTTGTGGTTCCGTCTCTATTAGGGTTTGATTTGTTGCGATTTCTAGTATGGATTTGGGGCTTGGGTTTGTCTATGTGTCGGCTGTGATGGAAACCCTAGCCTAATCTCTCCCCTCTGAAACCTTAACCTAATCCCTTCATGATTTTCAAAACCCTAACCTAATCCCTTTTTTATTTTCAAAACCCTAACCTAATCTATTTATGATTTTGAAAGGTACAACCAAATCTCCCTCTCTCTTATCTCTTTCTCTCTCTTTCCCTCCCTCTCTCTCGGCCACTCTCTCTCTCTCTCTCTCTCTCTTTCTCTCTCTCTCTCTCTCTCTCTCTCTTAGCACTAGTACATATATATATACACACACACACACCCCTATGTACAAGTAAACATATATAAAGAAATGTACTTATGGTACTATGTGATCAAAAGGGATTTCAAAGCCAAGATTTTCCTATTAAACTATTCTAATAAACACATGTGTACTTTGTAATAATATAAGTATATATAAGTCCAAGCACATATATATCTATGTATAAGTGTGTACCATACAATCTAGGTAGATTTCCAAATCAAAATTTCTTATTAAAAAGTCCAAATTGGCACATGTTCTTATTATAATATTGTACTAGTGTACCTAGGAAATCTAGGGTATTAAATCTATAAGGTACGACACATATATACATAAGTATATCATCATATGGAAAATCTAGGAAATGATTTATTTAATAAACCCTAGTACATTGTTGGTAAGACTAACTCTATTATCCAATGGGTAGTAATTTCCCTAGTAGATATTGACCAATGGATAAGAGGAATAAGGTAATATGAAATAACCAAATGTCCTTTAGGCATGTGTATATAAGTCTATATACAATTGTATATGAGTACTTTATCATATTTAGCACAAAATGTCCTTGATAGAAAATCTAGGTTTTCTATTGTCCAATGGATAAAAATTTTCCTAACTTTTATTGCCCAATGGGTAAAAGTTCATCTAGGGTTAGGTTTCTCCAACTAATTGGTTAGAATCTAACTATACTTGCCAAACAGATTATCTAGCCAAGAATTATAATTTAGGAGTCTTAAATCTAATTATGACGGATTATTAGAATTAACAAGAAAATTATAAAACCATCCAAGAGAATTTAAAGAATTTTGAATAAACAACGAGATTTTTATTTACTAAAAATCGGAGTTGTTACAATCTATCCCTTTTAAACAATTCCATCCTCGAAATTAGGTGCACGCTCGGATTCGAATCGGTGGGGATAACTTGCCTTCATGGTTTCCTCCCTTTCCCATGTGGTCTCTTCAGCTCCTCGGTGTTTCCACAAAACTTGTACCAATTTGATGGTCTTGTTTCGGATCACCTTCTCACTTCGGTCTTGAATCTCTATGGGTTCTTTCTCATAGGTCGCATCTTCCTCGATGGTGATGTCTTCCCAATTGAGAACATGGGTGGGTAAGGCGAGATATTTGCGGAGCATTGAAACGTGAAACACGTTATGCACTCTATCAAGCTGTGGCGGCAGGGCTAGAAGATACGCAACCTTTCCAATCTTCTCTATGATGTCGAAGGGTCCGATGTAGCATGGAAATAGCTTTCCCTTTTTCCCAAATCTGATAACTCCCTTCTTCAGTCTGATCTTCAGGAATACATGGTCTCCCACTGCAAAGGTTAATGGTCGGCTTCTTTTATCCGCATAACTCTTCTGTCGGCCCTAGACGGTCTGGATCCTTTGCCGAATGGTCTTGACCTTTTCCGTGGTCTCTCGTACTATGTCAGGCCTAATCAATCCTATCTCCCCAGCATCTGTCCAGTAGACTGAAGACCGGCAGGGTCGACCGTATAGAGCTTCGTATGGTGCCATCTCAATACTTGCTTGGTAGCTGTTGTTGTAGGCAAACTCTACCAATGGTAAGTGCTGCTCCTAGTTTCCGGAAAAATCCAAGGCACAGGCTCTCAGCATGTCCTCCAATGTCTGTATTGTCCTCTCCGTTGTCCATCTGTCTGGGGGTGGAAGGCTGTACTAAGCCTTACGTCGGTTCCCAAAGCCTTCTGCAATCCCTTCCAAAAATGTGATACAAAAAGTGGGTCTCGGTCAGATACTATCAAGATAGGTACTCCATGTAGTCGTACGATTTCTCGAATGTACAATAGGCTCAGTTGCTCCACATTCTCTATCATCTTGACAGGTAGAAAATGCGCAGACTTGGTGAGTCGGTCCACGATCACCCAAATGGCTGTGTTGGACTTGGCAGATCTTGGTAACCCAGTGACGAAATCCATTAAGATGTGCTCCCACTTCGAGGTCAGAATTAATAAAGGTTGAAGATCTCCTCCAGGTTTTTGATATTCGGCCTTGACTTGTTGACACACCAAGCAGGTAGATACAAATCGGGCTACGTCCTTTTTCATTCCTTCCCACCAATACGTTCTTCGCATGTCATGATACATCTTTGTACCGCCAGGGTGAACTGCGAAGTTCGAATGTTGAGCTTCTTGGAGTACAGCTTCTCGAAGGGTTCCAATATTAGGTACGAATACCTTTCCCTTGAATCTCAGGCTGTTATCCTTCTCGATTGTCCATCCTGGTAGCGCCTTTCCTTCTCGGATTCGATACCGGATGAACTCGCAATCCTGCTCGAATGTTTGGGCTAGTAAGATCTCCAGGTGAAGTGCCGGTTCTGCAACTAGAGTGTACAATCGAGCGTTCCCATTCTCTGACAATGGTCTCAAGTTGAACTCGTTGAAGGTGTTTTCCATCTCCCATTCCTTAATAGCTATCTTGACCTTCTATGCTCTATCCTTTCGGCTTAGAGCGTCAGCTACCAGGTTGGCTTTGTCGGGGTGGTACTGGAGAGTAAATTTTTAGTCCTCCAAGTATTCCATCCATCGACGCTGTCTCAGGTTCAACTCCTTCTGAGTGAACAGATATTTGAGGCTCTTGTGGTTGGTGAAAACTTCGAATTGTTCTCCCCACAGATAGTAATGCTAGGTTTTGAGGGTGAATACTACTGCAGCCAATTCTAGGTCGTGAGCGGGGTAATTCGTCTCGTGCGGTCGGAGTTGTCGTGATCCGTAGGCTACTACTTTTCCATTCTGCATTAGCACACAACCTAAGCCATCTCTTGACGGGTCGCAGTAAACCGTATAATCTACATCCCGTTCAGGAATGATGAGTATCAGTGCGCTGGTTAGTCTCTTGTTCAACTCTTGGAAAGATTTCTCATAGGCTTCATTCCAATCCAGCTTCACTCCTTAGCCTGGTCATTAGTTTGGCTAAGATTGAGAAGTCCGGTATGAATCTTCGTAATACCTAGCCAATCCTAGAAAACTCCTGATTTCGAATACCGAGGTCGGCTGTTTCTAGTTCAGCACTGCTTCGACCTTACTTTCATCCACAGCGATTCCATCCTTGGTATGTGCCCCAAGAACTTAACCACTTCCAGCCAATACTCGCATTTACTGGCCTTGGCATAGAGTTGGTTATCTCGAAGCACTTGTAGTGCCATCTGAAGGTGTTCTTCGTGCTCCTCCTTATTGGCGGAGTACATCAAAATTTCATCACTGAACACCACTACAAATTTCTCTAAGTAGGGTTGAAAGATCTTGTTCATGAGACACATGAATACTGCCGGAGCGTTGGTCAGTCCGAACGGCATCACTACAAATCGTACTGTCCGTATCTGGTGCGAAAGGCCGTCTTGGTGATATCCTCATCCCGAATCCTTAACTGATGGTAGCCTGATCGGAGATCGATTTTAGAAAAGCAGGTTGCTCCTTTTAATTGATCAAATAGGTCATCGATCCTAGGCAACGGATATCGGTTCTTCACTTTGACTTGGTTTAACTTCCTATAGTCAATACACAGTCAAAGCGTTCATTCTTTCTTCTTCATGAACAATGCTGGTGCTCCCCATGGTGATGTACTTGGTCGGATGAATCCTTTGTCCAACAGTTCTTGCACTTGAGTCTTGAGCTCCTTTAGTTCTGCCGGGGCCATTCTGTACGGTGCCATCGAGATTGGTGCTGTTCCCGGTTGGAGTTCTATAGAGAAGTCTATCTCTCTTTGAGGTGGTAAACCCGGAAGTTCTTCAGGGAAAATATCGGCGCACTCGCAAACGATGTGCGGTAATCCCAATTCCATCCAGTCGGTTTCTTCCATTTGGAGATTCACTAGCCATCCAAACAGTTGATTCTGCCACCTAGATCTCTTCGTCGTCGAACCTGCCGTCTGTCTATCTTCTTTAAATCGAAAACGAGTTCCTTCAGAGGTATGAGCCGTCACCATCTTCTGGTGGCAGTCTATGACCGCACGGTGAGCCGATAGCCAATCCATTCTAAGGAGTAAGGATTACGTCGAAATCTGCTATGTTGATCAGTCTGAGGTCGCAGGTCAGACGGTTGGCTATTTCTATCTAGCACCCTTTCCACACAAAATTAACAGCTATACTCCCCCCCCCCCCCCCAACGGCGATTTGACTTTCGTGCTCGTACTTAGGGGTTCTGTTTCTAGTGCTAGAGCAGTTACGCAGGCAGAAGATATAAACGAATACGATGCACCAGAATCAAATAATGCTTGTACGCAGGTACTATACAATAATAGCGTACCTTGGATCACAGAGGGATCCTGCTCCTGCTCTTGTTCCTCAGTCTATAGTGCAAAGATGCGTCCTCTAGTGCTCTCTTGCATTCCCATGGGCTGTTTCCCCTTGTTCTACCCATTCAGCTACTGTGATGGGCCTCCGGGGTTCTGCTTTCCAAATCCGGTCTGTCCTGGTTGTTGAGCTTTCTAGCTTCCAAAACTTCTAGTTCTCTCCCTCTGGGGGTTGGGGGCAGTCACGTTTGTAGTGGCCCATAGCCTGACAGTTGAAGCACTGGACTGTTGCTATGATTCTGTCGCCCCTCTGCGATTCGCCACGTCCTGGTACAGTAGTCTTCCAAGGTTGGTTGTTTTGCGATGGGGTGAAGGGTTTGGTAGGGTAGGGCCCGCGATTGTTATTGGAAGATTGAGTTCGAATAGGTCCGCCAGTGTTGCCTGTCGCCTTCCTCCATCGGGTTTTGATGTCATTCTCTTCACTCTCCAATCGAAGAGCACGCTTCACAACACCTGTATAGGTGGGGAAAGCCTGAGCCACCACAGCCCTTCTAGCTGTTGTCAGTCCCCACTCAAACCTTCTCACCTTCTTGCCCTCGATTGCAATGGCAGTTTGGGCGTAGTGGGACAGTTCCTCAAACTTGGCCGCGTATTGAGTGACAGTCATCCTTCTTTGTTTCAGGTTTAGGAACTCTTGTTCCTTGGCCAAACGAATTGGCATGGGAAAGTACTTGTCGAGGAATAGGGTTTCGAACTCGTCAAATGTCATGGTGGCTGTGGCATGGGTTGCCTCCCCAGATCCCACCAATAACGGGCTTCTCCATTCAGCTGGTATGTGGCTAAGGCTACATGATCTCCATCTTGGGTAATCTCCAAGGTGTTCAGGATCACCTTGACTTATTTCAGCCATGTTTCAGCCACGGTGGGGTTGGTGTCTCCGTTGAAGGTCGGAGGTCGGCGTTTGCAAAATTTGTTCATCGCTCGGGTTCGGGTCATAGGTTCATCATCGTGGTTTTGGTTTCGGCGGTTGGCGTTTAAGGCATTTACAAGCGCTTGCATGATTTGAGCTAGGTCGGGATTTGTGTTGGAGGATTCTCCATTCTCCTATCCTAGTCCACTGCGTCGGTTCACCATCTACGAATAGAGGTTGAAAGGGGGAGTTTTTGTCTAACTAAATTCTTTTCGTTTTGCAAATGGTATTTAAAGGCATATAGTATGCAACAGTGCTTGTAGACACCCCAATCCGGACCTCGAAAGTAATTTAAATGTCCCGATGATGAAACAAAGGAAATAAATACCTCCGAGAGGCTGGATGAAGGACTCCCTTGAACCAAAAGCCCAAAAAACCAACACAAACCCAAAAGCCCAGAGCAGACCCAAGGGCCCAGAACTGAATCCTTAGTACCGTACGACACATCTTTACACCGCGCGGCATATTAAATTTCATTATGCCGCATGAGGTCATGAGGTTAACCGCACGACATTTTGGATAAAGTTCTGACTGGCTCAGCTAGCTGTTGGCCACGCCCACTTGAGCCACAGCTACAAGTTAGCTCAGCCGAAAAAGCACTTCTGGCCCGCCTAGAAAACACCTCCACCATTTGAATTTCAAAATCCTTGGCTTTTGCCTATAAATAACACCCTCCACTCAAGGGAAGGGCATGAATTCTCTTTCTCTCTCATCATGCTTTCACACCCATTCCTCACTCCCAAGCCTTGAGAAAATGACTCCAAAAACATTCTCAAGGTTCTTTCTTTCTCAAAGTCCTTCATTTTTCTCCTCATCATTGAGGTGAGCCTTTCACTTCCATAAATGTTTCAACTACCCATGTACTCATCTACCACCTACGTCCACAACCACCTCTCCTCACCCGGACTCATCCGCACTCATCCGTAGTTGTCCACTCCCATCCAGGCTCAAAGATCAAAGGTACAAACTAGTTTCCTTGGGGTAGGCTCTGTCCATATCCTTGAGGGAAGCTTTCTGTAGTCAGGATCAACCCCCTTTTGGGTTGGATCCTGGCTTAAAAACCATTTTCAAAACATAAACAGGCCTCTGTGTTGAGCAAGCTACACCGTGCGGCGCTTTGACGTGTCGCATGGCATAGCGTTGTCAAATGCACGGCGTTTCATGTAGCTACCATTTTCTTGCTCAAACTGTCTGGATCATAGCGATCTTCTGTCAGGGCTGCTCTGTTTACTGAAATATCAGGCATCAGTGCTTTCAAAATAAGACCATATCTACAAGCCATGCTTGGTTTTAGAAATAAATCTTCTTTGGTCATTACAAATGAACAAGAGTATAAAAGATGATTTTCGTTCATGGCTTGAAAGAATGGTATTTTTCAGAATGGTCCAGTGGTAAAAACACTGTCTGATATCAGTTGGAAACCTCACACGTGTTATTCAAGATGCCGGGCGGTGTTCTCAAACTTTACAAAGGCCTGAAAGCAAAGAGGATACCCCGCACGGCATTCTGTAAAATTGTGCGCGGTATCACAATTTGCCGTGCAAGAGGAGACTAAAATCCAGACAGTTTCTGCAAAAGAAACCTTTCATTCTGCATCGTCCTCATCATCACTGTATAGTTAACACCACGTGCACGTCAATGTGATCTATTACCCATGTCCCTTTCCCCTTTACTTGTATATTAAAGAGCTTGATTTTCCAAAAGACATTTTAAATCCCCCCCCCCCCCCCCTCTGAAAGAGTATAGTAGAGACCGGTTTTACCGGGCGAATGTGGTGCATTTTCTTCAATAAAACATTCCCCATTCGTAATGTGGCTCCCGAATGCAAAATGTAAACATTTTTCGCTAGACCAAAAAAGCCTTTTTCCTTCAAATAAGCTCTCGATTTCTCGGATCATCCATCTCGAAAATCTGGATGGCGACCCTTCCGGGCGCGCTGGCACGGGGAGCCCACAATGCTCTTTCAAAACAAGGCAAGCTTTTCATTGATAGCAAGAACAAACAATATAAACATAGAGTTCTACTACAAAGCAAATAAGATAAGACTTCCTAGTACAAATTGAATCGATCCTACATACTATTACAACACGGCCCTACGGTTTGCCAAGTATTATTCCAATCTGCTGCCATACCCTTCTAAGGTGGGGTAATTCCGTAGACCTCTCTCAGCCACATTTTATAGCTCCTCTCGGCAGCAGTCTCTGCCTTAACAAAATACTCTCGTTCTTAGGCGAGCAGTTCTTCCACAGTCAAAATGGGTGGTTCCTCCAGTGGTTCTAGGTAGTACTGGGAGAAGTTCATCATTACAGCATCAAATTCCGGGTCAGTCTCCTTGTCAAACGTAGGGAAACTGAATGGTTGTTCAATGTCCTCCACAGGTGGTGCAGGGACTTCGATAAGTGGGAGGTGCTCTGGGTTCGTAGCTGGTGGGGGTATCTCCCAAGTGATTGGGACTTCATAGAGCTCCATGTCATCCTCCGGTGGGGGTGTTGGTCCTGGGTATCCTGGTGCTAGCAACGATCGGTAGACAGCAAAGGCTTGAGGGGCGAAGGGTGGGCGTCCTCCTTGTGACATCTAAAATATTAAGGAAAGTTATATATTAGACTTAATGGCGAAAATAGATACAAGCATGCACATAAACATATATCAATAGGATTTACAATTCTTTCATTTCTTAATTAAACGAGTACAACATAGACGGCTTACTAGCCTAAGCTTCTTACTGCATTCTGATTACAACAAAAGGTCCAACCATATGCTAAGCCTTCCTAACCGATCTAAAAGATGGTTGGAAATTTGACCCTATATGCGCCTATGTCGGTCTCGTAAGGTGGTGGTGGTACATCACCGGTGTTAGCGGGTACATCCATGAAGTCGGGCATAACCCACTCCGGATCTTCCTCTAAAATCTCGATTTCCTTGTCGTCAGATGGTAAGTCTGGATCTGGCATTAACATTAAATGCTGGCAATCCGCTTCGTTAATCGGTGGGTCGTGGAACTCCTCGGGATCTTCTTCCTCGGGGTCCTCCACCTCGGGATCTTCTTCCTCAGGATCTTCCTCTTCGGGATCCTCCTCAACTTCCTCAACCATGTTATTGGGGGGTGTTATTGGTACTAGGGCAGGGGCTGCTTTGACATCGTTCTCCTCAATTAGAAATTCTGCGTTATCGGGGGGTGCTATTTGGACTAGGACGGGTACTGCTTCAGCCTCATCTTCTTCCTCCTCATTTACGGGAAGTATAAGGGTGCCATTGTGGGCTCCCCGACCAACGTGCGCCAAAAAAGAGTCGCCACCCAGATTTTTGAGATGGATGATCTGAGAAACCGGGAACTTGATTTGAAAAGAAAGGCTTGTGGTCTAGCGAAAAATGTTGAGATTTTAGGTTCGGGAGCCACATTACAAACGGGGAAGGTTTCGTTGAAGGAAATGCACCCCATTCGCCCTGTAAAAACCGGTCTCTACTAAACTCTTTCAAGGGGGGAAGATAAAACATCTTTTGGAAAATCAAACTCTTTAATAAGCAAGTAAAAGGGAAAGGGACATGGGTAATAAGTCACATTGACGTGCACATGGTGTGAACTGTACAGTGATGACAAGAATGATGTAGAATGAAAATGGGTTTTCAGCGGAAACTGTCTGGGTCTCAGTATCCTCCTGCACCGCATTTCGCAATACCGCGCACGGTTTTACAGAATGCCGTGCGGGGTATCCTCTTTACTTTCAGGCCTATGTAAAGTTTCAGAACGCCGCCTGGCATCTTGGATGACACGCACGGGGTTTTCAACTGACATCAAACAATGTTTTTACCACCAGACGATTCTGAAAAGTACCATTCTTTCATGCCATGAACAGAAACCAACCTTTAAACTCTTGATCATTCAGAATGATTGAAGAAGCTTTATTTTCTAAAACCAAGCATGACTTGTAGATATGGTCTATTTTTTAGAAGTGCCAACGCCTGATATTTGAGTAATAAAACAGACCTGACGGAGGGTAGCTATGATCCAGAAGATTCATGCATCTGAGTATGCTACGCCGCGCAATGCATCAAAGCGTCGCACGGTGTAGCTTTCTCAGTATAGAGACTTGTTTTTGTTTTGAAAATGGTTTTTAAGTCAAGATCCAACCCAAAGGGGGTCGATCCTGACTGCAGAGAGGTTCCCTCAGGGATATGGACAGAGCCTATCCCAAGGAAACTAGTTTATACCTTTGATCTTTGAGCTTGGATGGGAATGGACGGCTACGGATGAGCACGGATGACAGCGGTCGATGAGAGACGGTGAATATGGTTTAATAGGTGGGTGTTGGGAAGTTGGGACCTTAAAGTGAGCAAGAGAACTCACTTCAATGATGAGGAGAAAAATGGAGGACTTTGAGGAAGAAAGAACCTTGAGAATGTTTTAGAGGCACTTTCTCAAGGCGTTGGAGTGAGGAATGGGTATGAAAGCATGATGAGAGAGAAAGAGAATTCAGGGCCCTTTCCCTTGAGTGGAGGGTTGTATTTATAGGCAAAGGCCAAGGATTTTGAATTTCAAATGGGGGAGGTTTTCCTGGGCGAGACAAGCCCTTGGAGGGCGAAAATAGCAATAGGTGCCTTCAGGAGGTTAATGAAGACGAGACGAGCCCTCGGAGGGCAAAAATAGCGAGACGTGCCTTTAGGAGGTTTAATCGAGACGATACGGGCCCTCGGAGGGCAAAAATAGCGAGAGGTGCCTTCAGGAGGTTAATCAACATGAGACGAGCCCTCAGAGGGTGAAAATAGCGAGACGTGCCTTTAGGAGGTTCAATAGAGACGAGACGAGCCCTCGAAGGTTGAAAATAGCGAGAGGTGCCTTCAGGAGGTTAATCGAGATGAGACGAGCCCTCGAAGGGCGAAAATAACGAGACGTGCCTTCAGGAGATTTAATTGAGACGAGACGAGCCCTCGGAGGGCGAAAATAGCGAGACATGCCTTCAGGAGGTTTAATCGAGACGAGACGAGCCCTTGGAGGGCAAAAATAGCGAGAGAAATGCGAGTACAGCGGGTCCTCGGGGGTCGAAAAATTCTAAAAGTCCCATATGGCCCTTTAATCTTAAGCACAACATTCTAAATAGACTTTTCTGTAAGACGGTTGGAATTTTTGATTCCCAAGGGGATTTTGGTGGCTGGTTTGAACAATTTTCGAGAAAAAGGTTTTATCCATGTTGAGTCAAAATGCTGCGCGGCTTAGCATTGTGTCGCATGGTGTTTTGATTTCCCATGCAACTCTTCGATTTCCGAGAATAGTCGGCTGGTTAAGGGTGCCCATTAATACAGGTGTGCCCGTTCGTCCTCTTTTCTTCTTTATAAGGGTGGTGGTGCCTCATTCCATGCACCACCACCAAAAACTCTCAAGTCCCTTCACTTTCTTTCAAATCCTACAGCAAGTCCACGAAAAATGGCGAACAACGACAGCTTTGCTGCACGAGTCTCGGCCCTGGAGACCAAGCTGGCCTCATATCGTGAAGAGATCGAGAATTTCACTACACAAATTGCGAGGTTGATCTCTACCATCCGTACCCTTCGTCGGGCCATTTCCAACCTTTAGGACTTTGCCTTTGACCAACTGGATGACAAGAACGATCCGGAGTTCGTACCGGGGCACAAGTCGGAAGAGATTGCAGAGGACTCGGAAGGGAATCCGAACAGTTCCGACGACCATTTGGATGGTGCAAACGACACTTTCGGTGGCTGGAGTGATTGAGGGCGAGGAAGATGAAGAAGAAGAAAAAGGGGGACAGTAGGATTTTTTTGTTGTTTTTGTTTTCTTTCTCTTTTTTTTTTTTGAATGTAATGAGAAATCCCGGGGTTCTCCTAGATTAATGATGAAATGGAAGTCCCCTTTTTCTTTATCACTTCTTTCCGCTCTCTGTTCTATAATGAATTCCTACGAATCTAGATAATCATATTCGAAACGCGAGGAATCTGTCCAAAATTTGAACTGTCAAGACAGACCAGAATGCCGTGCGTAGCTCATGGAAAGACGCGCGGTCGAATAAGGTGAAGTATTATGCCGCGCGGGTTACACAAAATACCGTGCGGCACTATGGGCTGCGAACCCGGTCCAGTTTTAATTCCAGACGAACCGGTTCGAGGGGATATATATATACGGGTGAGGTGTACACAGTATGCCCCACCATTCGAACTTCCCCCCTCTCTCTCTCTCTCATTCTCTCTGCTCTCTCTCTCTCTCTCGATCATCTCTCTCTCTCTCTCTCTCCCGACTCTCTCTCTCCGTTCTCACTCTCTCTCCCAACTAATATGGATGATATCGATATTCAACCACCGAGGGTCGAGCCTACACTGCCCCTGGTTCCTCTGAAGAGTGGGGCGGCAATCGGGGAGGTCCCGGAGACCCCAAGATTTTCGGTTTTAGCAGCTGTGGCCGAGGAGGCCACGGCCTCGGCTACCGTGGCAGCTGGCAGTAGCGACGGTGGAGTTTTGGCCGGTTATGGCCAGGGCATGGAGAGCCCAGGTGCAGTGGAGTTAAGGGGTGAGGATGTGGCCATGGGCCAGTCTAGGGTTGTTGGTGGTTCAGAGGAGAGGGTTACGGAGGAGGAGACGGAGGCTTCTCCTACGAGGGAGCCTCGGGCTGACTTGGGGAAGGCCCCCATTGTCAAGAAGGAGCCGGCGGAGGAGTAGGAGGTGTCGGCCATGTTTGTGGGCAGTGGCGCAGGTGCAGGGTCGTCACGGCCCATAGGGATGGGGGACTGCTTGGAGGGAGCATCCCTCGAGGTCTTGGTGGAGACCTTACGGGGGGTGCAGGGTTGGCGGAGGCCTTACTTGAGTCTTGGGAGAGGGATCTCCAAGCCGAGCTCGAGACGGGAGCGGCCACGGGTTGAGAAGGATGAGGTTTTGGTCCCCCGGAGGACCGTGGTGGACGAGGCGATGGTAGTTCTTGGGCAGGACCGGCCTTTTGACGAGGAGTCTTACGTGCTTCTTCGGCACGTGGTGGTGCCCTCACTTCTAGATGCCTACAGGCAGGAAAGGGTCGTCTACGACGAGTCCCTAGTCTTGAGGGACCCGTAGCAGCACTTGTCTTTGCGCCGAGCCAAGGTATGCTTTAACATTCGTATTTCATCGCAATGTACTATGCTTCCTAGTTCAATGACTCTGATTATTATCCCACCTATTGAATCATGCTTCTTTTGCAACAGGAGATAAGGATCTCGTGCTATGGTGGTGCGGGCGATGTGCCCCAATTTTGGGAGAAGCTCCTGGAGGCCTCGGGGGAGATGGTGAGGGTGGTGGGTTTTGGGGAGTTTGTGGGCTTGCTGACGAGGGCGAGCAACGATCGCCAGGTGGTGAGGGCTCTTGCCGAGAGGTGGTGGGACACGACGAATTCGTTCCACTTCTCTTTCGGTGAGATGACGGTGATGCCCTCAGACTTCGCGGCGATCACCAGGTTGAGGGTCGGAGGTGACCCTATCCCTTACGACGCTATGGCGGGGAGGGATCCAGAGCTCCAGAGGCGGCTCCTGGGGTACAGGTTGAGGGCAGAGAAGGGAAATGCCCCGTACGCCCAACTCTTGGACTTTTGGACGGAACCTCCGATGGGTAAGGTCCAGGAGGAGCAGATGGCCCGGTGCTTTTTGTTGTATGTGCTCGGTGTGTCCATGTTTCCCAACAGGCGCAATCGAGTACACTTGTCTTTCTTGCCGGCTCTGGGAGCCATTGGGGAGATAGCCTGCTTCGACTGGGGCGGCGCGGCTTTGTTGGCGTGCTACGCCTTCATGGGGTCTCTTTCCCGAGGAGTGGGGAAGAGCCTCGGTGGTTACTGGCTTGTCTGGGAGGTATACCTTGAAACTTTTGCTTTCAATACTTAGTTAGCTTCCTATTCATGCATTTTGTATCATGTGGTGCTAACTCTCAATGCTTTGAATTCTATAGCTTTGGACGTATGAGGTACTGGACATGTACCCTCCTACAACGTCGTGCCCTGACGACATGGTGCTTCCCCGAGCCCTTCGTTGGTCGAAGGAGTTCCGAGGGGTGAAGAAGGGGAAGGGCGACCTGAACGCCTACCAACTGTACTTGGACGAGCTGCGTCCCAATCAGGTATTCGTGATTCCTTGGTTTCAGTCCTTGTTACTTGTATATTGAATTGATTTTCTGACCCACATTCCCATTTGCAGGTGCAGGTGCATTGGTGGATCTGGGACCATTTCGAGGTTCCCTTTGTGGCTCGTAGCCGCGCTGTGATGAAGGGGAGAGTGCTTCTGGAGTCCCCTTACGGCTGGCAGTGGTACCTGGGTGACCGGGTATCACGTCAGTCGCTGAGGCTGGACGCTTTCTTTGTCCCCGAGTTTTTCCCTCCTCTCATGCTGACGACGAGCGAGTACACCTTGGAGGAGGTGGAGTGGTTCATACAGTCGGACCCTCAGCTAGAGCCGTTGTTCTAGGCTGGTGCTAACTACGCAGAGTACCGAGTTCAGTACCTGATGCAGAGCTTTAGGATCCGTGCTGCTTGGGAGGCGCAGCGGCATGCGCGCAGTGGTGGACGTGGTAGGAGTGGTAGGAGAGGTGGCAGAGGCAGAGGGAGCGAGGGCATTTGGGGTGGTGTGATAGGTCAGGGCGGAGCCAGCCAGCCTGCGCTTTCCTGGACGGTGGACGTGTTGACTTCTCAGGGAGTCCCTGGCCTGGTGGAGGTCCCACGCCCTGCGGTCGAGCTTTCGGAGTTCCTTGCTCAGATATAACTTGTTTCTATTACCATCATCATTTGACTTTCAGCGTATCTTATGCTAGTCACTCCTCATGTTGGGCAGGTGACTCCGGAGTACGCGAGGGAGATGGCGGCGGCCATGATGGGCCTGGAGCAGCTTGTACGGTAGTATACCATGGGCCATTCCCCGCTTGTACTGACTCGTGCTGGAGGGTCGCTGGTAAACTCTTGATCTCTTAGTTGCATTCTATTGTTCTTATTTCATGACTGACAATGTGAGCATGCTATGCTATTGCAGGCTAGGGGAGGAGCTGCCCGGGGGCTACGTAGGAAGTCTGTTCGTATGCCCATGCGACAGGCTTTGTCTGCTAGCTCTCGGGAGGAGCGCCCGTCAAAGAGGCAGCGTCACTCCGGCGGCACGGAGGACGAGCCTATTGCCGTCTCGGACGAGACCGAGGAGCCAACAGACATTGATCTGGAGGATACCTCGGGTAGTACCGTGCCCAGGGCGACTAGCACTCAGGAGGTTGCCAACTCCGAGGCGGTAGAGGAGGTCTCTGAGAAGGACGAGGACGAGGGCGAGGATGAGGACTGAGTCTTCTCTTTTGCTTTTGTCTTTTGGTTGGAGCCTGCGTGCTCCCTTTTGTGGGGTGCCTGTTTACCCTTGGTAGATAGGATTTTTGAGCATCGGGCTTGCATGCCTCGTTTTGTACTTCGACTCATGGATTCCTTTGGGATTATATATAGAGATTTCCTTTTCATTGTCTATAGTCGTTCAATTCTTTCATTATTGTTGTTCAAAGAGAATTGAGTAATTAAGACACTTAACGGAATGCACAACTAACCATAGATCGTGAAACTGCGTCTAATATGGAACCCACATCAGGAGACTTATTGACAATGGAATAGAAATCAAAGAAGTAACTGTGAAAATCAGCGTAACATTTAGGCATTTTTATCGATGCCTTTGCTATAGGCTTGAACATGACCATACATAGTAATGACGAGTTCTAAAGCCTGAGGTGCGCTTCAGAAGTTCGACCTCATGCTCAGGAAACACCTAAAACTAAGGAAAACGTTGACTTTGAAAGGTGATAGCTTCAAATCTCGGCACAGGACTCGAACTGGAACTTGGACTAAGTCACTTTTGACTATGTTGACCTGTAGGACTCAAAGAATTGACTTGAAACGGCTTGAAACGTGATTTGGTGCTTAACGCGGCTTGAAAGCAGGATTTTAGGGACTTTTTGTGCCACGACTTCAAATCTCGAGAGTTGACTCGAAGCAAAACATCCCCGAAGTCCCATACACTTGTTGCAAGGGGTTCTGATGCTTGCAGATGCTCCGAAATGTCCCAAACCCATTCCATGCCTTTGCTGTCAAAAACTGTAGAAATGCAGACGCATTATGCCGTGCGTCCTTTCAAAATGTCGTGCGTCGCTTCTCGTGGTCTCACGGTATACTGGTGTTATGCCGCAGTATTTTGAAGTACTAAATATGCTGCGCGTGACCCTAATATGCTGCGCGTGGTTATATTCTTGTCAGTCTACATTTTGCTGTTTCCCAAGGCAGATTGCTCGGGGATTAAAGTTTGACCCATGCAAGGGTATTTCTGAGCCAGTGCATGTGTACACTTTCTTCCCAAGCCTTTTCCCATGTGAGACTCAGCCTTTTCCCATGTGAGACTCAAGGAAAATTTGCACTTTTTGAAACCCAAAACACTTTTGAAAAGTTGAAGTTGTTCCCTTCACCCTTTCTATAAATTCAAGCCTTTGACTTCAAATGCCTTCTACCATACTCAAGTCTCATCTCACTCTTCTTCCCCATGGCCCTTTCACTCACCGGCTTGCTCCGCCTGTAGTTAGTCTCGATGGAAGGCGTTGATTGGCTTAACTTCGGAGCTCACGGCCTCTACTCCATGAAGTACCTTCGTAATATTCGTTTTCGTCCGGAATTCCTGAAGGCAGCCGCGATCTTCTGGGACCCGGAAGTTCATGTGTTTCGCTTTGGTGAACAAGAGCTCTACCCTACTGTGGAGGAATTTCGTGCCTATCTAGGCAGCTTTGGTTCGGGAGAAGTCGTTATCCCTCCGGCGCATGAGAGCGTCCACAAGGTTTTGTCCGCGGCCCTTGGATTAGGTAGCGGTGCTGCCCGCTATTTAGTGAGTGATGGTCGCCTCAATGTGATGCGACTTATCGAGATGTTCTCCCCTTCCGGTGATCTTGCGGACACGGCTCATCAATGTCGGCGTATGACTGCACTCTGCATGTGCTTGCTTGCGGCCTACCTCTTAGTGCCCTCTACTCGTTATGCTAGCTCCGCCCTGGTTAGCATCGACGTTCAAATTGAGGCTCGAAAGGATGTGGTTCTGATGGTTTTGGCTGAAACTTTGATGGGCTTGGATAAAGTCCGCTATGGAGAGACTGAGGCTTTCAGGGGTAGTCCTCTCCTCCTCCAGGTTGGCTTCTCACTTTGCTCTCATTTTTCAGGTTTTTCCCGCGTTCTCATTTTACCTCAACGCTCAGTTAGGCTTTCTATGGTTTCTAACTTGTTTTTCTCTCTTTTGCAAATCTGGCTTTGTGATAAGGTGAATGTGTTGACTATTCCTCCTGGAAACCGGACATATGAGGCTAGGCTGTTGTCTCTCCAATGCTTTGAGTTTTTTCAGATAAGCGGATTCCTGAGTGGGTCGACTTCTTTAGGTGTCTGCGAGCCGAGACCATTTCTTGGAGGTGTTCATGGTTAGACCTCCCTCCCATGATCGTACATTTCATGGGACCCCAGTGGGTCATCTTTGCTGGTTTGGAGGCCTTTACTTTCTACATCCCGTACCGAATTCAGCGTCAGCTCGGCCTCAGACAAGAGGTTCCAACGGAGGTTTTGATTGATATCATTTTGCCCTTGTTTCGTCATTCCGTTCTTTGCAACTACCAACGATTTTGGGGCACCTGTGAAGTGACCGATGCGCACCCTTATCCTTCAGTGATGGTTCGTGGGAGCTACCGGAAATGGCTAAGGAGAGACATCGCAACAAGAGCTGGAAACTGACTCAATCCTACTACCCTGATCAAGAAATAAATTGTGGACCTACTTTGATTATGTTGTTTATTTTATTTTCTGAAAGCTGCGCTCAGCTTTATGTACTAGAAGCAGTTATTATAATAAAATGAGTTATGGAGGGTCTCCCCTTCCTTGATTCAGTACATCGAACTCTTTCAACCTGGATTTTTATTTTGAAATGATAGTGACCGGGTCTCAGAGTGAGGCTGCCTACGTATCCTTATAGTAAAAGGAATCAGGTCATAACGTAGTTCAGGCCAAGGTTCGCTCTGGTTTTGACACTCTCCTTTTGCGCTCTAAATTTTGCCTAGCACCGCCTTTTCGGATTTTCGGTCTAGCGAGCTCATTCATTGTTTGCCTTAACTTTTGCCTAGGATGCTCTTGCGGGTTTTTCAACCTAGCAGGCTTTTGCTCTAATTTTTGCCTAGGTCTGCCCACCATGTGGCTTTCAGCCCAGCGAGCTTCTCTCGGGGGTAATAGCATTTGAGTTGATCCAGGTTGACCAGAGTCGCAAATTTGTTCCTGTCCAAGTCAATGAGTTGTGTGGCTCTTCCGGACAAGATGGTCTTGATGATGTACGGCCAGGCTCACTTTGGTCAAAATTTTCCCCGTGGATCGTAAACTGGAGCCCAGATTTCCTTTAAAACCATATCGCCTTCTGACAAGTCCCTGGGCTTTACCTTCTTGTTGAATGCATGCGCAATCCTCCTTTGACACCCCTGGATGTGATAGAGAGCCCTTAGCCGGCGTTCGTCGAACAACATGAGCTCTGCAGATTGGTTACTCAACCATTCTGCTTTTTGGACTTCACATTCGATCATGGTTCGAAGAGATGGAACTTTCAACTCGATAGGGAGCATAGTCTCCATTCTGTAGACCAGAGAGTAGAGGGTCGCTCCCGTTGGGGTACACACAGACGTTCGGTATCCCCACAGGGCCAGTGGCAACTGCTCATGCCAATTTCTTGCGGATGAATGGTCTTTTCCAGGATAACTTTGATTGTCTTGTTAGCAGCTTCTACGGCCCTGTTGGTTTGCGGTTGATAAGTCGTTGACTTGTGTACTTGGATTTGAAACTCATCCAAGACCTCCCTAGCTCGCCCTTTGAAGTGAACTCCATTGTCCGACACGAATGCTCTGGGTACCCCATACCAGTAGATGACATTTTGTTTGATGAAATGAATGACCTGCACTGCGGTTAAAGTGGTGTACGAGGCAGTTTCTACCCATTTCGTGAAGTAATCCACAGCTACGAGGATAAACTTATGACCGTTGGAAGCGGCTGGTAGGATCTTTCCGATGACGTCGATCCGCCATACTGAGAAAGGCCAAAGTGAAGTCATCTAATGCAGCTCGGATGGCGAAAGGTGGGTTAAGTTGGCATGAATTTGGCATTTGTGGCACCGTCGCACGTATTCTGGTTGACTTGAGGGTTGTTATTGTGTTGAGGCATGGAATTAGTGATTACATTGGGCTTAGCTAGGGGGGTTGGAAGGGTACCATTGTCTACCAAGTCTTGTATCGCATGACGAAGACGGTAGCAAGAATCAGTGTAATGGCCGGGCATTTGGTGGTAGGCGCAGAAAGAGTTCGAGTTATGGCTCGGAGGTGGGTTTTGCGGAAGCGGGGTTGGGGCCAATGGTCTGAGGTGACCAAACTTGACCAATCTCTCTAACACTGAGAAAAGTGGAGCCTCGAAGTTAGTGAAGTTGCAAGGTTGGTTTCGGTTTCGGGGTTTTGGAGGAGCTTGCACTTGGTTGACATTAGCGATATGGTTGGAACCCTGCGTGGCATTGTTGCTGGCAGTCGTTGCATTGGCGTAGTTGTTGCCGCCAAACAGAGCAGTGCTGCTCCCTGTGTAAGCATGAGGCTTGGACTTCGAGCCTGAGGCGGAGGAAGAGGTGTCACTTCGCTGCAGAATCCCGTTTTGGAGACCTTCCTCAATGGCAAGATCAGACTCGAAGAAGGTGACGAAATTGGCCCCCTGAACCAGTACAAGATTCTTGGTGAAATCCGGCTACAGATTACGGGAGATAATACCGATCTGATCCTTCTCACTCGGCCGATCAGTCATGATAGCTGCCTTGGCCCTCCACCGTTTAATAAAGTCCGCGAAAGACTCTTTTGCGTTCATCTTGGTTGACTCGAACTCCCGAGTGGTCATCTTGAGCTGAGCGTTGTAACTGTACTGGGCGTTGAAGGTTGCACCAATATCCTCCCAGGTCCGGCGCTTGGAAATGTCCAGAGATAGGAACCGCTGAAAGGCGGGGCCAGCCAAAGTCTGCGGGAACAATTGAGCCATTGCTTCCTCCTCGACCCCATGCAACTTCATCGCACCGTGATAAGCCAACAGATGAGTCTTTAGATCTCCCGTTCCATCGAACTTTGCAAAGTCCGGCATTTTGAACCTTTCTGGCAGCCTAACATTTGGAAATGGGCAGAGACGATCCATGTCTAAACCTCCGGCATTAATTCTTTTAGACTTGGAAACTGTCTCTTCAAGTTTGGCCATTTTGGCGATCAAAGCAGCCATTTCTGGATTTGCGGCGGGATGCTCAGCCAAAGAAAGTTTTTCAGCCGCAGGTTCGCGCTCTTGTCTTTCACCACCGGCCCTTCCAGCCGGGAGCCTTTCTTTAATTAGAGCTTGCAGATTGGCCATGGAGGTATCAGCTTGGTCAACCCTTTGCTGCATGATGGCCAGGTTGTGATGCAGATCTGCCAGAACTGTAGTGAGATTTGGCGGTGGAGTTTCTGCCATGTTCAGGGCTTCTGTCTTGACCAACTTGGGAGATGTGGGTGGAGATGAAGAGGACGGAGGAGTCTCGTGCGGAGTTGTCGGTGGTGAATCCTCCCTTGACAAGGTGCAGGCCAGAGTTTACGTTGTGACGAAACGAAAAGCAAACCCCCAAACAATTTCTCAAATAGACCCGGCGGACAATCCCAAGTAGGTTTGGCCATTGATCTCGGAGCTTCCCATGATTCAGCTAGACAGCAAAATATAAGAGCTCAATGACAACCTGCAACAGTTTATTTTGAAAGAATTTGAAAGATGGAAAATGAGCATGTCAACGTCGTCGGTGTCCTCTTAGACTCTAGAACTAGAGGGAGTCCAACACATGACTTTTGGACGCTGCAATAGAATCCTCAGATTTTTTTTTCGACGGCGTATCCTAGATTGAATAAATTGACACTAAGAGATGTTAAAATAGTCCAAGCCTTTGACTGCTCCTTTCTCGAACTTTCAACTTTGGAGGACGGAACAACTCGGTGTAGATGGCGTGATGCTATAACTGGGGCGGCGTAAGCAGCACTGTGCCGGAGCCTGAGCGGTGTAAGTGATTAGCACTTTTAACCTGGATGGTGTAAGCATCACGGCATTCTCTCCGTTGTTCCTAGCTTTCTGTTTTAAAACTTTGATTTGGTTTTAGACAGGGACTTAGAAAGTTTTGATATAAGTCTCATTGATCCAAGGGCTTGAAAAATTGATAACGTTCACCATAAAGATGTACGACTCTTCATCGGGTCAAGACAACGTCCTAATAGTCGCGAGGCGAACTCGACAAAGACAACCTAAAGGCGGCCCTAGCATGCTCCTACGCAAAATGGAATGAATGTATGTACAGACATGCGATAGGGCAAGCAGTAATACATAGACAGTTTACGGGGGTCAGATGCAAATAATCCTACCCTGCGGGTTCCTGTCTTAGATGGAAAGGTTCTAATGCTTTGTACACATGTAGAGGCCGGTTTTGGTTTAAAGGGGTTCCTCTGACTAGAGCCGCGGTATACCTCCCACTGCAACGCGTGTAGCAAAGCAGTGGTCGAACGGTATTACGACTCATCATCGTCCAAGGTTGTTGGGCGTTCGAGGACCCCGGGCTCCAGTAAACTGTGCCGGTTACCCATAACACCTCAACGGGGCTAGCCAACATCGATGCAAATGAAGAATGCCAAAGAATGATCGAGTGAGAGAGAAACACAAAGCTTTTGAAAAATGCCTTTTGAAGCTTGGCTCACATTTATTAATCAATACTTGGGAAAAACTACATAGATGAACAATAGTAAAAGCCCCAGTTCGGATTGGTCGGATCCTGAGATCCTGTTACATTACCATTCCGTTCTTCAGCAGCGCGGAGCGAACTGTTTTGACAAGCTTTTGAAAAACTGTTCATTCATGTATTAATTACCAAATACCGATTAATGCAATGAGTCCCCAGCAGAGTCGCCACTGTGGGCACACGCCCCTGAAAATTTTTATTATGAAAAATTTGGGTGCGGCCCTCTTTGAAAAGCGCGGCGAAATACTTCGATTCAGAGTCGCCACTCGGGTTTTAGGGGTGAGAACACCCAAGGAACAGACCTCGAGAACGTTTGCTAAGTTGTTTGATTTTGAAAAGGTGTAGACTGGTCCGTCGTCACCTTCGATATCTGAGGTTCGGGAGCCAGGTTACAAGAGGGGAAGGGTTTTATGGCACCCCTCTCGCCCAATCCGGAGATCGGTCTCTACTCAGGCATTTTATAAAATGTTTGCATTTTTCTCTCATTAATCGTTTTTTAGCCAGTTAGGGCGGGGGAACAATTAAATGGGGATTGAAACTATAACAAGTTGCAGTTATGTGATAAAATGTTTATGGATGATTTGCTTGCAATGATGAATATAGATTGAGAACAAGCACCGAGAGCAGTCTGAATAAGTTGGCGTACGCTACTCTGAACGGATGTGAGTAGGTATCACACCAGTATGCACCGGCCGAGCCACTGCATGCTGATATGACCTACGCACACCACTACATCACTGGCGTACTTCACTTATTATGACCTCACAGTCTTTGTTTGCAATCATCTGAGCTCTGGAATGGACCAGCGCACACCCAAGACAAACCACACAGTTTAATAGCAACTTATTATGCAGTTACAGATGGATAAAATGGCTGCAAGCCATGAAAAGGAATAGAACACCCCATAAACAGTGTGAGGATATAAAAGAGGCCAAAACTAAGGCGAGATACAAGGGCCAGCCACTGGATCTTGGCAAGAAAACCGTACGCCAGTCTTATTAGGCCATACGCCAGTTTTACCATTTGTCCAGTGCTTGGCTTTGCATCATCTGGGCTCTGGAGCATGACCAGAAAGATCCCAGAGGCCTTCTAGAATATAGATAAAGAGTAAGTATCGATACATTACAGCTAAGGAATCCTAATATACAGAAAGCAATAGACTGGCTTTTAGCATGTAACAAGGTGACAAAATATAAAATCAAGGCAAAAAATAGATGATCGATGATCCCCACGCCAATATTGCACATACTGCCATGACTGGCGTACGGCTTGGAATTACTGGCGTGCGCCATCGTTCACTACGCACAACCTTTACATTTTACCAGTTTTAAGGCCAGGACTGGTATTGATTACCAGCCTGGACCTTTCTGGTTCCCCTTAGGGGTCAAAACAGAAAGCCACACAAAGGTGGTATACCTTTGGTCCTTGAGGTTTAATTGTGGTTTTGAGCTTTGAGGTTGAAGATGGAGGCTAGATGATGGAAGAATGGCAGTGGGGGTATGTGAGAAAATGCCCCCTTACTTCCCTTCCAATGGTGGAATAGAGAGAATGAAGCAAACAAAGAAAGGGGAGAACTTGGGCTCTTAATGTTGTCAACCCCGTGCAAATGAATGCAAGGGGGTGTATTTATAGAGGGAATGTGACTGAGGAGAGGGGTTGATCAGTTGGGTTAGAGGGTTGGTAAGGTTAAGGAGAGGAGTCCCCATGCATTAAATGCATGAGACTTGGGTTGAAAGGTGGTGTAGGAGAGAGGGGGTGCCGGCTGAGCGACTGTAATCATTAGGGACTGTGGATTACGTCGGGGTGGCCACAAAAGTCTCGAGCACGTGGTTGAATAGTAATGCTTTGACTGGATTTGACTGGCGTATGCCGGGATCTGACTTGCGAACGCAAGTAATAACTGGGTCAACGGTCGATGACTGACACATGGCAGTTTACTGGCGTACGTCAGCACAGTACTGGCGTAAGCAAGTTTGGTTTTGCTGAGGCCATTTGGTTCTGGCTTGAAGGGTTTTGAAATGGGTTCGACATGGGTTTGAATGAGGTTCAGAATGCTCAAAGCTCAAACATACCTTCAACCTTGGAAAGCTCTTGACCCTTGATCATCATTGGGGAATTAAAAAAACCGCAATTTAACGTTATCCAGATGGTCCAGAATAGGGTGTCTACACATTTCAGCATGTGACCAAGCGAAAACATCTTCGAACTCCTTTAGTAAGTTGATGAGAGCTTGCCGCTCCTCTGCAAATAGCGCGGAACCGATCTAAATCATTCGGGGATTCCCTTCATCTCTCAGATTTATTAAAACAACTTCTTCTTTTACAGGCTGAGCACGTCTTTCGCCTTCCTTTTCGACTGGAGATCAGATTTCTCTAGGAATATTCCCATCGAAATCAGTCTCTTCATCATCAGGGTTGACACAATTTATTTCAAAGTCTGAGAAGTAAACGAAATTAGGTTCTTTTATTTCATCACTAGCAAAGGCCTCGGGGGCACCATACACACGGGTTGACTCAAGTTCGAAATACAAATGATGAGGAGTTGGGCCAAGAGGTCCTAGCTCAGACTCTAGATATTTAGCAGACTCAGAAGACTTGGACGACTCAGACTCAGATTTAGATCCATGGTGGGTTGCGCTTGGTAAGAAGACCCAGTTCTTGTAATCTTAGATGGCATCCATGATGAGCGAAGTCGGATCTTCGAAGACCTCTTATCCTAGCATCAGCACTTCTGTTTTCATGACGGTACTTTTTGGTTCATCCTCCTTAAACAGGATTGCCAGACTCCCCTTATCAAAGACTTCGGCCCAATCAGTTGGTTCCATCTGCTTCTTTGCGACCTCAAACTCTTCATCACTTTCTGGCCAGACATTGTTGGCAAATATCTCGAACCCCGGAAGCAGAGTATTGGTTTCTTTGTCCTAGAACAGCTCTGGTTGTCCTTGATAGACTTGGTTTGCCTTTTCTTTGACAAAATAATCCTCTAGCCTATCCCCCTTTTTCACCTTACTGTCATTTGAGGCTAAGTAACCAAGGCCAGTAGTGTGCATCGGGGTTCCGCGAGTTTCAAACTTTGCAGGACCTTGCAGGTTCTTCCCCAACCCTAGCCCCGGCATGTAGGACATTTTCTTCATTATTTTCAAGGCAACATTGCTGATGAGAAAATCGTTGTCAATTCTGATTGAAGAGACAGAATTGGAGATGTCCAGCAAAACCAGAGCAATGTCTTCTTCTCCATGTTGGATTTCCAAGAGTGGGGCATTGTCTTCAGTTGGTGTGCGTATCCCAGAGTCTCCATGGATAGTGAGCATACCAATTTCGAGACCCAAACGAACCTTCTGGTGGAAGGTGGAAGGTATAGCCATGATATCAGGTCGATGCAGCCGGGGCCTTCCTAACAACAAATTGAAAGAAGCGGGGATGTTTATCATGTGGAATTCTACTTCAGTCTGGTATGATTCGAAAGTCATTGGCAGCATGAGGGTTCAAACCACATCCCGACGTGTATTGTCATACACTCGGACTTTGACTTCCGAGGGGGAGAAGTCCTTATTTTTATACGCCAAGCAGTAGGCAATGCGGAGAGGGCAAAACGTTGATTGCAGATCCGTTGTCAATCAGGATCACTGGGACCCATTTATCGCAGCATTTCAGAGTGACATGAAGCGGCTTGTTGTGATCTGTTCCTTTGGCGGGCAAGTCTCGGTTGGTGAAAGTGATGGTGTTTTTGATGGGTATAGTTTTGATGAGGGCTACAAGTTCTTCGGAAGTAATGGTGTAGGGAACTTCCAGACGGGAGGGAGCTTGGATGAGTCCCTCACGATGGCGGGTGGAATGAACAAGCACATCCCAAACAGACATCCTAGCCTGAGTCTGCTCAAGTTGTCGCTTAATTGCTCCTTCAGGGTTTTTCTTAGGGCGAAAAGGTTCTTTGGCTGGCGGGCAAAAGGCTGGAAGGTATTTTTGACTGGGGTAGTGAAAGGGTCTGAGGGTTCTTTGGCTGGTGGAGCTGTGGTTTTAGAGGATTCTCCGATTTGAAGGTTGGGGGGTTGATAGATACGACCGCTTCGGGTCAGATGATCAATCTGGCGGGATTCCGATTCCTCACTCCGTAGATCGATGGGTGCTTTGCGCTTGGTTCCAATGGTAGTATCTTGAAGATTAGATGCTAGATCAGTGATGACCAAATCTTCCCAAAGGTCTTCTGGTTTTCATTGTTCGTCTTCCATTACTGCCTATTCACCATCCATTCTTCGTTTCCCACTTTTATGTTAACGACTTTCGAGTTAGCCCAATGTCCTGCCTTGGCTCTCAGCTCATCCTCCCATAAATTCATCATGGCAACATCAACTTCTTTTGGGAAGGTAACTGAAGGTTCCGACTCTGCTTCTTCCTCAAGGTAGTCCATGAGATTGAATTCACTGCTGGCCACTTCTTCTTCCATTTATGGGAGCCCGGGATTTTCAGGCCATGGGGCATACCCAAAGTTATTGCCAAAGTCATATTTGAAGAAATTTGGGTGGAACTCCGACCAAGCGGGAGTTGCTACCTCAGGTTGGTATCCTTCATCAAATATTGTTGGCAAGGAGAACATATCTAGCGGGTCATTTGGGGCCAATAGTTGGTACTCGCTTGGGGTCGGGTCTCACTCCCATTCAAGATAGTTTTCGCATCCAAACATCATATTCAAAGAAAATCCGTCTAGAGGATCCGCATGAATGTTCTGCCAATCAACTTCCCATTCTGGCTCGAATGGTGGTTCTTCGTTCCTTTGCAAATTGGATGCTTCGAATGCTTCCCAATCGGCGATAAGATCTTCCCATACGTCTTCTCTGTCCCACAAGAAGCAAAGGGTGATCCCTTCGGGGATTCTCACCAGAGGTTTGGGCTCGGTATCAAAGGTGATGAAAAGAGTTGGATCAAAATCTTGGGTGTTTTGTTCTGAAGCCAAGGTAACTTGGTTGACACGGAAGGAGGGGTTATGTTGCGGTAGTGGGTTTGAGATGGTATTTGGTTTATCTGAGGGAGGGGTTTCAATGACTTTGTTGTCAATGAGGTTTTAGATTTCATAACGGAGGCAGATGCAGTTGTCAGTGGTGTGACCAGGCATTTGATGGAATTCGCAATAAATGCTCCGGTTCAGATTTGGTGGAATGGTTATTGGTGGAGGAAGAGGTTTCAGCACCCCTGCTTCTGCAAGTTTCTTGAGTAGCGCAGACATTGGAGTGCTGAATTGGGTGAAAGCTCGGTTTTGGGATTTTTGTTTTTCAGAAATATGGTGAACTTCTGCGGTCTTAGTGGATAACGTTCTGGCCTGATTGCTGTTTCCTAAAAGAATGTTGCTGTTGCCGGAATATACCCTTTTGGCCTTTGATCTCATTTCCTTCTTTTCCAAAGTGCCATCTCGTAGAGCTTCCTCTCGGCTAGTCCCGAGTCATAGAAGGTTTCAAAAGTTAGGGCAGCTTGGGAGAGAACTATGTACGGGGCAAAGGAGCTTGGCAGATTTTTGGTTATGATCCATATTTGTTCCTTGAGATCCGGTTTATTTTGCATTTGTGCAGCCTTGGCCTTCCACCTTTTCACAAAGTCGGCGAAATTCTTCTTTTCACCTATCTTAGTGCTTTCTAGCTCCCGGGTAGTCATTTTCAAATTAACATTGAAGTCATATTGGGCTACAAAGGCGGTCCCAATATCTTCCCAAGTCCTCTTTTTTGATGGCTCGAGTGTGAGGAACCATTATAGGGCTGGACTGGACAAGGATTCACGAAATAACTATGTCATAGCTTCCTTCTTGATCCCTTGCATGGAAATAGAGCCGACATAGTGCGCCTTCGGATCACCAGTGCCATCAAATTTGGCAAAGTCTACACCTCTGAATTTTTCTGGTAACTTGGCATTGGGAAACAGGCACAGTTTGCTCATGTCTACTTCTCCCTTCCCAAGTCGTCGGGTCTCTTGGACGGATTCCTCTAAATTGCTGATCTTAGCCATAAGAGCGGCCATTTTTGAGTCCACGGCGGGCTCTTCTCCTTTGGGTTGCTCGGGCTGCGAGTGAGATTTGGCTTGAATCTTATCGCTAACCTCTTGCATGGCTTCCATCATCATAATCATGTCATTCTTTAAAGATGCGACAGAGGTCTTGAGTTGTGCATCGACATTGGCCAGGGATTGCTTAAATTGAGCATCTAAGGCAGCCATGTTCTGCCTAAGTTCCTCTACTCCGTTTCCTTGATCAACCTTTGGCGAAGGATTGTCGGGTGGTATTTCTATTGAGAACTCTTGCGGTGTTTCGGTCGATGGCTGTCCTTCCTGCACTATTTGAACCTCAAATAACTCCGTGCCTTCCAGGGTGTGTCGATGCGAACCAGTCTTCGGGAGGGACAAAACCAATTAAGTACAGCCTCTTCTTGTGGTCGACCAATGTCTCAGAACTGGCAAGCAATAGAGGAAACTCTTAATCCCTTGAGAACGTTCATCCTTCTCTCATTCGTTCCTCCTAGGACCTACCATGATCCAATCTTCACCCGAGGTGTTTGCACAGAAGATTTCCAATAACCCGGGTAGCTTCTGCCAGACAGGTTTAATTCCGAACGTTTCGGAATCAGAGCCAATCTCCTTATCTTGACCATTCGAGACAGGGCAATATGATTATCGGAATCTAGATACATGCACCATCAAGGTTTGCTCTAGACCAAGGGAGTCGTTCGGGCACGGCAAACACCGGAGATATCACAAACTCCATGGATTTAGAGTCTCCTAAACTGACCAAATCCTAAAGTAGTCTTAACATTTAGCCTACATAATGCAATGATGCATGAATGATATGTTCGTGCAGGAAAGATAAACGCATAAACAGGGTATATCATATAAGTCCTAGCCATGGGCTCCTGTCCTAGTTGGAATGGTTCTATGGTTATGTACAAGTGCAAAGGCCGGTTTGGGTCTCAACAGGGTTCCTTGGACTAGAGCCAAGATGTACTCCCCATGTCAAGTGTATTGCAAGACAATGGTCAAACAACACGATGGCTCATCATCGTTGAGGGTTGCAAGGCATTCCGGGAGAGCTTGTCGACGGCGAACCGGGCAAGATTGCCGAAACACACTGGCGAGGCTTGTACTGTGCAGGGTAAAAGAGTTTTAATTTTCTGAAAGATATTAAAAATTCCCCCTTTGAAAGTGTTTTTTAAGCTTGGCTCACTTTGTTAATCACTTCTTTGGAGAAAACTACACAGGCGAACAATAAAAAAAGCCCCAGTCCGGAGTGGTCGGATGTAAAATCCTGTTATGTCACCATTTCGTTCTTCAGCAGCGCGGAGCGTACTGTTTTGACAGACTTTTGAAGGATTGTTCGTCCATGTATTAGTTTCCAAACTTTTGATTAACATCGCTCCCTAGCAGAGTCGCCACTGAGGGCTCCCCGACCGGCGCGCGCCCAAAAAGAGTCGCCACCCAAATTTTTGAGATGGATGATCCGAGAAACCGGGAATTTGATTTGAAAGAAAAGGTTTTGGTCTAGCGAAAAACGTTGGGATTTTAGGTTCAGGAGCCACATTACGAACGGGGAAGGTTTCGTTGAAGGAAATGCACCCCATTCACCCGGCAAAAACCGGTCTCTACTAAACTCTTTCAAGGGGGGAAGATAAAACATCTTTTGGAAAATCAAACTCTTTAATAAGCAAGTAAAAGGGAAAGGGACATGGCTAATAAATCACATTGACGTGCGCATGGTGTGAACTGTACAGTGATGACAAGAATGATGTAGATTGAAAAGGGGTTTTCAGCGGAAACTGTCTGGGTCTCAGTATCCTCCTGCACCGCATTTCGCAATACCGCGCACGATTTTACAGAATGTCGTGCGTGGTATCCTCTTTACTTTCAGCCCTTTATAAAGTTTCAGAGCGCCGCCCGGCATCTTGGATGACACGCACGGGGTTTTCAACTGACATCAAACAATGTTTTTACCACCAGACGATTCTGAAAAGTACCACTCTTTCATGCCATGAACAGAAACCAACTTTAAAACTCTTGATCATTCAGAATGACCGAAGAAGCTTTATTTTCTAAAACCAAGCATGGCTTGTAGATATGGTCTATTTTTGAAAAGTGCCAACGCTTGATATTTGAGTAATAAAACAGACCTGACGGAGGGTAGCTATGATCCAGACGGTTTGAGCAAGAAAACAGTAAAATGAAACGCCGTACATCTGAGTAAGCTACGCCGCGCGACGCATCAAAGCGTCGCGCGGTGTAGCTTTCTCAGTACAGAGACTTGTTTTTGTTTTGAAAATGGTTTTTTTAAGTCAAGATCCAACCCAAAGGAGGTCGATCCTGACTGCAGAGAGGTTCCCTCAGGGATATGGACAGAGCCTATCCCAAGGAAACTAGTTTATACATTTGATCTTTGAACTTGGATGGGAATGGACCGCTACGGATGAGCACGGATGAAAGCGGTCGAGGAGAGACAGTGAACGTGGTTTAATAGGTGGGTGTTGGGAAGTTAGGACCTTAAAGTGAGCAAGAGAACTCACTTCAATGATGATGAGAAAAATGGAGGACTTTGAGGAAGAAAGAACCTTGAGAATGTTTTTGGAGGCACTTTCTCAAGGCTTTGGAGTGAGGAATGGGTATGAAAGCATAATGAGAGAGAGAGAATTCAAGGTCCTTTCCCTTGAGTGGAGGGTTATATTTATAGGCAAAGGCCAATGATTTTGGATTTTTGGGCTAAAGGAGTCCTTTGTCCAAGCTCTCGGAGGTATTTGTTTCCTTTATTTCATCATCGGGACACTTAAAGCACTTTCGGGGTCCGGACTGGGGTGTCTACAGCCATGCTCTTGGTAGAAGTCATGAGTGTAGGAAAAAGTATAGGGAAAATAGGGATCTCCCACTAGTTGGTTCGTCATGGATCTTATGGTGTTGGCAAGGTGGTGAGCTTCAGCTAACAGGTTGACTTCCAAAACTTCCAGTTCTCTCCCTCTGGGGTTGGGGCATTCACGTTTGTAGTGGCTCGTAGCCTGACAGTTGAAGCACTAGACTGTTGCTATGTTTCTGTCGCCCCTCTGCGGTTCGCCACGTCCTGGTGTAGTAGTCTTCCAAGGTTGGTTGTTTTGCGACGGGGTGAAAGGTTTGGTAAGGTAGGGCCCGCGATTGTTGTTGGAAGGTTGAGTTCGGATAGGTCCGCCAGTGTTGCCTGTCGCCTTCCTCCATCAGGTTTTGAAGTCATTCTCTTCACTCTCCAGTCGAAGAGCACACTTCACAACACCGGTATAGGTGGGGAAAGCCTGAGCCACCATAGCCCTTCTAGCTATTGTCAGTCCCCACTCAAGCCTTCTTGTCCTCGGTTGCAATGGCAGTTTGGGCGTAATGGGACAGTTCCTCAAACTTGGCCGCGTATTGAGTGACGGTCATCGTTCTTTGTTTCAGGTTTTGGAACTCTTGTTCCTTGGCCAAACGAATTGGCATGGGAAAGTACTTGTCGAGGAATAGGGTTTCGAACTCGGCAAATGTCATGGTGGCTATGGCATGGGTCTTTTTGGTTCTTGAGAATGGTCGCCACCTCTCCCAGGACCGTAATGATTATCCCTGCCCGATGCCTCCATCAGTCCCACCAATAACGAGCTTCTCCTTTCAGCTGGTATGTGGTTAAGGCTACACGATCTCCATCTCAGGTAATCTCCAATGTGTCCAGGATCACCTTGACTTCTTTCAGCCATGTTTCAGCCACGGTGGGGTTGGTATCTCTGTTGAAGGTCGGAGGTCGGCGTTTGCAAAATTCGTTCATCGCTCGGGTTCAGGTCATAGGTTCATCATCGCAGTTTTGGTTTCAGCGGTTGGCGTTTAAGGCGTTTACGAGCGCTTGCATGAATTGAGCCAGGTCGGGATTTGTGTTGGAGGATTCTCCATTCTCGTATCCTAGTCCACTGCATCAGTTCACCATCTACGAATAAAGGTTGAAAGCGGGAGTTTTAGTCTAACTAAATTATTTTCTTTTTGCAAATGGTACTTGAAAGCATATAGTATGCAACAATGCTTGTAGACACCCCAATCCGGACCTCGAAAGTGATTTAAATGTCCCGATGATGAAACAAAGGAAACAAATACCTCCGCGAGCCTAGATGAAGGACTCCCTTGAACCAAAAGCCCAAAAAATCAACACAAACCCAAAAGCCCAGAGCAGACCCAAGGGCCCAGAATTGAACCCTTAGTACCGTACGGTACATCTCTACACCGCGCGACATATTAAATTTCATTATGCCACACGAGGTCATGAGGTCAACCACACGGCATTTTGGATAAAGTTCTGACTTCCTCAGCTAGCTGTCGGCCACGCCCATTTAAGCCACAGCTACAAGTTAGCTCAGCCGAAAAATCACTTCTGGTCCGCCCAGAAAACACCTTCACCATTTGAATTTCAAAATCCTTGGCTTTTGCCTATATATACAACCCTCCACTCAAGGGAAAGGGCCTGAATTCTCTTTCTCTCTCATCATGCTTTCACACCCATTCCTCACTCTCAAGCCTTGAGAAAATGACTCCAAAAACATTCTCAAGGTCCTTTCTTTCTCAAAGTCCTCCAGTTTTCTCCTTATCATTGAGGTGAGCCTTTCACTTCCATAAATGTTTCAACTACCCATGTACTCATCTACCACCTACGTCCACAACCCCCTCTCCTCACAAGGACTCATCTGCACTCATCCGTAGCTGTCCACTCCCATCCAGGCTCAAAGATCAAAGGTATAAGCTAGTTTCCTTGGGGTAGGCTCTGTCCATGTCCCTGAGGGAAGATTTCTGTAGTCAGGATCAACCCCCTTTTGGGTTGGATCCTGGCTTAAAAACCATTTTCAAAACATAAACAGGCCTTTGTGCTGAGCAAGCTACACCGTGCGGCGCTTTGACGCGTCGCACGGCATAGCGTTGTCAAATGCACGGCGTTTCATGTAGCTACCATTTTCTTGCTCAAACTGTCTAGATCATAGCGATCTTCTGTCAGGGCTGCTCTGTTTACTGAAATATCAAGCATCAATGCTTTCAAAATAAGACCATATCTACAAGTCATACTTGGTTTAAAAATAAAGCTTCTTTGGTCATTACAAATGATCAAGAGTACAAAAGATGATTTTCGTTCATGGCTTGAAAGAATGGTATTTTTCAGAATGGCCCAGTGGTAAAAACACTGTCTGATATCAATTGGAAACCTCGCACGTGTTATTCAAGATGCCGGGCGGCGTTCTGAAACTTTATAAAGGCCTGAAAGCAAAGAGGATGCCCAGCACGGCATTCTGTAAAACCGTGCGCTGTATCACAAAATGTCGTGCAAGAGGAGACTAAGATCTAGACAGTTTCTACAAAAGAAACCTTTCATTCTGCATCATCCTTATCATCACTGTACAGTTAACACCACGTGCACGTCAATGTGATCTATTACCCATGTCCCTTTCCCCTTGTTTATTAAAGAGCTTGATTTTCCAAAAGATATTTTAAATCCCCCTCCCCCTCCTGAAAGAGTTTAGTAGAGACCGGTTTTACCGGGCGAATGGGGTGCATTTTCTTCAATAAAACCTTCCCCATTCGTAACGTGGCTCCCGAACGCAATATCTCAACGCTTTTCGCTAGACCAAAAAGCCTTTTTCCTTCAAATAAGCTCTCTGTTTCTCAGATCAACCATCTCGAAAATCCGGGTGGCGACTCTTCCGGGCGCACCGGCACGGGGAGTCCACAATGCTCTTTCAAAATAAGGCAAGTTTTCAGTGATAGCAAGAACAAACAACATAAACATGGAGTTCTACTACAAAACAAATAAGATAAAACTTCCTAGTACAAATTGAAACGATCCTACATACTATGACAACACGGTCCTACGGCTTGCCAAATATTATTCCAAGCTGTTGCCATACCCTTCTAAGGTGGGGTAATTCCATAGACCTCTCTTAGCCACATCATATAGTTCTTCTCGGCAGCAGCCTCTGCCTTAAGAAAATACTCTCGTTCTTAGGCGAGCAGTTCTTCCACAGTCAGAACGGGTGGTTTCTCGAGTGGTTCTAGGTAGTACTGGGAGAAGTTCATCATTGCAGCATAAATTTCCGGGTCAGTCTCCATGTCAAACGTAGGGAAACTGAATGGTTGTTCAAAGTCCTCCATAGGTGGTGCAGGGACTTCGATAAGTGGGAGGTGCTCGGGGTTTGTAGCTGGTGGGGGTATCTCCCAAGTGATTGGGACTTCATAGAGCTCCATGTCATCCTCCGGTGGGGGTGTTGGTCCTGGGTATCCTGGTGCTAGCAACGATCGGTAGACGACCAAGGCATGAGGGGCGAAGGGTGGGCGTCCTCCTTGTGACATCTAAAATATTAAGGAAAGTTATATATTAGACTTAATGGCGAAAATAGATACAAGCATGCACATAAACACATATCAATAGGAATTACAATTTTTTCATTTCTTAATTAAACGAATACAACATAGACGGCTTACTAGCCTAAGCTTCCTACTGCATTCTAATTACAACAAAAGGTCCAACCATATGCTAAGCCTTCCTAACCGATCTAAAAGATGGTTGGAAATTCGACCCTATATGCGCCTATATCGGTCTCGTAAGGTGGTGGTGGTACATCACCGGCGTTAGCGGGTATATCCATGAAGTCGAGCATAACCCACTTCGGATCTTCCTATAAAATCTCGATTTCCTCATCGTCAAATGGTAAGTCTGGATCTGGCATTAACATTAAATGCTGCCAGTCAGCTTCGTTAATCGGTGGGTCGTGGAACTCCTCGGGATCTTCTTCCTCGGGGTCCTCCTCCTCGGGATCTCCTTCCTTGGGATCTTCCTCTTCGAGATCCTCCTCACCTTCCTCAACCATGTTATCGGGGGGTGCTATTGGTACTAGGGCAGGGGCTACTTCGACATCGTTCTCCTCAATTAGAAATTCCGCGTTATCGGGGGTGCTATTTGGACTAGGACGGATACTGCTTTTTCCTCATCTTCTTCCTCCTCATTTACAGGAAGTATAAGGGGGCCATGCTCTTGGTAAAAGTCATGAGTGTAGGGAAAGGCATAGGGAAAATAGGGATCTCCCACTAGTTGGTTCGTCATGGATCTTATGGAGCTGGCAAGGTGGTGAGCTTCAGCTAACAAGTTGACTTGGTAGGGGCTCATGTGATTCATCTATAAGGAAAAGTTTTAAACCTCAATTAGTAACGTTTCCAGGCAAAGTTTTACTAAAAATGGTTTTGAGTTTCTAAGTTCCACCTTCGATCTTTGATTTAAGTCATCATCCAATTGTTCGGGAATTTTCAGCTCGGTGGTACTGCCAATTCCGCACCTTGTTTCAATCCGAAGATTGTTTTGTCAAAATTTCACGCAATTTGGGACGGTAAACTTAAACTCAATTCAAGTTTGTGCAATGGTCAAACTTATCTTATGGTTCTACCCATTCTACCCATGGCCGAGGTTTTGAACCTAGAGCTCTGATATCAAGTTGTAACGCCCCGAATTTTGGGTACGTTCAATAAACAATTTTATCGAATATTTAAATAGAGTCTGGCTCAATATTACATCATAAACCATATAAAAGTACTTTTATTCCAATATGGGAGGGAACTAGGGTTCCTATCTACTGCTCCACTTCTTCCTCCATCCTGGCTAGCTTTTTGACTCCAAAGGCTTCCAAGGTGTAGAGTTCACCCTGTTCATCTATAAAATTTGACACATTATACTAGCATCGCCACCAATATAATATGTCAGGGTCACCAAAGGTAATACCGTGAGCTACAAAAGCTCAATAGATTAACCCATACCCATTAACCCTTATCTTACAAACAAACGATCATAAATTCAATGATTTCCACATAGTTCATACATATTCGACAAAATAGTTAACAATGACACATCCACATTCATTATTCAAACTAACGTTGGTGTCCATGGTTTTCTGAGTTTCTCCTACGCGACTCCTCATAGACTGTGTTAACATTTTCCACATTGCATAACCATGTCAACATTTCCAAAAAAATCATTTTTAACACACCCAACTTTGGTTTCGCCGTTCCGGTCTCCTGAGTATCCTCACAATGGTTCCGCCGCACCGGGTTCCCATTGGCACACTTTGCATTGGCTCCTCTCTGCGGATAACCAAGTCACACACCCAACCTCGGTTCCGCAGTTCCGGTCTCCCGAGTATCCTCACAATGGTTCAGCCGTCCCTGTTTTCCATTGGCACACAAAACACACACCACACAATGGGCTATCACGTCCGGCTACATTGCGGTTTCCAAAACATCACCTTTTCCAAAACACGCCTTTTCATTAACCGCATCCTAGGTGTCATGTTTCTAACTTTCTCGATTTCTGTGTCTCGTTTTCATGCAACGACTCCGCGGTAGGACTTTTCACATACGTAATCATACTTCAATCATTGTAAGCTTAAACTAGCAAGATCATCTAACTCTATATTACAAATCATGCTCAAAACACTGCTTAAAGCATAACGCCACATGTATGGACGCCCTTGGAGTGAAAATCACTTATGCTTTATCATACCACAAGTAATACAAGCAGTTCATGTATGCATGTTTACAACCATTTTAAAGATCAAAATACGAATACTTCTAACCAAGCAATAAGTTTCTAATCCTTTAAAATCTGTACTTTCTTCCTTTGTGGAAAGTTCTAAACAACATATGTTTATTGAAAGTAAAAGATTGATAATTCAACATGCTCATACTTCCATTAGTGAAATAAGTTTGTTGACTATCATGCAATATAAACATTAAAGGTGAGAGATGTCCTTATCTACTTATGCTTTCCAACATACGGTTCTACTTTATATGTTGAATTATTGGATGAGGGACTCTACCTATACTTAGAGATAGGGGATAAGAATAATCTACCTTGCTTCTTGGCGGCTGGTCGGTTTTGAGAATAGGTCGTCAGTTTTGCGAATCGGCGGCGTAACGGCTCCGAAGTGCTTCAAAAGGAAGAGAGATGGATTTTCTCTTCCTAGAAACAACTTTGCTACTTTAAAGATCGAGGGGTGGTTTTTGGGGGTGGTTTGGTGGTAGCTCTCAAGAACTTCAATAAACCTTAAGAAACTTGAACTTTTGAAGTAAGAAGGCTGAAATTTCTAGAGGGAAGTGAGAGCAAAGAATGAAGGTGTGAGTTTAAGCTTGGAATGACTTGCTATTTATAGGCCAAGGCTCCTCTCTCTCTCCCTCTCACCCGAAATCTCTCTTTCTCTCTATATCTTTGATTTTTTTCACTTGTCAAGCTTGATAGGTTAGGTTATGGTTGCTTGTACAACTCCTACCAGTTCTTAGGCATGCAAGGCTAGATTTGGTACTTTGGATTGGATTATGGAAAGATTGGTGGAGGAAAGGAGGGGTTGTACAAAGTTTAAAATTGGTAAATGTACAAATAAGGACAATGGGAGATAGATGTGATTGGAAAGTGTACAACCATATATGGAAAAGATTATGGAAGATCAAGTCAAGGTACAACCAAATCTCCCTCTCTCCTATCTCTCTCTCTCTCTCTCTCTCTCTCTCTCTTAGCACTAGTACATATATATATATATATATATATATATATATATATATATATATATATATATGTATACACACACACACACACATCTATGTACAAGTAAACATATATAAAGAAATGTACTTATGGTACTATGTGATCAAAAGTGATTTCAAAGCCAAGATTTTCCTATTATACTATTCTAATAAACACATGTGTACTTTGTAATAATATAAGTATATATAAGTCCAAGCACATTTATATGTATATATAAGTGTGTACCATGCAATCTAGGTAGATTTCCAAGTCAAAATTTCTTATTAAAATAGTCCAAATTGGCACATGTTCTTATTATAATATTGTACTAGTGTACCTAGGAAATCTATGGTATAAAATCTATAAGGTACATACACATATATACATAAGTATATCATCACATGGAAAATCTAGGAAATGATTTATTTAATAAACCCTAGTACATTGTTGGTAAGACTAACTCTATTATCCAATCGGTAATAATTTCCCTAGTAGATATTGACCAATGGATAAAAGGAATAAGGTAATATGAAATAACCAAATGTCCTTTAGGCGTGTGTATATAAGTCTATATACAACTATATATGAGTACTTTATCAAATCTAGCACAAAATATCCTTGAAAGAAAATCTAGGTTTCTTATTATCCAATGGATAAAAGTTTCCCTAACTTTTATTGCCCAATGGGTAAAAGTTCATCTAGGGTTAGGTTTCTCCAACTAATTGGTTATAATCTAACTATACTTGCCCAAGTAGATTATCTAGCCAAGAATTATAATTTAGGAGTCCTAAATCTAATTATAACGGATTATTAGAATTAACAAGAAAATTATAAAACCATCCAAGAGAATTTAAAGAATTTTGAATAAACAACGAGATTTATATTTACTAAAAAATTGAAGTTGTTACAGTATCCATGGTCTAAAATAAGAGAAATGAACTTGACTGGGCCTGGCTTGCTTGGCAAATGGGCCTCAGGCCCAACTGACCATCGCGCGACAAAGCCATTATATCGCGGGACGGAGTCCGTTCTAGGGCCTGGATCTGGAATAGGTCCAGACTTGGCCCATGCCTGTTTCTTCCTTATTACTTGACGGGGATGTTCTGAAACCGCTCATAGCAGTTTCGAAAAAAACTCCCCAACTCCCTTCTCTCTCAAACCCTTCTCCCAAAAGCCTTGATTTCACTTCAAAACTAAGAAACCCACACGTAGCAACGCACCCATGGTGGAACACGGCGGTGATGGTGGTAGCGGGGATGTAGTTGATTATCCGGAGGACCGAGGAGGACCCATGGAGGTTGAAATGGGAGATCAACAGCCAACCGAGGCTGTTGCAGAAGCAGGTGCAGTGGAGGTAGGCGGCGGCGATGGTGAACAAGGCAGCGAGCAGAAGGTCGGTGATGAAGGTGATCGTAGCGCGATGGAGCCAAAGGGTTGGTCGACAGAGGAAGTCAGGGCCGTGGGGCCCATTGTTCGGCCATTAGACCTGAGCGTAGCAGTGGAAGGCTCGGTGGTGATGGGTGGAAGTGCTGAAGGTGCCGGGGGTAGTGGTCCTAGAGGCAGTGACCTTGGGCCAAATGAGAGTTTCCTGGTGCGTGACCCGGCACGCGGAAAGGATCCTATTGTAGCTGAGGGAGAGACCGAGGATATACAAGCTGGGGATGCGATGTTCCAACCCATAGCGCAGTCTTCGACTCATAGACCGATCACTCGGGAGGACTTTGTGGAGTACTTGAGTGACGAGAGGCTAGTGAGGCTGCTCAAGGAGAACCCCGAGGTTGGAGTGGCAATCCTGACAGCACGGGAGGAGCGGCAGAGAGCAATAGAGGCAGCAGAGGTGGCTGCAAGAGCCGAGAGGGCTAGAGCCGAGGAGGAAAAGGCTTTGAGAGGCCTGGAGGCTGAGGAGAGAGCCGGAGCAGAGGCGCAGGGGCATAGGGTGACAGCAGTAGCTGAGGCAGAGGGCTTGATACGACTTGACTTTGCAGCAGAGGCGTACACACTTCCCACGCCACACTTGTTCGTGCCTTCGGGCTTTGCGGCTTACATGCCACAGCAGACAGAGTACGGCGTCGAGCTCGTGCTGAGAGACCCCGAGACCCATATCTCAAACACTTGGACTAAGGTATATTCTTAAAAAAAAACGTGCATTTCAAGTTTGTATTTACTTGCATGTATTCAATTTAAGAATAACATGTAATAACTCGTGAAACGAAACTCGTCATGACGCCGTTGTCTTTGATTGATAAACCATGCATGTAATAACTTGAACTAACCATCCATCGTAAGCTGCATTGATTACCTGGAACTTGAAAATGAGAGGCCTATATGCTGACATATTCCTTTACCGTTCATCTTTATGTTTGAAACAGGCAAGAGCAGGACCGAGAGATATCCGCAGCTTTGGAGGGGCGTGCAGCTCCTTGGCGCTATACAAGGGTCTGCCAGCAAGAGTGAGGCAGTTAGTGGATGAAGCAGGCTTTGGCGAGTTCGTATGGACTCTTTCCCCAGTCAGAAATGAAAATGCTGTCTTAGTTGCGCTTGTAAAGAGGTGGAGGGATACGACCGACACCTTCCACCTACCGCCTGGGGAGATGACGGTGACACCCATAGACTTTGCAGCGCTCACTGGCCTGAGAGTTGAAGGCAAGCCTATCCTATTTGACTCGGGCATTCAGGATGAAACGGCAGCACTAGTGTGGTTTTTAGGAGAGGCACCCAAGATTGAGGAGGGGATGGCGAGATACAAGCAATTTAGGGAGTACCTGAAGAAGAAGGTGACGACCGAGCAGGAGGCGGAACAAATGGCTAGGGTGTACTTGCTGTACCTCTTTGGCGCTTCCCTGTATCCGAATAGGAGAAGCAAGGTACACCTGTCATACTTGCCAGCGTTGAGAGACTTGAGGACAGCCTCACGCTTTGACTAGGGTGGAGCAGCACTTGGCACAGCTTATGGCTTTCTGGGGGATTCGTCGAGGACGGAGCAGAGCACGGCCAGGTACTGGCGAATCTGGGAGGTATGATTTTAATCAAAGCACAATTTCAATTTATACTTGTATTTGAGTTGTTAACATAGCCTGCTTGATTGTATAACCTGCATGTACTGATAACTTGTCATGTTTCATAACCGTGCAGCTCTAGGCCTACAAGGTATTGAATATGTGTCGCCCAGCAACCAAGTGCTCGGACTTGAGGACTCTCCCCCGCTCGCATGTTTGGAGTAAGGAAAACATGGGGGAGAAGAAAGGAAAAGGTGATCTGAACGGCTTCCGGATATACCGAGGTGAGCTTCGACCCTCACAGGTCTAGTACAAAACTTCGTCGAGCAAGGTACACAGTCCTTGTATTGCTTCAATGCTATCGCTGATCAATGTTTGCATTGTTTATCTTTCCGGTGCAGATCGAGTGGGATCTCTAGAGAGTGACAGGGCTGGAAAATGAGTATTTGGCTAGAAGCAGGACTATCACAGCTAGCAGGGTGTTGTTGGAGTCAGCCTTCGATTGGCAGTGGTACTTAGGAGACTGAGTGACACGTTAGTCACTTGGCTACGCTGAGTTCCAGGTGCCAGGGCCACTTCCACCACGGGCCTCACACATAGGAGAGTACACACGGGCTGAGTTGGAGAGGTTTACACAACCTGATACGGAGTGGACACGCTACTTGCTTCCTGACATGGACTATGCCACATACCAGAGAGAGCGTTGGGCGGCGCCGTTGAGGGTTCGGGAATTCAGAGAGGTGCGGAGTCAGACACGTGAAACTGCTAAAGAGAGACCGAGAAGTAGTGAGAGACGTGCGAGACGGCATACGAGTGGTCCTGCGAGAGGTGGGCCCTCAGAGTTGTTGTGGAAGGTGCCTATGGTGGACCCATAGGGGAATCCAGCTAAGGTACTCCTTGTTCCTGCCAGAGTCGAGCTACACCTGTTACTGTCCCGGTAAGAATATCCTTCATTCCTGAACTTCGATACCTTTACATTATCGTTGTACTATTTTGATAACGTCCAACTGTATGCAGGTTCCTGTCGAGTGGGTGAACGAAGCTATTTGTCGTATGCTTGCATTGGAAAACGTGGTGAGGAAATCAGCGAGCAGCTTCCCTTTGGACTTGCAATATCCAGTATGAGCTCCCACGGCAGCTACTCAGAGAGCTCAGGTATATCTTTCAGAAAATGATACATTCCTGCTTTCGATACTTGCGATTCTTGACATATGCACTTGCTTCCAATATGATGTATGCTTTGATGCCCTTGAATTTGAAACCGATAAACTTTACCTGTTTTCAACATTATATACGCAATATGCACAATGTATACTAATGCTCGAAATGAAAATACAATGCAAGTGCAAAGATAGGCGGCTCCTAGGAGGAAAAGTGGACGGCCTCCGCCACAGAAGAAAATGGCAGCGCTAGCAACGACCGCACCTCCGACCACGACCCAACGCCAAACAAGGAATACTCGACAGGCAGCCGGAGATTTGCAAGCAGCAAAAGAGGCCGTGCCACAAGCGGAGGAGAGATACATAATAGAGATGCGAGAGAGGACATCGCAGCAAGAGGCCACAAGGAAGAGGAGGAAAAAGGAGAAGAAGAGGAGGAACACTCATCTACTAGCAGTGATTCTGACGATACTGCTGATGATCCTGGCTTCAAACGGAATCCGAGAGAAGAAGAGGAGGACGACGATGACGACGTCGACTGGTTCGATTGAGGACTTGCTGAACCTTATTTACTTTTTGCTTTGATTTTGCTTTCCGGCCTGCGCGCCCAAGTAGATAGCTTGATACTTGGTAGCTGTTTTGAGGTCTGCGTGCCCTTTTGACTTGCGGGGGGATGTGCCCTAGCTGACATGATGGCTTTGATCGGCCGAAGTGCCGTAAGTACAGTAGTTCCACCGTTAAATAGATCATGGTTTTTGATAGCTTTCAAATTTGCATTTCATGGTTTATTAACTCTCATGATAAATAAGAGATAGTAAAACCCAACCGCTAATACCAAACTTGCATTGATGACGCATTCGAGACTGCACACAGTCATGTTCGTGCCCACAGATACGATTATCTTAAGAGAAAGAGAAAATGTGTCCTAGGATACGAGCAGGACACGAGGATACGAGGAATATAATGGAATTTTGAGCATTAACAAACCAAAATCCAAAATACTTCAAACTTGAACAAACTAACACTTTGACGAGGTTCACAACGTATAACATGACTTATACGAACCGACAGAACTAAGAAAAACATCCTGGGATAGGATTTAGATCGAGAAAGTGCTAAAAACGTTGCAAAAACGAGCATTCAACACAAAACATGACTCAATTATGTCTTGGACTGAAACTGACACCTCCATACAGTCACACAAGATCCATATGACTTATACAACATGATAAAGTTTGGCAAAAGTCTTTAAAATGAAATTCGACGAGTCGAAACCTCGATCTAAGCTTGCAACAGGTCGCCGAGGGTCCAAAATCTTCGTTAAACGAGATATTTTGAATCCGATGCTCGGACATAGTCACAAATGCTCATTGTGACTTGCTGGAACCATCAAGAATGCAAAAGAGCCTCTGGAACGAAAAACGACAAATTTGGACAGTAGCTGCTGAAATATGCCAAATTGCAGACTGAAGCATCGCGCGACGAAGTGGGTTATTCGCGCGATTGAGGGACCATCGCGCGATGAAATAAGACAATTGCGCGATGCTTAATCCCTACTAAGCCACCCTTGTTGACCAACTCAGCTCTTTTAAGGTACAATAAAGCCTCGTCATCCTCCAAACAACCTACAGATCACTTTGGAGTTGCAACAGGAGGAGTCCTAGCATTGCAAGGTGTTAGGACACCTTGCATAGTGCTTATCCCTTAGCACGAGAACCGAGACCGATATTTTGAAACCTTGTGTATAAAAGAAGGGTGCTAGCTATAAGCAAACACACTCCATTCCTTCCAATTACCTAAAACTCTCCCATTATCCGAGATGGACAGTCCTTTGCCGGCCCTCGTTGACGCTTGGCTATCAATATTCGAGATCATCGACCAGTCAAACCCCCAATCACGAGGCTTAGCCTCAATCCAAGACTTTCGATACGTGGGGCCACGCCCCGAACTCCTTAGAGCTGCACTCACATTTTGGGATCCTGTTGCGCATGCGTTCCAATTTTGCAAAGACGACCTATGTCCCATTGTCGAGGAATTCCAAGCATACCTCCAAGGTTTCGCCAACTCCCACACACTTGCTGTTCCACCAATCCAAGAAGAAATGCATCACCTGTTACAAACGAGACTCAACATTCCCGAAGGGTTGGTAGCAACCATAATCCATGATGGCAAACTCGACATTGCACGTCTCATAGGGCTTTACGGTCAAGATAGAATCTTGGAGAGTTACGCCGAGGAGGCTAACACACAATTTGCTCTTTTACTCTGTGCATTGGCGACATACATGCTGGTTCCTGCCAATGGAATGGTCAGCCCTAGCCTGGTGAGCATTGCTGCACAGATGAGGTCTTGCAAGAACATATTTCCTATAGTCTTGGCGGAAACTTTGGTGGGTTTGGACTTGTTCAAAAGTGGCCAAACAAACACGTTTAGTGGAAGTCCGTGCTTGCTCCAGGTAGGTTCTCACTCAGCTCACCTTTTTCTGGTTTTTCACACATTTTGATTTTATCTTAACACTCGGGTAAGGCTCATTTCAACACCTAACTTGTTTTTCCGCTCAGGCCCTATCTAGCTTCTTACTTGTTCTTTCACTCGTTCAGATATGGTTATCAGACAAGGTTGGCTTGCTCGAAGCACCACGGGCAGGCTGGAACCACTTTCCTAGGCGTTTGCTGGAGAGGTCGATGCTGTATCCCGAGAGAGGAACTGTGGAGTGGTATGGTTTCCTTCATGACATGGACTCAGATGACATTGTCTGGAGATGCCCATGGCTAGACATACCTAAGACAGCTGTTACCTCTGCTGGCTATGAAAGAATGGTTATTGCTGGCATGGCTAGCTTTACCTTCTTCATTCCGGGTTGTATACTTCGTCAACTGGGCATGAATCAAGATTCACACAAAGCTGGGACTGAGGACTTTGAATCTACAGCCTTTAATCTCCAGAACTTGCGTAACTACCAGCGTAAGTGGAACAACAAAGTCCTTGAAGGACCCCTTCCAAATTTCGTCACATGGCTCGAGAGCGAATACGTAGACTGGCTTCACGGAGAAGTGAAAGAAAGACATGGAGGTTACTTCTGAATAGAACCATCTCAGTGTACTAGAACAAGCTGAAAGCCGTTGGGTTGCTCGAGCATTTTTACTTTGCTTTATTTTCGTCGTTTGTCCTAAATTGCTGTATGGCATTTAAGCCTAACCCGTTAAATAAAGGAACACTTGCATAGCACCACGCAGGCTCTGAATCTCACGTATGACCTGAAATTTCCCCTAAAGGCTCGAATTCTTCATCGCATGCACGAAAACGAAACCAATGCTTCGACACAGTCAGACATCCCCATAATGATCTGTTGGAAGCATTAAGAGTTCAAAATCCGGCCTAAGATAAAAAAGTGAAAAATCTACTCCCAAAAGGCAGTAACCTACTTTTCCTGATGGTGAAAAGTGATCCCATCGTGCCATGAAGTGACATTAATGCGCGACAGACCGACCATCGGGCGATGGTTTCACACTGTCGCGCGATAGAGGAACGCTGCTTTAGTTGCCAGTTTTGACCCACATTGAATATGAGATATTGCAAGCCTTGTCACTGTCCTTGCTGCCCAGGATACCCCTAGGCTAGTCTATAGATGTGCCCTTACATTGAAGGGGTTAATGTCACCTTGCCTAGATATTTGCCTTGGAAAAGGGAGATATTTTCATGTCTTGGCTATAAAAGGGCCATTCTCCTACAAATGTGAGGCAACCCCTTTCAAAGCTAAAGTCTCCAGAAGTCCCATAATGGCAAATTGGCTCCCAGTCTTGATCAGTCCATGGTTAACAGCCTTTGTCGCTGGAGATTGGCAATCATTCTGGTCTCTCGGGCTGGCGGCTTTCCGTTTTCTCCGAAACGTGAGACTTCGCCCCAAGATTCTGATGGCAGCCGTGCAATTCTGGGACCCAGATGTTCACATCTTTAGGTTCGGGGACAATGAGCTGTGCCCGACTATGGAGGAGTTCTAAGCATACCTCCAAGGGTTTGCATCAAGTGTAATTGTCATGCCACCCTATAGAAAAAGCATGCCGAAACTTCTACAGTCCTGTCTTGATATTTCAAAAGGAGCAATTGAGAATCTACTAAATGGAGGGCGAATCAACATCATGCGCCTGATGGAGTGGTACGGGCTCGAAGGCAACACAGAAGATACTGATTATTAGGCTCGGCGCCGATTTGCTCTAGTAATCGGCGTGCTCGCTGCATATTTGCTGGTTTCTCCAAACGGACAGGTTAACCCCACTTTGGTGAGTATTGCAACTCAAATGGGTGCACGAAGGAATGTAGCACCGTTGGTTCTCGCAGAAACGCTCATAGGTTAGGATTTGGTTTCTGCCGGCCAAACAAACATATTTGGCGGCAACCCTCTCCTACTACAGGTAAATTCTCACTCAGTTCACCTTTTTCCGGCTTTCGCACATTCCATTTTTTTTTCATCTCTCAATTAAGGTCATGTCGGAGCTTCTCACTTGTTTTGTTGCTCAAGCTTTATATATCTCCTTACTTGTCTTTTCACTCATACAAATATGGCTATCAGATAAACTGGGTTTACTTACAGCACCAGAGGCGAACTGGCCCCATCTGCCCAGCCGAATGCATCAACGAGGGACGGTCTACCCAGAGATATCTATAAACCAATGGAACACGTTTATGAAGGAAATGACGCCAAATGAGATTATCTGGAGACACGAGGCACTTGACATTCCAGACATGGCCACAAATTCCGCAGGTTTTGAGAGGATGGTGATTGCCGGACTGTCTAGCTTCACATTCTATATTCCTGGGCGTATCCTTCGCCAATTAGGCATGGACTAGGGCTTGCACCAAGCCGGGGTGGAAACCTTTCACATTCCTACTTTCACTGCCCAAAACTTGACCGGATACGAACGCAATTGGGGCCTGAGGCAACTTGGTGGAGCGGATCCAGATTTCAGTACAAAACTCAAGCATCGCTACGAAGCATGGCTAAGAAAAGAGATTGCAAGGAGACAAAATATAGACTGACTCCTAAAAAGACTTCAATGATCTAGAATAAACTGCGAGCCTTCGAAGGCCTTTAGCACTTGTTTTTATGCTTAACTCTTTTTAAGACTGCTCAGCCTATGTAATAGAACTAATAATTCGAATAAAATCGAAAGATTAAGAGTTTTCCCCTTTTGATCCAAACGTTGAACACCGCGCCACTTTGAGCACTGAGTTTCACCTTGCAATAAAGGAACATGGATCAAGTTGATTGATTGTGACCGAATCTCACAGAGAGATTGCCTACGTATCCTTTTCAAGGAATCAGGTCAAAACGTAGTTCAGGCTAAGGTTTGCTCGTGTGTTTTAGCTCTCCTCTTACGCTCTAAATTTTGCCTAGGACACCCATTCGGGTTTTCGGTCTAGCGAGCTTTTGATTGATGCCTATTTATTTTTGCCTAAACCGCCTCCTTAGGTTTTCGGTCTAGCAGGCTTGCTCTAATTTTTGCTTAGAACTACCCACCGATGTGGTTTTCGGCCCAACGAGCTTCTCTCACGGATAGTAACCTTTGAGTTGATCCAGGTTGACCAAGGTGTTGAACTCATTGCCATCAAGATCAATGAGCTGAGCCGTTCCCCCAGAAAGGATAGTCTTGATGATGTGAGGTCCGGAACACTTTGGTCAGAATTTGCCACGAGGGTCGAACACCGGTGCCCGAATCTCCATCGTAACCATATCCCTTTCTACCAAATCTTGGGACTTCACCTTCTTGTTGAACGCTCAGGCAATTCTCTGTTGATACCCCTGAACATGATTTAAGGCACGGAGCCTCCTCTCATCAAACAACATGAGTTCAACGAATCTTCCACTGAGCCATTCAGATTCCAAGAGTTCTGATTCTACCATGATTCTCGGAGATGGTACCTCAAGCTCAATAGGGAGTGCAGCTTCCATCCCATAAACCAGGGAATAGGGGGTTGCCCCCGTTGATGTCCGGATCAACGTTTGATACCACCAAAGAGCTAGAGGTAGCTACTCGTGCTAGTCCCTAGCGGACTCTGCAGATTTCTTGATGATAGTCTCGACATTCTTGTTTGCCACTTCGACCGCTCCATTCATTTGAGGGCGATAAACCATCGAATGATGGGTCTGAATCTTGAATTCTTCAAAGAGTTCTAAAACCCTGCCTTTGAAATGACTCCCGTTGTCTGAGACAAATGCCTGTGGAACACCATTTCGATAAATGATGTTCTTTCTTATAAAGTGAGTAACTTGAACCACAGTCAAGGTTTTATAAGATTCAGCTTCCACCCATTTTGTAAAATAGTCTATCGCCACAAGAATGAACCTGTGACCATTTGAAGCAGATGGCTTGACCATACCGATGACGTCAATGCCCTGTACAGAGAATGGCTAAGGAGAAGTCATGACAAATAAGTTAGAGGGTGGAATATGCATTAGGTTGGCATGGATCTAGCACTTGTGACAACGTCGCACATAATCCACACACTGAGATTCCATGGTAGACCAGAAGTACCCCTACCACAAGATCTTCCTAGCAAGCATGACACCGCTCATATGAGGACCAAAGACTCCATCATGAATCTCTTCCATAATCCTGACAGCCTCAGCACCATTGACACAGAGCTTGTGCATCCCATAATGAGATCTCCTGTACAGCTTCCCACCACAGATGATGTACTGAGCTGCAATCCTTCATAACGCAATTTGAACCTTCTTAGAGGCCTCAGCCGGATACAAGCCACTTTCAACAAAGTTCCATATATCATGGTACCAAGGTAGGCCATCATCAACATCATCGATGGCGTTGACATATTGATAAGTAGGGAAGTCCCGTTGTTCAATCAAAATAGGGCAAAGTTTGATTCCCAAAGGTAGCTCAACCATGGAGGCCAAAGTTGCAAGTGCATCAACAAATTGATTCTTCAACCGAGGGATATGGGTGAAGGTTACTTTGTTGAAGTAAGAAATCAATTCCTCCAGGTCTTGATGATAAGGCTTTAGCTTCTCTTTCCAGACTTTCCAGTCTCCATTGGCTTGAGACACAACAAGATTGGAGTTCCCAACTATCTTGAGCTTTTCAACACCAAGTGTAAGCGCAGCCTCCATACCCATGATACAGGCTTCATACTCAGCTTGATTATTTGTAACAACGAAATTGAGCTTAAACGCAAGCGGAATATGAGAACCATCAGGCGTAATCAACAATACCCCGATTCTGAATCCCTTCTGATTGGCTGCCCCATCAAAGTACAGAGTCCACACATCCTCGACAACTGTCAGCACTTCCTCATCTGGGAACACAAAATCTAAATCCTCTGGCCCATCCACAGGGTTGTCAGCTAAGAATTCTGCAACCGCACACCCCTTTACTGACTTCCTCGTGACATACTCGAGATCGAACTCTGCCAGTAAGAGCAATCAACGTGCTAACTTACCAGTAAGTGCTGGCTTCTCAAAGATACTTGAGAGGATCAATTCGAGAAATCAACTTCACTGGGTAAGCCAGCATGTAGTGTCTCAACTTCTTAGAAGCCCAAACAAGAGCCCAACATGTCTTCTCCAAGGCAGTGTAGCACTCTTCACACCCAACCATCTTCTTACTCAAGTAATAAATGGCATTCTCGACTCCCTTGTCCCCCTCTTGAGCCAGCAAGCATCCCATGCATGAAGGTTTCACAGACAAGTACAAAATCAAGGGTTTCGCGGGCACTGGCGGCATTAAGACCGGAGGGTTCTGTAAATAGTTATGAATTGACACAAAAGCCGCTTGACATCTGTCTGACCATACAAATAGGGTATTCCTCTTGAGTAGACGTAACATCGGCTCGAAAGTTAAGGTTAACTTGGCGATGAATCTGCTGATGAACTGAACCTTTCCTAAAAAGTACTGCCTTGATTTTCGACGGATCGACCTCAATCCCACGAGAAGTGATCATAAAACCAAGCATCTTGCCTGTTGTGACCCCGAAAGTACATTTTTATGGATTGAGCAGCATGCGGAACTTACGGAGTCTTTCGAAAGACTTCCTAAGCTCAGGAATATGTCCTCTAGTTTTTGACTTGGCGATCATGTCATCAACGTACACCTCAACTTCTTTGTGCATCATGTCATGTAAGATGGTCGTAGCAGCTCGCTGGTAGGTAGGACTGGCATTCTTCAAACCAAATGGCATGACCAAGTAGCAGTAAGTCCCCCACTCGATAATAAAAGTTGTCTTCTCACGGTCCTCAGGTGCCATAAGAATCTGATTGTAGCCCGAAAAACTGTCCATGAATGAAAGCAAAGCATGCCCCGCAGTATTATCCATTAGCACATCAATGTGTGGCAAGGGAAAATCGTCTTTGGGGCTTGCTTTGTTCAAGTCCTGAAAATTGACACAAACTTGAATCTGTCCATTCTTCTTGGGAATGGGAACGATATTGGCCACCCATGTAGGATACTAAGAAACCATGAGAAATCTAGCGTCAATTTGCTTCATGACGTCATTTTTGATCTTTTGCACCCAATCTGGCCTCATTCGTCTGAGCTTCTACTTCACTAGCTTAGCATCTGGCCACAAGGGAATTCGATGATCCACCATCTCAGGATCAATACCGGGCATGTCTTGATGAGACCATGCAAAAACATCACTAAACTCAGTGAGTAATCCTTTGAAATCACGATACTCTTCTGGGGTCAACGTGGAGCCCACTTGTACCATCCGGGGATCACTCTCATCTTTCAAATTTATGGAAACTACTTCTTCTTTTAATGGCTGAGCATGCCTTTCATCTTCCCTATCGATGAGGGGACGAATTTCCTTGGGAATGTCCCCATCGAAATCTATCCCTTCATCGTCAGGGTCGACACAATTTATATAAAGATCATTCAAGTAGTCAGAAGAGGATTCTTTCATTTCATAAGACCCTGCAGGGTCACCAAGTACAAGATAATCAAACTCGAAATAAAAGCTATGACGTGGAGGGCCGAGAGGCACAAACTCCGACTCAAAGCTAGACTCAGACTCAGAAGACTCAACAGACTCTGTGTCAGACTCAAAGGTGTCATCAATGCAAGTAAGGCGCGGTTTGAAAATGCAATTTTTAATGCTACCCTTGGCTTCCACAATAAGAGAGGTAGGATCCTCGAGAGCATCGGACCCGAGCATGAACACTTTGGCCACCTCAGCTTCCTTGACCAAACCCATTTGGGAGAATTCATAGAATAGCTGCTCCAAGCTTCCTTGATCAAGAGATCCTAGCCAGTCAGTCTTCAACTTTGGCTGGCCTAGCTTCCTTTTGAATTCTGTCCTCGCCGGCTCTTCATCACTATCAGACCAGGTGTCGTCAGCGAAAACTTCGAAACCCGGTAGCAATTCCCCAGTAATTGAATCGATAAAAGGGTTGGCCTGTCCGGTGTAGACATCATTCCCCACTTCGTGCACAAAGTAGCTATCGGGATCACCATAGAGGGATCGGGGTTTTCCCGTACATTTCCTCCTTTTGACATCCTTAGCAGAGGCAATGTACCCCAAACCAAAGCGGCCCTCACAGGAAGGAAAGGTAGGGAATTCCGAGATCCCTTGTTGGTGGATCCCTAAGCCAAGACCAGGTAGATAGGACATCCTTCTCATAATGTCCAAAGCGACAGAGCTTATGATGAAGTCCCCATCCACGTTGATGGCCAAAACCAAGCCAAAAGTGTCAAAAGAGAAACCCTCGAGATCGACATCTTCGTCGCCATGCATGATCCCCAGAACGGGTGTACCATCTTCCCTAAGCGGGCGAATGCCAGAGTCCCTGCAGATAGACAAAGTGCCAGTAGGAAGTCCCAGCATAAATTTTTGGTGAAGAGTAGACGGCACAGCCATGATGTTGGATCTGTGGAGCCATGGCCTGCCAAGCAAGTGATTGAACGTAGCAGGGATGTCAACCACATGGAACTCAACATCCATCTCAAATCCCTCAGCATCAAGTTTGAGCATAAGCGTACCCTCGACCACACCACGAGTGCTGTCATATGCTACTTAAAGGGCATACATTGATTGCTGAACCATTATCAATAAGGACCGTCGGAACCTAGAGTCCTCGGCATTGGACAGTGATGTGCAACGAACGATTGTGGTCAACCCCTTCAACAGGTAGGTCCTTGTCAGTAAAGATAACAGTGTGCTTGGAGGTTGGAGGGAGAATGAGAGATGTCATTGCCTCGGACGTGACATCAGCTTGAATCTCAAGACGAGAGAGAGTGCGGTAAAGCTTCTGACGATGCTCATGGGAGGAACAGATTAATCCCCAGAGCGATATAGCAGCAGGAATCTGCTCCCGTTGTCTTTGAATCATGTCGTCATTCTGGGAGCCAACAGGTACCTCAAGTGGTGCAGACCTTGAGAAAGTAGAGGGTTCGTTCCTTTCGTTAGAAGGGTTGGACGAACTCCCAGCTTGCAGATTAGTAGGCTGAAAAATCCATCCACTCCTCGTAACGTTGAGAATGTTCCCCAAGGAGGGCACGACCTGAGTGTCATGGTTAACATCCTAAAGATCAGCAGGGACTTCCCCTAGTTTGCACTTTCCTTTGTCAGAAACCGGTGAAGCTTCAGGCACTTCCATGTCCAATCCCAGATCTTCAGCTAAATCTTTAAGCAGTAGCGACTCCCAAAAGTCCAGATCCTTAATTGATGCACCTCCGCAACAGGCTTCGGATTAGCAACAAAAGGAACATCCCAAAGCCCTCCATCAGCAAAAGAGCGATTGATAGTCCAAACTTCTTATCCAACTTAAATATTGACTACATCGTCAACATCCCAAAGATCAGCCGGTGGAACAAGATCCGTAACCATGATGCTGCAGTCCTCCTTAGTCGGAACAGGGATCACCGGGGGCGGGAGTCCCTCATCAATGATGTAAAAGGCAGGGTCATGCTCGACATCAGACACCGAGTCAACAAGCCTATCGATGGTGGAAGGAAAGAAACATTCCCCTAAGATACGAGTCTCTTCCTAAACAAGACCGTCCTCCAAAAATAGAATCTCATGATCAGGCAGAGCATAACCTTGGAGAGGATTAAAGTTGAATCCCAACGGAAATTGCCAAGCAGGCTCAGGATCCCAATAGTATTCCTCCTCAGGGATAATAGGCTTGAGCTGCTAAAAAAACATGTCCAAAAAGAAACCATCCAAAGGATCGAGCATTGCTGCCTCATAACCGGCCATCCATGCATCATACCAAGTGTGGTCAAAGGGAACATACTCAGGGTTTTGCAAGAAACCGTTAAGCTCAAGCTCAGTCCAAGCGTTGATTATGGGAGTGGCATAGTCATCGTTATATCAGCTATAGCCCAACCCACAGCTTACATATCAACCTGTTGTTCTGGTATGAGAGGGATAGCAGATGTGAAGCGACTCACCAGACTTGGAGAGGGGTTTGGATCCGTTACATTGAAATACGGGCTATCCAGGGAGGAGGCAAAGTTGAGCTGCACAGAAGGGATGGACTGATGGAAGAGGTTGCCGATAGAAGCGCCGAGCACAAATTCACCATTCTGCAGGTGTGCAGATGGTGTATTGGAATTGGACGACCGTCCTTCTTCGAGATGAATATGCAACACCTCGGCTTCGGGTTGAGAGGGTATGGGCATGACTGGCCTGGGTTGATCTTTTGAGGTGATATGGTCAGTTGGGTTGAATATAATGGAGTTTAGCTGATATGAGTGGAGCTAAGGGATATTTGGTTAATATGAGTGGCGGCATTGTGTTGTGGCATGGAGTTGGAGATGATGTTCGGCTTTGGTGAAGTTGCAAGCATGCCATTATCAATGCGATCCTGAATTGCATGACGAAGGCGAAAGCAAGAGTCAGTGAGATGACCAACTCCCTGATGGTAGGCACAATACAAGTTAGGTTTGAAGTTGAGTGATGGATTTTTAGGTAGAGGAGTTGGGTCAAGGGGCTTGAGATGCCCAGACTTGATTAACTTCTCCAAAACAGAAGACAAAGGCGCTACAATGGTGAAGAAGCTGCGGGTTAATTGTGAGGTCGGTTATTCTGCAGTGACTGCACCTGATTAACATCAGCAATGTGGTTGGTAGTGTTGGAGGAAGAGGCGTTAGTGCCATTGGTTGCTGCATTGGAGTAAGTCCCTGCCCCAAATAGTGCATTCGTATTCCCAGAGTATGCACGAGGCTTGGACTTCGGAACGTTAGAAGATTCCCCTTTCGACCGAATTCCAATCTGCAGTGCATCCTCAATGGCCAAGCCAGATTCTAAGAAGGTGTCGAAATTGGAAGATGCTTGGGCAAGGACCTAATGCCTGGCATAATCGGGCTGGAGATTGCGGGAGATGATACGGAGCTGATCTCTCTCGCTCGGGCAATCGGTCATCTGGGCGGCCTTTGCGCTCCACCGTTGACGAAATCCGCAAAGGACTCCTTTACTTCCATTTTAGTGGACTCAAGCTCCCGGGTTGTCATCTTCAGTTGGGAGTTGTAGCTATACTCGATGTCTTCCCAAGTCCTTTGTTTGGCAATGTCGAGTGACAAGAACCAATGAAAAGCAGGCCCAGCGAGAGTCTGAGGGAATAGCTGAGACATGGCCTCTGGTTCTACAGCCAACAGCTTCATGGCAGCATGGTAGCCATAAAGATGAGTCTTAGGGTCACCACTTCCGTCGAACTTAGCGAGGTCCGGCATCTTGAACTTGTCGCGGAGCCTGGCATTAGGATAGAGGCAGAGACGGTCCAAGTCGATTCCCCTAGCACTGATCTTCTCTGATTTAGAGACAAATTCTTCCAGCTTGGCCATCTTGGCTACAAGAGCAGTGATGTCAGGATTCTGAGTAGCCTAAACAACAGCAAGATTTGGATTCGGAGGAGGGATTCTGTAACGCCCCGAATTTTGGGTACGTTAATGAGGCATTTATTACATAATAAAAAGAGTTTATTACATCATAAATACTTCAAAAGGGTACATATAATCAACAAAGGAGAACTAAGGCTCCTAACTACTGCTCCGCTTGCTCCTGCCTTCTGGCAAGCTCTTCAGTTCCGAAGGCCTCCAAGTGTACTGTTCATCTCGATCATCTACAAGGACTGACACATTATACCAGCGTCGCCACCGATATAATATGCCAGGGTCACCACAACGTAACACCGTGAGCTATAACGCTCAATAGGAAATTCTTACCCAATCAACCTTACAACAGGAAAACATTTACAACAACGCTAACAATCACACACTCTCATTCATCAATCTACTATCGTTGGTGTCCAAGATTGTTGTGTTTCTCCTACGCGACTCATCATAGACCGTGTCAATCATTTTCACTTACAAAACCAACCTTTCAAAATCATTTGCAATGGCTCCGTACCGCGGATAACCAAGCCTTTCAAAATCTTTTGCATTGGCTCCGTACCGCGGATAACCAAGCTACACACCCAACCTCGGTTCCGCCGCGCGGGTTCCCGAGTATCCTCACAATGGTTCCGCCGCGCCGGGTTCCCATTGGCACACAATTGCATTGGCTCCGTACCGCGGATAACCAAGCTACTCACCCTACCTTGGTTCCGCCGCGCCGGTCTCCCAAGTATCCTCACTATGGTTCCGCCGCGCCGGGTTCCCATAGGCGCACACACACTACTCACATAATACCCTCGAGATGGTTATTATGTAGTTTCTAAGATATCTTCTTTTTCGGAAAGTACATCGTTCTTGTTAACCCACGCCCTAGGTGTCACGTTTCTAACTTTCTTGGTTTTCGTGTCTCGTTATCATGCAAGACTTCGCGGTGTAAAACTTTACCACATAAACAATCATACGACATTCATTGTAATCTTTAAACTAACAACATTATTCAACTCCATACTACTTAGCATACTCAAATCAACGCTTAAAGCATAACGCCACATGTTCGGACGCCCTTGGAGTGATAAATCACTTATGCTTTATCGTGTCACAAGTAATACAAGCAATTCATATAAGCATGCTCATAACCATCTTTAAAGATCAAAATACGAATACTTGAGATAAAGATAACCTTATCTACTTTTGAAAGAAATGATCAAAGTTATTACTTAAAGACATTCTATTCTCCAACATACGATTTAATACCATACATAGGGATAGGGTAAGAATATGCTACTGAGCGTTATAGCTCATGGTGTTACCTTGTGGTGACCCTGGCATATTATATCGGTGGCGACGCTGGTATAATGTGTCAGTCCTTGTAGATGATCGAGATGAACAGTACACTTGGAGGCCTTCGGAACTGAGGAGCTTGCCAGAAGGCAGGAGCAAGCGGAGCAGTAGTTAGGAGCCTTAGTTCTCCTTTGTTGATTATATGTACCCTTTTGAAGTATTTATGATGTAATAAACTCTCTTTATTATGTAATAAATGCCTCATTAACGTACCCAAAATTCAGGGCGTTACAACTTGGTATCAAAGCTTTAGGTTCAAAACCTCGGCCATGGGTAGAATGGATAGAACCATGTAGAACCTTAAGCTAGTTGTCCGTTGCACGAACGTGAATTGAATTTAATGTTTACCATCCCAAATTGGGTGGAATTCTGTCAAAACAATCTTTAGATTGAAGCAAGGCGCGGAAATTGGTAGTACCGCCGAGCTGGGAATTCCCGAACAATTGGATGATGACTTAAATCAAGGATCGAATGTGGAACTTAGAATCTCGAAAATATTTTTGGTGTTAGTAAACCTTTGCAAAAAAAAATTGACCCCTATCCATGTTTATACATATCCTTGTGCCTGCCTATGCCTTACCCCGTTAAGTCTAGAGTATAACCTTCCTTATTGTTATAGATGTCAAGCATACCACCAGGAGGACGCCCACCTTTTGCCCCGCATGTTTTGGCCAATTATCGCTCATTGCTAGCACCTGAGTACTCGAGACCAACACCCCCACCAGAGGATGACATGGAGCTCTATGAGGTCCCAATCACTTGGGAGATGCCCCCACCAGTTGCAGTTCCCGAGAATCCACCGCCTACCTTAGTTCCTGCACCACTTGTGCAAAACTTCGAGCAACCCAATGATTACCTCATGTTTGACCCAGAGCTAGAAGCTGCGATACTAAATCTCACTCAGTACTATCCGGGACCAGTGGAGGAGTCAACCATCCCTACTATGGAAGAACTGTTCGCACAAGAACGTGAGCGCCTTCTTAGGGAAGAGACCGCAGCTGAAAGGAGCTACAAGATGTGGCTGAGGGAAGTCTTCGAAGTCGAACTACCCTAGCTTATTGCACTAGCAGTATTAGAATAAGGATTCTGATAGCTTGAGTTGCCTTTCAAGCACTAGTGCTAGAAGAGCCATGTAGTATGATGTGTAGGACCGTCTCAGCTTGTAGTAGGGAATCTTGTTCTAATCTATTTATTTTGTAGTAGAACTCTATGCTTTCTGTTTGTAATTCTCTGCTTATTTATGAAAAATCTACCTCATTTTTAAAGAGTACTGTTGCATACTATTTGGTTTATTGCTTGAGACTATTAGAAAGGACTATCTTTCGCAAAATAGCATAAATAGACTAAACCGCCCCTTTTCAATTTTTACTCGTAAAATGGCGAATCAACATAGTGGATTAGGACGCGAAACTGGAGAATCCTCCAACCCTAATCCTAACCCCGATCTCGCTCAAGTCATGCAAGTGCTCGTAACCGCTTTGAATGCCAACCGCCGAAACCATAACGACGAACCTATTACCTGAACCCAAGCGATGAACGAATGCCGACCTCTGACTTTCCATGGAGACGTTAACCCCGTCGTAGCCAAACCCTGGCTCAATGAGGTCAAGATGATCCTCGAAACTCTCGGAATTACCCAGGATGGAGACCGTGTGGCCCTCATCACCTACCAGCTAAAGGGTGAAGCTCGCTATTGGTGGAATCCGATGGAGGCAACTCATGACATTTCCGTCATGACATTCGTTGAGTTCGAGACCCTGTTTCTCGATAAATACTTTCCCACACCTCTTCGCCTGGTCAAGGAGCAAGAATTCCTGAACCTGAAACGAGGAACCATGACCGTTGCCCGGTACTCGGCCAAGTTCGAGGAACTGTTCCGTTATGCCTTAGCCTCCATACCTACCAAGGACAAGAAGCCACGAAGATTCGAATGGGGACTGTCAACCGCTCGAAGGACCGTAGTAGCTCCGGCTTTTACTACCTATGCTGGTGTAGTAAAGTGGTGCTCCGGCTAGAGAGCGAGGAGGCAGACTTCAAGACCAGATGGAAAAAGGTGATCACGTATACCCCCGAAGGGACTCGTTTCCAATTTAAGGGGGATAGACAGACAGCGAACCCGACAACGAGAAAATCGAAGTGGCGGGATTAACCGTTTGGATGGGTAGCCAGCCTCCAATTAGAAGAAGCCAATAGAATGGAAGTGGGATTTCCACACATCGTGTGTGAGTATGCCGATGTTTTCCCTGAAGAACTTCCTGGCTTATCGCCTTAAGGAGAAATAGACTCCTCTATAGAACTTCAACCAGGAACCGCCCCAATTTCCATGGCCCCTGCCGAATGGAAGGAGCTCAAGACCCAATTGCAAGAGCTGCTGGATAGAGAATTTATCAGACCAAGCACATCACCTTGGGGAGCGCCTGCATTGTTCGTGAAGAAGAAGGAACCCTTCGTTTATGTATAGACTATAGGAAGCTGAACCAAGTCACGATCAAGAACCGATATCCATTGCCTAGGATCGATGACCTGTTTGATCAATTAAGGTGAGCAATGTGCTTTTCCAAAATCGATCTCCGATCAAGCTATCACCAATTGAGGATTCGGAATGAGGATATCGTCAAGACGGCTTTTCGTACTAGATACGGACACTACTAGTTTGTAGTAATGCCGTTTGGACTGACCAATGCTCCGGCAGTATTCATGTGTCTCATGAACAAAATCTTTCAACCCTACTTAGACAAGTTTTGTAGTGGTGTTCATTGATGATATATTGATATACTCTGCCAACAAGGAGGAGCACGAAGAACACTTTCGGATGACACTACAAGTACTCCAATGTAACCGACACTATGCCAAGATCAGCAAATACGAGTTTTTGGCTAAAAGTGGTTAAGTTTTGGAGGCACTTAGTAGCCAAGGAAGGGATCGCTATGGACGAGAGTAAGGTCAAACCAGTGCTGAACTAGAAACAGCCGACCTTGGTGTTCAAAATCAGAAGTTTCTTGGGATTGGCTGAGTACTACCGAAGGTTCATAATGAACTTCTCAATCTTAGCCAAACTAATGACCAGGCTGTCACAGAAAACGAGTGAAGTTGGATTGGATCGCAGCTTGCGAGAAATCCTTTCGGGAGCTGAAGGAGTGCACCGATACTCATCATTCCTGAGCGGGGTGTAGATTTTACGGTTTACTGCGACGCATCAAGAGATGGCTTGGGATGCGTGCTGATGCAAAATGGAAAGGTCGTAACCTACGAATCACGACAACTTCGACCGCACGAGAAAAACTACCCCACTCGCGACTTAGAATTAGTTCCAGTAGTATTTGCCTCAAATCTCGGCGTTACTATCTGTGGGGAGAACAATTCGAAGTTTTTACCAACCACAAGAGCCTTAAGCACCTTTTCACTCGGAAGGAGTTGAATTTAAGGTGGCACCAATGGATGGAATACTTGGAGGACTACAAGTCTACGTTATAGTATCGCCCGGGCAAGGCCAATATAGTAGCTGACACCTTAAGCCGAAAGGAGAAGGACGTAGCTCAATTCATGTCTACCTATCTAGTGTGCCGGCAAAACAAGGCTGAACACCAGAAACCTGGAAGAGACTTTCAAATCGTTACCAATTCCGACCAGGAGATGGGAGCTCATTTTAATGGATTTTATGATTGGACTGCCGAGATCTGCCAAATCCAACACCGCTATTTGGGTGATTGTGGATCGACTCACCAAGTCTGCACACTTTCTGCCTGTCAAGATGATAGAGAACGTGGAGCATCTGAGCTTGTTGTACATTCTAGAGATCGTACGCCTTCATGGAGTACCTATCTCGATAGTGTCTGACGGGGATCTACGTTTTGTGTCGCACTTTTGGAGAAGACTACAAAAGACATAAGTACAGCCTTCCACCCACAGACAGACGGACGAAATCGAGGACAAAGCAGTACTGGATTGGAAGCAGCCGTACCTCTGACATTTCCACTAGAAGTCAATGCTGCCAAGGTCTTATTTTCCCGGGACTGCAAAGGTCCTTTCAGCGCCTTTGCTGATGTCAAGAGTATTGTAGGGCTTACTTGCTGAAGCTCGATGGAGAACTTACCCTTTACGATGTTGAAAGAGATTTTGTTCAAATTGATCCGTTGTTTTGGACTTAATATCGTGAAGTGAAAAAAGATCGTAGGATACGAGTCCGCATGATGATTTGGTAGAAGTTTTGCATTTGGCGTTGGAATTACGAAGGCAACTTTAACAAAGGGCGACAACAAGGCAAGATGTTCAACGGCGGAAGCAACTTCAAACCCATCTCGTTAAGCAAGTGAGAAGGCTTAATTCGATTGATGGTGACCTACTCCAATTTTTAAGGGGGATAGCCGATAATTCCAAGATCGGTCTAGCGACCTAGTCTAATCCGTACTCGCGCGCCAATTTCGGGGACGAAATTGTTTTAAGGGGGATAGGTTGTAACAACCCCGATTTTTAACGAATAAAAATCTCGTTATTTTTCGTTAAATATTTGAATTTTATTTGAATTACTTTTCTCTTGAGTGGCTATTTGATTTCTTGTAAATTCCGTCATAGTGAGATTTTGACTAGAAACCCTACTTAATCAATTTAGTTAGTTTCTAACCAACTAGTTGATGGAACTAGACTAACCTAGTTACTAGTCGAACCTTTTGAACCTCCTTGAACCTTTTTACCATTACCCATTGGTCCATAATTGTTAGGGTAATCTTTACCCATTGGACAATAGCTCCTCCATTATTATATCTTGATAAGTACATGTATATATATACATATGTGTATTTGCCACATGCAAAAGGACATGTAGTCTTTCCTAAAAGCTTAGTTTATTATATAAGTACCTTGTCCTTTATTATCCATTGGTTAATAACTACAAGGGAAACTATTACCCATTGGGTAATAGCCTTGGTCTTCCAACAAAGTACAAGGTATCATTTTAATATTCAAGTATGGGATTCCCATGTACTTTTATGCCTTAAAGTATTGGGGTATATCTAAACCCTAGATTTCTAAAGTACCATTTTGATTATTTTGATATATAAAGTTCCCTAGTAACTATTGTCCATTGGACAATAAAAGCTAGGAGAATTATTATCCATTGGATAATAAGTTCATCTTTTAACCAAGAACATGGGGTTATTAATTTAGTCTTTTTCTTAAATCCCCATATGACAAGGTACATAATATTCTAATATAAAAGTTACCTAATTACTATTGTCCATTGGACAATAGAAGTTAGGGGTTTTATTACCCATTGGGTAAAAGGGTTAGTCTTTCACCAAGTACAAGGATTTTAATAAACTAGTCTTTTGAAAATCCCATGGGATGATGTACAATATTTTATTGGAGGATTTTAAAACCTAAGATTCCTAGGTACTCTTGTATTATTCTTTATTGGGGTTTTGGTACACAATTAAAATTAGTTTATTGGGGAGTAAAACTACCTAGAGTACACTAGTACACATGTGCCAATTAGTTTGTTGAAACTTAGCCGTTAAGTCTCTTGGCTTAAGTACAAAAGTACCTTTACTTTAATTGTTTTCTTACACATGGTTGTGTGTGTGTGTGTGTGTACTTGAGCAAGAGAGGAGAGAGAGGCCGAAGAGAGAGAGAGAGGAGAGAGAGGCCGAAAGGGAGAGAGAGGGAGAGAGAGAAAGGAAAGAGGAAGGAAGGAGATTGGTTGTACCTTGGTTGATCTCCCTTGTACTTAAAATCCTTGGAAATATACTTCCTAGCCAAAGAATATATTCTTTCATGGTAATTCTTGTACAATTACCCAATTGTTTAAACCCTAGGATCTTGTTCACACCTCTTTTCACACCAAGTCTTCCAAGAAGGACCAACTAGCCATGCAAGCCTAAAGATTAGGCCTTGATCTTTCATGATCTCATGGCATGTGTCAAAATTTGAGGAAGAGTGAGAGGGAGGGGGGCCGGCCTTGAGGGAGAGGGAGAGGGCATGCCTTGGCCTATAAATAGAGCCATTCTCTTGCCATTTGAACACACACCTTCTCATTTGCTCTTCCTTCTCTCTAGAAAACCATTTCGGATTTTCTGGGCAGCCTACTGTCCCTTTGAAAATCCTCAGTTTCTCTTGCTTAGAATAGTTTTTAGGAGCAACTTCCTTCTGGAAGGTTGTAGGAAACTTCGAAACCTTCAAGTTAGACCCAAGAACCACCCCAATCGGTCAAGAAATGACCAAGATATTGGCATCCAAAGTTCAGTGAAATTCTCGGATTTCCATTTCCAGACAGCTCACTGTCTTCTCCTTCATCACCATTTTTCTCCTACCTAAAGTCATTTCTAGGATCAACTTTCTTCACGAAAGTTGTAGAGGGCTTCGAGAGCTTCGATTTCAAGCCAAGAACAAACGTGTTTGGCCAAAGATTGACCGAGTTACTGCCGTCCGAAGTTCGGTCCAGATTCGGAAGTTTCACCGCCCGTAGAACTTTTCAACCTTGCTTATTCGGCCCCGACTAGTTTCGGATCAAGGTAGGATATTCTTACCCTATCCCTATGTATGGTATTAAATCGTATGTTGGAGAATAGAATGTCTTTAAGTAATAACTTTGATCATTTCTTTCAAAAGTAGATAAGGTTATCTTTATCTCAAGTATTCGTATTTTGATCTTTAAAGATGGTTATGAGCATGCTTATATGAATTGCTTGTATTACTTGTGACACGATAAAGCATAAGTGATTTATCACTCCAAGGGCGTCCGAACATGTGGCGTTATGCTTTAAGCGTTGATTTGAGTATGCTAAGTAGTATGGAGTTGAATAATGTTGTTAGTTTAAAGATTGCAATGAATGTCGTATGATTGTTTACGTGGTAAAGTTTTACACCACGAAGTCTTGCATGATAACGAGACACAAAAACCAAGAAAGTTAGAAACGTGACACCTAGGGTGTGGGTTAACAAGAACGATGTACTTTCCGAAAAAGAAGATATCTTAGAAACTACATAATAACCATCTCGAGGGTATTATGTGCGTAGTGTGTGTGTGCCTATGGGAACCCGGCGCGGCGGAACCATAGTGAGGATACTTGTAACGCCCCTAATTTTGGGTACGTTAAATAAAACAATTTTATTGAAATTTCAAAATAGAGTCTAGCTCTTTATTACAACATAACCCCCACAGGAGTACTTTTATTACAAAAGGAAGGGAAACCAGGGTTCCTAACTACAGCTCCGCCTTCTCTTCCATCCTAGCCAGCTCCTCGGCTCCGTACGCCTCCAAGCTGAAGATCTCGCCCTGCTCATCTATGAAGTCTGACACATTATACCGGCGTCACCACCAATATAATATGTCAGGGTCACCAAAAGGTAACACCGTGAGCTACAACGCTCAATAGGAAATCCTTACCCACCAACCTTACGACGGTAAACAATTACAACAACACTAACAATCACGCATCATTAATCACCTATCGTTGGTGTCCAAGATTTTCCGATTTCTCCTACGCGACTCGTCGTAGACCGTGTCACCATTTTCCACTTACAAAACAAACTTTCAAAAATCATCAGTTTAACACACACGTTTGCATTGGCTCCGTACCGCGGATAACCAAGCCTTTCAAAATCTTTTGCATTGGCTCCGTACCGCGGATAACCAAGCACACACACACCCAACCTCGGTTCCGCCGCGCCGGGTTCCCGAGTATCCTCACAATGGTTCTGCCGCGCCGGGTTCCCATTGGCACGCAACACTAGCATTGGCTCCTCTCCATGGATAACCAAGCCATATTACCAATAAGGCTACCACGTCCGGCCCTATTGGCAATCTTCACAAAGGGCTACCAAGTCCGGCCACATTGTGGTTTTCACAACCCACGCAATGGGCTACCAAGTCCAGCCACATTACGGTTTTCAAACACATCTCACGTAATACCACCAAATTAGTCATTACGTAGTTTCAAAAATACTTTCTTTCTCGGAAAAACTTATCCTTTCATAAACCACACCCTAGGTGCCATGTTTCTACTTCTCGGTTCTCATGTCACGTTTACATACAAAGACTCCGCCGTAGGACAAAGGTAAGCATAAATCATTTCCTTGTAAACAAACAAGATCATCCAACTCTATAATGCTAATCATGTTTAAATCAACGCTTAAAGCATAACGCCACATGTTCGGACGCCCTTGGAGTGATAAATCACTTATGCTTTATCGTGTCACAAGTAATACAAGCAATTCACATATAAGCATACTCACAAGCATCGTAAAGATCAAAATACAAGTACTTGATATGGAAAGTAAATAAAGATAACTTACTTTGAAATGGAAGATAACGAGATCTTACATATACATAGGGATAGGGATAAGGGTATCCTACCTTGATCCGAAACTAGTCGGGGCCGAATAAGCAAGTTGGAAAATCCTACGGGTGGTGAATACTCCAAATCTGGACCGAACTTCGGACGGCAGTAACTCGGTCAATCTTTGGCCGAATAGAGTCGTTCTTGGGTTGAAATCGAAGATCTCAAAACCCTCTACAACTCTTGTGAAGGAAGTTAATCCTAGAAACGACTTTAGGTTGGAGAAAAATAGTGATAAAGGAGAAGACAGTAAGCTGTCTGGAATTTGGAAATCCGAAATTTTACTGAACTTCGGATGCCAATATCTTGGTCATTTCTTGACCGATTGGGGTGATTCTTGAGCCTAACTTGAAGCTCTCGAAGTGTTCTACAATTTTCCCGAAGGAAGTTGGTTCTAAAAACTAACTCAAGCAAGAGAAAACTGGGAATTTCAAAAGGGACAGTAGGCTGCCCAGAAATGGTTTCTAGAGAGAAGGAAGAGCAAAGCTTTGAAGGTGTGAGTTTTGAAGCTTGGAATGGCTTCTATTTATAGGCAAAACATTGGCTCTCTCTCCTCTTCTCCATGGCTGGCCCCCCTCTCTCTCTCTCCCTCTCTTTGACACTTGTCAAGAATCTTGGAAGACCAAAGGCAAATCCAATGGCTAGGATTTGTTTCTTGGAAGACTTGGTGGGCAAGAAGAATATTGGTACAAGATTCTTGTTTAAACAAATATTGAAGTGTACAAAAAGGACATTGGAAGTTAAGACTTGGCTTGGAAGATCAACCATCAAGAATCTAGTTGTACAATGGAAGATCAATGGCAAGTACTAGCCAAAATCTCCCTCCTCTTCTCTCTCCCAACCAGCCCCCCCCCCCCTCTCTCTCTCCCTATTCGGCTGATCTCTTCTCTCTCTCCCTCTCTCTTGCTTCCTCAAGTACATATACATACATATACATGCAAGTAAACAATTAAAATATAGTACTTTTTGTACTTTAAGATCAAAAAATAGACTTTAAGACCTAGGATTTTCCCAACAACTAATAAATAGGCATGAGGTACTTAGGGTAATATTTAAATCATCTTAGTACTTAAATAATATATACATAGATACACAAGTACTTAGGAAGATCAAAATCCCAATAGAAAATAATTAAAGGGTACTTTAGAATCTTAGTACCTAGTACCTTTCCTATTAAAATATGGTTGTGCTTTCACACATGGTTTAAATGAAAGTATTAAACTATTAATCCCCATAGTACTTAGAAAGACTAGCTTTTACCCAATGGGTAATAAAATCCCTAACTTCTATTATCCAATGGACAATAGTTGCTAGGGTAATTATATAGTAAACTAATCAAAAATGTCCATTTTAAAAAGATAAAAGTACTTAGCCAAGTATACTTTTATTATAAACAATTAGGGTTCTTTTATCCAATGGATAATAATTCCCCAAATATTTATTGTCCAATGGACAAAGAATAAAACCAAAATAATTTTTAAAGCAAAAGAATAATCAATTTCTTTGTCTAGGGTTAAAAAGGTTCAAAAGGTCCAAGAGGGGCAAAACGGTCCATTTGCGGTTAGGAAAAAGTAACCAAATGATTTCTTAGTTTAGTTTCTTCAACAAGTCGGTTAGAAATTAACTAGGCTTACCAAGCGGGGTTAAAGTGCAAGAAACGAAAGTTCAAGGGCTAAAGTGCAGTTATGACAAACTATCGGAAATTAAAGCAATATAACCAATTTAAATAAATAACTTGAATAAGAAATAAATTCAAGGGGCAAAAATGTAATTACGACAAATTATAGGATTTTAAAAGTAAATCAAAGCAATTTCAAGTAATCAATAAAAAGTCAAATATTTAACGGAATTTTTAACGTCTGAAAATCAGGGTCGTTACAATACTTGGGAGACCGGCGTGGCGGAACCAAGGTAAGGTGAGTAGCTTGGTTATCCGCGGTATGGAGCCAATGCAATTGTGTGCCAATGGGAACCCGGCGCGGCGGAACCATTGTGAGGATACTCGGGAACCCGGCGCGGCGGAACCGAGGTTGGGTGTGTAGCTTGGTTATCCGCGGTACGGAGCCAATGCAAAAGATTTTGAAAGGCTTGGTTATCCGCGGTACGGAGCCAATGCAAATGATTTTGAAAGGTTGGTTTTGTAAGTGAAAATGATTGACACGGTCTACGATGAGTCGCGTAGGAGAAACACGACAATCTTGGACACCAACGATAGTAGATTGATGAATGAGAGTGTGTGATTGTTAGCGTTGTTGTAAATGTTTTCCTGTTGTAAGGTTGGTTAGGTAAGAATTTTCTATTGAGCGTTATAGCTCACGGTGTTACCTTGTGGTGACCCTGGCATATTATATCGGTGGCGACGCTGGTATAATGTGTCAGTCCTTGTAGATGATCGAGATGAACAGTACACTTATAGGCCTTCGGAACTGAGGAGCTTACCAGAAGGCAGGAGCAAGCGGAGCAGTAGTTAGGAGCCTTAGTTCTCCTTTGTTGATTATATGTACCCTTTTGAAGTATTTATGATGTAATAAACTCTCTTTATTATGTAATAAATGCCTCATTAACGTACCCAAAATTCGAGGCGTTACAGATTCGAGCTCTCCTGGGGTTGAGCAAAGCTACCAGATGCCTTGAACGATCTACCACATCCTCTTCGGCATCGCCCTCCTCTTGAACAACTGGAGGAAGACGAGTGTTAAAGAGGTCATTCAAGCGGGTCATGTTGGCATCCGTTTGAGTGGCTCTTTGCTGCATGGCGGTGATGCTGTTCTGAATGTTCATGATCTACCATGACTGATGTTCTAGAGGTACTTGATGCAGATGATTTCGGAGATTCCACTTCTTCGAAGATAGAAGATGAGCCCGACTATAGAATAGCTAAGAACGCGACGAGTCTTCCGTACTGACTGACTGGGACTGAAGTCTGACAAGTCTTTGAACCGGATTCTGACGCAGACGTTCCCAAGTGGGTTTGGCTTTTTGCCTCAATACTTTCTTTGGTGGTCCAATGGCTCAGAACTTTGCTTGCAACAAAGCAAAAGAAGGCTCAATAGGGGTCCTACAACAACTTTAATATAAATAAAAGACTAAAGTAGAAAAGCAACCAACGTCGTTAGTGTCGCCCTAGACTCTAGAACTAGAAAACGAGCTCGTCTCAAGATGTTCAGATACTGCCATGGTCCTCAGAATTCTTCTTAAGGATGTCTCTTTATTTGAAACAAAAGATTCTAAAGGATGTAAAAAGAAATCTAAACCTTTGATTACTCCACTGTATAGGGATTTCAATTTTCGAATTTGGAACAAATCGGACATGAGCGTCATGATGCAATAACCAGGATGGCGTGAGCATCACAATGCTGTTAGCCGAATGGTGTAAGTGACGGGGCACTTGTTACCAAATTGGTGTAAGCAGCATAACGCTTCCCTCGTTGTTCCTCTTTTTCAGTTTGAAACCCCGAACGAGTGTATAGACAAGGGTGTAGAGAGCTTTCGATTTCCTAAAGTTCCATGGCCCTAAGGATTCGTAAATTTGAAAACGCGCAACATCAAGATGCACGACTCCTCACCGGGCCATGACAATGTCCTAACTATCTTGCAAATAGACTCGATAGACTGAGAACCTAGGAGCCGCCCTAAACATGCTTCTACGCGAAAACGGTATGTATGTACAGTGCATGTGATAGGGAAAGCGGTAACACATAGACAGTATGTGGGGGTTAGATGCAAATAGATCCTACCCCGTAAATACCTATCCTAATTTGAAGAGTTCTAGTGCTGCTGTATATGCAAAGGCTGGTTTTGGCTTGTAACAGGTTCCTCGGACTAAAGCCAAGATATACCTCCCGCTGCCGGCGTAATCGTAGAGCAACAATCGAATGGTAGAATGACTCATCATCGTTGAAGGTTATCGGGCGTTCGGGGTCCCCGGGCTTCGGTAAACCGTGCCGGACTGCCAAAACACTCCAACGAGGCTATCCCACATCGATGCAAATGAGAAATGCTAAAAATTGCTTAAGAGAAGAAGAATCACAAAGTTTCAAAATACCTTTTTCAAATTTGGCTCACTTCATTTAGTCCTTTTTTAGAAGAAAATACACAAGTGATCAATCGGAAAAGTCCCAGATTAGAATGGCCGGACACAAGGTCCTATTAAATCACCGTTCCAACCTTCGGCAGCGCGAAGCTCACCGTTTTGACAAACTATTAAAGGATTGTTCAAAAGTGTATTAAACTCTAAGTATGGATTAATATTGGTTCGGTCCCCAGCAGAGTCGCCGCTATGTGCAGCGTGCCCTTTCAGAAAGGATTCCGTTCCTTTCTAAAAATGCCGGTTCGAGGGAGCGCTAAGTTGGACGACAAGCGCTCGCAAAAAAACAGAGTCGCCACAAGGGTTTTGAAGGTTCGACACCCAAGGAACTGTATTTCGAAGCACTTGCCGCGCTGTTTGATTTGAAAAAGTGAAGGCACTAGTCCGTCATAACCATATCTGAGTTCGGGAGCCAGGTTACGAGAGGGGAAGGGTTTTATGGCACCCCTCTCACCCAATCCGGAGATCGGTCTCTACTTAGGCATTTTGAAAATGTTTGTGATTCTTCTTTTATTAATCAATTTTTAACCAATTAGGGCGGGGGAACAGTTAAACGGGATTAAAACTGTAACAGTTTGCAGAATGTGATAGATAATAACATGGATGGCATGAAACACGGGGACATAAACGAAATAAAATCCAAAACCATGGCTGGATGTCAAACAGTGTCCAAGTATGAGTTCGATACAAACAATGGCCAACTTGCATGCATGGTTCTTCATGCATGCAAGTACTCCATCTCGCGATGAACCCATACTGTCGCGCGAGGGTTGACACCCCAGCCACAAACTGAATTTTATTCCCCTTTGGGCTCTAAAAGGACCAGTGCTCACCCAAGAGGCAAACCAAGCAGTTTATATGTACTGAAAGTAAATAATTATTACAAACAGATTAAACAGAAATAAGATTCAGTCCTTAAACAGTAAGGGTGTTAAGCGAAGGCCAAGGACCAAGTTGCCTATGCACAAGCAGTTTCTAGAAATCGTCATACCATCGCGCGATAGACTGAGAACATCACGCGATTGTTCATGCAAGTATCCATCTCGCGATGAACCCATACTGTCGCACGAGGGTTGACATCCCAGCCACAAACTGAATTTTATTCCCCTCTGGGCTTTGAAAGGACCAGTGCTCACCCAAGAGGCAAACCAAGCAGTTTATATGTACTGAAAGTAAATAATTATTACAAACAGATTAAACAGAAATAAGATTCAACCCTTAAACAGTGAGGGTGTTAAGCGAAGGTCGTGAACCAAGTTGCCTATGCACAAGCAGTTTCTAGAAATCGTCACACCATCGCGCGATAGACTGAGAACATCACGCGATTATTCAGACTGGACTTCTAGGAACTGCTCTTGCATGCCTGGGCTTTGAGACAAGTTCAAAAGCAACCCAGGGGCATTCCAGAGCAAATAAATGAGCAAAATAAGCTAAGCTAACTGGTTTTAGCATGCAAAACAGTGGAATAACTCTAAGCATGCTTCTCAGTGTTTTATGATACTATAAAACAGAAAAGAACCAACATCCTTTGCCCACGAGGACTGTCGCTCAACAAAAAAGACAATCGCGCAATTCAGTGAGTCCATCGCGCGAGGAAACGTTGGTACATGGTTCTTATAACCCTATTGACTTTAGGGCCAAGACTGGTATAGATTACCAACCTTGGCCCTGCCAGGCCCCCTCAGGGATCAAAGCAGTAAGTAGGATGCAAATTGTACCTTTGCCTTGAGTGATTAGAACAAGGTTTGACAAGATGGTAGTGAAGGAGAAATGAGTATATGAAGAGCTTGTGTAGTCTTTCTTTTGGTTGAATTTTTGTAACCCTTGGCATGAAAGAGTAGTGGGGTATTATAGGAGAAGGGGAGAGGGCTTGGTTGGTGGTGCACAAGGCCTCACAACCAACCAGCAAGGCTGGTTGTGGTTGCTTGTTGGAGAAGTAGGGTGTAAAAGGTGATGGGAGAGTGGGGGAGGGGTGGTGCAAGCCAAGCCCTGCGAAACGCTGTACCATCGACGAAAATGGGGTTACACAGCCCTGTATACCCCTGATCATCACAAAATCCAGCTGGAAAAAGGTGATAGGGACAGGAGCCGACCATCGTGCGATGGAGTGACATCATCGCGCGATTGTCTTGCCAACCGCTCGTTGGTCAATAGTCAAAAGCTTTGACTTTGACCAACTCTTGGCAGGCAGATCACAACACGAGAGAACCAGCGCGTCGCACGATGGTCAAATCTGGGTTAGGGTTTTGACTTAGGGTTTTTGGGTTTAAGAAAAGGGGTCCACTCACTTCAAGTTCAAACCTTTTCATTCTCAAGACTGCTTTTGATCTGATTCATCATCGGGGAAACAAGAAACCCAAAAAAAATGAAGTAAAACAATCGGGAGATTCAGATTGGGGTATCTACATGCAGCAAACATTGTCAGCAATTGAGCTGTTCAGCTGTTGGACTGATATAGCAGCAGAAAACACCAGCATAGAACAGAAGCAGCCGGATACACAAAACATAAACACTCCACAGCCCCAGCACCAAAAATACATTAGCAGCAGGAGGAGATAACAGGCAGCTACTGTTCATTACAGCAACCAAAAGAGAAGACAATACAATACCAAACAGCTGCAACATCAGCAGCACATCTCATACTGCAGAAAAGTGACAGGCAACAAGCACGACAGCTGAAAGCAAAATAGAGAGTGGTGGAAGCCCTAGGCTGATCAGCAAGTAATCAGATCACTACCAGTAATTGGCAGCCAAAGGGATCCAAAAGGTACGTAGGGACATGCCCCCTAGAAAAGCATAAACAATCGAAGGGACATCCCCCGAAGGATAGGCCAAATTGAAATAGACATCTAGCAATTACAACGAAAGAACTATAGTACAAGATATCAAAGCATTGCCACAGTGGACACATTTGATGTCCTATGAATCCGGGTTAGTTACAGTATCAGTGGAATTATAGAGGAAGCCAATGACACCACACTCAGGAATTAAGAGCTGCCAATCCGACGATGGACTCAAGATTAGAAGGAATTTCTGGAATCAATTATGACGGGGAATGATAAAATCAAAGATACTTTATGCAGTTAAGGTATATAGATGCTGAAATTGGTTGCAGGATTATAGATAGCATAATGATGACACCACTGTCCATTTTGAAGGTAGCAGCAAGTGATAATGCTGCTACACCTGCTGCAAGGGAAATCAGGAACCCACGAAGAAGAATGAACCCACACACCCACAAAATCACTTCAAAGCATCCTGCACACAATCCACAGGAGTATCAATAGTATCCGCACATATATTCCAACCTTTCAAACATGCATAATTCCTTCAGAAAAAGGGCACAACTAAGATGTCCATGCGAGGGTTCTTGAACACAATGTGAACATCTTCAAAACAAATACCCCCTAATAACATATAAGTTTCAGGATCCCTTTTTGTAACTCCCCTGTTTTCATATTCTTCAAACCAGTAAAGAATTCGAACTATCTTAATCCCAGTTTTTCAACACCTAATCGATTGGGGAAAGAAACACCATCCCGATATACTCATAATTAGAAACAATTATATCATTAACTATAAAAACCAAGGTAAGAGTAATATGCTTGCTTTTATCGGCGAGGGATGACTTTTAATATCGAGTCTCGTTCCTTGTTATTTTCATCCATAAAAAGATGAAGCAACAGCCTTTCTCGAATGTTAGGAATATGACCTTGTTGAAGTTCAGCAGACGAAGATGTTCAACCATCCCAACGGTCGACAAACTTCATAACAAAAATTCCACAATCATGGCTACAAAAATAAAATTGAAAGACTGGAGTAAAAGGCCCAAAAGAGTCACAAAATAAGTTACACATGGAAGTTATTACTAACATGTTCGTTTGTTGTGGCACATCTGCATATTCAACTTTAAATTTGCGGGAATCATATCGTGACCTTGTACGTGTATTCTTGAGGAGTGCAAATAGATTATTTTGCTATAATCAAAATTGAAAACAAGTCTGTAACTATAATACCAAGTGCGCTAATCAGGAGATAATGCATCAGGTCCAGAGAAAACTTACTAGAATGTCTACTTGATCCAATTGATCCATGCAAGTTTTCTGCCGTGTGGTTCGTTGAGTCAAGAATATAAATGCGTGACTCGACAAGGGATATTCACACGCAAAAGCAATGTTCACTTAGAAGCACAGGCAAAAAATGCTGAAAATAATAGGCGACCATTAAGTCAAAATAAAATTGGGGGCACACATCATCCACAATAGATTACGGTATATATTGGGAATAGTTACGTACAATGTCACATTTCAACACGTCATAACCTACTTTATCAGGGTCACAATCATCCCGCAATACACTTGTAGACACCCCAATCTGGGCTTCCAGATTAGTTTACATACTGTTTTCGATTCCCCGATGATGAAATAGATCAAGAACATCCTGGGAATGATAGCGTGTTTGAGCATTGAGTGTTTGCAAAACCATTGAACCTAACCTAGCCTAAGCCACTTCAAAAACCAAAAACCCTACTGATGCGCGCCAGGGGGCAACCATCCCGCTCCGGGGCGCACCATCGCGCGCCAGACTCACTCCATCGCGCGACAGAGCACCAGGGCGCACCATCGCGCGACAGACTCACTCCGTCGCGCGACGGTCCAACCTACTGCCAACCTTTCTGAAGGAGGACAGTTGGCCACCAATGCAACTCTCAGCCAGCCTTGTGGACTGACTGAACTCTTTTCCTGGCACCAACCAAATCCACCATCTCCCCCTATATATACCCACCCATGGTTATTCTTTCAAAGGGTTCCAAGTTTTGAGGTCCAAAGGAGAATTACACACGCCATCCTCCATACAAACCCTAATACCAAGCAACAAGCTATCTTGTTCCTTGCTTCTACCACTCAAAAAGCTTCTGACAATCAAACCTCAAAGTTCAAACACTCTTTCAACCTCAACCAAAGGTATAGCTTGCCTTTGTTTTGCTTTTTGTTCTGATCCCTAAGGAGGGCTGGCAGGGCCAAGGCTGGTAATCAATACCAGTCCTTGTCCTAAAGCTAGCAAGGTTTCAAAACCGTCGAGGTAGGAACCAACGCACGTGTGGGCATGCGTGCCCCTTTTTCTTTCTTTGGGAAGGGATTACATTCCCCTCCTAAAAAGAGAAAATGCTGCCGGTTCGCAGGAGCACTTTTGAAGCTGGACGACAAGCGCTCACAAAGATACAGAGTGGCCACTTGGGTTTGAAGGTCCGACACCCAAGGAACCGTATTTCGAAGCACTTGTCGCGCTGTTTGATTTGAAAAAGTTAAGGAACCAATCCGTCATAACCATATCTGGGTTCGGGAGCCAGGTTACGAGAGGGGAAGGGTTTTATGGCACCCCTCTCTCCCAATCCGGAGATCGGTCTCTACTTAGGCATTTACGAAAAATGTTTATTTGCGATTCTGTTTGATTAATCAATTCTTTAGCCAATTAGGGCGGGGAAACAGTTAATCGGGGATTAAAACTGTAACAGTTTGCAGGATGTGATAGATAATAGCATGGATGGATGAAATGGCGAGAAATAAATGAGATAAAATCTAACACTGATATTGGATGCCAAAACAGTGCCTTGGTTTGAGTTTGTCATGAACAACGGCCAATTTGCATGCATGGAGATTCTTACATGCAAGCCTGACCATCGCGCGACACTCCCAGTCCATTGCGCGAGTATTGACATCCTACCAACAAGTTAAATTTTATCCCCTTCTGGGCTCTCGAAGGACCAGTGCACACTCAGGGTCAAACCAAGTAGTTTATGTGTACTGAAAATAAACAATTATTACAATCAAGATGAACAGAAATGAGATGCAACCCTTAAACAGTGAGGGTATCAAAACAGAGGCCAAGAGCCTGACTACCTATGCAAGGGCAACCATTATAAACAGACTGACCATCGCGCGATGGAGTCAGATCATTGCGCGAGTATTCTGACTGGACTTCCAGGAATTGCTTTGCATGCCTGAGTTCTGAGACATATTCAGAAGCAACCAAGGGGCATTCCAAAGTAAACAGATAAGTAAACTAAGCTAACCTACAGATTTTTGATATGCATAACAGTGAGATATACTAAATATTCTTTACGGGAAGACAGAAAATTGTGGAAATGAAGAAGGACAAGGATCCCATCCCCACGAGAACCATATCGTGCTGACTAGAATCGTTGCGCGATGGAGTGGGTGTCTCGCGCGTGGGAGTGCTTGTCCGCAGTAACTTGTAACTTTGCTGGCTTTAGGACCAGGACTGGTATTGACTACCTGCCTTGGCCCTGTTAGCCCCCCTCAGGGATAAAAACAGTAAATAGTAAGGATTATACCTTTGCTTGAGTGTTTTGAGAATGGCTTGAATAAGGTAGTGTGGCTTGGAAAATGAGTACGTGGGAGTGACTTGAGTGAAAGAAGTGCTTGGGTTTATCTCTTTCTTCTCTTTTGGAAATTTTTGGTAACCCTTTGGAAGATGAACCATGGGGGTTATTTATAAGAAGAGTGGTGGCTAAACAAGGCAATGCAACCAGCCAACAAGGCTGGCTGCAGTTACTTGGTGGAGAAGTGGGGTGCAAAAGTTTATGGGAGAATGGGGGAGATGTGGTGCAAGGGCAACCTCGCAGAACGCTATTCAGTCGACGAAACAGGGTTATACAGGTCTGTAGACCCCCCTGATCATCACAAAATCCAGTTGGAAAAGGTGGAAATGACAGGTGTTGACCATCGCGCAATGGTGTGACTTCATTGCGCGAGTATTCTATCAACCCCGCGATGGTCAATCAGTCAAAAGTTTGACTTTGACCACCACCTAGCAAGTAAAGCATCACGCGAGAGACCCAGAAGGTCGCGCGATGGTCAAACCTGAGGTCAAGGTTTGGATTCAAGGGTTTTAGGGTTAAGGATGGGTTCCACACACGCCAAGCTCAAACCATTTCATTTCTCAAGACTGTTTTTGACCTAATTCATCATCGGGGAAACAAGAAACCGAAAAATGAAGTAAAACGATCGAGAAGTCAGATTGGGGTGTCTACAGTAGTCCCTCTTTGACGGCACGCAAAGCACCATTGGCTGGTACAGGTAACGTCAAAGATTTCTAGACACCCATCCAATTTACCCAAAAGCCGATTAAATGAAGAGTGCAAGCCAGTATACACAAATACCGTGCACTAAGGGATCAGAGAATTGGTCGATCACTGATTTGAAATTCGATGGATGGATTGTCGCTGATTCGAAATTGGACGGATGGATCGTCGCTGATTTGAATTTGGACGGATGGATCGTCACTGATTTGAAATTGGACGGATGGATCGTCGCTGATTTGAATTTGGACGTTATGTGGGGCAGACCACTGCTGGGGATATAGAGGTGCTAGGCTATGAAAACCATTAACAATTGTTGCGGTGCCATAAAGACGAATCCCAGGCCTTCAAGATATGACCCAGCCCGTTCAGAGACCGGATTGGGCTCAAGGCCCAAACGGACCATCGCGCAACGGAGTCACTTCGTTGCGTGATGGAGGTGTATTAGGGCTTGGATCTTGAAAGAGCCCAAACCCGGACCATGCCTGTTTTCTTCCATTTAATCGACGGGGACGTTTTGAAACCGCTCTCAGCAGTTTCAAACTCCCCCTAACTCTATGCTCTCTCAAACTCATCTTTCAAAACCTCAATTTTATTCTAAAACCAAGAAATCCACATGCATACTGACATTCATAGTGGATCACGGCATCAATGGGGGCAGTGGAGATGTAGTTGATCGTCCAGAGGACGAGGGAGGACCAATGGAGGTTGAAACAGAGAGTCAGCCGCCGGTGGAGGCTGTCGAAGACACCAGTGCAGAGGTAATAGGTGGCGGCGATGGCAAACAAGGTCACATGCAGGAGGTTAGCGGTGCCATAGAGCATCGCACGACGGAGTTAGATTGTCACGCGACGGAGGAGGTCGGGGCCGAAGGATCTTTGCTCGAGCAACTAGACCAGAGCGTGACTATGAGTGGCTCGGTGGTAGTTGGTGGCAGTTCCGAGGGCACGAGCAGCAGGGGTGCCGATGGTGGTGATGTCGGGCCGAGCGAGACTCTACCAAGGGATCCGGCGAAAGGCAAGGGCGTGGTGACCGAGGAGGAGGGTGTCACAGAGTTTCCTGAGGAAAAGGTACTGTTCCGGCCAGCAGCGACGTCGTCGGGCCATGGACTGATCACGAGATAGGATCTCGCACTCTGAGTGAGGAAAGACTAGCCCGGCTCCTCGAGGATGATCCCATGATTGGGGCTGCTATTTTGGAGGCTCGAGAGGAGCGAGAGAGGGTGATAGCCGCTTCAGAGGCTGCGGCGAGAGCCGAGAGGGAGAGAGCTGCCGAGGTGGAGGTCCTGGGGGATGCAGAGACCGAGGAGAGGGTCGGAGCCAGGGTTCATGGTCCTAGGGTGACGGCGGTGTCGGAGGCGGAGAGTTTGACTCGTGTTCTGCTCACAGGGGAGAGGTATGAGCTACCTGCTCCTCACTTGTTTGTACCGTCGGGTTTCTCAGCATACAGGCCACGGCAGGCGGAGTACGACTCCAAGCTCGTTTTGAGAGACCACGATACCCACATTTCGAGCAACTGGTCTGAGGTAAATTTCTGATAATCCCTCATTTCCTTTTACGATTGCAATGTTTGTGTTTGAATACCGAAGCATGTAAAGTAATCTTTAAAGTAGACTTGAATGGCGATACCATAATTTCACGCATGAAACATAATAACATGAACCAACCATCTGTTGTCAGGCAGCATTGATTACCTAGAACTTGAAAACGAAAGCTTTGCATGCTGATATGCTTCTTGTTGCTTGCTTCTATTTCTGATGTAGGAGAGAGCGAGGCAGAGAGACATTCGAGGTTTTGAGGGCACGTGTAGCTCCTTGGCGTTGTACCAAAGTTTGCCTGAGAGAGTGGAACAGTTGGTAGATGAGGCGGGTTTCAGGGAGTTCATACAGACTCTTACCCCAGCCAGAAATGACCATGCTATCCTAGTCGCACTTGCAGAGAGGTGGAGGGATACTACAAATACCTTCCACCTACTGCCGGGGGAGATGACGGTGACGCCTACTGACTTTGCGGCGATTACCGGCTTGAGAGTTGGGGGCGATCCTCTCCCATTTGATTCAGGCATTCAGGAGGACGAGGCAGCCCTGGAGTGGTTCTTGGGAGAAGTGCCCAAGGTTGAGGAGGGGATGGCGAGGTATGGGCAGTTCACCAAATATCTCAAAAAGGAGGTGATGACTAAGTAGGAGGCGGAGCAAATGGCCCGGGCGTACCTGCTGTACCTTTTTGGTGCTACCTAGTACCCGAATAGGCGTAGCAAGGTCCACCTATCTTACTTGCCTACACTGAGAGATCTGAGGACGGTCTCACGCTTTGACTAGGGAGGAGCTGCGCTTGCTGCAGCTTATGGCTTCATGAGGGACTCGTCGAGGACAGAGATGAGCACTGCTGGGTACTAGCGGATCTGGGAGGTATGGTTTTAATAGAGTAAAGTACATTTCCAATTTACACTTATCCATTTGATTACATAACCTACTCAGTAGTATTTCTGCGTTGTACTGACAATTTGATTACTTGTTAACCATGCAGCTCTGGGCCTACGAGGTTTTGAACATGTGTCGTCCAGTGCCGAAGAGCCTAGACTTGGGAACCCTCCCGCTTGCGCATATCTGGAGCAAGAAAAACATGGGAGAGAATAGAGGGAGAGGCGACCTGAATGGCTTCAAGATATACCTTGACGAGCTTCGAACCTCACAGGTATAACGTGAAACTTTGTAAAAATGGAAATGTGCACCCCTTTCTATTGCTTCAATGTTGTCGCTGATCGATACTTGCATTGTTCGACTGTGCAGATAGAGTGGGATCCCTGGAGGGTGGCAGAACCTGAGCCTGAGAACTTGGCTCGTAGCGGGGTCGTTACGGCGAGTAGAGTGTTGCTGGAGTCGGCCTTTGGTTGGCAGTGGTACTTGGGTGACCGAGTGACACGCCAATCACTTGGCTATGTAGGGTTTCAGGTGCCTGGACTGCTTCCACCACGGGCTTCACACACAGGGGAGTACACTTTGGCTGAGCTGGAGATCTTTACACGGCCCGATACTGACTTGACACGCTACCTGCGTCCTGACATGGACTATGCAACTTATCAGAGGGAGCGCTTGGCAGGGCCATTGAGAGTATGAGAGTTCAGAGAGGTCCCGAGTCAGGCTCGTGGAGCTGCTGAGGAAAGGAGAGTCGTCACAGGGAGGTAGAATGGTAGCGAAAGTCATGCGAGGAGGGGTCCGAGCGGACCGGTGAGAGGTGGGACACCAGAGTTGAGGTGACAGATAGCAGTGGTAGACTGTCAGAGCAATCCAGTTGAGCTACACCTAACTCCTGCCAGAGTTGAGCCAGCACTCGTTACCGTGCCGGTGAGACATTGCTGCTTTTATTACTATACTTCCATAAAATTTAAAATATTGCCCAATTGCTTATGTTCAAATCATCTTTGCCAGTGCCCAATGAGTGGGTGAACGAGGCTGTTCGGCACATGCTTGCATTGGACAACGTGATAAGGAGAGCGACAAGTGGTTTGCCATTGGATTTGCGCTATCCACCACCAGCAGTTCAAAGACCTCAGGTATATCCTTCAAAAAAACGATATATTCCTGCAAACGATACATTCCTGTATTTGATACTGGATATATTTGCACATACTTGCCCAATATACAGTTTGCCTTGATTGCTATTGACTTAGGATTGATCATACCTGCTTTTAAAACATACAATATGCTAATGTATGAAAAATTACAATGCAAGCACAGGGACGGGCAGCTCCTAGGAGGAAAAGCGTCCGAGATCCTCCACAGAAGAAGCTGGCTGCTAGGACTCCCGCTCCTACACCTACTACCAGACTACAGACGCGAGGCACACAGCCATCTGCCGCAAGTGAGGAGGCGGCCCGAGAGGCCGTGGCGCGTGTAGAGGAGAGGTACCAATTGAAGATGCGCTAGAGGCCCTCACAAGATGAGCCGGTCCGCAAGAAGCGATTGATCCTGCCTGAGGTCTCCGAGGATGAGGACGAAGAGGAGGAAGAGGAAGAAGAAGAAGGAGAGAGAGAGGACGCATCCGACAGCAGCGGCTCTGATGATTCAGCGGATGATCCTGGCTTTAGACAAGATCCCAGGGAGAGAGACGACGACGATGACGACGGAGAGGGTGACTGGTTCGGGGAGGACTGAGGGCTATCAAGAAGCCTCATCTTACTTTCTGCATTTTGATTTTTGCTTTTGGGCCTGTGCCCCCGCATAGATAGATAGAAGGCCAGAGTGCCTCAGCCCGCTACTTTGATAGATGTTTTTGAGGCCTGCGTGCCCTTTTGATTTGATGGGCAAGTGTGCCCGAGTTGACATGATGACTTTTGGGTGGCCGAAGCGCCGCATGCACAGTAGTTTTCTTCATTTTGACATGGGTAGATAATGGTTTAGCCATAAAATTTGCATTTTCATCATTTACTTACTCTTGTAATGAATTAGAATAGATAAGAGCTGGCCACTCACACCATACTTGCATTGATAATGTACTGAGACTGCTCACAGACACGTATATAGGTACTGACAAAACGAGGTCAGGAGGAAAACGAGAATGTATCGTAGGACATGGCTAGGATACGAAGAATAGAGAGGAATGTAATGAAATTTTGGACATTCTCGAGCCAAAACTCAAAATACTCTATCTTGGAAGAAAATGACGCTTCCGTAAGGTCATGCATGTGCAAAATGACCTACGTGAGTTGACGGAATCGAGAAACGCATCCCAAAACGCAAACTAGATCAAAAAGCGTCACGAAGGACACAAAATGGACACGATATGGAAAAATGTGACTCTATTATGTCCCGGACTGAAACCAACACCTCCGTACGGTCATGTTAGGTCACCATGACTTGTACGGCCTGACAGAAAGGAGCACAAACCTTTTAAATGAGTTTTGAACTCCCGAAATGGTTATTTGAACTTGAAATGGGCCGCCGAGGGTCCAAAATCTTCGTTAAACACAAAATCTCGAATTCGATGCTTGGACACGGTTGTATATGCTCATAGTGACTTGCTGAAACCATAAAAATTGCAAAAGAACCCTTGGAACCAAAAGTGACCAAAATTGGACAGTAGCTGGTGTAATCTGTCAAATTGCAGACTGAACCATCGCGCGACGAAATGAGTCTATTGCGCGATGGAATGAGATCATCGTGCGATGGTTGGACCGTGCCAGGCCACCTTCATTTGACCACTTCAGATCTTTAAGGCCAATAAGCCTCGTCATCGTCCTTAAACACTCAGAGTACTTTAGGGGCAGTCTGCAGATGCCCTAGCTTTGAAAGACAAGATGCCACGTTGTATGGATATTTGCCATGGGAAAGGAGGATGTTTCATGTATTCTGACTATAAAGAGCCCAATGCTCTGCTAATGAAAGGCATTCCTCCCACAGTTTGAGAGTCCCACAAGAACCAAAATGGCAAATAACCTTTCGGTCTTGATTAGCCCGTGGCTCACGGCTTTTGTTACTAGAGATTGGCTGTCATTCCGGTCTCACGGGCTGGCCGCATTCCGTTTTCTCCGCAATGTGAGGGTTCGTCCCGAATTCCTGAGGACAGCCCTGCAATTCTGGGATCCAGATGTTCACGTGTTCAGGTTTGGGGCCAACGAGTTGTGCCCAACCATGGAGCAATTCCAAGCATACCTCTAAGGCGTAGCTTCGAGCGTGATTGTTGTGCCGCCTTACAGGAAAATATACCAAAGCTCCTACAATAAAGTCTTGACATCACCAGGGGAGCAGCCGAAAGTCTGTTAACCAGAGGGCAAATCAACATCATGCGCCTAATGGAGTGGTATGGGCCAGAAAGGAACGTAGAGGACACGGCCCTGCAGGCCCGGCGTCGCTTTGCTCTGGCAATCAGTGTGCTGGCCGCTTATTTACTGGTATCTCCGAATGGGCAAGTGAACCCCATACTGGTGAGCGTTGCTGCTCAAATGGGCGCCCCGAAGGAATGTGGTGCCGCTTGTTCTGGCTGAAACAGTTGTGTGTTTGGATTTGGTTTCTATTGGCCAAACAAACGTTTTTTATGGTAGTCCGCTCCTACTGTAGGTAAATTCTTACTCAGCTCACCTTTTTCCGATTTTCGCACGCTCCATTTTTACCTCATCTCTCAACTAAGGCTATATCGAAGCTTCTTACTTGTTTTTCCGCTCAAACTTTATATGACTCCTTACTTGTTTTTCCACTCACGCAGCTCTGGCTGTCTGACAAATTGGGGTTGCTCACAGCGCCGGAAGTAAACTGGCCCCATCTGCCCGGTCGAATGCATCAGCAAGGCATGATCTACCCGGAAATGACCGTGCATCAATGGTACACATTCATGAGAGAGATGCTACCGAGTAGAATCACTTAGAGGCATGAGGCCCTGAACATCCCGGACATGGCCCTGAATTCTGCAGGTTTTGAAAGAATGGTGATAGCTGGACTGACCGCTTTCACAATCTATATTCCTGGCCGCATTCTTCGTCAGTTAGGAATGAGACAAGGGCTTCACCGAGCCGGGATTGAGGACTTCCAAGTCCCTGCTTTCACTGCCCAGAATTTGAGAGGATATGAGCACAATTGGGGTCTGAGGCAACTCGGAGGAGCTGATCCAGATTTCAGCACGAAGCTTATGCACCGATATCAAGTATGGTTAAAAAGAGAGGTTGCAAGCAGGCAAAACAATGACTGACTCTTTGACTGACCTCGATGATCTAGAATAAACTGTGAGCATGTTAAGGCCTCAAGCGTTTTATTCTGTTTTTATGCTTAAATTTTTTTTTTAAAGACTGCTCAGCCTGTGTAATAGGAGCTATAATTTAAATAAAGATGAAATTTCGAGAGTTCTCCCCCTTCGATTCAAGTGTTGAACACAACGTCGCTCGAGTATCGAGTTAACTTCTGGTGGTTGGAAACCGTGGATCAAGTTGATTGATTGTGACCAAATCTCACAGAGAAATTGCCTATGTATCCCTTTTCAAGGAATCAGGTCAGCACGTAGTTCAGGCTAGGGTTCGCTCAGGTATTTTAGCTCTCCTTTTGCCTAGAACCGCCCATTTGGGTTTTCGGTCTAGCGAACTTTGATCGATGCCTATTTATTTTTGCCTAAACCGCCTTCTCAGGTTTTCGGTCAAGCAGGCTTGCTCTAATTTTTCTTGGAATCGCCCACCTTTGTGGTTTTCGATCCAACGAGCTTCTTTCAGGGATAGTAGCGTTTGAGTTGATCCAGGTTAACCAGAGTGTTGAACTCGTTGCTGTCAAGATCAATGAGCTGAGCCGCTCCCCCAAAAAGAATGGTCTTGATGATATAAGGTCCGAAACGCTTAGGTCGAAATTTGCCGCATGGTCGAAAACTGGCGCCCGAATCTCCTTTGTGACCATGTCCCCTTCAACCAAGTCTCTAGACTTCACTTTCTTGTTGAATGCCCGGGCAATTCTCCGTTGATATCCCTGAACATGGTACAAGGCTCGGAGCCTCTGCTCATCAAAAAGCATAAGTTCGACGAATCTTCCACTGAGCCGTTCGGATTCCGAGAGTTCTGATTCTACCATGATCCTCAGAGACGGCACCTTGAGCTCTATAGGGAGAACTGCTTCCATCCCGTAGACTAAGGAATAGGGGGTTGCCCCTGTTGACGTTCGGATCGATGTTCGATACCCCCAAAGAGCTAGAGGTAGTTGCTCGTGCCAATCCCTGGCGGATTCTACGGACTTTTTGATGATTGTTTCGACGTTCTTGTTTGCCGCTTTCACTGCTCCATTCCTCTGAGGGCGATAGACAGTTGAGTGATGGATTTGGATCTTAAATTCTTCGAAAAGCTCTAGAACCCTGCCTTTGAAATGGTTCCATTGTCTGATACAAATGCCTGGGGAACCCCATATCGATAGATGATGTTCTTCCTGATGAAATAAGCGACTTGAACTGCGGTCAAGGTTTTGTACGACTCAGCTTCCACCCATTTAGTGAAGTAATCGATCACTACAAGGATGAACCTATGACCATTCGAAGCACATGGCCTGACCATGCCGGTGACGTCGATACCCCACACAGAGAAAGACCATGGCGAAGCCATGCCAAATAGGTTGGAGGGTGGAACATGCATCAGATTAGCATGGATTTGGCACTTGTGACATCGCCGCACGTAATCCACACACTGAGATTCCATGGTAGACCAGTAGTGGCCTTGATGCAAGATTTTCCTAGCAAGCATAATGCCACTCATGTGAGGGCCACAGACCCCTGCGTGAATTTCCTCCATGATTCTGACAGCCTCGGTGCCATTGACGCAGAGCTTGTGCATCCCACAATGAGATCTCCTATACAACTTCCTCCCACAGATGATGTATTGAGCAGCAATCCTTCATAATGTAGTTTGATCCTTTTTAAAGGCCTCGACCAGATACGAGCCATTCTCGACGAAGTTCCATATGTCATGGTACCAGGGTAGGCCATCATCAACATCATCAATGGCATTGATGTATTGATATGCGGGGCAGTCCCGCTGTTCGATTAAGATAGGGCAGAGTTTAACTCCCGAAGGCAACTCGATCATGGAAGCCAAGGTTGCAAGTGCATTGGCAAAATGGTTCTTCAGCCGGGGGATGTGAGTGAAAGTCACTTTGTTGAAACGAAGAATTAATCCCTCCAAATCCTGATGGTAGGGTTTCAACCTCTCTTCGTGCACCTGCCAGTCTCCATTGGCTTGAGATACAACGAGATTAGAATCCCTGATGACTTCGAGTTTCTCGACACCGAGCGTGAGTGCAGCCTCCATAACCACAATACAGGCTTCGTATTCAACTTGGTTGTTTGTAATGTCGAAATTAAGCTTAAATGCAAGCGGAATATGAGAACCGTCAGGGGTGATCAGCAAGACCCCGATTCCGAACCCTTTCTGATTGGCTGCTCCATCGAAGTAAAGAGTCCAAATGTCTTCGACAACTGCTAGCACTTCCTCATCTGGAAACACAAAATCTGAATCCTCCGGTCCATCCACGGGGTGGTCAGCTAAGAATTCTGCAATGGCACGCACTTTTACTGACTTTCTCGTGACGTACTCGAGGTCGAATTCTGCTAAGAGAAGCAACCAACGTGCTAATTTACCAGTGAGCGCAGGCTTCTCAAATAGATACTTGAGAGGATCCATTCGAGAAATCAACTTCACTGAGTAAGCCAGCATGTAGTGTCTCAACTTTTTAGAGGCCCAGATAAGGGCCCAACACGTCTTTTCCAAAGCGGTGTAGCGTTCTTCAGACCCAACCACCTTCTTACTGAAGTAGTAAATGGCTTTCTCAACTCCCTTGTCCCTTTCTTGAGCTAGCAAGCATCCCATGAATGTAGAACTCACAGATAAGTAAAGAATCAGAGGCTTCCCAGGCACCGGAGGCATGAGAACAGGCGGATTTTGCAGATAGTTCTGGATTGAAACAAAGGCCGCTTGGCATTTGTCCGACCATACAAACGGGGTATCCTTCTTGAGAAGAAACATCGGCTCGCAAGTTATGGTTAACTTGGCGATGAATCGGCTGATGAACTGAACCTTCCCCAAAAAGCTCCGCACTCCCTTTTCAAACTCTGGTGGCTTCATCTCAAGTACTGCTTTGATTTTCGACGGATCAATTTCAATCCCACGAGAAGTGATCATGAAACCGAGCATCTTGCCTGCTGTGACTCCGAAGGTGCACTTCTGTGGATTAAGACGCATCCGGAACTTACGGAGTCTTTCGAAAAGCTTCCTTAGCACAGGAATATGTCCTTCCTAGGTTTTTGACTTGGCAATCATGTCATCAACATAGACCTCAACCTCCTTGTGCATCATATCGTGCAAGATGGTCGTGGTAGCTCTCTGGTAAGTAGGACCGGCATTCTTCAAACCAAATGGCATGACCAAATAGCAGTAAGTCCCCCACTTGGTGATGAAAGTTGTCTTGTCACGATCCTCGGGTGCCATGAGGATCTGGTTGTAGCCCGAGAAGCCGTCCATGAACAAAAGCAAAGCATGCCCCGCAGTATTATCCACAAGCACGTCGATGTGTGGCAAGGGAAATCGTCCTTGGGGCTTGCTTTGTTTAAGTCCCGGAAGTCAACACAGACACGAATCTGGCCATTCTTTTTGGGAACGGGAACAATGTTAGCCACCCAAGTGGGGTACTGAGAGACTGCGAGAAATCCAGCGTCAATTTGTTTAGTGACCTCCTCCTTGATTTTTTGTACCCAATCTAGCCGCATCCGCCTGAGCTTCTGTTTCACTGGCTTAACATTCGGTAATAAAGGGATTCGATGCTCCGCTATCTCAGGATCAATACCGGGCATGTCTTGATGAGACCACGCAAAGACATCACTGAATTCAGTGAGGAGCTCTTTGAAACCACAGTGCTCCTTTGGATTTAATGTGGAGCCCACTTGAACCATCCGGGGATCACTCTCATCTTTCAAATTTACAAAAACTACTTCATCTTTTAGTGGCTGAGCATTCCTTTCATCTTCCCTTTCGATGAAGGCACGGATTTCCTTGGGACTGTCTCCATCGAAATCTATCCCTTCATTGTCGGGGTCGACACAGTTTATATAAAGATCATTCAAGTAGTTAGAAGAGGATTCCTTCATTTCATAAGACCCTGCAAGGTCGCCAAGTACAAGGGAGTCAAACTCAAAGTAAAAGCTATGACGTGGAGGGCCGAGAGGCACAAACTCCGACTTAGAGCTAGACTTAGACTCAGAAGACTTAACAGACTCAGTGTCAGCCTCAGATACATCATCAATGCAAGTAAGGCGCGGTTTGAAAATGCAATTTTTAAGGCTACACCTAGCTTCCACGATGAGAGAGGTGGGGTCCTCGAGGCCGTCGGGCCCGAGTATGAATACTTCAGCCTCTTTAGCTTCCTTGGCCAAACCCACTTGGGAGAATTCATAGAACAGCTGCTCCAAGCTTCCCTGATCGAAAGATCCCAGGGAGTCAGTCTTCAGGTTGGGCTGGCTAAGTTTCCTCCTGAATTCTACCTTTGTTGGCTCTTCGTCACTAGAAGACCAGGTATCATCAGCGAAGACCTCAAAACCGGGCAGCAGCGCCCCAGTGACCGAATCAATGAAAGGCTCAGCCTGCCCAATGTAGATATCATTCCCCACTTCACGGACAAAGTAGCTGTCGGGTTCACCATAGAGAGATCGAGGCTTTCCCGTGCATTTCCTTCTTTTGGCATCTTTGGCAGAGGAAAAGTACTCCAAACCAAAGCAGCTGTAGACCCCCCAATCCGATTTTCTTTGTTTGCTTTTATTTCTTTTCAGTTCCTTGTTCCCTCGATGATGAATCAGGTCGCGAACAGTGTTGAATGGAATGGCTTGAGTTTGGTGTGTGTGGAACCCATCCTTTAGCCCCAGAACCATTAAACCCAAACCTTGACTAAGGGTTTGACTCTCGCGCGACTCACTAAGACACTCGCGCAATGCTCTACTTGCCAGGTGGTGGTCAAAGTCAAACTTTGACTGATTGACCGTCGCGGGGAAGCTAGAACCCTCGCGCGATGGTCTCACTCCATCGCGCGATGGTCGACACCTGTCGTTTCCAGCTGGATTTTGTGATGATAAAGCGTCTGCAAGTCTGTGTGACCCGTTCCATTGACTGAACGGCGTTTGCAGGGCCAGCCTTGCACCACCTAGCCCCCACTCTCCCATCAACTTGGCACCCCACTTCTCCACCAAGTAAGTGCAACCAGCATTGTTGGCTGGCTGCATGACCTTGTCTAGCCACCAACAAGCCTCCCCTTCTCCTATAAATAACCCCCATTGTTCTCTTTCAAAGGGGTTACCAAAAATTCACTCAAAAAGAAGAGCAAGAACTACAATCTTGATCTCTACCAAAGCCACTACCACTTTCTCCTTTACCAAAGGCACACCACTTCATTCAAGCCTTATTCAAATCATTCAAGCAAAGGTATAATTTTCAGCCTTTACTGTTTTGATCCCTGAGGGTGCTGACAAGGCCAGGGCCAGGGCTGGTAATCAATATCAGTCTTGGTCCCAAAGCCAGCAAATTTACAAGCTTCTGAGGATAGAAGAACCCACGCGCGAGATACCCACTCTGTCGCGCGATGGTTCTCCGTTTGCGTGATAAGGTTCTCATGGGGATGGGATTCTTCTTCTTGTCAATTTATATGGTTTCATGCTTTCCTGTCTAACAATACCTAGTATGTCTCACTGTTTTGCATGTTAAAAATCAGTATGTTTGTTCAGTTTCTTTCCTGTTCATTTTGGAATGCTCTTGGGTAGCTTCTGAACATGTCTCCGAACCCAGGCGTGCAAAGCAATTCCTGGAAGTCCAGTCAGAACAATCGCGCGATGATGTGACTCCATCGCGCGATGGTTATCTCTTTTCCAGTAATTGCCCTTGCATGGGCAGCTAGGCTCTCAGCCTCTGTTTTAACACCCTCACTATTTAAGGGTTGCATTTCATTCCAGCTGTGTTAATTTGTAAATATTGATTTACTTTCAGTACACATAAACTGCGTGGTTTGTCCTGGGTGTGCACTGGTCCTTCCAGAGCCCAGAAGAAGATAAAACTTAACCTGTTGGGAGGATATCAACCCTCGCACGATGGAATGGGTTTGACGCGCGATGGAGGACTTGCATGCTGGCAGATCCATGCATGCAAGTTGGCCATTATTTGTGTTAAACTCATTCCAATGCACTGTTTTGACATCCGATCTCAGTGTTAGATTTTATCTTATTTATTTTCTAACATGTCGTGCCATCCATGCTATCATCTATCACGTCCTGCAAATATATTACAGTTTTTACCCCCGATTAACTGTTCCCCCGCCCTAATTGGCTAAAAATTGATTAATTAAACAGAATCGCAAACAAAATAACATTTTTGCAAACGCCTAAATAGAGACCGATCTCTGGATTGGGCGAGAGGGGTGCCATAAAACCCTTCCCCTCTCGTAACCTGGCTCCCGAACCCAGATATGGTTATGACGGACTGGTTCCTTAACTTTTTCAAATCAAACAGCGCGGCAAGTGCTTCGAAATACGGTTCCTTGGGTGTCAGACCTTCAAACCCGAGTGGCGACTCTGTATTTTCCGCGAGCGCTTGACGTCCAGCTTAAAAGCGCTCACGCGAACCGGCAGCATCTTTCCTTTCTCAAAAGGTGGGGAACGGAATCCCTTTCCCGGAGGAGAGAAAGATCGGGCAAATCGCAATTGCCCACAGTGGCGACTCTGCTGGGGATCGAACCAATATTGGTCTATACTTAGATTTTAATACGCTTGAGAACAATCCCACAAAAGTCTGTCAAAATAGTAAGCTTCGCGCTGCTAAAGAAAGGATTGGTGATTTAACAGGACCTCGTGTCCGACCGTCCAATCTGGGACTTTTCCGATTATTCTCCTGCGTAGTCTCTTCTAAGTATTGATCAATAAAGAGAGCCAAAATTGAAAAGACATTTGCGAATTTGCGATTCTGTTCCATTAATCGACTTTTAGCATTCTCATTTGCATCGATGTGGGATAAGCCCCGTTGGATCGTTTTGGCAATCCGGCATGGTTTACCGGAGCCCGGGGACCCCAAATGACTAACAACCTTCGACGATGATGAGTCATTCTACCGTTCGACTGTTGCTCTGCGATTACGCGGGCAGCGGGAGGTATATCTTGGCTCTAGTCCGAGGAACCTGTTACAAGCCAAAACCAACCTTTGCATATACAAAGCACTAGCACTCTTCAAAATAGGACAGGTACCCACAGGGTAAGATTACTTGCATCTAACCCCATACTGTCAACATGTTACTGCTTTCCCTATCGCATGCACTGTTCATACATGCATACCGTTCCTGCGTAGAAGCATGTTTAGGGCGGCTCCTAGGTTCTCTCTCCTTCAAGTCTGTCTTATGTTTATTAGGACATTACTTTAGCCCGATGAGGAGTCGTGCATCTCGATGGTGGGCGTTGTCAATTCTAAAGTTCCTTAGATCAACCAGACTTTGGGAAATCAAGACTTTCTAAAGCCTTTGGCTAATTACCCAATCGAGGTTTCAAACAGAAAACGAGGAACAAAACGAAAAAAATACCGCGGTGCTTACACCACTTTGGTTATCATGCGAAGCATGTACACCATCTGGGCTACGGCACTGTGCTGTCTACGCATCCCCGGTTATAGCATCGTGCCTATCTACACCGAATTGTTCCAAATTCAAAGTTGAAACTTCCGAAGCGGAATAACCAAAACCTTTAGACTGCTTTGACAACTTTTTATCTCAGTTGATACAAGAAAGGATACACCTTGAAAAGATTTCTGAGGATCACTAGCAATGTCCGAACATCATGAGACAGACTTGTCTGCTAGTCTTAGAGTCTAAGGGCGACACTGACGACGATGGTGATTGTGTTTTCGCTTTAGTCTTTTTAAAGTTGCTGCAGGGCCCTTATTTTAGCCTTTTCTCACTTTCTGCAAGCAAAGGTTCTGAATCATTGCACCGCCAAGGAAAGTATCGAGGCAGAAAGCCAAACCCACTTGGGAACGTCTGCACCGGAATCCAATTCAGAGGCTAGTCAGATTGCAAGCCCAGTCAGTCGCAACGGAAGACTCCCTGCGTTCTTTGCTCGCTACTCTGCAGTCAGCTTCGTCTCCTGTTCTTGAGGAGACAGACTCTCCGGAATCACCTACCCCCTCCTCTGCATCAAGCACCTCAGGACCGATAGTCATGACAGATCAACCGCAACCACTCACTCTGGAAACCATGCTCATGAACATCCAGAACAGTATCACCGCCATACAGCAAAGAGCCGCTCAAACGGACGCCAACATGACCCGTTTGAATCACCTCTTTAACACTCGTCTTCCTCCAACTGCTCAAGAGGAGGGCGAGGCCGAAGAGGACATGCACGAGCAACCTATTATGGTCGAAGATCCGGATCATCCAGGGCGTCTAGTCGCTTTGGTCAATCCTCGGGGCGCTCGAAATCCCGCCTAGAATCCAGGTATCACCGCCGTTAAGACTGTTCAGCACCCTGACATGACCGCTCTCGTCGCCAAGATGGCCAAGCTGGAAGAATCTTTTTCAAAGTCCGAGAAGATCAGTGCCGGAGGGATCGACTTGGACCGTCTCTGCCTTTATCCCATTGCCAGGCTTCCCGACAAGTTCAAAATGCCTGACATAGCCAAATTCGATGGAAGTGGCGATCCTAAAACCCATCTCTATGGTTACCATGCTGCCATGAAGCTTCTGTCCGTCGAGCCCGAGGCCATGTCTCAGTTGTTTCCTCAAACCCTCTCGGGTCCCGCTTTCCATTGGTTTCTGTCACTCGACATTGCCAAGCGAAGGACTTGGGAGGATATCGGGGCCGCGTTTATTTCGCAATACAGCTATAACTCCCAGCTCAAGATGACTACTAGGGAGTTGGAATCCACCAAGATGAACGCTAAGGAATCCTTCGCGGATTTCGTCAAAAGATGGAGGGCCAAAGCCGCTCAAATGACTGATCGCCCGAGCGAAAAAGATCAGCTTCGTATCATCTCCCGTAACCTCCAGCCTGATTATGCTAGGCACTTGGTCCTTGTTCAAGCATCCTCCAATTTTGACACCTTCTTCGACTCTGGCCTGGCCATTGAAGATGCGCTGCAAAGTGGAATTCTGCCAAAGGGGGAATCTTCTACTCCGCCAAAGTCAAAACCACGGGTATACTCTGGATACACCAATGCTTTGTTTGGGGGAGGGACTTACTCCAATACCGCGACCAGTGGTACCAAGGCCTCTTCCTCAAAAGCTGCCAACCCCATTGCCGAGGTCCATCAAGTTCAAACCCCGCAGAGTAACCGGCCTCGCAATCAACCTCGTAGCTTCTCCGCTTTCGAAGCTCCATTGTCTTCAGTCATGGAGAAACTGGTCCAATCGGGACATTTGAAGCTCCTCGACCCAACTCCTTTGCCTAAGAACCCTTCGCCGAACTTCAAGGCCAATCTTTATTGCGCCTACCACCAAGGGCCGGTCATCTTACAGATTCCTGCTTTCGCCTCCGTCATGCGATTCAGGATCTCATAGATGAAGGGACTCTTCATGCCCCACCTCCATCGTCTCAAAAGCCGAACATCCTCGCCAATTCCATGCCAAACCACAAAAATGCTCCACGCATTAACCAAATATCCCTCAGCTCCACTGATACATCCCTCAGCTCCACTACATTCAACCCCACCGACCATATAGCCTCAACCTAGGCCGATCGTGCCTATCTCCTCTCAACCCGAAGCAGAGATCTCTTATATCGGCCTCGAAGAAGGATAGTCGTCCAATTCCAATGCGCCCTCCGCGCGTCTACAGAACGGAGTGTTTGTGTTCAACGCTTCCATCAGTGACCTGTTCCACCAGTCCATCCCATCTGTGCAACTCAATTCTGCCTCTACTTTGGATAGCCCATACTTCAATGTGACAAATCCCGACCCTTATCTAAGTTTGATGGACCGCTTCAGATCTACCACACCCCCTCAACCAGAAGAACAACTTGACATGCAAGCTGTAGGGTGGGCCATAGCTGATAATAATGACTATGCCACCCCCATAATCAATGAATGGATAGGACTGGAGTTGGATGGTTTCCCTCAGAATCCCGAATACGTCCCCTTTGACCACGCCTGGTATGATGCTTGGATGGCCAATTATGAAGCAGTCATGCTTGATCCTTTGGATGGCTTCTCGTTGGACATGCTCTTCCAACAACCTCAGCCTGTTTTGCCCGCGGAAGAGTACTATTGGGACCCCGAGCCCGCTTGGCAGTTTCTGTTGGGGTTTGACCCTAACCCTCTCCAGGGTTACGCTCTGCCCAACTATGAAATTCAATATCTGGAGGATGATCTGGTCCAGGAGGAAACTCGTGTCTTAGGGGAATGCTTCTTCCCTTCCACTCTTGATCGATTGGTTATCTCAGTGACCGATGTTGAATACGATCCCACATTTTACATCGTCGACGAAAACCTCCCACGTCCTGTAGTGCCTTCCCCTCCTGAAGAGGATTGCAACATCATGGTTACGGACCTTGTGCCGCTGACCGATCTTTGGGATGTCGATGACGTGGTTAATATCCAAGTTGGGTCTGAGGTTTGGACTGTCAATCGTTCCTTCGCTGATGGAGGACTTTGGGATGTCCCTTTTGTTGCTAATACAGAACCTGCCCGAGAGGCTGTAGCCGTTGTGAATCCGGATTTCTGGGAATCGCTGTTGATGAAAGATCTGACTGAGGATTTGGGTGTGGACACGGAGGTGCCTGTAGTCCCTTCAACCTCTGACAAACGGAAACGCAAATTGGGAGAAGTCCCTGCTGATCTGTGGGATGATAGTCAAGACCCTCAAGTGGTGCCCTCTTTAGAGAACGTTCTTAACGTTACAAGAAGTGGACGAATCTTTCAGCCTACTAATCTGCAAGCAGGGAGTTCGTCCAATTCTTCTAACCGGAAGAACGAACCTCCCGTTTTTCTCAAGGTCTGCACCACTTGAGGTACCAGTTAACACCCCGAATGATGACATGATTCAAAGGCAATTGGAGCGGATTCCCGCTGCTATCTCACTCTGGGGACTAATCTGTTCCTCCCATGAGCATCGTCAGAAATTCTGCCACACTCTCTCTCGTCTTGAGATTCGACCGGACGTCACGCCTGAAGCAATGATTTCCCTTATCCTCCCGCCTACCTCTCAGCATACCGTGGTCTTCACTGATAAGGATCTGCCGCTTGAAGGAGTTGACCACAATCGACCCTTGCATATCATAGTCAAATGCCGAGGACTCTGGGTTCCGACCGTTCTTATCGATAATGGCTTGGCAATCAATGTTTGCCCCTTAAGGGTGGCTCACCGTCTGGGACTGACTAAGAAGGATTTTACGCCTTCTAGCATGGCAGTTAAAGCATATGACAGCACACGTCGTCTGGTCGAAGGCACGCTCGTGCTCAATCTTGATGCGCAAGGATTCAAAATGGATGTCGAGTTCCATGTGGTTGACATCCCAGCCTCCTTCAACCTCTTACTCGGAAGACCGTGGCTTCACAGATCTGACATCATGGCCGTGCCATCTACTCTTCATCAGAAAGTCATGCTGGGACTTCCTACTGGGACTTTGACTATCTGTGGGGACTCAGGCATTCGCCCGCTCAAGGACGACGGCACACCTGTTTTGGGTATCGCGCACGACAACGAAGACGTCGACCTTACGGGTTTCTCCTTTGACACTTCGGGCTCAGTTTCGGCCATCAACGTGGATGGGGACTTCATCATAAGCTCTGTCGCTCCGGACATTATGAGAAGGATGTCCTATCTACCTGGCCTTGGCTTAGGGATTCACCAACAAGGGATTCCGGAATTCCCTACGTTTCCTTCCTGTGAGGGCCGCTTTGGTTTGGGGCACTCTTCCTCTGCTGAAGATGCCAAAAGAAGGAAATGCTCAGGAAAGCCTCGATCCCTCTATGGTGAGCCTGACAGTTACTTCGTCCGTGAAAAGGGGAGTGACATCTATCGTGGGCAAGCTGAGCCCTTTATCGACTCGGTTACTGGGGAGCTGCTGCCTGGTTTTGAGATCTTCGTTGATGATACTTGGTCTTCTAGTGACGAAGAGCCAGCAAAGGCAGAATTTAAGAAAAAGCTTAGCCAGCCCAAGCCAAAGACAGACTGGCTGGGATCTTTTAATCAAAGGAGCTTGGAGCAGCTATTCTATGAGTTCTCTCAAGTGGGTTTGGTCAAGGAAGCCGAAGAGGCCGAAGTGTTCATGCTCGGGCCCGACGCCCTCGAGGACCCCACCTCTCTTATCGTGGAAGCTAATGGTAGCCTTAAAAATTGCATTTTCAAGCCGCGCCTTACTTGCATTGATGATGTCTCTGAGTCTAACACTGAGTCTGTCGAGTCTTTTGAGTCTAGGTCTAGCTCTGAGTCGGAGTTTGTGCCTCTCGGCCCTCCACGTCATAGCTTTTACTTCGAGTTCGACTCCCTTATACTTGGCGATCCTGCAGGTTCTTATGAAATGAAAGACTCCTCTTCTGACTACTTGAATGATCTTTACATAAATTGTGTCGACCCCGATGATGAAGGAATAGATTTCGATGGGGATATTCCCAAGGAAATCCGTGCCTTCATCGAAAGAGAAGATGAAAGGTATGCTCAGCCATTAAAAGAATAAATAATCTTAAGAAACTTGAAAGATGAGGGTGATCCTCGGATGGTTCAAGTGGGCTCCACGTTAAATCCAGAGGAGCATTGTAATTTCAAAGAGCTCCTCACTGAATTCAGCGATGTTTTTGCGTGGTCTCATCAAGACATGCCCGGTATCGATCCTGAGATAGTAGAGCATTGAATCCCCCTTTTGCCCGATGCTAAGCCAGTAAAACAGAAGCTCAGACGGATGCGGCCGGACTGGGTACAGAAAATCAAGGAAGAAGTCACCAAGCAGATTGACGCTGGTTTTCTCGCAGTCTCTCAGTATCCCATTTGGGTGGCCAACATCATCCCTTTTCCTAAGAAAAATGTCCAGATCTGTGTCTGTGTTGACTTCCGGGACTTGAACAAAGCAAGCCCCAAAGATGATTTTCCCTTGCCACACATTGATGTGCTTGTGGATAATACCGCGGGGCATGCTTTGCTTTCGTTCATGGACGGCTTCTCAGGCTACAATCAGATTCTCAAGGCACCCGAAGACCGCGAGAAAACGACTTTCATCACTGAGTGGGGGACTTACTGCTATTTGGTCATGCCGTTTGGTTTGAAGAATGCCGGTCCTACTTATCAAAGAGCTGCCACGACTATCTTGCATGACATGATGCACAAAGAGGTTGAGGTCTACGTTGATGATATGATTGCCAAATCAAAAACCCGGGAAGGACACATTCCTGTGCTAAGGAAGCTTTTCGAAAGACTCCGTAAGTTTCGGATGCGTCTTAATCCGCAGAAATGCACCTTCGGAGTCACAACAGGCAAAATGCTAGGTTTCATGATCACTTCCCGTGGGATTGAAGTCGATCCATCAAAAATCAAAGCAGTACTCGAAATGAAGCCACCTGAGTCTGAAAAGGGAGTGCAGAGCTTTTTGGGAAAGGTTCAGTTCATCAGCAGATTCATCGCCAAGTTAACCTTAACTTGCGAGCCAATGTTTCGTCTACTCAAGAAGGACACCCCGTTCGTATGGTCGGACAAGTGCCAAGCAGCTTTCGTTTCAATCCAAGACTATCTACAGAATCCACCTGTTCTCATGCCACCTGTGCCTGGGAAACCTCTGATTCTCTACTTATCTGTGAGTTCCATGTCCATGGGATGTTTGCTAGCTCAAGAACGGGACAAGGGGGTTGAGAAAGCTATTTACTACCTTAGCAAGAAAATGGTTGGAGCCGAAGAGCGCTATACCGCCTTAGAAAAGACATGCTAGGCCCTTGTCTGGGCATCTAAGAAGTTAAGACACTACATGCTGGCTTACCCAGTGAAGTTGATTTCTCGAATGGATCCTCTCAAGTATCTATTTGAAAAGCCAGCGCTCACTGGTAAGTTAGCACGTTGGTTGATTCTCTTAGCAGAGTTCGATCTCGAGTATGTCACGAGAAAGTCAGTAAAGGGACGTGCCATTGCAGAATTCTTAGCTGACCACCCCGTGGACGGACCCGAGGATTCAGATTTCGTATTCCCGGACGAGGAAGTACTAACAGTTGTTGAGGATGTTTGGACTCTTTACTTCGATGGGGCAGCGAATCAGAAAGGGTTCGGAATCGGGGTTTTGCTAATCACCCCTGACGGTTCTCAAATTCCGCTTGCGTTCAAGCTTAATTTCGATGTCACCAATAACCAAGCTAAATATGAGGCCTGTATTGTGGGAATGGAGGCTGCGCTCACACTCGGTGTTGAGAAGCTTGAAGTCATCGGGGACTCAAATCTTGTCGTGTCTCAAGCCAATGGAGACTGGAAAGTACGCGAAGAGAAGCTGAAACCTTACCATCAGGACTTGGAGGGATTAATCCCTCGTTTCAATAAGGTGACTTTCACTCATATTCCTCGGCTGAAGAACCACTTCGCTGATGCACTTGCTACCTTGGCTTCCATGGTCGAACTATCGCTGGGTGTCAAACTCTGCCCTATCTTAATCGAACAACGGGACCATCCCGCCTATCAATGTGTCAACGCCATCGATGATGTGGATGATGGCCTACCCTGGTACCATGACATACGGAACTTCATCGAGAGTGGCTTGTACCCGTCTGAGGCCTCTCAGAAGGACCAAACTGCGTTACGAAGGATTGCTGCTCATTACATCATCTGTGGGGGGAGGTTGTACAGGAGATCTCATTGTGGGATGCACAAACTCAGTGTCAACGGCGCTGAAGCTGTCAGAATTATGGAGGAAATCCACGAAGGGATTTGCGGTCCTCACATGAGCGGCGTCATGCTTGCTAGGAAGATTCTACGTCAGGGCTACTTCTGGTCTACTATGGAATCTCAGTGTGTGGATTACGTGCGGCGATGTCACAAGTGCCAAATTCATGCTAATCTGATGCATGTTCCACCCTCTAACCTATTTGGCATGGCTTCGCCTTGGCCCTTCTCTGTATGGGGTATCGACGTCATTGGTATGGTCAAACCTTCCGCTTCAAACGGTCACAGGTTCATCCTGGTAGTAATTGATTACTTCACTAAGTGGGTCGAAGCTGAACCTTAACCGCGGTCCAAGTCACTCATTTCATCAGGAAGAATATCATCTATCGGTATGGCGTTCCGCAGGCATTTGTGTCGGACAATGGGAATCATTTCAAAGGCAGGGTTCTGGAGCTCTTTGAAGAATTCAAGATCCAAATCCATCACTCTACCGTCTATCGCCCTCAGACGAATGGAGCAGTCGAAGCGGCGAACAAGAATGTCGAGACTATCATCAAAAAGTCTGCGGAGTCCGCCAGGGACTGGCACGAGCAGCTGCCTCTAGCTCTTTGGGGGTATCGAACATCAATCCGAACATCGACAGGGGCAACCCACTATTCCTTGGTCTACGGGATGGAAGCAGTTCTTCCTATAGAGCTCGAGGTGCCATCTCTAAGGGTCGTGATAGAATCAGAACTTTCGAAATCTGAATGGCTCAGTGGGAGATTCGCTGAACTCATGCTTTTTGACGAACGAAGGCTCTGGGCCTTGTATCATGTTCAGGGGTATCAACGGAGAATTGCCCGGGCATTTAACAAGAAGGTAAAGTCTAGGGACTTGGTTGAAGGGGACATGGTCACAAAGGAGATTCGAGCGCCAGTTTTCGACCCCCGCAGCAAATTCCGACCTAAGCGTTCCGGACCTTACATCATCAAGGCCATCCTTTCTGGGGGAGCGGCTCAGCTCATGGATCTCGACGGCAACGAGTTCAACACTCTGGTTAACCTGGATCAACTCAAACGTTACTATCCCTGAGAGAAGCTCATTGGACCGAAAACCACAAGGGTGGGCGGTTCCAAGCAAAAATTAGAGCAATCCTGCTAGACCGAAAACCTGAGAAGGCGGTTTAGGCAAAAATAAATAGGCATCAATCAAAGCTCGCTAGACCGAAAACCCGAACGGGCGGTTCTAGGCAAAAGTTAGAGCACAAAAGGAGAGCTAAAATACCCGAGCGAACCTTGGCCTGAACTACGTGCTGACCTGATTCCTTAAAAAAGGATACGTACGCAATCTCTCCATGAGATTCGGTCACAATCAATCAACTTGATCCGCGGTTTCCCTGTTGCCAGAGTTTGGCTCGATATTTAAGAGACGCAGTGGTTCAACACTTGAAACAAAAGGGGAGAGCTCTCCAACTTTCACTTTTATTTTAATTATAACTTTTATTACACAGGCTGAGCAGTCTTAAGCAAACAGTTAAGCATAAAAACAGAATGAAATGCTTGAGGCCTTAACAGGCTCACAGTTTATTCTAAAATCATTCGAGTCTGTCAAAGAGTCAGTTATTGTTTTGCCTACTTGCAACCTCTCTTTTCAGCCATGCTTGATATCGGGGCATAAGCTCTGTGCTGAAGCCTGGGTCAGCTCCTCCGAGTTGTCTCAAGCCCCAATTGTGCTCGTATCCTCTCAAGTTCTGGAAAGTAAAGGCAGGGACTTGGAAGTCCTCAACCCCAGCTCGGTGAAGCCCTTGGCTCATTCCCAACTGACAGAGAACGCGGCCAGGAATATAGAACGTGAAAGCGGTCAGCCCAGCTATTACCATCCTCTCAAAACCTGCAGAATTCACGGCCATATCCGGGATGTTCAGGGCCTCATGCCTCCAAATGATCTCATTCGGTAACATCTCCCTCATGAATGTGTACCATTGGTGCACACTCATCTCCGGGTAAATCATGCCTCGCTGATGCATTCGGCCGGGCAGATGGGGCCAATTTGCCTCCGGCGCAGTGAGCAATCCCAACTTGTCAGACAACCAAAGCTGCAAGAGCAGAAAAACAAGTAAGAAGCCACATAAAGCTTGAGCGGAAAAACAAGTGAGAAACTCCGATATAGCCTTAGCCGAGAGACGAGGTAAAAACAGAATGTGCGAAAACCAGAAAAAGGTGAGCTGAGTGAGAACTTACCTGCAGCAGAAGCGGGCTACCACCAAAAATGTCCATTTGGCCCGCGGAGACCAAATCCAAGCCCATGAGTGTTTCAGCCAAAACGAGTGGCACCACGTTCCTTCGGGCACCCATTTGAGCAGCGACGCTCACCAGCATAGGGTTCACCTGCCCGTTCGGAGATACCAGTAAATAAGCACCCAGCACACTGATTGCCAGGGCGAAACGACGCCTAGCTTGCAGAGCCATGTCCTCTATGTCCCCTTCTGGCCCGTACCATTCCATTAGGCGCATGATATTGATTTGCCCTCCAACTAGCAGACTCTCGGCTGCTCCCCTAGTGATGTCAAAGCTGGATTGTAGGAGCTTCGGTATGTTTTTCCGGTAAGGTGGCATGATGATCACACTTGAAGCAATGCCTTGGAGGTACGCTTGGAATTCCTCCACAGTCGGGCACAACTCGTTGACCCCGAACCTGAACACGTGAACCTCTGGATCCCAGAATTGTAGGGCCGCCCTCAGAAGTTCAGGACGAACCTTCACATTACGGAGAAAACGGAATGCGGCTAGCCCGTGATACCGGAATGAGAGCCAATCTCCAACAACAAAAGCGGTAAGCCATGGGCTAATCAACACAGGAAGGTTATTTGCCATCTTGGTCTTTGTAGGAATATCAAACTATGAGAAGAATGCCTCTACTGAACGAAGCGTCAACCTCTTTATAGCCAGAATGCGTAAGGTATCTCTCTTTCACAGAGCAAATATCTCTGCTGCATGCTGTCCTTTCTTCTGAGACCAAAGCATCTCTGCACCGACCTCTGAGGTACTGTCAACAGTTAAAAAGTGATGACAAGGCCTGACCACCCTGGGACGCTAAGATAGTCAAATAAAGGTAGCCTGGCATTCCTGAACCATCGCGCGACAATGTCACTCTATCGCGCGAGTGTTCGGAACCCATCCGTCGCGCGATGAACTCACTCAATCGCGCGATGGTTCAACCTGTAATTTGACAGATCACAGCAGCCACTGCCCAATCTTGGTCATTTCGGATTCCGAAGGTTCTTTCGCAACTTTTATGGTTCCAGCGAGTCACTATAAGCATATGTGACTGTATCCGAGCATCGGATTCGAAAAATTGCGTTTAACGAAGATTTCAGACCCTCGGTGGCTCGTTTCAAGTTCAAAAGGGCGTTTTGGGGAGTCGAAACTCGTTCCAAAGGGGCTTCCCCCATTCTTTCATGCCGTACAGGTCATGGTGGCCTAATATGACTTTACGGAGGTGTCGGTTTCAGTCCGGGACATAATAGAGTCTTATTTTGTCATCTCGTGTCCTTTTTGTGTCCTTTGTGGCATTTTTGGGTCTAGTTTGCATTTTAAAAACGTATTTTTCGAAGTTCGTCAACTCTCATAGGTCATTTTGCACATGCATGACCCCACCATAGCGTCAGTTTCACCCCAAGTGAGATATTTTGAGTTTTGACTCGCGAATGTCCAAAATTCCATCATATTTCTCGTGTCCTAGCTGTGTCCTAAGACACTTTCTCATTTTCTTTCGAGCTAAGTCCCGTTTGTACGCGTCTATGTGTCCGTGAACAGTCTCGGTACATTATCAATGCAAGTACGGTATTAGTGGTAAATATTTGTCTACTTTAACCCATTGCAAAGATAAAATAAGCTGAAAATGCAAATTTTGGGGCTAAAACTGTGATCTATCCACATCCAAATAAAGAAGGCTACTGCACGTATGGCACTTCGGCCACTCGAAGCTATCATGTCGAGTTCGGGCACGCTCGCCCATCCAGTCAAAAAGGCACACAGGCCTCAAAACATCTGTCAAAATATCAGCTAAGGCGCTCTGACCTTCTGTCTGCCTATCTACGTGGGCACGCAGGCCCGAAAGCAAAAATCAAGTGCAAAAGTGGGAAAAGGCTCCTCAGCGGCCCTCAGTCCTCCCCGAACCAGTCACCCTCTCCATCGTCGTCCTCGTCGTCTCTCTCTGTGGGATCCACCCTGAAGCCAGGGTCGGCCGCCGAATCGTCAGACCCACTACTGTCTGACGCTTCCTCTTCCTCCCCTTCTTCTTCCTCCTCCTCTTCGTCCTCCTCCTCGGAGACCTCAGGCAGGATCAACCACTTCTTGCGGACCGGCTCATCCTGTGGGGGCCTCTGACTCATCTTCAACTGGTACCTCTCTTCGGCGCGCACCACGGCCTATCGAGCGTCCCTCTCGCTGACAACAGACGGCTGTGAGCCCCGTGCCTGTGGCCTGGTACTAGGTGTAGGAGCAGGAGTCCTAGCCGCTAACTTCTTCTGCGGAGGATCCCTCACGCTCTTCCTCCTAGGAGCCGCCCGTCCCTGTGCCTGCATTGTAAATGTTGTATACATTAGCATATGTTTGCATATTTCATGTTCTAAAAGCAGGTATGATCAAGAAAAATCAAGAAGCAATCAAAGCATACTGTCTATTGTGCAAGCATGAACATATGTCTCGTATCGAAGGCAGGAATGTATCGAAATGCAAGAATGTATCGAATGCAGACATGTATTGAAAGTAGGAATGTATCGTTTTCTAAGGATATACCTGAGATCTCTGAGCCGCTGGCTGAGGATAGCGCAAGTCCAATGGTAGGCCACTTGCCGCTCTCCTAATCACGTTCTCCAACGCAAGCAAGCGCCGGACAGCCTCGTTCACCCACTCATTGGGCACCTGCAAAGAGGATTCAAATATGAACAATTGAATGGCAGTTCAAACTTTATCAGAATACAGTAATGAAGGCAACAATATCTTACTGTCAAAGTAACGGACGCTGGCTCGACTCTGGCCGGGGTAAGGTGCAACTCAGCTGGATTGCCCTGAGAGTCTACCACTGCTATCTGCCACGTCAGCTCTGGTGGCCCGCCTCTCACTGGTCCACTCGGACCTCGCCTCGAGCGACTCTCACCACTGCCTGGCCTCCCTGAAATGGCTCTCCTCTCCTCCGCAGCTCCGCGGGCCTGGCTCCGAACCTCCCTGAACTCTCGTACTCCTAGTGGCCCCGCCAAACGTTCTCTCTGATAAGCTAGATAGTCCATGTCTGGACGCAAGTGGCGTGTCAGGTCGGTATCAGGCCGTGTGAAAACCTCCAACTCGGCCAAGGTGTACTCTCCTGTGTGTGAGGCCCGGGGTGGAAGCGGTCCAGGCACGTGAAACCCCGCATAGCCAAGTGATTGACGTGTCACTCGGTCACCCAAGTACCACTGCCAACCAAAGGCCGACTCCAGCAGCACCCTGCTCGCCGTGACGACCCTGCTACGAGCCAAGTACTCAGGCTCAGGCTCCACCACCCTCCAAGGATCCCACTTAACCTGTAAAGGCAAGCAATGCAAGTATCGGTCAGCGACGGCATTGAAGCAATAAAAAGGCATGTGCATTGTTATTTCTACGAGGTGTAATGTTATACCTGTGAAGGGCGAAGCTCGTTGAGGTATATCCTAAAGCCATTCAGATCGCCTCTGCCCCTCTTCTCACCCATGTTCTTCTTGCTCCATATGTGTGCGCGCAGGAGAATCCCCAAGTCCAGGCTCTTCGTCATCGGACGGCCTATGTTCAACACCTCATAAGCCCAGAGCTGCACGATTGTCAAATAAATCAAATCAGTAGTGTATGCAAGAATACTATTGAACAAGCTATGCTATCAAAATGAATGCAAGTACGAATTGGAAAGTGTGCATTATTCTATTGTGAATCATACCTCCCAGATCCGCCAGTACCCGGTCGTGCTCACCTCCGTCCTCGACGAGTCCCCAAAGAAGCCGTAGGTTGCGCCCAGTGCTGCTCCACCCCAGTCAAAGCGCGAAGCTGTCCTCAGGTCCCTCAGCGCAGGCAGGTAGGACAAGTGAACCTTGCTACGCCTGTTTGGATACAGGGTAGCGCCAAAAAGGTACAACAGGTACGCCCAAGCCATCTGTTCCACCTCCTGATCGGTCGTCACCTCCTTCTTGAGATATCAGGTGAACTGCCCATACCTCGCCATCGCCTCCTCAATCTTGGGCACCTCACCCAGAAACCACTCTAGGGCTGCCTCGTCCTCCTCAATCCCCGAGTCAAACGGGATAGGCTCACCCCCAACCCTCAAGCCTGTGATCGCCGCAAAGTCAGTGGGCGTCACTGTCATCTCCCCGACCGGTAGGTGGAAGGTATTTGTAGTATCCCTCCACCTCTCGACTAGTGCAACCAAAATGGCGTGGTCATTCCTCACCGGCATGAGAGTCTGAATGAACTCTCCGAAACCCGCCTCGTCCACCAACTGCCTCACTCTCTCCGGCAAACTTTGGTACAATGCCAAAGAGCTGCATGCACCCCCGAAGCCACGGATATCTCTCGGCCGCGCCCTCTTCTGTATTAGATGCAAACAACAAAGGATATATCAGCATGCGGAGTTGCATTTTCAAGTTCTAAGTAATCAATGCAGCCTAGCTATGGATGGTTGGTTCAAGTTATTATGTCTCATGCACGACATTCAAACATGGATCTATGGTATCGCTGTTCAAGTTCTACTTCGGAGGGTTGCTATTACTCTATAACTTTTAAACATTTTAAGCGCATGCATTGTATTTGTATGGTATCTAATGAAGGAAATAAGTATCTGTCAGGAAGTTACCTCAGACCAGCTGCGTGAAATATGGGTATCAGGATCTCTCAAAACCAACTCGGAGTCGTACTCCGTCTGTCGTGGCCGATATGCTGTGAAACCCGACGGCACGAACAAGTGAGGAACAGGTGGCCTGTACTCCTCTGCTGAAAACGGGGCCCGAGTCAAACTCTCCGCCTCCGACACCGCCGTCACTCTAGGACCATGCACTCTAGCACCGACCCTCTCCTCGATCTCTGCATCCCTCAATATCTCCTCCTCAGCAGCTCGCTCTCTCTCGGCCCTCGCCGCGGCCTCGGAAGCGGTAATCTCCTGCTCTCGCTCCTCCCGAGCCTCCAAAACAGCAATCCCTATCGCGGGATTATCCTCCAAAAGCCGCGCAAGTTGTGCATCGCTCAAAAGATCTGCGACGTCTTGCTTCGTGATCGGTCTATGGCCCGATGATGTCGCCGCTGGCCGGAAAAGCACGTCCTCCTCCCTGTATACAAATGGAACCTCTGTGGCACCCTCGGTCGCCACGTCCTTGCCTTTTGCCGGATCCCTCGGCGGAATCTCGCTCGGCCCGGCACCTCCACTATCACTACCCCTACTGCCTGCGACCTCGAAAGTACCACCAACTACAACTGAACCGCTTACAGCCGTGCTTGGGTCCAGTTGCCCGACAACAGAAGCTACTGCCCCGACTAGCTCCGTCGCGCGACGATCCAGCTCTGTCGCGCGATGATCGCCGTCGTCTCCAACCGCCTGCATGAGGCCTGGCTCGCCCTCGCCGCCGCCTGCCGCCGCTGCACCCATGCCCAGAACGGCCTCCGCCGGCCTCTGATCCCCGGTCCCAACCTCCATTGGTCCTCCCTCGTCCCCCGGATGATCAACAACCTCTCCTCCGCTGCCCCCGTCGCCGTGGTCTGCCATGGATGAACGTATAAGCGTGGGTTCTTTGATTTTGGCAAAGAATCAAGAGGTTTTTTTGGATTTTGTGAGAAAGTTTGAGAGAGAGTAGAGTTGAGGGGGTTTTGAAACTGCTATGAGCGGTTCCAAAACGTCCCCGTCGATTACAAAGGAAACAAGCAGGCACGGGCCGGGTTTGGCCTTGATTCAGATTCAGGCCCCGACCAAAACCCTCGCGCGATGGTCCAGCTGGGCCGTTGACCAGATTCAGTCTCTGGTTCGGCCCAATCTCCGCGACGATCAATCCGTCCATTTTCTATTCAGCGACGATCAATCCGTCCACTTCTCCTTCATCGACGATCCAACCGTCCATTTCTCCTTCAGCGACGATCCAATCGTCCGAATTCAATTCAGCGACGATCAATCCGTCCGATTCCAAATCAGCGACGATCTAACCGTCCGATACCAATCTCAGCGACGATCAATCCGTCCGATTATCCTTCAGCGACGATCCAACCGTCCATTTTCTATTCAGCGACGATCCAACCGTCCACTTCTCCTTCAGCGACGATCCAACCGTCCGATATCAATCTCAGCGACGATCAATCCGTCCATTTTCTATTCAGCGACGATCTAACGATCCATTTTCTATTCAGCGACGATCAATCCGTCCGATTATCCTTCAGCGACGATCCAACCGTCCATTTTCTATTCAGCGACGATCCAACCGTCCATTTCTCCTTCAGCGACGATCCAAACGTCCATTTCTCCTTCAGCGACGATCCAATCGTCCGAATTCAATTCAGCGACGATCAATCCGTCCGATTCCAAATCAGCAACAATCTAACCGTCCGATACCAATCTCAGCGACGATCCAACCGTCCGAATTCAATTCAGCGACGATCAATCCGTCCGATTCCAAATCAGCGACTATCTAACCATCCAACATCGATCCAGCGACGATCAATCCATCCGAATCCTCGGTGCACGGTATTTGTACATACTGACTTGCACTTTTTCATTTAATTAGCTTTTGGGTGAATTAGATGGGTGTCTAGAAATCTTTGACGTTACCCGTACCGACTAATGGTGCTCTGCGTGCCGTCAAAGAGGGACTACTGTAGACACTCCAATCTGATTTTCTCCGTTTGCTTTTATTTCTTTTCAGTTCCTTGTTCCCCCGATGATGAATCAGGTCGCGAACAGTATTGAATGGAATGGCTTGAGTTTGGTGTGTGTGGAACCCATCCCTTAGCCCCAGAACCATTAAACCCAAACCTTGACTAATAGTTTGACTCTCGCGCAACTCACTAAGACACTCGCGCAATGCTCTACTTGCCAGGTGGTGGTCAAAGTCAAACTTTGACTGATTGACCATCGCGGGGAAGCTAGAACCCTCGCGCGATGGTCTCACACCATCGCGCGATGGTCGACACCTGTCGTTTCCAGCTGGATTTTGTGATGATGAGGCGTCTGTAGGTCTGTGTGACCCCGTTCCATCGACTGAACGGCGTTTGCAGGGCCAGCCTTGCACCACCTAGCCCCCACTCTCCCATCAACTTGGCACCCCACTTCTCCACCAAGTAAGTGCAGCCAGCATTGTTGGCTGGTTGCATGACCTTGTCTAACCACCAACAAGCCTCCCCTTCTCCTATAAATAACCCCCATTGTTCTCTTTCAAAGGGGTTACCAAAAATTCACTCAAAAAGAAGAGTAAGAACTACAATCTTGATCTCTACCAAAGCCACTACCACTTTCTCCTTTACCAAAGGCACACCACTTCATTCAAGCCTTATTCAAATCATTCAAGCAAAGGTATAATTTTCAACCTTTACTGTTTTGATCCCTGAGGGGGGCGGACAGGGCCAGGGCTGGTAATCAGTATCAGTCTTGGTCCCAAAGCCAGGAAATTTACAAGCTTCTGAGGATAGAAGAACCCACGCGCGAGATACCCACTCTGCCGCGCGATGGTTCTCCGTTTGCGTGATAAGGTTCTCGTGGGGATGGGATTCTTCTTCTTGTCAATTTATATGGTTTCATGCTTTCCTGTCTAACAATACCTAGTATGTCTCACTGTTTTGCATGTTAAAAATCAGTATGTTTGTTCAGTTTCTTTCCTGTTAATTTTGGAATGCTCTTGGGTAGCTTCTGAACATGTCTCAGAACCCAGGCGTGCAAAGCAATTCTTGGAAGTCCAGTCAGAACAATCACGCGATGATGTGACTCCATCGCACGATGGTTATCTCTTTTCCAGTAATTGCCCTTGCATGGGCAGGTAGGCTCTCAGCCTCTGTTTTAACACCCTCACTGTTTAAGGGTTGCATTTCATTCCAGCTGTGTTAATTTGTAAATATTGATTTACTTTCAATACACATAAACTGTGTGGTTTGTCCTGGGTGTGCACTGGTCTTTCCAGAGCCCAGAAGAAGATAAAACTTAACCTGTTGGGAGGATATCAACCCTCGCGCGATGGAATGGGTTTGACGCGCGATGGAGGACTTGCATGCTGGCAGATCCATGCATGCAAGTTGGCCATTATTTGTGTTAAACTCATTCCAATGCACTGTTTTGACATCCGATCTCAGTGTTAGATTTTATCTTATTTATTTTCTAACATGTCGTGCCATCCATGCTATCATCTATCACGTCCTACAAACATATTACAGTTTTAACCCCCGATTAACTGTTCCCCCGCCCTAATTGGCTAAAAATTGATTAATTAAATAGAATCGCAAACAAAATAACATTTTCGCAAATGCCTTAGTAGAGACCGATCTCCAGATTGGGCGAGAGAGGTGCCATAAAACGCTTCCCCTCTCGTAACCTGGCTCCCGAACCCAGATATGGTTATGACGGACTGGTTCCTTAACTTTTTCAAATCAAACAGCGCGGCAAGTGCTTCGAAATACGGTTCCTTGGGTGTCGGACCTTCAAACCCGAGTGGCGACTCTGTATTTTCCGCGAGCGCTTGACGTCCAGCTTAAAAGCGCTGATGCGAACCGGCTGCATCTTTCCTTTCTCAAAAGGTGGGGAACGGAATCCCTTTCCCGGAGGAGAGAAAGATCGGGCAAATCGCAATTGCCCGCAGCAGCCTTCGCAGAAAGGAAAGGGAGGGAACTCCGGGATCCCTTGTTGATGAACCCCTAAACCGAGACCAGGCAGATAGGACATCCTCCTCATAATGTCCAAAGCGACAGAGCTTATGATGAAGTCTCCATCTACATTGATAGCCAAAACCGAGCCAGAAGTGTCAAAAGAGAAACCCTCAAGGTCAACATCTCCGTCATCATGAGTGATCCCCAGAACATGTGTGCCATCCTCCTTAAGCGGGCGAATGCCCGAGTCCCCGCAAAATAGTCAAAGTACCAGTAGGAAGTCCCAACATAACCTTCTGATGAAGGGTAGACGGTATGGCCATGATGTCAGATCTGTGGAGCCACGGCCTTCCTAACAAGAGATTGAAGGTGGCTGGGATGTCAACCACATGGAATTTGACATCCATCTTGAATCCTTATGCATCAAGCTTGAGAATAAGGGTGCCTTCAACCACGCGACGAGTGCTATCGTATGCCTTAACAGCCATGCTGGAAGGTGCGAAGTCCTTTTTAGTTAGTCCCAAACGGTAAGCCACCCTTAAGGGGCAAATATTGATTGCCGAGCCATTATCGATGAGAATGGTCGGAACCCAGAGTCTTCGGCATTTGACAGTGATATACAAGAGGCAATTGTGGTCAACTCCTTCAATTGGTAGATCATTGTCAGTGAAGGTGTGCTTAGAAGTAGGCGGGAGGATGAGAGATATCATTCCTTCGGGCGTGACATCCGATTGAATCTTAAGACGAGAGAGAGCGTGGCAAATCTTCTGACAATGCTCACAGGAGGAACAGATTAGTCCCCATAGTGATATGGGAGCGGGAATCCGCTCCAGTTGTCTTTGAATCATGTCATCATTCGGGGAGCCAACAGGTACCTCAAATGGTGCAGACCTTGAGAAAGAGGAAGGTTCGTTCTTTCGGTTAGAAGAATTGGACGAACTCCCAGCTTGCAGATTAGCAGGTTGAAAAACTCGTCCACTCCTTATAACGTTAAGAACGTTCTCTAAAGATGGCACCACTTGAAGGTCTTGACTATCATCCCAAAGATCGGTAGGGACCTCCCTCAATTTGCGCTTTCCTTTGTCAGAGGCCGGAGGGGCTACAAGCACTTCCATGTCCAAACCTAGGTCTTCGGTCAAATCTTTCAACAGCAGCGATTCCCAGAAGTCCGGATCCTCGACAGCTATAGCTTCTCGGGCAGGATCCGTATTAGAAACAAAAGGGACATCCCAAAGGCCTCCATCGGCGAAAGAGCGATTGACAGTCCAAACCTCATATCTGACTTGGATATTGACTACATCATCAACATCCTAGAGATTAGCTGGTGGCACAAGGTCCCGTAACCATGATGCTGCAATCCTCTTCAGGTGGGAAAGGTACTATAGGGCGCAGGAGGTCTTCATCGACGATATAAAATGTAGGATCACATTCGACGTCAGCCACCGAATTAACCAGCCTGTCGAGAGTAGAAAGGAAGAAGCATTCCCCTAAGACACGAGTCTCATCTTGGACAAGACCATCCTCCAGATATTGAATTTCATGGTTGGGCAGAGCATAACCTTGGAGAGGATTAGGGTCAAACCCCAACAGAAATTGCCAAGCAGGCTCGGGATCCCAATAGTACTCCTCCTCGGGCAGAACAGGCTGAGGCTGTGGAAATAGCATGTCCAATGAGAAGCCATCCAAAGGATCAAGTATGGCTGCTTCATAATTGGCCATCCAAGCATCATACCAAGCATGGTCAAAAGGGACGTATTCAGGGTTCTGGGGGAAACCGTCCAATTCCAGCTCTGTCCATTCATTGATTATGGGGGTGGCATAGTCATCATTATCAGCCATGGCCCAGCCCACTACCTGCATATCAATCTGTTGCTCTGGTTGGGGGGGAATGGCAGATCTGAAACGACTCATCAGACTTGGAGAGGGGTTGGGATCCGTCACGTTGAAGTAAGGGTTGTCCATGGAGGAAGCGGAGTTGAGCTGCACAGAAGGGAAGGACTAGTGGAAGAGGTCATTGATAGAAGCGTTGAACACAAACGCTCCGTTCTGTAGACGTGCAGAGGGTGCATTGGAATTGGACGACTGTCCTTCCTCGGAGCGGATATAGAAGATCTTAGCTTCGGGTTAAGGGGGTATGGGCACGACTGGCCGGGGTTGATCCGTTGGGGTTATGTGGTCAGTAGGGTTGAATATAGTGGAGCTGGGGTTGATATCAGTGGAGCTGAGGGATATTTGGTTGATGTGTGGAGCAGTATTGTGCTTTGGCATGAAATTGGAAAGGGTGTTTGGCTTTTGAGTGGACGGAGGTGGAGCATGAAGGGTTCCTTCATCTATGAGATCTTGAATCGCATGACGGAGACGAAAGAAGGAATCCGTAAGATGACCAGCCCTTTGGTGGTAGGCACAATAGAGGTTGGCCTTGAAGTTGGGTGAAGGGTTCTTAGGCAGAGGAGTTGGGTCGAGAGGCTTCAGATGCCCCGACTGAACCAACTTCTCCATAACAGAGGATAATGGAGCCTCAAATGCGGAGAAGCTGTGAGGCTGATTGCAAGGCGGTTATTCTGCGGGGTCTGGACTTGGTTGACATCGGCAATGTGGTTGGTAGTATTGGAGGAAGAGGCATTGGTACCACTGGTCGCGGTGTTGGAGTAAGTCCCTCCCCCAAACAGCGCATTGGTGTTTCTAGAGTACGCACGAGGCTTTGACTTTGGCGGATTGGGAGATTCTCCTTTCAACAGAATCCCACTCTGCAGTGCATCCCCGATGGCCAGGCCAGACTCGAAGAAGGTGTCGAAATTGGAGGATGCTTGAACAAGGACCAAGTGTCTAGCATAATCAAGCTGGAGGTTGCGGGAGACGATACGAAGCTGATCCCTCTCGCTCGGGCGTTCGGTCATTTGAGCGGCTTTGGCCCCCCACCTTTTGATGAAATCTGCGAAGGATTCCTTAGCTTCCATTTTGGTGGACTCCAACTCACGCGTAGTCATCTTGAGCTGGGAATTATAACTGTACTGCGAAATAAACGCAGCCCCAATGTCCTCCCAAGTCCTTCGCTTGGCGACGTCGAGTGACAGAAACCAGTGGAAAGCAGGGCCCGAGAGGGTTTGAGGAAACAGCTGAGACATGGCCTCGGGCTCTACTTATAGGAGCTTCATGGCAGCGTGGTAACTATAGAGATGAGTCTTAGGATCGCCGCTGCCGTCGAATTTGGCCATATCAGGCATTTTGAATTTTTCGGGGAGTTTGGCATTAGGATAGAGGCAGAGAGGATCCAAGTCGATTCCTCCAGCGCTGATCTTCTCGGACTTTGAAACGGATTCTTCCAGCTTAGCCATTTTGGTGACAAGAGCAGTCATGTCAGGGTTCTGAGCAGTCCTAGCAACGGTAGTGTTTGAATTCAAAGAAGAGGCCCGAGTTCTCCTGGGATTGAGCAAAGCTATTAAACGTCCCGGGTGGTCTGGATCTTCGACCATGACGGGTTGTTCATGCACATCCTCTTCGGCCTTGCCCTCCTTTTGAATAGCTGGAGGAAGACGACTGTTAAAGAGGTCATTCAAGCGGGTCATGTTGGCGTCTGTCTGAGCGGCCCTCTGCTGTATAGGAGTGATACTAGTCTGGATGTTCATGAGGATGGTTTCCAAAGAGAGCGGTTGCGGTTGATCTGCCATGACTGGTGGTCCTGAGGTGCTTGATGCAGAGGAGGGAGTAGATGATTCCGGAGATTCCGTTTCCTCAAAGATAGGAGACGAGGCTGACTGTAGAGTGGCGAGCAGAGAATGCGGAGAGTCTTCCGTGGTGACTGACTGGGCTTGAGATCTGACTAGCCTTTGAACCGGATTCTAATGCAGACATTCCCAAGTGGGTTTGGCTTTCTGCCTTGATACTTTCCTTGGCGGTGCAATGGTTCAGAACTTTGATTGCAGAAAGTAAGAAAAGGCACAATAAGGGCCCTACAGCAACTTTAATCTAAATAAAAGACTAAAGCGAAAGCACAGTCACCGTCATCAGTGTCGCCCTTAGACTCTAAGACTAGAAGACAAGTCTGTTTTATGATGTTCGGACGTTTGCCAAGATCCTCGGAATTTTTTTCAAGGGTGTATCCTTACTTGAATCAACTAACACCAAGAGCTGTCAAAACAGTCTAAGGCTTTGACTATTTCGTTCCTGAAGTTTTCAACTTGGAACTTGGAACAACTCGGTGTAGATGACGTGATACTGAAACCAAGGCGGCGTAGGCGGCACAGCACCATAGCCTAAACGGTGTACATGCTTCGCATGATAACCAAGGCGGTATAAGCATCACGGCGTTCTCCCCGTTGTTCCTCCTTTTTTGTTTGAAACCTCGATCGGGTATTAGAAAAAGACTTAGAAAGTCTGGATTTCCCAAAGTTTAATCGATCTAAGAATTTTTTTTTGAAAATTTGATAACATGCACCATCAAGATGCATGACTCTTCATTGGGCCATGACAATGTCTTAATAAGCATAAGACAGACTCGAAATTGAGACAACCTAGGAGCCGCCCTAAACATGCTTCTACGCAAAACGGTATGTATGTACAGTGTATGCGATATGGAAAGCAGTAACACATAGACAGTATATGGGGTTAGATGCAAATAATCTTACCCTGTGGGTACCTGTCCTAGTTTGGAAAGTTCTAGTGCTTTGTATATGCAAAAGGCTGGTTTTAGCTTGTAACGGGTTCCTCGGACTAGAGCCAAGATATCCCTCCCGCTGCCCGCGTAATCGCAGAGCAACAATCGAACGGAAAAATGACTCATCATTGTCGAAGGTTGTTGGTCATTTGGGGTCCCTGGGCTCCAGTAAACCGTGCTGGATTGCCAAAACAATCCAACGGGGCTTATCCCACATCGATGCAAATGAGAATGCTAAATAAATTGATTAATGGAACAGAATCGCAAATTCGCAAATGCCGTTTCAAATTTGGCAATCTTTATTAATCAATACTTAGAAGAAACTACGCAAGAGAACAATCGGAAAGCCCCAGGCAGAATGGCCGGACACGAGGTCCTGTTAAATCACCAATACTTTTTTTAGCAGCGTGAAGCTCACCGTTTTGACAGACTTTTAAGGGATTGTTCGCAAGTGTATTAAAATCTAAGTATAGACTAATATTGATTCGATCCCTAGCAGAGTCGCCACTGTGGGCATGCGTGCCCCTTTTTCTTTCTTTGGGAAGGGATTCCGTTCCCCTCCTAAAAAGAGAAAATGCTGCCGGTTCACGGGAGCACTTTTGAAGCTAGACGACAAGCGCTCGCAAAAATACAGAGTCACCACTTGGGTTTGAAGGTCCGACACCCAAGGAACTGTATTTCGAAGCACTTGCCGTGCTGTTTGATTTGAAAAAGTTAAGAACCAATCCGTCATAACCATATATGGGTTCGGGAGCCAGGTTACGAGAGGGGAAGGGTTTTATGGCACCCCTCTCGCCCAATCCGGAGATCAGTCTCTACTTAGGCATTTACGAAAAATGTTTGTTTGTGATTCTGTTTGATTAATCAATTCTTTAGCCAATTAGGGCGGGGAAACAGTTAATCGGGGATTAAAACTGTAACAGTTTGTAGGATGTGATAGATAATAGCATGGATGGATGAAATGGCGAGAAATAAATGAGTTAAATCTAACACTGCTATTGGATGCCAAAACAGTGCCTTGGTTTGAGTTTGTCATGAACAACGGCCAACTTGCATGCATGGAGGTTCTTACATGCAAGTCTGACCATCGCGTCACACTCCCAGTCCATCGCGCGAGTATTGACATCCTACCAACAGGTTAAATTTTATCCCCTTCTGGGCTCTGGAAGGACCAGTGCACACCCAGGGTCAAACCAAGCAGTTTATGTGTACTGAAAGTAAACAATTATTACAATCAAGATGAATAGAAATGAGATGCAACCCTTAAACAGTGAGGGTATCAAAACAGAGGCCAAGAGCCTGACTACCTATGCAAGGGCAACCACTGGAAACAGACTGACCATCGCGCAATGGAGTCAAATCATCGCGCGAGTATTCTGACAAGACTTCCAGGAATTGCTTTGCATGCCTGAGTTCTGAGATATATTCAGAAGCAACCAAGGGGCATTCCAAAGTAAACAGATAAGTAAACTAAGCTAACCTACAGATTTTTGATATGCATAACAGTGAGATATACTAAATATTCTTTACGGGAAGACAGAAAATTGTGGAAATGAATAAGGACAACGATCCTATCCCCACGAGAACCATATCGTGCTGACTAGAATCGTCGCGCGATGGAGTGGGTGTCTCGCCGTGGGAGTGCTTGTCCGCAGTAACTTGTAACTTTGCTAGCTTTAGGACCAGGATTGGTATTGATTACCAGCCTTGGCCCTGTTAGCCCTCCTCAGGGATCAAAATAGTAAACAGTAAGGATTATACCTTTGCTTGAGTATTTTGAGAATGGCTTGAATAAGGTAGTGTGGCTTGGAAAATGAGTATATGGGAGTGACTTGAGTGAAAGAAGTGCTTGGGTTTGTATCTCTTTCTTCTCTTTTGGAAATTTTTGGTAACCCTTTGGAAGATGAACCATGGGGGTTATTTATAGGAAGAGTGGTGGCTAAAAAAGGCAATGCAACCAGCCAACAAGGCTGGCTGCAGTTACTTGGTGGAGAAGTGGGGTGTAAAAGTTGATGGGAGAGTGGGGGATGTGGTGCAAAGGCAGCCTCGCAGAACGTTGTTCAGTCGACGAAACGGGGTTACACAGGTCTGTAGATCCTTGATCATCATAAAATCCAGCTGGAAAAAGGTGAAAATGACAGGTGTTGACCATCGCGCGATGGTGTGACTCCATCGCGCAAGTATTCTATCAACCCCGCGATGGTCAATCAGTCAAAAGTTTGACTTTGACCACCACCTAGCAAGTAAAGCATCACGCGAGAAACCCAGAAGGTCGCGCGATGGTCAAACCTGAGGTCAAGGTTTGGATTCAAGGGTTTTAGGGTTAAGGATGGGTTCCGCACACGCCAAGCTCAAACCATTTCATATTCTCAAGACTGTTTTTGACCTGATTCATCATCGGGGAAACAAGAAACCGAAAAATGAAGTAAAACGATCGAGAAGTCAGATTGGGGTGTCTACAGCACGACAGTCCCACTCTCGCGTGCGACTGTCTCAATCCAGCGCATGATGGACCGCGTGGGGATTGGTGTCTTACTGTTTTACGTTGTATTTTGTATATAGATCACTGTTGAGCATGTTAAAAACTAGTTTACTGCTTTCCTTTGTTAGAAATTGCTAGCTGTAGTTCAATTTGCTTGTTTGTTGTTTTGGAGTACCCCTGGGATCATTCTGGACCTGTCCTAGAACCCAGAAATGTGTAAACCAAACACTGGTTCGTGCCAGGGCGCACCCTCACGCGATAGAGTGAGTCCGTCGCGCGACAGTTAGCCTCTGACCATTGAGTGGCCTAACACAGGTAGCTTGGCCTTAAGACATTATTTTGTCCCCACACTGTTTATGGGGTGTTTTGTTAATTTGTAGGGCTTTTCAGCCTTTAAACTGTATATTATGCTGCTTATAACTGCGTGGTTTGTCCTGGGTGTGCACTGGTCCTTCCAGAACCCAGAGGGTTTGAGAATAAGAGCTGTGGGTTTGAGCTCACCGGCACGCGTGTGTCTTGGAGTTGTGCGTGCAGAAGTGAACAGCATGCAGTGACTTGTTCAGTGCATACTGGTTTCTTCCTACACACATCACTCCAAAATAGGGGCCTCCTAGTTGTTTAAACTCCCACAGCTGTCTGTTTTGATCCTATACTAACTGCTCATCCATGCTATCTATCACATCCTGCAAACATGTTACCGTTTTAATCCCCGATTAACTGTTCCCCCGCCCAAATTGGCTAAAGAGTTGATTAATCAAACAGAATCGCAAACAAACATCTTTCGTAAATGCCTAAGTAGAGACCGATCTCCGGATTGGGCGAGAGGGTGGCCATAAAACCCTTCCCCTCTCGTAACCTGGCTCCTGAACCCAGATATGGTTATGACGGACTGGTTCCTTAACTTTTTCAAACCAAACAGCGCGGCAAGTGCTTTGAAATACGGTTCCTTGGGTGTCGGACCTCCAAACCCGAGTGGCGACTCTGTATTTTGTGAGCACTTGTTGTCCAGCTCAAAGCGCTCCCCCGAACTGGCACTTTTCTCTTTTAGGAGGGGAACGGAATCCCTTCCTAGGAAAAAAAGAAAAAGGGCACGTTGCCCACAGCGGCGACTCTGCTGGGGATCAAATCAATATTAGTCTATACTTGGATTTTAATACGCTTGAGAACAATCCCACAAAAGCTTGTCAAAATAGTGAGCTTCGCACTACTAAAGAAAGGATTGGTGATTTAACAGGACCTCGTGTCCGGCCATCCAATCTGGGGCTTTTCCGATTGTTCTCTCGTGTAGTTTCCTCTAAGTATTGATCAATAAAGAGAGCCAAATTTGAAAAAGCATTTGCGAATTTGCGATTCTGTTCCATCAATCAAACTTTTTTTTGCATCTTCATTTGCATCGATATGGGATAAGTCTCGTTGGATCGTTTTGGCAATCCGGCACAGTTTACCGGAACCCGGGGACCCCGAATGACTAACAACCTTCGGCGATGATGGGTCATTCTACCGTTTGACTATTGCTCTGTGATTACGCAAGCAGCGGGAGGTATATCTTGGCTCTAGTCCGAGGAACCCGTTACAAGCCAAAACCAGCCTTTGCATATACAAAGCACTAGAGCTCTCCAAATTAGAACAGGTACCCACAGGGTAAGATTATTTGCATCTAACCCCATATACTGTCTACGTGTTATTGCTTTCCCTATCGCATGCACTATACATACATATCGTTTTGCGTCGGAGCATGTTTAGGGCGGCTTCTAGGTTGTCTCTCTTTCGAGTCTGTCTTATGCTTATTAGGACGCTACCATGGCCCGATGAAGAGTCGTGCATCTCGATGGTGCACGTTGTCAATTTTCAAAGTCCTTAGATCAACAAGACTTTGGGAAATCAAACCTTTTTTAAGTCCTTGGCTCATGCCCGATTGAAGTTTCAACCAAAAATAAGGAACCACAAAGTATGGATGCCGTGACACTGGCACTACCCAGGTTAAAGGGCGAAGTCACTATACACCGTGGCGTACAAAGTTAAGGTGTCATGTCATCAATACTGAGTTGTTCCGAATTCAAAATTGAAACTTCGAAAACGAAATAGTCAAAAGCTTAGACTGTTTTGACATCTCTTAGTGTTAGTCAATCTATTGAAAGGATACACCCTCGAAAAGATTTCCGAGGATTTTGGCAGCGTCCAAACATCATGAGACAAACTTGTCTGTAGTTGTAGAATCTAGGAAGACAACGACGATGATGACGTGTATATTACATTTCTTTTTGCAATTAACTGCAGCTGCAGGAACGTCACTGAGCTTTCAATTACGTTACTGTCTAGTTTGGAACCATTGCACCGAACAAGAGAGTACCGAAAGGAAGAGCCAAACCTATTTGGGAACGTCTTCAGCATCCGGTTCAAAAGGCTTGTTAGGCTAGGACCCCAGTCAGTTACAACGGAGGCTTCTCCAGGTTCACTGTTGGCCGCCCTACAGTTGGGTTCACCATCGATATTGCAAAAAGTCACGCTGCCGGCTTCCCCATCTTCAGTTTCTTCATCAAGCTCCATTGAAAAACAAGTCATGGCAAATCAACCCCAATCGCTCACTTTGGAAACCATCCTCATGAATATCCAGACTAGCATCACTGCTATGCAACAGAGGGCCACTCATACAGATGCTAACATCACTCGCCTGAATGACTTTATCAACACTAATCTTCCACCAGTGGCCGAAAAGGAAGGCGAGGATGATAAGGATGTTCATGTCACCCCCGTCGTTGTTGAGGATCCAAACCGTGAAGGCTGGCTCATTGTTCAGCCCGCCCCTAGAGAGGTTTGTGTGCCAGCTCCAAATCCAAACCCCGTTATTGTTAGGCCTGTTCAAAACCCTGACATAGCTGCTCTCATGGTCAAGATGGCTAAGCTGGAAGAAGCTGTTTCAAAATCCGAGAAGATCAGTGCAGGGGGAATCGACCTGGATCGCCTTTGTTTGTACCCTAATGCTAGGCTTCCTGACAGATTCAAGATGCCTGACTTGGTTAAATTCGACGGGAGCGGTGATCCCAAGACTTATCTCTTTGGCTACCATGCTGCCATGAAGCTGCTGGGTGTGGAAAATGAGGCCATGTCTCAGCTTTTCCTACAGACTCTCTCTGGGCCTGCCTTCCATTGGTTTCCGTCGCTTGACATCTCCAAAAGAAGAACTTGGGAAGACATAGGGGCTGCCTTTGTCTCGTAGTACAATTATGTTGGGTCCGGAGTGCCCCCATGGATTTGGTTACACAATGCCACTCCCTGCGACCGCTCTAAAAACAGACTTGCGGGTGCGATGTCGAATGCCATAAAAAACTTAATTGAAACCCTTCCTACCACCAATTGGTTTTAGGAGAGATGGTGGAAAAGCGGTCTGACAATTGGTATCAGAGCGGGCTGCTCCTTCCGTTAAAATTTTTTTCTAGAGCAGATCCATCATGAATATGAACATGAATCACATGTCTAGAAATATGCCTATACTTGATGCTGACAATTTTGATTATTGGAAATCTAGAATCAAGGCTATAATGAGATCAGCCGGAGAAGAAATTTGGGACTCGTGTGTTTTGGGGTACACTCGACCCATGAAAATTGTAGACGACAAGTCGGTTCAAAAAACTGCATCTGAGTTATCAACCACAGAAAAACCCTTACTTCAGGCTAATAATCGTGCACTTGATATTTTATTTGCTGCTGTTGATATAAATGAGCACAGGAAAATAGCTAACTGTGAAATTGCAAAGGAGGCCTGGGATATTTTGGTTACTTGCCATGAGGGGACAGACGTTGTTAAGCAGTCTAAGCTGTAAAGGCTTACCATGGAGTTTGAGACCATCAGAATGCAGGAGGAAGAAACCTTCAATCAATTCTACTCCAAGCTCATTGCCATCGTCAATAGCTGCGAGAACTTGGGTGAGCCAATTCCTTCTTTTCGTATTATTAAGAAAATTTTGCGCTCCTTACCTCCTAGATTTAAAATTCAAGTTACTATGCTAGAGGGTAAGAAAAAGTTAAAAGAAAAATCTGTTCAAGAAATAGTTGGGATTCTCCAAACTTATGAGGCTGACCTATTGCAATCTGAACCTGTTAAACTCAAAATAAAATCTTCGGAGACTCCGATTGCTTTTAAAAGTACTCAAAAATATAAGAAAGGTTCAGATAGTGATAGTGATATTGATCTTGAGGAGATGAAAGTTTTTTTCAAACAATCTAAAAATAGTACGAAAAAGAAAAATAATAAAGGAAAAGGAGAATTTTCTGGAAAAAATAAAAGGGAGGGAAAAGGACCACCTGAAGGACCACAATGTTTCGAGTGCTATGGTTTTGGTCACTACGCCCAAGAATGTGCTAATAAAATGAAAAAGAAGGCCCTCGTCACTAAAACGTGGGATGATAGCGATTTCGATGAATCGAATAAAGAACAGGGGGCTGACGAAAATGATAAAGGAAATTTTTTGGCTTTTGGAGTAACTTTAAATTCACATGGTCATTCCGAATCGAGTGGTTCTGAAACAGATAATAGCGATGCGGATAGTTGTGATGACATAGATGAGGTAAGAGAGAAGTACAACAAACTCCATGTTTTTAGTAAAAAACTGATAGAAGCGAGTGAAAAACTTTCTGATAAGATTAAGAAGTTAGAGAATACTTTGAATGAACGCACTCAAGAGAGTGATGAGAGAAATAAAGAAATTGAGCTCCTTCTTGAGAAAAACAAAGCTTTGACTGCTGGCTCAAAATCTAAGGATAAATTAGAGGATAACACACAGACAGGGACCAAATTGTTAGATCATATTCTGTCCATCCAACGAAGACCTAGCGATCGTTCAGGGCTTGGTTATCATGCAATGTTTTCAACTCCACCGATAGGGAGAAACGGAACTAAACATCCAAGTAAGAAGACTAATGATAATGATATGCAGAACATGATTAGTTCTCCTACGACAAAGCAGACAAAGAAGCAATTGACAGCGGAGGTAAACGGACATCACAAGCGCAAGGATGTAGAATCTAAAGTTATAAATACTGATAAGTCTCACGTTTTTTCTCCTGTTGTTAGTAAATTTGTTCCTACTTGTCATTATTGTGGTTTGACTGGCCATATTAGACCACATTGTAGGAAGATGCATGAGTCATACACTTCACATACACATGTAGCTCTTCCTTATGGACATAATTATTTTGTGCCCATTTGCCATCATTGTGGAGTTAAAGGCCATATTCGTCCATTCTGTTTCGCCCTTCATGGCTACCATAGGACTCCTCCCCACTATCATAATATGAATAATCAAAGGATGTATTTTCAAAGGCCTAGACGTACGACGCCTTCACATGCTAATTTTACAAAGGTAAATCAAAAACCCATGGTCAATAAAAATACTCATGTTGAAAAAGGAAAAACTAGACAGATTTGGGTACGTAAAATTGATTTGGTCTCAAATGTTGGTGATGACCTTGACTCTATAGATGACTATAGTTCATCCGGAGGAGCTGACCTTGCCTTTTAACATTAGGTCATTGTTCCATAATCTAGATTTAATGATTCTTGCATATCTAATTACCTAGAGTTATGGAGTTTCATAATTTTGTGTTTCTTTTGTTTCATATTTGTTTTTTGAGTTATTAAATAAAATATTTAAAAAATGATTTTTTTGTTTTATGAGTTGGTGTGTGGATTTAGCATGATAGTTTTTGGTGCGTAGTTGAATATCATTGGATTTTATGAACATATTCATCCATATTTTTATTGCACTTCTTTCATGGTATTCTCACTGCAATTATGTTTGAATGTTAATAAATCATGAGTATTCGACATTCTGTACACTCATCCATGGCTTTTGGTCTGGTTCTCAAATAGGGATCACTCTTCTCATATGCTTCGTTTTATCTTGTGTCTTCCCTGAGCCATGACCACCTTTATTTGGTTTCCGTTAATAGAGCCCTCGCTTATTCCAAAAAAAAAAAAAAAGACAAGAAAAGAAAAGAAAAGAAAAAGGATAATATATATCTTGGCTTTTGCTTATCCGGGCGTTCATCGAGTAACCGGACAATTGGGGTGAGGTATTCTCTCTCTGAGCGTTCGCGTCAAAAAAATGGATAGACCTTGTGAAAGCACCCGTGTTGGACCATTTGCTTAGTAACCGGGCATTGGGTATAAGGTATTCTTACTCTCAATATTCGCGTTAAATAGAGGTGGGGTAAAAGTAAAAATATGGTTATAAATTTCTATTGATTACTTATTAATCAACCACCTGTTGTTGAGGGGGAGTTTGTGATTAATTATCTGCGACTTGATGTCGAACCTAGAAAGGTGTATCTTGTTGAGTGGGAGTCACTAGATAAATCTAAGCACTTGAGCATCTTGGTCCTGTTTTGAGTTGCTGAATTTTCTGGTCATGGATGCACACACACTTTCCTCTCATGTCGATGATTATGGTGTGTTGCATTCCTTCTACCTTGCATGGTGTTATATCATTAAGTAGTGCCTTAAAATTTGGATGTCTTTTTCATCTCATCTCATGATATAATGCTTGCAATAAAGCTATCTCATGCTCGTATCTTCAGATTTCTCGTTCTTTTTTAGCGTTTAATTTAATTTTGTTTTATTGAGTTCTGTGCGCCTGAATTTAGCTACCATGTTATTTATGCTATTATTTGCGCTTCGCTTAAATTTCTTATTTATCCTATTCACCCTTTGTCACTTCATGTCAAAAAGGGAGAGAATGATGAAAGGGGGAACAGGTTGCTTGTTGTTCTAATGTGTTTGAATGTTGAGTTTTATTTTGCAGCTGCTCTTCAACTCGATCTTCATTAGTTTTCATTGTAATGTGTTTTGTCATGGAAGTGCCAAAGGGGGAGATTGTAAGGACCAAATTCTGGAGTCATTTGTATTGGCAATTCCGTATGACAAAACATATATTTTTATCGAGTTGTAATTTTATTATTTTTATAGGCTAGTGAGTCTGTATAGGATTAGAGTGGAAGGAATCTATTTATTTGTAATTGAGTGAGAGTGAATCGATTGTCTAAAGGCAGAATGGCTTCGCAAATGGAAAGGGGCTAAATTGGAACGGATTGATCGGGATGTCAATCAAATATCTATCGGAAGCTACAGACACACATGATAGTTTTCCTATTTCCTATTTTGCTTCTAGGGTACAGGAAAAAGTGCAAGCCATATATACTATATTATACAATAAAAAAAGTGGGCGGGTGGCGGCAGTGAAAAAGAAACAGAAGCAATAGCTTATTCGAGATTTTTTCAAAAAAGGGAGATTTTGATTAGTTTTGGAGGGCTTGTGGACTCAAGGCTGTTGGCGATCAAGATCATTGGGTGTGGTGTACGTGTGACTCGGCAGGTGATACTTAGAACTTTGTGAGGATTTGCATCGTTTGGATAGGTATATCTGTAACTGCACAATGATTATAGTGATTTGATTCCTTCCTGTGGTTTTTACCCATTCAGGGGTTTTCCACGTATATCTCTGCGTTTAATGATTGATTGATTGCGTAGTTTTTGCTGGTAGTATTACTTGGTGATTCGCGTTCGTACTGTTAGGGTTTTTTACGAATTATTAAAGAACCCTGATTTTTCAAATTATAACTCTCAGCTCAAGATGACTACTTGTGAGTTGGAGTTCACCAAAATGGAAGCAAAGGAGTCCTTTGGGGATTTTGTTAAGAGGTGGAGAGCCAAAGCCGCATTGATGACTGATCACCCGAGCAAGAGGGATCAACTTCGCATCATCTCCCGCAATCTCCAGCCAGATTATGCCAGGCACCTGGTCCTTGTTCAAGCGTCTGCTAACTTTGAAACCTTCTTCTACTCTGGCCTGGCTATTGAGGATGCACTACAGAGTAGAATTTTGCCTAGGGGAGAGTCTTCCTCACAAAAAGCTAAGCCGAGGGCTTACTCTGGAAACAGTAGCACGCTGTTTAGTGGCAGCAATTATGCCAATTCAACTACAAATGGGGATAACGCTGCTGCTTGCCCCAACCATACAGCCGATGTCAATCAGGTTCAAAATGCCCAAGGCTACCAGGCCCGAACCCAACCTCGAAGTTTCTCTGTCTTTGAGGCACCTCTGTCCGCAGTGATGGAAAAACGTGTCAAGTCTGGGCATCTCAAACCTTTGACCCCAACTTCTCCGCCAAAAGTCCTACCTTCTGGTTACAAGCCTCACCTCTTCTGTGCTTTCCACCAAATGCCTAGCCATCCCACTGATGCATGCTATCGTCTTCAACATGAGATTCAAGATCTCATTGACAATGGCACGGTTCAAGTTCCACCAAAGCCCAATGTCATTTCCAAACTCCTTGCCTCAACACAACTCTGACCCTCTGGTTGGTCAGATATCTATCACCTCCACTCAAATCAACCCCAGCTCCACCATATTCAACCCTAGCCACTATATCATCCCAGAAAGCCAACCCAAACCAATCGTATCCATCCCGTTCGAACCGGAGGTTAACATGATGGCTGTAGGTTGGGCAATTGAGGTCTTCACTGCCGACACCTAGATTGACAGTAATGAGGAGCTTACAAAGGAGAAGACTGACCGGCTGAGGTCCATTGCTCATGGGAGCACCGAGTAGGTTTGGTCAAGAAGCTGAGGAAGCCGAAGTGCTGTTGCTTGAGCCTGACACCCGCTGGATCCCACCTCTTTTTGTGGAAGTCAAGGGTAGCTATAAAAATTGCATTTTCAAACTGCGTCTAGTTTGCATTGACACTTTTAAGTCTGAGTCTGACACAGAGTCTTTTGAGTCGTCTAAGTCTAGCTCTGAGTCGGAGATCGTGCCTCTTGGCCCTCCATGTCGTAGTTTCTATTTGAGTCTTTCGTTGTACTTGGCAGCCCCAGGGCTTTCTTTATGATATGCATTATCTTGCTTTTAAGTACTTTGCTGACTTTTGAATAAACTGTGTCATCCCTGACGACGAAGGGATAGATTCGATGGGATTATCACCAAGGAAATGTGTTCCCTCGCTGAAAGGGAAGACAAAAGACATGCTCAGCCTATTAATCAAAATAGTAGTTTTCAAATAAACTTGAAAGATGAAGTAGACCTCCAAATGGTTCAAATTGGTTCAATGCGGTTCCCAGAGGAGCATTGTACCCGGTCAGACAGGTTCAAAGAATTCATCAACATCCTAGCATGGTCTCTCAAAAGACACGCTTGGTGTTGATCCTGAGATAAAATAAGTATCGAATCCCTTTGTTACCGGGTGCCAAACCATGCAAAGCAAAGCTTAGAAGGTCCAGCACCTCATACCGTCCTCAAATTTGCAGGAACAGCGTTTCACCAAGCACAAGTTAGAAAGTTCAAAAGTGGCCTAGGGCAAAGCATGTCAACCAAAGCGCTCTGGATCCTACGTCATCAAAGCCATTTTATCTGGGGCTACTGCCAAACATCATCGACCTCGATGGCAACAATTCGATACCTTGGTCAGCATGGATCAATTCAAAGGCAACTTTTCCCTGAGAGAAGCTCGTTGGGTTGAAAACCCCAAGGGTGGGCAGTTCCAATCAAAAGTTAGAGCAGCCTGCTAGACCGAGAACCTATGAAGGAGGTTAGGCAAAAATAAAGGCAATATTTGAAAGCTCGCTCGACCGAAACCCAAATGGGCAGTTCTAGGCAAAAGTTAGACCGTAAAAGGTGAGATAAAATACTCGAGTGAACCTTGGCCTGAACTATGTTTTGACCTAATTCCCTAGCTTGGGATATGTAGGCAGTCTCTCTTGTAGACTCGGTCACGATCTAACAATTGGATCCATGGTTGACGTTTGGTACACATCAAAGGTCAAAGAGGATCGAAGATCAAGCTGCATGGGAGGAGTCTGAAGAGGGGAACCTTTTGTCTTTCAATTTTATTTTCAACAACTACTTCAATTTCAAAGCTGAGCAAAAGCCTTAAAAAATTTTAAGCATAAAAAACAGAACGAAATGCTGGCGACGCCTAATGGCTCACAATTTATTCTAAGTTCAACGAAGTCTGGTGAAAGCAACTGCAACAGCTTTTCAGTCACGCGCTCTAGTTCGATACTCGTGCGCTCGTTCAATATGATGCGCGTTCATCTTCAACTTGCGTGTGCTACTTGCATTCCAGCAGCGAACAATAGCAGTCAGCTACTGCCTTTGAGTCTTGTTCAAGGGGCTTTTTGCCAAGTTTTGTCATACCATGTAGACCTAATGTGACTGCATGGGGGTGTCGGTTTCAATTCGGGCCTATATATGTCTTTATCTGCGTCTTATATCCGTATTTGTGGCATTTTTCTAGATTTCAATCCATTGTCATGTCGAGATGCTTTTCTCGGTTCTATTTTTTCATGCAGGTCTTTGTGCCTATTTGGACCTTGCAAGTGTCAGTTTCACCTGTCTAAAGGACTATTGTGAGTTTTGGCACGTTAATGTCCAAAATTTCATTATTTTCCATGTGTCTAAGGGTCCATGTCATATCCTGGGGCTCTTTCTCCCTTTTCGTTCGAGCTAGGCGAGTTAGTGTTTATGTGTGTCTGTGTGTTGGCTCAGTTCACTTGTCAATGCAAATTAGATATTAGTAGTCAGTTTTTGTCCATAAACTGTGAAGATGCAATTTTTACATTGCTACCCTAGCATCACTAATCCGCAAGCAATGGAATCTATTGAATGGCAAGGGCACATCAGCTCAAGGCCAAGCAAAGCATATCTATGGGCCTCGTCTGCCCAAGCATCAAAGGAAAGGGCACGCAGGCCCACTGCCGTTACTACATGTCAACTGGGCACGCCGCTCCACTCAATGTCTCTCTGTCTGGGTGTGCATCTCAGAAGCAAAAGGCAGTAAAGTAATGGGGCTCAGTGATAGTTCTTAAGCATCATTGTCCTTTTAGGAGCCACCCTTAGCTTATGTCTGCATTTTCAATTTGTGCATTCATATTGTATGCATATTTGCATATTGTATATCAAATGTTTAAAGCAGGAATTCTATGCTGGAATTGCTTCAGTGGATAGTGCAAGTATGGGGGAATGCCACACGCCACTTTCCTTATCTCATTTGCCATGATAATCGTCAAGCACACAACCTCGCTGTCCTACTCTGCTGGTACTTGGAATGCAATTTGAGGGATCAAAAATCAACCCAATCCACAACGGCATGTTCATCCTGAAGAATGATCTACCTGTTCCAAATCAACGACAGCGGGTCCTGTCCAAATCTCAACGGCTCGATCATTCTGCACAATGATCCGCCCATCTCAAATCAACGACAGCCGGTCCAATCCAAATCTCAACGGCTCGATCATTCTGCACACTGATCCGCCCATCTAAAATCAACGACAGCCGGTCCTGCCCAAATCTCAATGGCTTGATCATTCTGCACACTGATCTGCTCGTCTCAAATCAACGACAGCCGGTCCTGTCCAAATCTCAACAGCTTGATCATTTATACTGATGATCCTCCCATCCTGTCAAATTCCTCAACAATTTGATCACTCAGCACATTGATCTCTCCGTCCAATTCAACGACGGTCAGTCATATCATCTGACTCAGTCATTCCCAATGGTCAGCCACATCATCAACAACGGTCAGCCATATCGTCCGACTCAGTCATTCCCGATGGTCAGCCATATCATCAACGACGGTCAGGCATATTGTCTGACTCAATTATTCCCGACGGTCAGCCATAGCATCAACAACGGTCAGCCATATCGTCCGGCTCAGTCATTCCTGATGGTCGGCCATGTCATCAACAACGGTTAGCCATATCGTCCAAATTAGCGATGGTCAGCCATATCATCAATGACAATCAGCCATCGCCTGTCTCTGTCCATTTAGCGATGACAACAAGCCATGTTGCCTGTCTCTGCCCATTCAGCGACGACAATCAGCCATCGCCTGTCTCTGCCCATTCAGCGATGACAACCTACCACGTCGCCTCTTTCTACCCATTCAGCGACGACAATCAACCACATCGCCTGTCTCTGTCCATTCAGCGATGACAACCTACCACGTCGCCTATCTCTGTCCATTTAGCGATGACAACCAGCCACGCCGCCTGTGTCGGCCCATTTACCAACGACAATCAGCCATCGCCTGTCTCTGCCCATTCAGCGATGACAACCAGCCAGGTCGCCTGTCTCTGCCCATTCAGCGACGACAATCAGCCATCGCCTGTCTCTGTCCATTCAGCGATGACAACCAGCCACATTGCCTGTCTCGGCCCATTCAGCGACAACAATCAGTCATCGCCTGTCTCTGCCCATTCAGCGATGACAACCAGCCACGTCACCTATCTCAGCCCATTCAGCGACGACAATCAGCCATTGCCTGTCTCTGTCCATTCAGCGATGACAACCAGCCACGTCGCCTGTCTCTGCCCATTCAGCGACGGCAATCAGCCATCGCCTGTCACTATCCATTTAGCGATGACAACCAACCACGTCGCCTGTCTCGGCCCATTCAGCGACGACAATCAGCCATCGCGTGCCTCTGCCCATTCAGCGATGACAACCAGCCACGTTGCCTGTCTCTGCCCATTCAACGACGATAATCAGTCATCGCCTATCTCTGCCCATTCAGTGATGACAACCAGCCACATCGCATGTCTCTGCCCATTCAGCGACGACAATCAGCCATCGCCTGTCTCTGCCCATTCAGCGATGACAACCTCCCACGTCGTCTGTCTCTGCCCACTCAGCGACGACAATCAACCACATTGCCTGTCTCTGTTCATTCAGCGATGACAACCTACCACGTCACCTGTCTCTGTCCATTCAGCGATGACAACCAGCCATGTCGCCTGTCTTGGCCCATTCAGCGATGACAATCAGCCATCGCCTGTCTCTGCCAATTCAGCGATGACAACCAGCCACGTCGCCTGTCTCTGCCCATTCAGCAACGACAATCTGCCATCGCCTGTCTCTGTCCATTCAACGATGACAATCAGCCATATCATCTCGATCCGTCAACGATCGGAATATCGTTCGATGGTCCACCCATCTGCAACCAATTGTTCCCCATGAGAGTTCGCCTCGGCCTACCCTGAACGACTACCTCTTCATTAGTCTAGCTTCAAGCGCATCTTCCAGCAGCCTTATTGCTCTGCCTCGGATGGTCTTTGATAAGGAGATTGGCTCTAATTCCCAACAGATGGAATTCAAGCTGCCTGACAGGACCTACCCGTGTTTGTTGGAATGCTTCGTGCCGAGGATAGCTTGATCCCCAGCAACGACGGCCTTGTCCCGTCCAAATCTTCAACGACAGCCTGTCCTGTCCAACTTTGATCAACAAGCGGCGATTCACTCGTCCATTTCTACTTCCATCCCCGGCAATGGACAGCCAGTCCATTCCACCGATCAGGTTCTTTAAGCTTACAAGTCTACTTTGCTAAAATGCTTTGTTTTGGATTGCCTTGAGGGGTGTCTAGAATTCTTTGATGTTACTTGTACCAAGTCAATGGTGCTTCAAGTGCTGTCAAAGAGGGGCTACTGTAGACACCCCAATCTGGGCTTCCAGATTAGTTTACTTACGGTTTTTGATTCCCCGATGATGAAATGGATCAAGAACACCCTGGGAATGATAGCGTGTTTGAGCATTGAGTGTTTGCAAAACCCTTGAACCTAACCTAGCCTAAGCCACTTCAAAAACCAAAAACCCTACTGATGCGCGCCAGGGCGCAACCATCCCGCGCCGGGGGGCACCATCGCGCGCCAAACTCACTCCATCGCGCGACAGACTCACTCCGCCGCGCGACGGTCCAACCTACCGCCAACCTTTCTGAAGGAGGACAGTTGGCCATCAATGCAACTCTCAACCAGCCTCGTGAACTGACTGAACTCCTTTCCTGGCACCAACCAGATCCACCATCTCCCCCTATATATACCCCCCCATGGTTATTCTTTCAAAGGGTTCCAAGTTTTGAGGTCCAAAGGAGAATTACACACACCATCCTCCATACAAACCCTAATACCAAGCAACAAGCTATCTTGTTCCTTGCTTCTACCACTCAAAAAGCTTCCAACAATCAAACCTCAAAGTTCAAACACTCTTTCAACCGTAACCAAAGGTATAGCTTACCTTTGTTCTGCTTTCTGTTCTGATCCCTGAGGAGGCCTGGCAGGGCCAAGGCTGGTAATCAATACCAGTCCTGGTCCTAAAGCTAGCAAGGTTTCAAAACTGTCTAGGTAAGAACCAACGCCCGACGGTCCCACTCTCGCGCGCGACTGTCTCAATCCAGTGCGCGATGGACCGCGTGGGATTGGTGTCCTACTATTTTACGTTGTATTTGTATATAAATCACTGTTAAGCATGTTAAAAACTAGTTTACTGCTTTCCTTTGTTAGAAATTGCTAGCTATAGTTCAATTTGCTTGTCTGTTGTTTTGGAGTACCCCTGGGATCATTCTGGACCTGTCCCAGAACCCAGAAATGTGTAAACCAAACACTGGTCCGTGCTAAGGAGCACCATCGCACGCCAGACTGGCTCCCTCGCGCGACAGTGCTCCTGGGCGCACCCTCACGCGACAGAGTGAGTCCGTCACGCGACAGTTTGCCTCTGACCAGTGAGTGGCCTTGCACAGGTAGCTTGGCCTTAGGCCATTATTTTGTCCCCACACTATTTATGGGGTGTTTTGTTAATTTGTAGGGCTTTTCAGCCTTGAAACTGTATATTATGCGGCTTATAACTTCGTGGTTTGTCCTAAGTGTGCACTGGTCCTTCCAGAGCCCAGAGGGTTTGAGAATAAGAGCTGTGGGTTTGAGCTCACCGACGCGCGCATGTCTTGGAGTTGTGCACGCAGGAGTGAACAGCAAACAAGGGCCTCCTAGTTGTTCAAACTCCCACAGCTGTCTGTTTTGATCCTATACTAACTGCTCATCCATGCTATCTATCACATCCTGCAAACATGTTACAGTTTTAATCCCCAATTAACTGTTCCCCCGCCCTAATTGGCTAAAGAGTTGATTAATCAAACAGAATCACAAACAAACATCTTTCACAAATGCCTAAGTAGAGACCGATCTCCGGATTGGGCGAGAGGGGTGCCATAAAACCCTTCCCCTCTCGTAACTTGGCTCTCGAACCCAGATATGGTTATGACGGACTGGTTCCTTAACTTTTTTAAACCAAACAGCGCGGCAAGTGCTTCGAAATACGGTTCCTTGGGTGTCGGACCTTCAAACCCGAGTGGCGACTCTGTATTTTCGCGAGCGCTAATCGTCCAGCTTAAAAGCGCTCCCGCGAACCGGCACTTTCTTTCGGGAAGGGAACGGAACCCTTTCCCGAGGAGAAAAAGGGCACGCTGCCCACAACACTACTGAACTCGTCACTTTGAGTAGCAAGTAGATTGGACTGGAAAAAATAATTTCAAATACATCACAAATTAAGTCAATAAATATATATATATATATATATATATGAACCATAATAAGATGGATATGTTATCGCAAAGGTTGGAGAGAAAATGAGACGTGAAGGGTGACCCTTAGTTGTTAGGGCTCTTTCCTTCAACATTCGCCAATCCGTAAAAGTGTACATAACCTACGTGTAGTCCAGCATATGACAGTTAGGCAACATTATGACAGAAATAACACAAATTCAAGTACAAAACATACCATATTACACACAAGGCCCCTAGGTCAAAACGATTCACCAACTTCCTTGCGAGTAAGAGGCCACTTTGCCCCTTCAATAAGAATTAACACCTCGCTGTTGTGCCAAAATAATTTGTTACTATACCAAAATTGGGAAAGAGATAGCATGGTTTCATAAATCTAACCGATGGCTTATCCTTCAAGTCATATGGTATGTCACAAAAAAAATAAACATACCTTAAATCATTTGTCGGTCCCCTAGTAAGATAGTTGATGATTGACTTTTCTTCTTCCGTAAATTTTGTTGTCTTGATGGAGGGTTCTGCAACATACGGAGATTGAATAGATGGGCTTGGCTACACGTTTCTTTGCAGTTTTCTCTTTGTGGGATCAGTCGAGATTGCCATCGCTTCCTGCTTTTCACTTACAGGACGCCGACCCATCTATGATTTTTTATATTCCCCCCCCCACCTCCCCTTCCTCCTCAATCTCATCCCCCTTCTCCTTAATCTAATCCCCCTCCTCCCTCTCCCCCTTCTCTTGAATCTGATCCCCCTGGTCCTCCTCCTCCCCATCCCCCTCCCCCTACTCCTCATATTGATGCAGTTATAAATGTCCACTAAATTGTGCCAAATGGCCATCATCTTTTACAGGTTGTGCCCGTGGACCATCTTGAGGGCTTCGAAGAACAGGGCTTCCAACGATAGGCTCACCCATAGCAGCATCCATTTCATGCAACCTTTTTGAGTTATTCATAAATTGACACATGAAATCTTTGTACATATCAATGCAGATCTAAAATAGTATAAAAAGCCAATACCATCACCTAATTTTTCAAATTATGGGGAGGGAACTGAGAAAAAACAGAATTCTCAATTGGCTTGTCCTCCTCTTTGGAAATTCGAATATCGATCAATTCCTTCGTCCATAATCCAATTGGAGCCTCAGGTTCCTTCCCAATTTCAACATCTAAACAATGTAAGTCAAAATATATGACCTGCAAAACAAATAAGTCATAATTTTAACTTCCTACATAAACCATAATATTGTTATTCAAAGTGTTAAATAGAATGGTAGAAAAATTAAGTAAACATACCATAAAAAGGAACAGACTACCACCAACTCCTTCCGCCTTCCGTCCACAACCTTTGGTTACCCGAACCTTATAATTTGGAATCTCGTTCACCAACCAATCCAACACAAAAGCCGGCCACATATACGTCTTTAAGCTTTCAAGGTCGTCGACAACCACCCCCGTGAACAATCTATTCCCCGCAACTTCCTTTGTGGTAGGGCACAACAAGCATCCCAATGTAAATAGCATGTAAGCCCTATGAAACCTCCCATCAATATGGCCTTCTTTAATCACATTTTTCAATTTCAAGATTTCAGTCCCCTTAAAACCTCCGTTAAAGTCCTCTTCAATTTTTTTCTGTGTGATTCAAGACATTCTGTGGGCACGGGTGTTTCCCCTATCGGCATCCCTAAAACTCTTGCAATATCTTCTTCAGTAATATGAACAACTACACCCCTCATAAATTCTATGCTGCAAGTTTTAGGATTGAAACACTACACTAGATGCATAGCAAAGGCTCTATGCAGATGGCCACACTTCACATCAAGTAATGTATGGAATGGATTAAATGCTTTGATTGCATCACATTAGTCTTGATTCAATTTACCAATCAAGGAAACAAATTTCCTAGGGGAACACCTCGTCTTTATAATCAGCTGTAAGTATAAACAAACGAAAAATTATATTAGCATGGTAGTAATTTCGTTATCACAAAAGGTAGCACACATAGCAGGTATTGGGTGGTCATTTTGTTAGTATGCAACATTTACATGTTAAAACTGTCGAAAAGAGATTTGTGATAATGAATTAAGTAGTTGTGTTAAAGTGGGGCTAAACTCAAATTGGATAAGACCACAATGAAAAATGATACATATTCAAAGGCATAACTACCTATATATGGACATAAATGCACATAAAGGTAAAATCCCATGATTAAGCATTTCAACTCCTAACTACAGTACAAAGCATCGTTAGTTATTGACATACCGGTACTTTCTTCTTCTTTTTACTCTCCCCTTTACTCTTCTTCTTCTTCTTCTTTGGATGGGGCGGACAATTGTCGCCCTCTTCTTGACTCGATTCGTCATCATTCACCTCCTCCTCATCATTATCTTCCTCACTGCTTGATCCTTATAGGTTTCATCGTACTTTTTTCGCAAGTATCCCTTATGCCACCATTTCGACATGGCTACCATCACCTACATAGGAAATGAATATCAAAGATAAGATTAAAAAAATGGTACTGATTAAAAAAATACAATTTCTTTCCATCCCTCAACCCTAACTTCTGTTTGTTTTATTATATTGTCTTCTTTAATATTTTCTTTAAACCTCGAGTAAAATCCTTCCTGCATTTAACCAAGGATTGGGTGGTCAATACGTAAGCGAGATAACAAAAGACATCAAATATCATCTATTAAAACTCACACAGAAACAGCGAAACCACTTGGTTTCCGTTGCTCCTTTTTTGAACTACTTCCCTCATGAACTATTGAACCCTTCTTGACCTGCACTTTCATAGGTGGTACTACTAATTTCCTAGCTTTGGCCTTTGAACGTGCCATCATAGAGATAACTGCACATGAAACCAGGAAGTTTACGCATAAAACCATAATAAGCAACCTGTGAAGTATAAATCTTGAAAATATGTTTCAAATCATCTTAGTTTCCTAAGGGCAGCCAAAACTATTTCAGACTTAGCAAATTGCACTGCATTGTTAATGGAACAAGACAATGCAATGCAATTTCAAACATCGGCATCAACTACTTTGATTTGCAAACATCAGCATCAACTGAGGTGAATGAGCAGAAATAACAGCAGAAAATATCATCAGCATGATAGCAAAACAGGCTTGTAACAGATAGCAGATTGGAGCTGCCAAAATAGAAAATACAAAACAGCAGAACAACATTTTGCAGTTGATTGCACCAGTAATGTAGCAGCAGCAACCGCCATAACAGAGACAGTAGTAGCATCCACACAACAAATAGCAGTAAGAACTAGGGACATGCGGCACATGCCCACTACAAAAGGCCTATACACTCCTATCAGTACAAAGTTGGAACGAGAAATATTTACAAAAATATGATCAATAATATCATCCAGAAGAAAAGGAATATTGGAACCGGTCATCTCTAGGAATGCAAAGTACCCTGATACAAGTTGTATGAATTACGCTTGATAATTTCACTATCTGAGCGATCTCCTAACTTGTCACCAAATCCCATGTGAAATGACTTAATGAGCTCCTAATACAAAGTAGTGCCTTGTAAAACCCTATAGCGGCATCCTAAAGTACCTTGAAAAATGGATGTCGAGGCCACTCAAACTACCACCTTATAAATCCCGCCTTAGGTTTATTGTTGCATCGATATATGCAGCACTATTGTTTGGTGCTACAATATGTAAATTGTCCCAATAGGTGTCTTTTAGAGGCAGTTTTAACTGCCCTAATAGGTCATTTTTATTGTACTGTTATATTTCTTTTGGCCCTAGGAGCAGTGCTTGATCCATTAAAATGTAGTGAGTTGAATATGGAGGAAAAGAGAGAACTTGTTCATCGAGTATGAAAGTGGCGTCATGCCCCTGAAATGTTACAATCATGGAGCTGACAAGAGATTTTACAGATACTATGTGCGGAGATGGGAAAAGAAACGAAATACACTGGCTTGACGAAGTAGAAAACCTTTTCAAAATTGTATCTGAGAAATAATTCATAGGGGAGTCAGGCTGCAACAAACCGTGAACCACAGTCTTCACCTACAGTTGAGCAACAAGCTTCCAAAAGGCAGAGAAAGCTGATCACCCTAATCGGGTTCCTGTTGAAGTGAAAAATGGTTTAATCAACAATGTTGAAAATGATATGGCTAATATTATATAACGCAAAAACTCAGCTTGCAAGGCTAAATTAAGTCGAGAGCATAAATTATGCAAGAGGTGTTCATGCTACATCTATTACCAGTATGATGACAACAAGGACCCTAGATTTTGGTTAAATTGCAGCTCTGAGCCTTTCTTTCTTGGCAATTCATGTGGCATGTCATGCCATTTGGAAAGTGCTTTAAGGCATGGAAAATGTGGGATTGCTAAAAAGGGGATGAATGGGAGTTTCTTCTATGTGTGGTGCGGGAAAGTGAATGATTTGCTTAGGCAAAGCTTGTTCCCTACCTTAGATTGTTCCCTTTCTTACATTTTTTTTTATAGAATTCACCTCTTCATTAAAGTTTCATGTTTCTTTGCTGAGATGTTTGCTTTTAGTTTCAATTCCTTGTATTACAAGGGTGATAACAAAGAAAACCCACACAAAGATACTTTTTGAAAGCAGTTTGGCTACCATGTAGGATTCAAATGATGTATAATGGAGAATCTAAATAACCTAGTTAGTCAAGAAACATTGAATTTATGTTACTTGAAATAACTCAAATAAGTGTTACGGCTATTTGTTTTGCTCAGAAAATGAATTCTACCGCTGCATTAGGTTTTCAAACCTCTCCATGTATTAATTATATTGGATTAGATGGGTGAGGTCTTCTGGTTACCCTTAACCCTAAGTCATAAGATAAATAAGGATATTTTCAAATGTCTTTGCCGCAATTTTTGGATTCGTCAAACCATTTGGATGAATACTATGTGCCATATTATCGAATACGGCTAACAAAATAGAGGTTATGGATAAAAATATGCACAACATGGTGTCCGTCAATAGTCCTTGTCGTTTTAGTGCTTTTAGTGTGGGGACAAACAAAAACCTATGATTGTAGTGATTGTAAGTGACTTCTTTTCGGAGATCATTTTTAATTGAAGTGCGGAGAACATAGTAAAAGGAGATTTGGTACATTAAGTGGCACATTTAAATTAAACCCTAAATCTAGTTTGGGATATAATTAACCAATCTTGTATTTGTCGCCTTCAACAATTCTGAACCCCTTTTCATAGACCTTGTTCACCGTTCTCAATAAGGTTCTATCATTTATTCCCAAACACACACAACGGTAAAATGCTTTAAATTAACTATCAAAGTTCTATACATCCATAAACAACTAATCATCATAAACAAAATACCTGTTACAAACGGTAAAAAAGGATCTCCAACCCAGGCTGCGGATTTCGGAAGCAAATCAGTGCTGGAAGTTCAAACCTAGTCAATTCCAAAACTTGATAGAGGTCTCCAGTGGCCGGAAAAGGATAGAGATGGTCGGCCAATTCCAAGTTCGCCTGAGGTCAGAGACTAAAGAAAACAACTGTGTCTGGAGATTCAAGACCAATGACAACGTAGAGGAAGATCGACGAAGAGAGTTTGGGAATTGTTGGTCGTCGGTTGGCAAGAGAGAGAAGAGAAGAGCAACGAGATGGAAAGAGAGGAGCAACGGGATGGGTTTTAGAGAGTAACAACGAGAGAGATATGGGGGGTTTCACTCTGCTAGGGTTTGGATGTGATTTGGAGGTGGGAGAGATCCGGGTTTTGGGGAGAGGGATTCCAACAACGTCGTGTAGGGAGACGGGTAATTTTGTCCATATATATTTTTCAGACCATGTATTAGGATTTATTTTCCTCCTTCCCATCACTTATGAATTCCTAAAAACTACTTCATCACTGGGCATTATTTGCCCCTTTTCCCACTGATTTGCAATTTCCCATTTTTTCTTTTGGTACTTTCAAGCATAGATATACGCAAACAAACAAAACCAACACAAGTAATCTGATGAGGGGGGAAGGAAATTAGGGATGGAAAGTGATATCTAGAGAGAGAGAGAGAGAAAGCGACATAAGAGAGGGGAGAGGATTCTTTGCTGCATAGAAGAGAGAGAGGCACGTGGATTATTTAAAAGGGGATCTACAAAGCATTACACTTTTAAGGGGAGGATCAGTTGGGCTATGAAATTGAAAGTTGGGACCGGCTAGGCATTTTCTCATAAATAAAAGGGAGATTTGGAAATAGGTCTATTATAGAGATTTCATAAGTCTACAAGTCCAACCCACCATTTTGTAAGCTCACAAGTCCATATGCATAACCTAAACCTTTAGGGTACCCTATGAAAGTGCCTAAAATCCTAAACCCTATAAAAGTGCCTAGACCCTAGGGAGTGGACTAGGCCTACTATGAACTGTTTAAAATGAACTTGACACCTTACAAAATTAATAGGTGGACTTGTGGGCTTATGAAATTCAGATAATAGACCCAAGACCGATTTTTTTATAAATATGAAATCTGTATAGAGTTCAGATTTAGGCTTATGTCTCTAGCTAAGCTCCCACAAAGGTTAGATTTAGGCTTATGTCTCTAGCTAAGCTCCCACAAGGTGCTCAGGCTAGTTGGCTTGTAAAGGAATGGAATGTGTCTATGTAACAGTTTGCTGGCTTATTTTCATTTGTAAATGCTTATCTAGTTTTGCATTTAGTTTGTCAATGGATATAATATATTATTGGTGGTTGTGTTGGTGGTTGTATATGTCAGGTGAGATAGTGCACAATCAAGAGGGGGAGGCTTTGCTTGTAACTGGTTCAGACCTGGCTTCTAAAAGTAATTATATTGGTAGTCCTTGTTTGCTATGTTTTTACTCAACAGGTGAATCATTGCATTATGATTGGATGTGTGTACCTTAGTTTACCTGGCTTATATATATATATATATATATATATATATATATATATATATATATATAGTGTTACCTGTGAGCTGTGTAGACACCCTAATTTAGCTTGACAAGTATTTAAGCCCCACTTTGAGCATTTTCCTGATAATGAACAGGTTATCGTGGCGCTACACAACTAGGAGTCAAAGTCCTGCTAGAGTGGTTATGAACCTAAGTTGTTGGAATATCATTCTATATCTCTTTCCTTACCATTTCTCACCTTTTCCCACCTTTGTTGTCACTTTTTCTACTGATCGTCACTTTTTCAACAGATAATCAATCGCCGCTACTGGCGTCTGTCATCACTCTCCTTCAGGTCCAGATTCAGCACCTTTCACCATTTCTAGCGATCGTTGATCTTCTTTTCTCCATTGGAACATTCCAAAACAGAACAATGGGCATAGGAGTTTGAATCCTTTTTGAACTCTAAAAAACTAATGCCAGTTACACACTCCAAAACTCATACAACTCTACTTGTTTGAGTTACAACTGGATTAAACTCTCCTATTCGAATTAAAAATGATTTCAAGTGGTAATCTCCAAGCTCTACCACTCTCTCCTTATAAATAGAGGGCCTCTATATCTGAATGAAATTTGCTTTTGCACACCCAAAATTCCTCAAATCTCTGTAGAAATACTGTCCTAACACTCCTAAAAATCCAGTAAAAGCTCCTTTGATCCCAAAGTCAAGAATACTCTGAGTATTATTCATCCCTCCACCATCAACCGAAGTCCACAACCTAGCAAGCTATTCTTCTTTCTTTTAGCCCGTAAAAGCCCACGAAACCACTCTCCGACATCCTAATGAGCATTGAAGGAACAAAGTGGGATAACCCCAACGGGTTAAATATTACATAATCGGTCCATTCTAAACTCCCCGTTTTTAATGTAGTTCATACTCTTCTTTCGGTTCTGGTGTAACGAGGAGTGATGACCTTAAATCAGTATATTGTATATGCATGTGGTATTCATTTGACCTTAAGTGGCAATTACCAGTTTAATGTGACGATCGCCAGTGCTTGTGGCAATCGTTAGTTTCTTTCCAACGATCGTCAATGACTGTGACGATCACCAGAGTCTCTAATGACCAAAGACTATGCTACTGCTATTAACATGTTTTTTTCCCTTCTCCCTGGCCTCGTGCTTGCTTGTTTCCTATTCTCACCTTTATTCTATGTAAAGGCTTAATTAACCAATATTTGTGAAATCACCTAAAATGCATTAAACTAATTTATGCCAAACAAGTAGAGGCTAACCTTTTGGTTGGGCGAAAAGGGATGCCTAACACCTTCCCTTCACCGTACCCATGAATCCCGAAGTCATAATCTTGTCCCTTTTGGTTTCTTGGTTCCTAAAACCAAGTAGTGTCTCTATTCACTCATCACTCTTTATCGTTTGGAGACACCTCTAACCACGGAAGTGTCCACGATTAAGGAGCATCTACAATTTTCTGGCGACTCACTGGGGATTCATAACTTGAAGTTTGACCATAAACAGCTTCGTACACTCTTTTTTTTTCACTTGCATTGATGTGGAAAAAATCTTGCTTGTACCCTACCAGTATCTCTGCCAATTTCTATAGAGGGGCTGATGACATGAGCTATGTCGAGAAGTCAAGCAACTCCAAAAGTCCAGTACCTTCGGGTATATCAAAAGGAGGGCCCAACTATGTAATACTCGTCGTGGTATATCGCTAGCCCTCCCTGACAACAGGGACCTTGAGACTACCAGCCTTTGCATATTTTGTCAAGCCATAGAACTATCCAAATCATGATAGAAACTCGGAGGTTAAGGTCTAAATTGTGCATTTTCTCTCTTTTTGTTTGTATTTTAACCCCATGTCTTGTTTATACTTAGTTTTTCTTTCCAAAATCTCCTCGTTTACACCATTATTGTGCTAACCCCTGTGTGTGTAGGAGGGTTCAGACCTACCTGAGGTCCTAGGAGAATCAAAGGTAGTTTCAAACTACAATCTCCAAAGTCTTGCTAAACAAAAATCTCAACCGCTCATTCCAGTACCTCAGTCACAAGCTCGCCGACGACTTGAATTCCACACTTCATCCGAGCCTAATCTGACATCCAACCCCCTTTTTTATCCAAAATTTGACACAGAATCCATGGCCGAACCTTCAAAACTCCAGCTATCCTTTGATAAGCTCAAGGCCGATTTTGATGCTTTCCGAACTCAATATGGTTCATCAGGTGAGGTCTCAACTAACCAACAAAACCTTGTGGATCTTGTCCTCCCTACTATAGACATTGTAGTCATCGTGAATCCAGAAATTGCTCAATAAGTTAAAGAGATCAAGGCTACCTTAGCTCGTACTCAAAGAGACATAATCCTTGATTTTGAGGGATTCTGCCTCTTTCCAGAAGCCAAGCTCCCTAACAAGTTCAAGATGCCTGACATTGAGAAGTTTGATGGCACTAGTAATCCAACTAGTCGTATTCGCCTCAACATCAATACCTTTAAGCCCATGGGGCTAAGTGACGAACTCATCGCCCAACTCTTCTAAAGAACCCTCAAAGGCTGCTTCATTGGTTTTCATTACCCTGGATTTCACTAAGTTCAAAGAATGGAAAGAGATTGCCAATGCTTTCATCAAGCAATATGCTTACAATGCCTAGATTGAGTTCACTACTCGGGATCTGTAAATGATCACAGAAGAACCAAAGGAGAATTTCACCACAGCCGGGATGAAGAACCGTCACTCCGAGGAGGATCAAGTCCGAATGGTCGTCAAGAACCTTCAACCTCACTATCTCAGGCATTTCTATCCACAAGTTGTCTCTGACTTCAAACGTCTTCATGTTGTTGGGCAGCAAGTGGAAGATGACTTCAATTTGGGTCTTCTTGACAAGAATGGACCACCTCAAGCCCACAAACCTTCCCAAACCGTAGCTCCATTCAACCAACACCATAACTCCATAAATGCCATTTTTCCACAAACCCTTTCCAAAGCTCCACTTCCTATACACCCAAAAACCCATGGCCACGCTTGTAACTTTCACCCACTCCACATGTCTCCCACTAAGCTTTGGCCACATTAGTCAAGCAAGGGTACCTCAAGCCTCTTGAAACCCAACCCCCTCAGCCACCACATGGCCCCAACTTTGACCCTTATAAGCACTGTGCTTATCACCAACAACCTGGTCATGAAACTGATCGTTGCATCCGCCTTAAGCACAATATCCAAGATCTCATTGACAACCAAACCATCAAACCACCTGAAAACCCAATGTCCAAGCCACCCCACTTCCCAACGACCAAAATGTGCCACCACCAAGTACCAACCACATCAGCTTGTTCGACAGCTCCACATATGATCCTAGCCGATACATTATCTCGTCTCACCTATCTAAACCCAACGTTGTCTTGCCTAAAGACAACCTCTATGTCTTAATAGAGGAAGAAAGTGATTTTGACCATTCAGAAGTGATAAATCTTGATACCTTGAGTGAAAGTGAAGGTGGAGATGAAAAGGAGAAGGAAATCCAGAAATGGAAAGAACACTCTTGGGCAAAGCATAACCTTGAGGAGCTGGACATCCCTTTTTGTCGAGGATGATGAATGGCTTCACATGTGGTTTGAAAAGAGGAAGAAGGAGAAGAAAAGAGTTATTATCCAAATGAGGCAGCATGAATGCTTCAACACACTCAAATTGTTTTTTTTTTTTGGGTAAAGTAGCTTGAAATAGAAAAGAGGCTAAGCGAATGTACAGCCTACAAGGGGCATACCCCAGGAATAGAAAAAAGAAAGAGAAAATCAAAGATTGAGAAAATTGACCTAAGCCAAGTGGCTACATTGGACTAGGTTCAAGACCTACAATAGAAGGGCCGATTGGACCCCGGTATCAGCACCAAACGACCAAATTGACACTAACAATACAATAAGATTAGGAAAATTTAAACGACCTTGGAGTCCACATGTTTCACTTCCATCTAAGAGATGGGAGAGAAACATATGCGAAGGGGAAGGTATACATAAAGGTGCCTGATAGCACAAAACTGTTTGGCAGCAGCTGCTTCCTTTGAGCTGCAGCAGCAGCCTTTCTCAATCTGCTGTCCATATCAATGAACCTAAAGCCGAGCCCCGAGCCATTGTGTATGAGATGCTACACACCTGCATGATTACCATTAGAGATCCCTTTGAATGGAAGAATGACAAATTGATTAACAACAAACGGTGGTGCGAAGAAGCACATGAGGCTCTAGATGAGATAAAGCCTGTTGATCCAAGGTGTGATATGGTAACACATTTGACGCGAAGTGGAAGGCATTTCAAGCCCAATGAATTTAGAGGGGACAAGCCCTATGCTCCCGGCAAGCAACATCTTTTTTGTTGTTGTAACTATCATCCAAACAGTTAATGACTTGTTAACCATGTTAGTAATTGGACGGTATTGAAATCAATCAGACAGTTGAGGTACTACATAAGCTCAATTGACATTTGAGGGATGAATTAAAAAAATTCTTATTTGGAATAGTTAGGAATTAACGACATAGTTAGCCCTATTATTTTTGAGAAATGCAACTAACGCAACTTTAAAATATAATTTCGAACAGAGCTAAATTCGAAATCGTTTGATGCACATGATTTCACATGCATCGAATGAGTTCAGATGCAATTGTGTTTCAGGGTTCCGTTCTAAAATTGTGTTTATAGATTTTTTATTATTGTTTGCCAAAAGTGCTCAACGCGAGTCTAAAACTGACGCACCACCTCCAATAGGAATGAGAGATCCAACCAAACAGTAGTGCTTGATAGCGGTGCAGTTTGACACCCGCTCGACATGGGGTGCTCAGCAGCATACCGGGTTCCCTCCAATCATCTCCTTTCACATCTCCGGTCCAAATTGTCAACCCCTCACTTTTCCCTCTCCGGAGAGACATATATATACACACCCAAGTCTCTATCAACAATATATACCCACATACATACAGATCTATTTCCCCTCCTCTCTCGGATGAGATGGGGAGCAAGACCTCCTTAATCATCTACATCACACTAGCCCTACTATTCCTACTCCTCATCTCCCACTCTCCCAATAAACCCTCCTCCCACCGCCACCGCCGCCTCAAGCTCCGCTCCAACTTCTCCGCCGCCGACCATGCCCACCGCCCCCCCCATCACCACGACCCCGTCCCATTCGACCCTTTAATCGCCGACATCGAGCGTCAGATAGAGGACAAGCAATGGAGAAGGAGAAATTCATCATGTCCAATGAACGACTTGAATTAGCAGCCCCCCGGGGCCGAGTCTCAGCCCGAGTGGGAGGACTTCATGAACGCCGAGGATTACTTGAACGACGAGGAGAAGTTCAACGTGACCGATCGATTGGTTTTGCTCTTCCCGAAAATCGATATGGACCCCACGGACGGGTACGCGACGGAGGGGGAATTGGTGGAGTGGATTTTGAAGAACTCGCAGAGGGAAGTGATGCACAGGACTCAGAGGGAGATGGAGATTCATGATAGGAATCGGGACGGATTCGTCTCCTTCGCTGAGTACGAGCCCCCCCGCTTGGGTTCATAAATCAGGTCTGCTATGATGTGATCTCTTCTGAGAAATCTCCTGATTTGCTAACCTGTTCATTTGTTTGTGTGTTAATGAAGTTTAGTTGATATTTGGCAGTTATGTTCATCTATTGTTTTTTAAGCATAATTGGATGTGTGTATGCCTCTCTAGTGCAATAATAGGGTAAGAGACCAAACCAAAGTCAGGGTGAAAGTGCATTTTGAAAACATTACTGAAATTTGAAGAGAGAGGATTGAGAGTGGGGGCGGGGGCGGGGGGAGTCTTGGAGGATTATGTGACCTAGGTCCAAAAATATCATCTTTTTACCCTGTACACTGTGGTTGTATATTAATCAGTGTTCTAAAAGTTGGCCGCCTAGGCAGCCTACTCCCTGCCTAGGTGCTAGGAGGTGGTCCAAAGCCTAGTTTAGGCAGCTGATAGTCGGCGCCTGGGCACTTAGGCAACCAACTATTCATCTGGTTTTGAACATTGATATTAATTACCCATTGATCGTCTGGTTTTAATTTCTTGCTGATAGTTGCTATTTATTGAGGAAATATGTGTTGTGCGGGAGAAAAAGAATTCATGAAAAAATATGTATGAGAGGTTTATGGTTTGAATATGAAGCCCCAGTTTATACCTTATGTGGGAGGTAAGAGCGGGAAGAGTACCTGAAGTCGCCCTCCGGGTATATGGCGGTCACTACAATGGTGCTCGGGACCACCGGAGGTGGAGGAGGAGAGAGCTCGGGACGGACTTAGAGAGAGAGAGGGATGGCAGTGGAGAGAGAGAGTCGAATTGGAGAGTTGGTGGTAGATCGGATCTCTTTAATGCTTGTTGAATGCTTGTCTTTTATATGAGCCTTGGGGGTGGGGGAGAGCCAGGTGTAAGGCTCCTCCCCATTGGTGGACAGAGTGGAGGTTGACCTCCTTTCCTCTTTTAGTCCCAAGTCAGGCATCGGAGCTCGTAACCAAGGAACCGGCAGGGGCTATTTCGGTGATACATGGAGACCCGCAATGTCTGCCGAGTCAGGTGGTAGGCGTGATACGGGCTCCGAGGTGCCAGAAGGTAGGTATGATACTTCTTCCGAGATGTCAGATGGCGGTCAATGCCCCCTCTCTCTCTAGGACCGGTCAAGTCAGAGCTTGCCGGAGGCAAGCTCATCCTCCTTGACGAACCCCTTGCTCTAGCCTCCAAGCCACATTCCTCCTTAGGTCCCGAGCGAGGGCACCTAGGCCCTGCTCCCGGCCTAGGATGTTGTATAGAGTCGCCTTCAAGTATTCGTAGAGTCTTCAAAATGTTAAGTAGGAGGTGAGGTGCCCGGAGGTCACCTCACTCCTCCGCGGGTGGAGAATTCTTGGAGAAGGCCTTACTCTTCCAGGGGCGGAGTTCGTGGAGGAAGCTTGTTTCGGCAAAGGCAAGGTTCGTGGAGGAGGCCTTGCTCCTCCTGGAGGTGAAGCTTGTGGAGGAGGCATCCCCCTCCCGGAGGTGAATCTTGTGGAGGAGCCTCCTAGAGGTAAACTTTGTGGAGGAGACCTTGCTTCGGCGGAGGCAAGGCTCGTGGAGGAGGCCTTGCTCCTCCCGGAGGTGAGACTTGTGGAGGAGGCCTTGCTTCGGCGGAGGCAAGGCTCGTGGAGGAGGCTTTGCTCCTCCCGGAGGTGAGACTTATGGAGGAGGCCTTGCTTCAGCGGAGGCAAGGCTCGTGGAGGAGGCCTTGCTCCTCCCGGAGGTGATCACCGGCCGAGTTCTTGGAAAAGGTGCATCCGGTTGCCAGATATATCATATACCCACACCTTATTTGTTGTATGCTAGGGTTCTTGAAGAGTCTATCCGTCAATTTCTGATAAACCCTTAATTGGGTGTTAATAGTTGTAGTATCCTGAACTATTTATTGGGCCCGCATGTGATGGAGGGCTAGTTATTTAAAGATTATTCTGAGAATCTAATGGTTTCAATATACTTTCTCGTGATGAAAATTATGGAAGTTTTGTTTGGGGTTCATTTTGGTATTGCATTTACTGGTTGTTGAACTTAGCTTATATCTGAGACTTTTCCGATAGTGAAATTCATTGGAAGTTGACTTTGTCATTAGCGGCTACCAAAGAAGCACGGATGCGGATGCGGATGCGGATATGGGATATGGATACGATACGGATACGTGGATACGTAATTTTTTTCAAAAAGAATGATACAATATGTTGGGGGATACGTAGAATATAAATATCAAAAAAAAATTATATTATGATTTTTAATTCCTAAAATTCCATTAATGATTAAAGTTTTCCATTACACAAGTTCACCATTTCACATGCCGAGAGATATATATTTACATATAGTTATATATATAACTGTATCTATATAGTTATATATATATATATACACACACACACATACATACACATAGAGAGAGAGAGAGGGAGAGAGAGAGAGAGACGAGAGACTTACAAGGTTGTCAAGATAGATGACAGACAAGAGGGAGGATATTGTCGGTGTGTTTTTGGTATCGACTGGAAAAAGAAAAATATAGTCCTAATTGCAATTTTAACCCCTATATTTTAAGTAATAACATATTTACCTTGCGCATATCCAAAAGGGCTTTTTACCTCTAGATCCAGAAAATGGAAAGTAATTCCCACCACGTCTCCTCTAATTAATGAAACACTGAAACCCTATGAAAGTGCTTAAAAAGAGGTAAATATCTCTTCCTCCCTTATCTCTTCCTGCCGATGCTCCCCCTGAAGAGATGGAGTGGAGGGAGAGTAAAAAGACACTGTTTTCCAAAAAGTAACATCCATAGAGACATAAAACTTTCTAGAGTGAGGATTATAACATTTATAGCCCTTCTAGGTAGGAGAGTACACAATAAAGACACACTTATGGGCTTTATAACCTAATTTGCCCCCAGAGGGATGGGGGGCATGAACAAAACACACACAACCAAACACTCGCGGTGGGAGACTGGTGACACGAGAACTGTGAGGAAGACACTCAATAGGTGTTTTGAACTGGAGAACACTAGATGGCATACGGTTGATAGGATAAGTGGCAGTCAAAATTGACTCCCCAAAAAAAATTTGGGAACATTCATGGTGAATATAAGACAGCGAACTACCTCAGCAAAATGACGATTCTTGCGCTCAGCAACTTCATTTTGTTGTGGAGTGTCAACACAAGTCATCTAATAAAGAATGCCATTTTCTTCCAAGAATGCCCTACAATTCCTATCTATATACTCAGTCCCATTGTCGCTACGGAGAATTTTAATATTTGTATCAAATTGAGTGCGTACCATGGCATAAAAAGATTTAAAACAAGAAAAGACGTTACTTTTTGACTTAAGTAGATACATCCAAATAACACGAGAATAACAGTCAATAAAAGTGACAAACCACCGAAAACCTTTAAGAGAGGTAACAGGGGAAGGACCCCAAACATCAGAATGGATAACTGTAAAAGGGAGACGCACTCCGTTTATTAATAGGTGCATAAGAAGAATGTTAATGTTTTCCAAACTCACAGCCTTCACAAAAAAATTGACTCCTAGGACAATGCCTTGTTAAATTAGGAAAAAGCTTCTCTAAAATTCCAAAGGAGGGATGACCCAATTTACGGTGCCACGGATGTAACCATTGTAAGAGGTGCACTCGTATCTACTTGCAAAGCAAGACCACATGACATGGGAGGACGAGGTGCAGACTCCAAAAAATAGAGGCCACCATGTGATTTACCACTGCCCATCACACTTCCCCCGTATCCAGTTCCTGAAAGACACAATGAGTAGGGAAAACGGTCACGGAACAATTTGCAAAACGAGTAAGGCTACTAACAGACATAAGATTAGTGGCAATGTTGAGAATATGTAAAACTGAAAAGAGAGAAATAGAGGGAGAATAGCGAACGGAACCCTTCCCTAAGATAGCAGAGAATGACCCATCTGCTATTCGGACATTATCCTTACCAGAACAAGTAGAGAAAGAATCAAACACAGAGGAGCACCTAGTCATATGATCTGAGGCACCAGATTCTATAATCCAAGGAATAGCAGTAGAGGCAGTACATGCACTAGCCGGGATACCTGTGTGAGCAAAATAGGATGAAGTAGGAGGTGCTTTGATACCATGTTAAAGCATCCAACTCTAAACCAATTAGCAAAGAGTGAAGAGGCCGCCCACGCTCATATACTAGTTTTGGAGGAGATAATTAACCAATGTGGGATAAATCCCAACACTCCCCCGCACGTGCAACCCCTGACCCGCACGTGGAGAGGTAAACAAAGGATCCATAACACTTGGATCACAACAAACAACGGTGCACTTATGGCACAAACAAGGGGGAAAAGTCTCCGAAAATCTAGCTTTGATACCATGAAGAATTAACGCCAGGATTGAGACCCAAAAATTAGGGTTTATTTCTCATTACGTTATACTTGTACAAATGTAAAATGTAATTACACATTAGTCCCTTATCTCCTAATCTACTTACATAAGAGATGTAAACTACAACTAATTACATATAAACTCATAACGTAACACTTTTTGATATCCACACTCCCTTTTTTGTTTTTTTAGTGTTGAAAGTGTATGTAAATTTTTGGTAAAAGACAAAAAGGGAGTGAGGATATAAAAAAAAGGGAGTGTGAAAATCAATTCCCAATAACATAATATAAAACTTATCAAAACATTTATTGTGTGCAAAAAAATTGCATAACATCTACAACCACTAAAGCATCACTAATTTATACTCCATACAAGAGGAGCAAGAGGCGTCATTTACACCTGGGTGTAAGAGGCCTTTATTACACCTAGATCCAATAGGAAAAATAAGTTTAAAAAATGGTTCGTAGAAAGAAAGCCCTGGGAGTCGAACCAATGACATATGGAATCCAAGGGAATGCAAGCACCAACTTTGCCAGAACACGTCTTGTGTCAGAATATGGAACAAATTATATATAATATATACACATGTTATATAGAAACGGGGCCTCGTTTTTACTTAAGTTCCGGGGGCCTAAAGCTGCCACACCTCGAGCTTCACCCCAAGGCCGGCCCTGCCCTGCCCCCAAAATATGATTGGTTCCCTTTTATAATTGGTAGAATTTTACAATTCTCTATTTCCTCTTTTGCTCTATGGCTCTGTGGTATATATTTATCTCTCCAACGGACTACGCATTGTTCACCTGCGTGTCTTTAGCTGTCTTGCCTCCCTATTAATGTGGGTTACTTATCTCTCTCTCCCTGAAGTCTTCGGCAGGACCTGGTGCCGCAAGTGGCACAGCGAGCCAGTTATTTTAGTTCATAGGTGCATAGCTCAAGATGGGTAGAGTTTACTTGTTTGTTGGTTTTTGATAGCATTTGGCATTTCTACCAAGAGGCCCGAGACATTGAGTAGTTGGGCTCTTAGTTGCACGAAGCGTGAGCGGGAACGGGAGCAGGAGCGGGGGTGGGGGAGCAGATGATCATAGAAGTGTGGGAGAGCCGTCAGGAGCGTTTAAGGAAAAATATTTATTTTTATGTAGTTAGATGTCAAAAAGAAAATATTATTCTACCACTTAAAATGCAAAACATAAAAATATTTATAGTTTTAATACGTGATTCTTGTTGTTCTCCTATCTTAGGTGCACAAAGCGGGGCGGGAGCGGTTTAGGAATAATACATGAAAATATGTAATGCAAGTAAATATTATTATGTGTGTCATTCATGTCAATTGAAAAGATTGTCTTAGTGACTAAGTAATATTATGGTTATATTATTCAATTGAGCAAATTTAAGTTAATATTTTCCTAATATCTTATCATTACTTTGTCTTTTATCTTGCTTGGTATCTTTTATTTTTGTTTCTTTTGGGATTTACATGCCTAAGAGGTTCTATCCTAGTTGGGAGCGGGTTCCTTCTCAATGGGAGCGAGGTTCCTGACTTGGGGCGAGCGAGGTTCCAAGGTGGATTTGCCACCCACATTTGAGGTTCCTGCAACTAAGGTTGGGCTTATTTCCATACGTAATAATCTATTAATGCCTCCACTGGTCTCCCACTATGAATCTTAGCTCCCTACATCTACCTCCATTACCAAAAAATTAAAATTGAAGAAAAAGAATGTTGGAATAAATTTGACTTGAAGAGAATTTTTCCAAATTATTCTAGGGCTGCTAGTATGCATCCTTTGCTATTTTCCCTTTTGAGGAGACAAACAGTAGTGTTGGCGAACATTCTCTTGGTGGTTTGATTGTTTCCGTGTCATTGTAGCTTATGTACTTCATTCCTAGTTGTACAATCAGGTACTCGATGATAGTCTTCTTAGTGCTTTGCTTTTAGTTACATTGGTTATTGTCCATGTATGCAGTTATTTAAATTTTTGTTGATCAACACTTTATACTTCTGCACTTTGCCTCAAATCTCACCTCACTCCCTGTAAATTCAATTGGGACAGTCAAAATCTTACACTTTTGGTCAAGTCCTGACTGTCGATGATTTCTCGGAAATTTGACTGGCATTAGTCATGTGGTTGTCACATGGCCTATTTTGGGAACTCTAAAGTCTCAGGAATTTACTTTAGTCCGTAATGATTGCTTTGATAAAGCAACATTTATCCCCTCAATTAAAGCAAATGGTTGATGTTTGATGGCTCAACATTCGGTATCATGAATTGGCCTTCTAACCGACATAAACTCTCCTCTCTCTCTCTCTCTCTCTCTCTCTCTCTCTCTCTCTCTCTCTCATTCGGTATCATGAAGTGGCCTTCTAACCTACATAAACTCTCTCTCTCTCTCTCTCTCTCTCTCTCTCTCTCACTCACACACACACACAACATACACCGCTGCCTCTGCCTCTGCCTCTGCCTCTGCTTCTGCTTCTGCTTCTGCTTCTGCTTCTGCTTCTGCCCCTGCCTATGAATGATTAATTTAAACACAATGGAAATGATTGTAATTGTTGTAATTTTACTTGTTCTATGAGTCCTTGTTCTCCGGGTTTTGCTAAAAATATATTCTATTCTTTGGCGTTCTCTAGCTTATATCAAAGTCTTTAAGTGCGAATGTTTTGGTTGTGGCAGCTTATTGTCTAGTGGGTATATTATCAAAACCACAGTAAGCGTCTATCTAACCCCATCTTTTTTTGCAATGAGAATTTATGACAGCAGGCATAATTTGGAAAAGGTCCCTAGGATAATGTTATTTACTAATGCCAATTTTTTTGAAGGAAAACAAAATTCAGCTGAACAAAAAATGCAGCATCTCTATAATTCAACATTCAAGTTATTGGTTAGATGCAATATCAACTTATAGGATTGTCATGTCATACCTTGTCCTTGAGTGACGTTCTCAGTTCTGATTTTGGCTGTCAGATAATACGTCACTCGGATATGAAATGGGTTGGTGGAGGGAGGAACATTTCAATGCGTCAGATGCAGATGGAGATGGCCTTCTTAGTATAGCTGAGTTCAATGAGTAAGCTTATACTTATTCAATCAGCCAAAGTGTTCTTCCCTTCATTTCCCCCTCTATTGTTTGCTATGACTTACGTGTTGCTCTCTTCATTGATGCTAATTCTTTCTGATGATTTTGTTGATGGACTATAGCTTTCATCATCCGGCTGACAGCAAGAACCCAAAGCTACTTCATTGGTTGTGCCAGGAGGAGACAAGGTATCGAGGTGTCATTGTACTTATAAATTGATGCACAGTTCTCTTCCCATACATTTTTGTTTTCTTCCTCGTAATTCTCTTGTACAGTTGCTAATTGCATTTCCAATTTCTACGCTTATTTCCGTCCATCCTTCCTCCTGCTTTATGTCAACAAAGGATGTTAGTAGGGAAAACTGCACCAAAAATTATCCTTCCAAATAAATACATCATTAAAACCCTCATATGCATCCACCGTTCCTCCGTTGGGCTAATTCAAGTAGTTGCACACAATTTGTTGAGACACAAGGATTAGGTTGGTTTGTGTTGATTTATTTCCTTAGAAAGAAAAAGAAAACCTGTTTGAGAAATGGGTCTTGGGTTGGTTTGGGCTGATTTGTTTCCTTATGAAGAAAGAAAAACTTACAGGACAACCAGAATAGGATACGTGAGGATTGAACTTTTGACAGGTATTGTAGCAAATAATGGACTTTAAGGCTCCTAAAAATGTAATATGACTTGAATGTTTAGAAGAATAATAAAGAACTTTTTTTTTTTTTGGTAAGTGAAAATTTTATACCAACAAACGTAGCCAAAAAGCTACACAAAGCAACAGGGGCATCCCCTGGAAACCTATACATCAAAAGCCCCAACGGTAGGCAAAAAAACCAACTCAAAACAGGAAAACAACATCCTATCAACAATTGTTAACAGCAAAAATTCTAGAGTCCAGGAGCCAAGCATCACAAAGACCTCGATTTTGGGCCGAGAACTTCACCGTTGCCCAAGAGTTAGCCTTAGGTCGAATTGAATTAAAGATGGTCAGAGAAACCGCAGCCACATCTCTCGACCTGCCTTAAAAAATTCTCAGGTTGCGCTCCCCCCAAATATAATAAATGGAGGCTGCCATAGAGAAAAATTCTCAGGTTGAACTTATTTTGTGCCTTAAACTCAAAAGAAAATTGATCTGTTTAGGAGTACCATACCATATATTCTTATAGTGTCATTTATGCAAGTCTACACCTATCGTACCCCATTTTAGAGGATGTGGCACACCACTTTTCGGTTCCCATTCTCGTTCTGGAACGAATTGGTATCCTAGGTAACTGGATTTTAGAAAAATGATTCCACAAAGTTCTACCTCTGACCTTCAAGGCTAGGTGCTAGCTGTGTTCTTTCTCAATCGCAAAGGCTTCGAACCTTGCCTTCTTAGTCTCCTTCGATTCAAAATAACAGTGTCACTTCTAACCTTAAAAGCTACATTTACTGACTTTGCTCTCTGGCAAACAGAGTTTGGTAAGACGTGTGCAATGCAAGATCTCTTTCAACTTAGAGTTTGGTAATCTAATGCAATACAAGCTGAAATGGCTTGACAAATGGACAACAATGTAACAACAGATATGGATGTACTAAATTGTATGGAATGCTTAATTAAGAAAATCGAATGGGATCGGGACTACTGCAGCTACTCACCTATTGTTGAGTAGTGTTTCTTACACTTCAACATGTGTTTGGTGTACACTCTTCCTCATTTTTATTTCTTTGTGATGAATATGTATCATTTAACAAGATACTTCCCCATTAATGGTCATTTATTGTGGCCGTTGTATTACACTTGGAACAGACTGATTGTGGAAATTTTGGCGAGCATGCGGGTTGATGGTAAATATTGTAGTTGATTACGACCATGTCTTTTTTATAGGTTTCATCATTTGTTGTTCATCGCATATCTACTATATTGTAGGTGTAAAGTGGTTTCATTGGTTCCTACGATTTACACACCTTTGGAAGAAATGAGAGGTAAAAAACAACAGGAACAAGACTATGACTTAAAAATTGTCCACTTCGAGGTTGAACATATTACTAGAGTGGCATTAAATTATCCCTATTTATACATTCTATTACCCCAGGTTAGGAACTTGTGATTAAGACCTTAACTGAGGCGGAAAAATTTGGACAAGCAAAAGTTAAAAATCAATGAAAGTTTCAAATTGATTTTTGACAACGGATGCTCACTTTGGGACATTGAAGAAAAGAGATGTGGGCTATAAACCAGGGAAAGAAGGAATATGATATTGGGTGATAGAAGTAGGTGTCTTTTTATGTTGTGAAACAGCTTTGCAAAAAGTATTGTGATGGTATTCGAAATACGATGTAGAGCCTATAAAAGGTCGTGTCCAGTAAGTACTTACAGCTTCTGCGTACACCAGGGTTTGGAAGTGGTAGTATGCAGACAACTTACACCCACCTTTGAAGAGAAGGATTCCCACTATTCAAATCCATGCTACAATGCTGGGGCCAATAACCCTTCCTTTCGGACCGAGTCACGACCTTCATAGACAACAACTTATATGATAACCAAAATTTAGACGAGAATGGTAAACGTGTTAACCTTCTATTCTTATTGATACACATTGGTACAACTTGTGTAGGGGTCTCTATTTCAGAATCCTGCTCTGTATGGAACAGGCCTTGGCAAATGAGAGCTTTCCCTATAGTTACGTTGTCGGTAACAAAGCCAACAAACGTGGCATCAATCTCTCAGGAAAAATCTAGAACATCTTACTTGTGTCCGAGATTGACTTTCAATATTTCTTGTGTCCGAGATTGACTTTCAATATGTGACCATTGGCAAAGTTTGCTTCACTGTGTTTCAAACTGAAATTGCTAACCTTATACATGCTACAAAACCCTCCGAAGTCAGTAAACCTGCTTCTAAAGTTTTCAGTGGAGTACGTATGGATGAGTCCCAGGATTACAACCTATCGCGACACTGAAAAGTGCAGAATTCAATTTTTATTCAACAAACTCCATATGAAATCTTGGCCAATCTTTTTGACTTCATCTTGGAAAAGGCGTGCAGAAATTCTTCTGATACACAATTACAACTTTTTGTTTGTTTTGCGAGAATCAATTGGCACTGGAATTACTTAAATGTTATCACTTGGCATGTCATCACTAGAGATTCATCGCGCTTCTATGGATTTTTGAAGTAATTTGTTGTATATCTACAAGGAGACCTTATCTTTCAATGGTACCTAAAAAGGATAGTTGGTTTAGTGACTCCCTCTACTTAGAGACTTTAGCCAGTTGCTTGCTAGTTCTGCCTCTTCCTGTTATTTGATTATTTGGAGGGATGCTTAACATGTAAGTTGCTTAACTTGCTGCCTGATCACCTGCTTTCATCTTAGGGAAAGAGATTCTGATAAAGACGGGAAAGTCAATTTCAAAGAATTTTTTCATGGGCTGTTTGACTTCGTAAGAAACTATGACAAGGAACACCACAGTCCTTCACATGAGTCTGATGATTCAATGGAGGCCCCCGCTCGGAAGATATTTGCTGAGCTCGACAAAGATGGCGACGGGTATTTATTATGATGCCAATATGGTTCATATGTGATTTTATACTGTTTCACCTTTTATTTGATCTCCCATGATGGTTGAGGAAATGCTTGGTAATATGGTGAATTACTTGAACTTGTGCCTTGCCTTTTAGGTACTTGTCAGATGTAGAACTTCTACCAATCATTGATAAACTTCATCCATCAGAGCGTTACTATGCAAAGCAACAGGCAGATTACATCATATCACAGGTATTCCTTTAACTGAAGAGGAATTAGTTTGAATAAATGAAATGAAATGAATTGGTTCTTATGATTCCAATGTAGAGTTGGAAACTATTCTTGTGATTTTATAAAAGACTTCAACAATGCTTTTGTAGTATGAATGAATAAATCTCGAGTACAATATGGGGGTTTAATTGACTTATTTTAAGGGCGTGTTCTCCATTTTGCACGGTAGATGAACTATGTCAGTTTTAACTCTGCCTGTTCGTGCTTAGAGCCTTAACTTTCTTTCCCAGCCAGTCCCAAGCCTGGACAAAGGAGAAGGGTTGTGCGTTAGATAGCTGACAGCCAGCACTTAAAAAACCCGTCAGATCTTTATGGCATGAATCCAAATATGATTACAAGACCTTGAGCGAGCCCGTACCTCTTTGCCTTAGTTATGGATGAGTTGACTAGACAGTTTTAGGAGGATATCCCGTGGTGTATGATGTTTGCAGATGATACAGTCCTCATGGATGAAACTGCTAAAGGTGTTAATACGAAATTAGAAATTTGGAAGGAAGCATTAGAGTCAAAGGGTTTTCGGATAAGTATGAGTAAAACTGAGTATATGGTGTGTAAGTTTAGTCGTACCAGTTGTTCACATGAGGAAAGAGTGGTGATCCAAGACCAAGAGATACCAAAAAATGACCATTTTAGGTATTTGGAATCAATTATTAGTAAAGATGGAAAGATTGCCGATGATGTGACTCATAGGATCCAAGTGGGGTGGCAAGTGGAGGACGGAGGAGTGCTACTGGTGTACTGTGTGACAAGAAGGTACCCACAAAATTGAAGAGAAAATTCTATAGAACTATCATAAGACTAGCGATGCTTTACGGGACAGAATGTTGGCCTATTAAGAAACAACAGGTGAGTAAGATGAGTTTAGTGGAAATAGGAATGTTGAGGTGGATGTGTGGTAAGACTAGACGAGACAGGATTAGAAATAAAACGGTTCGTGAAATAGTAGGTGTAGCACTTATAGAGGAGAAGTTGAGAGAAAATAGGATAAGTTGGTTTGGGCATGTCTACTTGATGCAGGGAGGCGTGTCGAAATAGAAGAACGCGCAACAAGGACAATCACGAATAAGTATGAACTAGAGGTACTTCCTCTACGAACACACAATAATGAGCAAAATTCTCAATTTTCATTAATCAAATAAAAAACAACTCCCTTAGCACTAAGGCTTACAACTGAATTTATAATAAACTAGAAATACTAAAAAGGAAACCTAAATAAGGGAAAATTAAATCTACGTCTTAGAGAGCAAGAAAACAATAAAGAGGAAATAGAATCAACCTAATTAAGAAAACCCAATGTCCTCAGCAATTTATGGTAAAACAAAAAGATTCCTAAAATAATAATTGCAAAATAATAAACTAAAATTCCTGTATTTCTTAAATAATTAAAATATTGGCCTGCATCATTCTCACCGGCTTGAAGAAACTCGTCCTCGAGTTTATATAGTTGAATACGCTGAACCTTGTCTGCATCAAGCTTGTACTTCAAATTGATTTTCTCCAACCCAGATTGTAAAGAAGAGTCGTGAAAAGTAAAAGTAACAATTTCCTTTTCAATTTTCTCTAAGTACGCAACCCAAATATTATTCTTCACAGCAACTTCAATATATTCCCCAAAAGGATCCACGAATTGATTACCCCAACCAATTTCACCACCTTCGAGCATGGTAACTAATATTTTTTGATTTTTTTTCTTTTGTATTTTTCCCCACTGGTTCTTCATCAAAAACTGGTGGCATATTCCAATCTACTACTGGATCTGGAATGATATTTGATGTGAATGGCCACTCAATGGTATCTTCATCCACCATTGCCCTCTCCCTCAACTGATGGTTATCAGCCAAAGGTTTGGAGATAGAAACATCATTCGACACCTCCTCCTCTTTCAGAAACTGAGGTTGAACCGAACGATGGCGAGACGGGTTTCCACCAACAAATAAGGCAACAATCTGATCGGTCAGCGCTCCAAACGCCTCCTTCATCTGCTGCTCAAGTTGTTGAAACCTATCCTCCATTCGAGCATCCCGAGCAACATCATCTCGCTCATAGACTTCATCAACATAAGCTATATGACCTCCTTTTCCATCTCGACCTCCAGTACGTCCTCCGGCCATAATCAGGATTGGAACGAGAGCTCTGATACCAACTAATGCAGCGCAGCCTTCTTTTACGAAATTATTTGCAAGAAAAGATCACGAACTTGCTTATGTTAAAGATTCTCTCTTTGAAACATAAACACAAATGAGTATGAACTAGAGGTACTCCCTCTTCGAACACACAATAATCAGAAAATTCTCAATTTTTCTTTAATTCAATAAACAACTCATTTGCCATAAGGCTTACAACTCAATTTATAATAAACTAGAAATACTAAAAGGCTTACAACTCAATTTATAATAAACTAGAAATACTAAAAAGGAAACCTAAATAAGGGAAAATTAAATCTACGTCTTAGAGAGCAAGAAAACAATAAAGAGGAAATAGAATCAACCTAATTAAGAAAACCCAATATCCTCAGCAATTTATGGTAAAACAGAAAGATTCCTAAAATAATAATTGCAAAATAATAAACTAAAATTCTATAATTTTTACTGTAGACCTGGAGATGCAGTAGTTAAGAGAGCGGATAAGATAGCTTTGGTTAGCAATGCTACGAGGAGGGGAAGACCTAAATTGACATTAGATGCTATGGTGCACAAAGATACGAGTCTAATAGGTTTGAGTGAACAAGTGGCCTTTGACAGAGCTCAATGGAAAAAAAAGATTCATATAGCTTGGTTTGGTTAGATGAACTATGTCAGTTTTACCAAGTTAATGTACACAGTACATTAGAGAATTAGGGAGATAGATGGTTTCTTGTCATGGTATTCTTGTCCACTCCTAATTGTATTATCACATTGTCTTACATTTTGAAAACTCAGGGACCCTAGCTCTGACATTATATTACCTTGTCCATGTACAAGTCTGAAAAAATTCTGAGGGTTTTCCCACTGATATCCCCCTATATATTGTTCGGGTAATCTTATATTTCTCTTATATTTATTTCTTCAACCCTATTACCAAATTAGGGAATATCTGCATCTCTTTTTGCCAGTCATGCACAGAGAGGTTGCGTACACTATAAAGAAATCGTGACTTCTAGTGTGATAGGTGATTAACTGTCTGCTTGTCTGATGTGAATCCTTGCACTCCCCGTCCCATGTGCCGGGCGTGCAATCTTTGTAGTTGTCTTGTGAGTAGCTATGATAGCAGGGAAAAGCTCAAAGCAACTTGTTTTTGGCTTTACCATGTGTGCCATCTAGGGATGAAGAAATGTTCGCAAGGGAAAGTTACTATTCCAATAATTGTTCATTTTCCCATCTCTTGGCGATGTCCAGAATATTGGGACTTGGGCAAAAAAACATAAATGCAGTGACACTTTCATGTGGGTGGATGCTTTGCTTGGCATGGCTCTTTGCTGCTTGTCCAGTACTGTGTCATAACACTATGAGATCAACAAACATGACATTATCAAATCATGTTGTGAAAGTTAATGTGTGCCTTACCTGACTATTTTAGAGTTATTTTGCGTGTTTCTGCAGGCAGATGCAGATAAGGATGGGCATTTAACCTTGAAAGAAATGATTGATAGCCCGTATGTTTTCTATAGTGCCATATTCAATGAAGATGACGAAGACGACTACGAGTACCACGACGAGTTCCGTTAGTTTCAAATTAGGTGACGAGTTCACACAAACAGCGTGCAAAGACATACTAGGAAACCCAATAGACCAAATTTATTTTCCAAAACACTTGTATGTTATATAGTTTTATTAGGTATAATTTGGGTGTCATCGAAGACTTGGCCAGCTATAGCATCATATCAGGTTGAGTTCTCTGTGGTTGTACTTCTCATGTTCGTGGTCATTCTTGAGATTAATATCCTCTTGTTCTCATTCTATGCTCTCTACTCTTTGCAGATCCCTGCTTTTCCAGATTCATTTGGCAATTCATTTGGAGATTTCAGTTTGCAGGCACCATTTTTTGTTCAAATGTTTTTATATTTAAATTTTATTGTCCAGTTGTCTGTCCTTATTTTTCTTACATCAGAGTAAGTGTACTATATAGGACTTCAGTTTCCGCTCTTTGTCCAGTGCCATGGAATTCATGATTGACAGCTAACTCGTTTTTCCATTAATTATCAGCATTGTTGAAAAGAAACTGACCATTTGGTTATTGAGTTTTCTCCATGAAAAGCATGTACGCGTCATTATGATTGAGACGAAAATTACAATTTCTTTTGGTTGCCAGAATGTAGAAACTGGGCTCACTAAGCCAGGAAGAATATATTGACAATGAAGATATCTTGCACAGGCCACCTCATGCTCATCTACAGTTGAATTTTGATCGCTTGCCAGTGAAAAGGAACTGGAGATAGATTTGTGTTGTGCCTATTTGCATAGAATCCACTAGATTCTCGCCTTTTGCCCCCTTTAATTTGGTAATCGGGATGGTGGAGGGGGCTGTCAGGGTGTAGAGCAGAACTAGTAGGGATGGAAACGGTCGGTTCAGATTTTGGAAAAGCCAAACGAAATTGAAAATTATAGGGCTTTGGATGACTCATTTCGGCCAATCAAATGGCACGATTAATTTGGTATATTAGGGCTACAATTCTACCTATTTGAGAACCCTAGACATGCTCACCAAGTCGGCTGATCGCCACGAAGAGTTTGAGTTCGGATCAAACACTCAAAAATTGTCCAGAGTTTCTGAGAAATCGATTTTGAAGCTGGTAGAAAGAAGTGTTCGACCGAGAGATTGATCTCACTGGAGGTTTTGACTGCATTGATTCCACTGGGAAATGATTGAATCGGTGGCCGATAAAACGATCTATGGCATAAAGACTTACCTCGGAAGCTGAATTTTTGGTTTCTGGGCTTCTATTGGGTTACAAACATCCACAAAACTCCTCAGGATTACATAAAGTCAATCACAACAAACAAAACTTGCTCATCATTGGGACGGTCCCCAAGGTGGGACCCGAAATATCTGTCGAGAAATTGGGGTGCATTGTATACTTTCTGGATAATTTATTTTTCAGGTGTAGAGCCGGATTAGTGAAGGTTGAATCGGAGCTCTTAAGGATTATTTGGAGAATCTTGGAAGAATAAACGTTTTTGGAGTATTTAGAGGATTATTTATTTGGAGGCTTTTTTATTTTATTCTGAAGATGTAAATTTGTATATGGAGAAATGGGGCCTGAAAGTGTATGAAATACAGCATATTTTAAAGTTTATTCTATAAAAAAGACGGGTCATTACATGAACAAACTTGGAAGAAAAAGCAAACAATCTTGTAAATGGCATCTGAGAGCACGGTAACTATTCCTTGCTTCAAACCGAGTCTGAGAGTATTTAAATTCAGAAATACATAAAATAGTGTTATCGGTATGTATCTCATATTAAACAGCACATTATTATGGCCAACGGTTGCCTTTCGCAGCATAGATCCATCAAATTCACTTCTCCAACTGGCAAAGACGAGTCGGCATCCATATATTCACAAAACTCCATGCCTTTCAAGGCCACAAATTAAGTGGGTAAGATCTAACCAATAACTACTCTATTATGCAGGTATCTATGCCAGTTAAAAAGAAAGATACAGAGAGCCAATGAAAAGCCACAGAGAGCCAATGAAAACCATAACATGAAGAGCCGTCGCGAAAGTACAAAGAAATAGTTACCGTTGATAATTCTGATTTCTGGTATTTTGGCCACCTTTCAATTATCTTCAGTAGGCAATTCCAAGGTCAATAATACAACTTCAGCCATAAGATCACGCTAGATGTACTTGTATGAACCTGATTTCTGGTATTTCGGATTCTTTTCAATTATCTTCAGTAGACAATTCCAAGGTCAATAATACAACTTCAGCCATAAGATATCGCTAGATGTTCTTGTATGAACCGTAGGAATAATGCAGCTACTATTTTGTAGGAAATTCTCACTTGGCGTTACTCTACTTCAAAATGAAACGGCGTAATGACAAGCTATATGATCAGTAATGCCTTGTGACAGAATATGAAGCAGTTATATCAGCACCACGACGTAATTGACAAGCTAGTTGAAGGAAATCCGGCATTGATTTTGAAATGTTCACCAGACGACAAGCAATTTTCAAGTGATTTTATTAGCTAGGTTTCAGAAACCAGTGTAATCAGGCACGTAATTGCTAGCTAGCACATCTCATGGTTGTTTGTTTATCAGTTTATGTTTACAGTAAAAGAAATCATGAACAGAAAAGGCAACTAGTAATTGGGAAACAAGGTTATCAGCTGGGTTTTTCAACTACGTAGTAATTGTAACTGAAACCCATTTTAAGCAGATAAAAAACTTGAAGATTCTTATAGCTGAAATGAATCAGAACACATGAAACTCCATCAAAATTTCAGTGTCCTATAATATTTTCAATAATAGGGACAAAGATCCAGAGCCATATTCTCACGTTGACCAACGAACTTACATAACAGTCTTCACAAATTAGCAGAAAAAATAAAAACAGAACCATAATCATATCATATGTATAAACATGATAGAAACATATTACTTGCCCTTTTGCCCCTTATTTCTTCCGCCCTTTTTTCGGTTGTCCTTACTACCGCCGTGATCGCTAAAACCCTCGTCAGAATTAGAATCATCATCATTACTGCTATCATCATCATCATCATCATCATGACGGTGGTTTTCATCATCGGAGTCAGTGGGAGGAGAAGGGTCGAGTCGAGCGGCGTCAATGGCCCACTGGATCAACTTCTGGACTTCGTCTTGGTCCACCGCATCACTACTCGAGATCTTACCCCGATCAGATTGAAGGCAGTTTGACTCCTGAAAACAAGAAGAAGAAGAAGAAGAAGGGAGAGAAATAGAATCCCCTTTGAGAGCAGCAAATCGGGCGAGTAGATCACCATCATCAGAAGCTGGTGGTTGTGGCGGTGGGTTTTTGGTAGAAGTGGGTGGTCGTCGGGAGGATTTGAGGGATTGGAAGCGTCGATCGAGATCAGGGTCGATGTAGGAATTACAGGAATGAGAGATGCCACGAGACATGTGGGAATTGAGGCTGAGGTTGAGAAGCAACTCGTCCTCCGCCGCTCGCAGCAGCGAATCTACCGCCTCTTCTTCACCACCGCCGCCGCCGGTGCTCTTCTTCTGATTGGTTTTTGGTATTCTGTTCATCGTTTTCCGGAGTTCTGAATCCACTGCTCAATTTGGCTGCTGAAATTACGTGTCTGGCTCCTCCCCAATCAATGATCGAGTTTTGTCGATTTATTCGTTTCCAAATAACTATTTGTTAAACTATACGTTTTGTCAAACTATTTTTATAAATATTTCAAAACGCACATTTCATGTACATCACCCATATCGAATGTGCATTATCCGCGCTGGGATATGCAAGCCGGGCTAGCTGGATATCCGGCGTGTATCATGCATATCCAATATGCGTCATGCACATTGAATTTGTGTGATGCATTATCAGGGGCGGAGGCACATGGGTACAAGGGAGGGCGGCCGACCCCCCTGGCTCTGCCAAATTTCCCTTGGGATATGTATTATTTTTATCCCATTTTTATTAATTTGACCCCAAATTTTCATAGGAATTGGTATAATTTAGCTATTTTGACCTCACGAAAAAAATCTCTAAATTGCCATAACTTGTTTGAAGTGCATATGAATCTAATTTTTGATCCCACTAACCAAAATTCCTGGCTCCGCCCCTGTGCATTATATATATATATATATATATATATATATATATGACCATATCAACCGTCATTGAAGTAACGAAATGGATGGCAAATGGATCGGTGTGGACATTGAATGATTTTTTTGTTGTTTCTGCTATTTCTTTGAGACGCTTAGGTGTCGGGATAGCTCAACATACAAACGAAACTCTGCCCGATTTTACATAGAATTAAATTACACGGGATCTAAATTCCCCAAAGTCAGGGAGTAATTCACCCTGGTGCATTTGCTAGCGGACATGTATGCGACACGCGTGTCGAATACGTGTCCCCTATCAGACAACATAAATCCCTTCTAAATTTTTGACAGACCCCAAGGTTTTTAGATTATATCATACACCATAAATCCCTTCTAAATTTTTTCTTTTTTCGTATCTGTTTAGATTTAGAGCAGCATATATTAGCAGCAGGAGCAACAAATGTTGGCAGCAAATATATCCCTTCTAAAGTTCGCAAAATGAAGCTGCTACTCGTAGGTCTAAAACATGTTTGACTGCATATAAGTTTAGTAGACAATATTATGACCAAAACTTACGTAATATTAATGGTCCCCTCTCTCTCTTGAAGTGATTTCATGTTGGTAAGGACTATAACTTTGTCTTTACTTTTTTTCTTTCTAAATGCTCTAGGAAATAAGGCAAAAATTCATGTAGAAAAATTCATAACGGAGGTGGTCACGGAGGCATATTCATTTACCTGAAACTTCCACCCTAGAACTCTAAAAGAGGTGCGGCCGGATTCGTCCCGTAGTTAGGTATACCAGCTATGCGACGAATCTGGCCGCGCTTCTTTTCTAGTCTCGGGGTGAAAGTTGTGGGTCGCTGAATATGCCTCTGTGACCAACTCCATTATGATGGGTTAATCACGGTGGCATTTCAGCGGACCGCAACTTCGACCCTAGAAGTCTAAAAAATGCATGGCCAGATTATTCCTAAAACCAAGTACAACGAGAAAATCTGTTAATCTGGTTACAGATACTACTGTAGAAAAAGCTGGCTATATAAGACTAATACCATCAAAGTAATAGTATATAAGACGAATATCATCAAAGCTGGTTCGAGTTTATGATGAGACGTCGAACCTCTTTTGGTTGTTACGTCGCTCATTTTCCTCTAAACCACCCCCACTGATGTATATAATATTGGCGAAAGAAAATCACCCCAAACCAAATATTTTGTTCAACAAAAATTCGTAAGTACTACAATAATTCTAAAGACTTGGCTCCAGCCAACCATGGTAGTAAATCAAAAAATTGAAGTCTAGGTGGAGCAGAGTTACGCCATAGTACGTCCATTTCCTTTTTCCTAAAATCAAGTTTTGCTTCTCTGCATTTGTACGTCCATTTTCTTTTTCCTAAAACCAAAGGTTTAAAACCGGTCGTTCAATAACTCCGTTTGCTGGTGCCAAAAAAATGTATGTCCCATTCATCAACATTAACACCTCTACGAGAACTCTCTCCATTTTCTTGTTTTTTTCCTAAACAAAATCGTCGATCCATTTCGTTGCTTCAATAACTATTGATTATATATAACGCATCACGCACATTTAATATGCATGACGCATATTGGATATGCATAATACACGTTGGATATCCAGCTGGTCCGACTCGCATGGTCCGACTCGCATATGCCAGCGCGGATAATGCACATCCGATATGCGTGATGCACATGGAATGAGCATTTTGAACTATTTTAAAAAATAGTTTGAAAAAACGTATATTTTGACAAATAGTTATTTGGAAACGAATAAATCGACAAAAAACTCTGATCGGATCATCAATACATTTGTATAAAAAAACAGAAAGAGAATGATAATGGTGTCCAGGCAAGTCACATTGTGAAAAGACGGAATTATCATTGTAGTTTTATCAATGGTGGAGTTAAACACATGTGCGTATTTTAGGCATTTTTGTATTGGGTCTTTTGTTTTTTTTTTTTTTTTTCTTTTTTTTTTTTTTGCCATTTGTTAAATTTGAGAAGAGGAATGAGTGCTTACGATAATCGAACTGTGCCCATATGCATGTGAGTATAAGGGAGATATCAACTGCACTGCACTCCACCCCCACTTGCGAGTCTTAGTTAAGAAAAAAATGAGTTACAAAAACAAATTTTCTTTTCCCTAATTTAAAGGATATTGTTTTAGGGATATTGGTATTTTAGACATTTTAGTGTTGGGTTTTTAACTTAGTCAAGAAGAAAATGAAGTACAAAAATAAAAAAAAATTCCCTAATTTAGGGGATATTGTTCTTTAGTTGGGTCTTTTGCTTAACCAATAAGAAAATGGTTTGTCTTGCATTTTTTTATTTATGTTATTTGAAATTAAGGAAATCCTTTATGCATTTGATGTTCTTTTTCTTTTGTTACCGTTACTTTCACTGCTAGGAACTGAGGTGGTGTTCCGTTTTTTCTCCTTAAAAAATAAGTACTTATTTGTAATTTTCAAACTTAAAAATAATAGGTTTACTAAAATAAAAAAAATATGCAATATAGATCTTGTTTGATTGACCCTGCAAAAAAAAAATTTAAAAATTATTTTTGTGAGCCTATTATTTTTAAGCTTGAAAATAGGTCCTTATTTTTTAAGTACTTAATTGAGAATCTATCATTTCAAAAATCTTCTTAAAAAATAAATAACTTATTTCACATTTTTAAATTCAAAAATAGTGATAAGTTCTGTCCAAAATGTGGATGGAAAGGTGTTTAGTGATACTGGTTGATAGATGAGGGGTGTGGTTCATTGGTGTTAAAGATGTAGGGTATTAAAGTGATGCGAGTGAAAGGTGAGGGGATGTGTTTGATTTTTATCCATAGTTTTATGAAAGTAAGGGAGTGTGGGTACTAGGGCTGTTATGAACCCGACCGGACCGAAAAAAACCCGAAAAAACCCGAAAAAATCGACCGATCGGTTCGGTCTTCGGTCGGGGTGGTGGAGGGATTTTTCGGTTCGGTCCACCCCGAACCGAATCAAACCAATTTTGGTTTGGTCTCGATTTTGTTGCCGAACCCCCCGAAACCGAACTGACTTAATTTATTATATATATATATATATATATATATATCGATTTAATCTGGACCGTCAATTAAATTCTGTGTTTTATCAACACCGTCCATCCCACAAAACCCTACTTGATAATTTTAGATAAGGGTCATCATCGGGCCGGGCCGGGCCAGCCCGCCAAGTCGCGGCCCAAGCCCGCCCACGGGCCCGGCCGGGCCGACCAGGCTTTTTCTTTTTGGCAGGCCGGGCGGGCCGGGCCACCTACCATAAATTGAAGCCCAAGCCCGGCCCACAGGCTAGCCCAATTGGCGGGCCGGCGGGCCAACGGGCGGGCTTAAATTTCCTTCGGCAAAACTAAACCAAGGGAAAAAAGAAAGGATTTTTTGGGATTTTGGGCTAATGGGCGGGCCCGTTGGCAGGCTTTTGGACGGGTATGTCGGGCGGGCTCACGGGCCGGGCCTACGGCCGGGCCGAGTAAAAATTCATAGGCCCAAGCCCGCCATTACAAACTACGGGCCGGGCTAGCCCGCCCGTTTCTTGGGCTCGGGCTGGGTAAAAGCCCGATGGGCCGGGCGGGCTAAGGGCGGGCCATGGGCCGTCGGGCTAAATGATGAGGCTTAGTTTTAGATCATCTCACCCTCTCCTTACGTTTTGCAGCTGCAGCAGCCACAATTTCTCTCTCTCATCCTCCCTTTCTCTCTGCTCTCTGCTCTAAGCTCTCAGCGTTGATCGATGATTCGGTAGCCACAATTTCTCTCTCGGCCTCTCACCCTCTCTGGCTCACAACCACCAAGCCACCGCGCCTCCCTCCTCTTCTCAGAAACGGTGGAAACCTTTCAGCCTTCTCCTTCGCTCCTTTGGACAGAGAGATCCAAAGATCTCTTGTCTGTCGTAGATCGGGCTTCTCTTGATCGAGTAAGGTACTAAGCGCTCTCTCTCTCTCTCTCTCTCTCTCTCTCTCTCTCTCTCTCTCTCTCTCTCTCTCTCTCTCTCTCTCTCTCTCTCACACACAACAATTTGATACCCCACCGCCGCACTAATTAGCTTCACCATATGTATATATGTGTATATGTCGGCTGGATTTTAATTTGTGGGTTTCAATTTATGCTTTTTGACTGGAGTTGATTTGTGGGTTTGATCTTGAGGTTTAATTTGTCAACTGAAACAGAGATTCTGGGTTTGTGGAAATAGCCGTGGTGTTTAATTTGTCAACTTGATGAATTGGAGACATTAGATTCGGGTACTATTCTTACTTTTAGTTTTTATTGACAAGTATTTTATGGTCCTTAAATATGTTTTATGTTGAATGTCTTACTTAGTTACTTGTATGTTTTCTTCGTTTTTTTCTCTATGTTTTTAGTTGTCTTGGAATCAAGTGATAAGGACTAAGGGGTGGATACTTGGATTGAGAAGTTCTATCATGGGTACAAATATAATTGTTTTGTTTGTCTACAAATTCTTGTTTTAATTTATCGAGTTGATTTTGAACTACCTTATTTCTTCTTATGTTTTCCTTGGCAGGGTATGGCTTGATGTGTTGAGGTGGTGATGGTGAAATGTTTTGAATTGGTGATGTTTTGGTATTGAACTTGAAATATTTTGTAAACTTTTAATGTTAATTTCGTGTTGTATTTTGTAATGAAACTAATGTAGTGAATGGTGAATGGTGACTCCGTGACTGTGACTATGAATGTGAAGGGTGACTGGGCGAAAAAAAAAAGTAGTGAAGGCCTGAAGGGTGACTGTTTTATTTTGGAAGATCCTCGTGAAAATTGACATGAATGGGGTTTCTGCTTTTGTTATTTGATTTTGTTTCTTATGTTTGCTCGGTTGTCTGGGAATACCCATCATAGGGATTCATATTGCCGAAATTAGCATGCTTGGGCGACTGTTTTTTGATCCACTTGGGTGACTGTTATTTTGTTATTTATGTTTGTTTCTTATACCAGTTTCAATCAACAACATCTTTTCAAGGCAAATAGAAAAAAACCCAGGTGGATTGTTTGGAAAATGGCCAATATAAAAACGGCCCAAAACTAAGTGAAAAAAATGCTCAAAAATGGCCCATATAAAAATAGGTGAAAATAAACTCTTATAAAAATGGGCCCAAAATGGCCCAACAGGCCAACAGTCCATTGTTTTTAAAATGGCCTAAACGGCCCAATTAAGGCCCATTTCGTGGTGGACCGAAATCCCCGAACTCCCCGACCACACCCCGAACCGAACCGAACCGAAATTAATTCCGGTCGGGATCGGTCCCGGAACAAAATACCCCGAACCCGATCGGTTTCCAACAAAACCACCCCGAACCGAACCGAATAACACCCCTAGTGGGTACTGAGAACAATGAGGTAGTATTGTGATTTATGAACTTAAAGGGTATTTCCACTAATTGACAACTGATGGATCATAATTTTTTCGTTTTGTATTTATTTAATTTTTTTTTTGCATTTGTTAATTTTGCATCAAATTTTTATGCAATATATATTAGTTCATCTCGAGAATAAGAATCGAAAATATAAAAAATTATGATTTTTATTCAAAAATTTATTAAGAATATGGAAGAAAAGTTCACAAGACTAACTTTATGAACTTTTCCTTGAATACTTTCCATTTTTTTTTGTACAAGTAATAATTTTTTACTTTTTCGATTCCTCTCGCTGAGGCGAACCAATATTACATAAAAATTTGGTGCAAACTAACAAATATGAGAATAATTTTTTACTTTTTTCGATTTCTCTTGCCCAGACGAACCAATATTATATACAAATTGTGGGCACATGCCCCTAAAATTTGTGTAAAATCGGGTGCGCCCTTTTGGAAAAGCTCGACAAAACGTTCAATTCAGAGTCGCCACTTGGATTTTTGTGGTATGCCAAAAACCGAACTTGAAACGCTTTTGTCACGTTGTTTGATTTTGAAAAGCCATAGACTGGTCCAATGTCACCTTGATATTTGAGGTTCAAGAGCCAGGTTATGAGAGGAGAAGGGTTTTAAGGCACCCCTCTCGCCCAATCTAGAGATAAGTCTCTACTCAGGCATTTGTAAAACATTTGATTCTCTCTCATTAATCGATTTTTTGCCAATTAGGACATGGGAACAGTTAAATGTGATTAAAACTGTAACATGTTGGCAAGATGTAATGAAATGGCTTGCTCACTTTATTGAAACAATTAGTATATGATGAAAACAAACTGTTGTGGGAGTTTTAGACAGACTGGAAGACAATGTCTTGGAACGAAGTATGCAGGAAAGAATCAACATGCACTGATCAAGTCAATGCATGCTGACCCTACCTGCGTATGCCACACCAACACACGCGTATGCCACACCAACACACGCGTATGCCAGTAAGTTTAAGACCACAACTCTTATTTTCAACCCTCTGGGTTCTGGAAATGACCAGTGCACACCCAGGACAAACTAAGCAGTTCATATAGCAGGCAGGTAATATATAGTTAGAGGCAGTAGAATGGGCTCAAAGGCCACCAAAAGAATAAAGCACCTCATAAACAGTGTGAGGGATAAAATAGAGGCCGAGGCCTAGTTACCCATGCAAAAGTGAGCCACTGGTCGAGAAATAACCTGCGTGCACGGGTAAACCACTACAGCACGCAAGTTTAAGCCCTTTGAACAGTGTTTGGTTTTTACATTTTCTGGGTTTCGAGACATATTCAGAAAGACCCCAGTGCTATTCCATAACAACAGATATAAGTATTGAAATACAGCTAACAGTTTTAACATGGAAAAGCAATAAACTAATTATTAGGCATGCTCACAGTAATGAATAGATAAGAAATAAAGCATAAAACATGGATTTTGACCACACGCTAGATTTGCACGCTAGTCCAAAAGTGGGGGCACGCAGGTTTGAATATGCGTACGCGGGTCCTGAACTTGAGTACGAGGGTTCGTCCCAGATAGGTCCAGTCCCCATGCAAGATCTGCACTTACTGCTAAGGACTGGCATATGCGTGTTTATGACCAGCGCATGCTAGTTCTAGTCAGAAGCGGTTTTTGAAACCTGGTTAGCTTTAGGGCCAGGACTGGTATTAATTACCAGCCTTGACCCTGCTAGCCCCCCTCAGGGATCAGAATAGGAAAACAGTAGGTATAATACTATACCTTTGGTTTTTGAATTTGAAAGGTGTGTTTGAGCCTTGAGGTTTAAGGTTGTTTGAGATGTTTGAGGTATTTGAGGATGAAAAACAAGTTTTGTTCTTCGGTACCTTTGTATCTCTTTGGTTTGCAAAAAAGAAGGCAAAGTTGATAGTTAAAAATGTGGTAATCTTGTAACTTGGGGAACCAACCGTTTGCTAGGATGACCAAAGGGGGTATATATAGGGGGGAGAGGGAGAGAGAGGAGTTTATACTAGTCAAGGGACTGGCCTTGCTTCCCTCCAAAGGTTTCCCTCTCATCCAATGAGAGGGAAAAGGTGATGGGATGGGTGTAAGAGATGTTCCCTAGTGAAGACTGCTTTTACGACGGATTGGAAGGTTCTCATGTGCTGCAGACCCTTAATCATGGATTCTACACGTTGAAAAAAATAAGTTTGACCAGAGGTTTGACCAGCATACGTAGGTAGTTGACCTCGTACTTAGGTCCAAATTGCTTTGCTGTGTCAATGATCAAAACTGACCGATGAGTGACACGTGGCAAATGGATCGACACACGTTTGGTTTTGGACCGGTGTATGCAGGTAGGGTTTTGGCTGCGGCTTTTTGGGTTCAATTCAAAGGGTTTAATGGGGTTTAAACACTCGAAGCTCAAACACACTAACATTCCCGATGTGCTCTTGATCCATTTTATCATCGGGGAATCAAATACCGTACGTAAACTAATCTTGGAAAGTCCAAAAGAGGGTGTCTACACAAACTAGTGCATGCCCGTGCCTGAAAGTACGGTGCAACACATTTCGGTCATATGTTTGGCGATATGGGAAAGAGTGAAAGAAAGGGATGTGCTCGTCCTATAATGATTTGACCACATTGTTACCTAGGGAAAGGGATGAACTGGTCCAGTTTCAAATGAAAGAGAAACAAAGTCCACAACAAATAAATTCCCAATTGGATACTTTTCAAGATACATATGTTATCCTGGTAAAGCTTTTAAAAAGTGCTAAATTCACTTTGCCGTGTCCCCAGCATTTCCCATGGTAATGAATACATCATGTGGCGTATCCAGACACGTCTCCACGTGTTGCATGTCCTCACAGTGTCGGACTGCAAAGTCTATTCAAAATCAACCAAAACAAAAATTAAGGGAGCTACACAAAAGTGGGCATAAAGAATTAATTCACTTTCCACTATTTTCACTTTGTCGAACATGCATTTTAACAAATACAAAGTGAGCATTTTTGAAAGACAAATAACAAAAGTTATAAGGAGTAGATCAAAAAGATTCTCATCCTTAGATTTGTGTTAGGGCCATTTAGTACTCAAAAAATATAAATACCCCAGCTTGCAGCTTATACTATAAAGAGAAACTACCTTCTGATGTGTGGTATTCACTGGAATGACATTAATGATTCAGACTTCAGAATCATGATAGCTGCAAAAAATCTAAATAAAAAACCCATAAAATTAGAACGAAGAACCAGCATACCATAAAAGTAGGTTGCTATCATTGCTTTCTTGAAGATGTTAATATCACTACTTTTAAAAGTGAAGGAAAAGATGGGTATAAATCACCTAATTTCATTCAATAGTCTTTAGAAATACAATGGAAAAGAAAGGAAGACCTACCCGAAGAGATATATGAAATGTGCAGTCCTAATGCATGTGAAATGCAAGGAAAGATGTACCAACATAAAAAAAAAAATCCGAACGTCCAATAATCAATCCAGTCGGTGTGTTAGTAAGAGCACAGAGTAAGCTAATAAAATTATCAGGAGTAAGCGCTATAGCCTATTTCCAATACTCAGCGGCTTGATTGAACCAAGCCTCCGCAATTGCAGAATCTCCCCGTCGAAGTGGTAGATTAAAATAAAAAGTCGAATCCTAATAATCACAATTCAAAAACTGAACTATAGTATTTAGAAGCGACATCCGGTATCAGTTTTTGAAACGCATTCTGAGTGTAGTCTAAATAAAGTGTCAAACCCCACTTTTTTAAATTAAAAAAATGAATACAACGGTTGTTTTTAACTCAAACTCATATGAGGTGAGTTCCGTGTATGTGTATACCCCAACCCATGTGCGTGGATTTTTCCCTCCTGCCAACAAAATCTACTTATTGAAATTTCAAATTTGTAGGCGCATTTTCCTGCACTAGTTTCGCTGAAGGATGTGTTGAAAGCATCATCGTCGCCTTCAACTGTTTTAGCACTCGGCATTTGCCCATCAAGCTAAAAAAACAAACAACCAGGTCATAAGTCACATACACTCATAATAGAATAACTCAATACAAAAAAATGTACAAAAATAATGGCGTTCTTTGCTTCCACAATATTGGCTTTTATAAACAGTGCTAGTGAAAAAAGAAGAAGCTACAGTTGTAGCCTAAAATCAAAGGCCCAAACTCATGTTTCTTTTGAGAATCAAAATGCATCATCAGCACCAAACTCCAATAATATAAGCTTACTTGAATCCAGTGGTTGCTAAAATACACCTAAATGGAAATGAGAAGATCAAAGGATTCAAACAAACTAAATTTGTTCACTTTTCGAAAAGAAGCTCAGCTACAATATATTATTTTCATCGTTTGTGCGTTAATTCATCGAACGCTTTATGAATACATTAGTATTAAATATTAAAGATAACAAATGGTATATGTGCAATTGAAGTTACCTCGTTACGATTCTATTGAAGCAATCTATTCATGTTAATCCTCCTTAACTTCATTGCATTTTCAAACTACTGTATAAAACATAAATAGTAAATCATTTGAAAAGTTACCTACTAAAATAGATAAATTTATTTTAAACAACATATATATCTATATACTACCAAACCTGATAATTGATTTATTGAATTGCTAGAATTAACACTTCAATACACCAATCAAAAGGATGAAACTAAAGATTTTTTTCCTTTTGTTATTGGCTATACACATGCTTGGTATTTTTTCCCTTTTGTTAGTTTTGGTTTTCAGAAAACTTTGTAGTACGAAAAATTTCAACAAATAGAAAAACTCGAATGCTCAATTTCGGAAAATCCTAGTATTCTAGTCATCTAATCACACAGAAAGCAGGTGATTGTAGCGCATGAACTGAAGCTATAAACACGCAGAAAAAAACCCTCAATGCTACGCTTTGAGTCAAGGGTGGGGGGATTCTTACTGGAGAGAGAACCAAATGGATTTTGTGGAGCCCAACAATGAGTTTGTATTCTGGAATTTCTGAAAAAGGCATAGGGTTATCATATATTCAGAAAACTTTCAACGAATCCTCAATTTCGGAAAACCCGAGAATCGAGGGTGGGGGGATTCTTACCTAGAGTCGGATGTTGAGGAGTGGGTTCTCGCGCAAGGGGAGAGAGAGAGAGAGAGAGAGAGAGAGAGAGAGAGAGAGAGAGAGACGGTAACAAAGGAGGAAGAGAGGAGAGAGGAAGAAACACGCTAGACAACGCGTGGGTCTTGGAAATAGGTTGATTCATCAATGATTGAATCTAACAGGCGTAATAGGTAACAATTGCTATCCGACGACTGGAGAAGCGCTCATGTTTGTATGGGTAGACAAAAGACCACTCTATTTTATACTCCCTCCGTCCAGATTTAATAGTATTTTTTTAGAGTTCGTGCCATTTTTCAATAGATTTTATCTTCCAATTTATAATATTTTACGTGATTTTGAAAATATTATATTATAGAACTAATCGAGATCTATCAAACAAGATCCATATTCGATATAAAATTCATTACAGATTCAAAGATATAGCCCGTTTTTTAGCTGGTTAGAATAGAACTATGGACAATTAAATCTGGACGGAGGGAGTAATATAGATTTGGCAAAAAACTAATAAACGCAAAAAAAATTTAAATATGTAAAAAATCAACAGGTTCACAACCTTTTATTTATTTATTTATTCATTTATCCACCAGGTTCACAGCCTGTTGGTCCGTGAAAACCGCCCATAAATCTAAAATTATTGGTGTAGTATGTCTGTATGTATTTATTAGTATTGGTGTAATAGTAATTGTTAGGAGTAAAAGTCTTCGTAGTGAAGATAAGTTAGTCAGTAGTTGAAGACTTTGTACCAAAGTATTGCTAAAGGCTGGTAACTACAGTATTAATCAATTATGTGTGCTACTGTAATGATGTAATCCATGAGGTCATGTACCCCCTTGTTCCGTCTATAAAAGGGGAGCATTACCTTTGTATTCAGCAAGCTAGTAAGCAATAATATCAGTGTCTTTCTAAATATTCCTGTGTCTTATATTCTCCCTCTTTGATCCTTACCTACTTTGTGTTTGTACCCACTTAGTGTCTGTAATAAGCAATAATATTAGTGTCTTTCTAAATATTCCTGTGTCTTATATTCTCCCTCTTTGATCCTTACCTACTTTGTGTTTGTACCCACTTAGTGTCTGTAATAGTGGTATCAGAGCCATGTCTTCCATTCTAGCTTAAACCCCCTTCTGGGAACTTCTTTTCCAACACTACTTCAAATCTTTTCTAAAAGAAAAAATTGAAGCGTATGCTCTGTGGTTGCCTTCTTAGGATCCTCCACATCAGAAACTTCACTAACTATTTTGGTTAAAAGAATTTTGTATCAGTGGGATACAAGTACCTTGAGATTTTGGCCCATGTGTTGGCAGTGTATCTCGATTTATCTTTCCTAGTATACAAAATTTTATTAATTAAAATTGGTTGAAGGTCTTATTTTGCAAAGGAAATCTTTGTCGTAGAAAGGAAAAGAAAACCCCAGACTTTTCAAACCCCAGACTTTTTCTTGAAACATGAATCGTCTGTTTACCACCTATTCCTCTACTACTTCCTCTTTGGTTCCATCAATGTCTTCCAACAGTAGAAATTCCTCTGCATCTTCCTCTTCTAATCTTGAATACTTGTATGAGTTTGAATGCTTACCTGATGATAGTAAGGTTCCCCTTACTGATCTCCCTTTCCTAAACCCTTATAATACTTTTGTGCGTCCCCAAACCTCTGTAAAAAAATCTGTCACCCAACTTTTCTCCACAAAACGCCCAACTTCTGTAAAAGAGTATGTCCAAGCCTCTAAATTTGACCAGTGTTTCATTGCAGCAACAGAAACTGAACAACTCTTACCTTTGGAAATCCCAGTTGATTTGTCTCGCCTTTGGCAACAACAAGGATTTACGCATCTTCACTTTGGTGCAATCCGACTGGCCGTCGCTTTCCATGGAAGAAAAGGTTTACCTGTTACTTCCAGACTTGCTCTGGTAGATACCAGGTTTATGCAGTACCAGAATGCATGCATAGCCACGGTTTAAACCACCCTAAATGCTGGAACTGTAATCTTTACTTTTTACCCCAATTTCAACATGCCACTAGCAGATCCTCAATTCAGTCAATTGCTATTAGCCTTAAAAGTGCAAGTTCAAATTGGTGGTACCTCTCAAATTCCTACCACATATGCCGCAACTCTTCATTACCAAATGGCCTACCGTCTCCAAAACCATGCTTTTGACATGTCCTTACCTTCCTCCACAGATGAAGCCCTTTTCCTAACCGTAAATGCACCTCACCAAGCCTCATGTGTCCATGTCCCACGTCAGATTTTCCGTCCTGAACTTCTCAAGCTTCTCCCAGAGTCTTGGATTACAGCTTACGAGAAAAATCAAAATAAGCCTATTCCTGTCCAATCCTCAAATCCAACCTTTATCCCAAAACCTGATGGTACCGTGGAAATCTCTTTTCCAAAAGACACCTCTGCCTCATCCTCCACCTATCCTGTCATTTTTCCCTCAAGCATTAACATGTTTGTTGATGGCTCTCGACCTGGCCCTCCAATTCAATATTTCAAACCCAGTGGCCTTCCAGTCTACTATTTTAAAAATCCAGAAACAGGTCATTGTTACTTTGATGCCTATGACTGTGATGACTGTGTCGAGGAAAGTCGTCGTTTAGACGATGACGAAGACTTTGAAGATGACTCTTGTCCACTATGCACTTCTCCACCTCTCTCTCCTTGTAAATCTCCACCGTCTCCTCAACCTCCATCTGATGATGGCTCTTCAAGTCAACCCAGTGGGTGTTTCATGTTTACCTCCTCCTCCTCCTCCTGGACTGAAGCAGATTTTCCTCCTTTAGACTTCCATAGTTCCCAAGAGAGGACAACCCACCGTCATAAAATTCCAGACCCTACTACTATTCTCTCTGATGGTAGTACCAAAGTAGTATCAGCAGCAGAAGCAGCGATAAATTGGCAGTCAGCAAATTCTCTAGCCCAAAACAAAATTCTTCAAAGAATTGCTAACTCTCAGCAAAATTTGGAGAATGCTGTTCATAAGAAGTTATCAACCCTGGAACTTCTTATCAGAGATTTGCAGCAAAAAATTCAGAGCGTTCACCAAGAACTCCTCCAGATGGCTTATGCCAACCAAGCATTTTCAGCAGCTTTCTACCATAAAGATGCTGAAATGAAGCATTTAAAGAATCAGCTTCATTCTCTCCAAGCTCAGCAGAATTCTCAGCAAAAAAGCCCGTTTGACATGTTTACATCTTCCTCTCAACAAAGTTTGTTTGGATATCCTCAAATGTCTCAGCCTTTACCTATAAACCCTACCTCAATATTTGGTGAGTCAAATATCTTTGGCAGTTCATCAGCTTTCCTACCTCTACCAAAAAGACCATCTCCACCAAAACTTCCTTTTCCAAAGCCCCAAATAAAACCTGTTCAACCTTCACCCGTTTTGTCTTCACCTTCTACTTCTACCACTGTCCCAGTGACCTCCACTCCTTCTCAACCATCCAACCCAAATTCAAAATCACCACAGTTAATGGTCTAACCAATTTCTAGCCCTTCCAAAAACCCAATTTCCACTCTGGTAAATACCTTAGCCACTATACCTAAAACCCCATCTCCTGAACCAACCATTGAGTTTGATTCAGATACTGAATCCACAAACTCTATGCTCATTCCCATGTTTTCATGATGAACCCGGAAAACCCATAGGAAAATGTTGATGATCCCATCATTGAAGAAGGTCCTGAGTTTGAAACACCTCCAGAAATTCCAACCTTTGATTCCTTCTCACATTCATACCCAAGGTTTCTCCTTTGATACCATTCCCCCATCAAAATGGTTGGATAAACTCTATGAGATCCATGCTTGGTGCACAGCCGCTTTGCTTTCTCCCAATGCTACACTCAGTATCGTTCTTACTAAGTGTACAGCGAAATTTCTTGGTCGTCTCCGTCAATGGTACTTAGCTCTTGGTGAGTACCGACAGCTGCAGCTTAAGCAACTCCCAACGCTTGATCAATTCATCTCAGTTCTGCATACTGAGTTCCTTGGAGACCATGACAACACTAAAGAATTTGTTCGAGAAGAATATCTCAGCATGAAGTGTTGTTCATTCAAAAGAAAGGACTTGGAGATCCATTATAATCGCATGTCTCAGCGATTTTACCTCCTCAACGGCATGGATGATGTCAATCTCAAGCAAGCTTTTCTCAATTCCCTTCCTGAACCATTGGAAAATGAGACAACCAGGCTTCTTCAAACAAAAGGATTGACACTGAATGCAACATCCCTTTGTGGTATTTACCAACACTCCTTGATTGCCCTGGAAAAACTGTGCAATCACCAGAAATTCCTTAGAACTCTTGAAGAACAGGGAAAACTTCTTGGCAAGGCATGTGACCGTCCAGACCTATCAATAAAGTGCAAAGACAAGAAGTGCACTTGGCGTCCTTCGTATCGGAAGACCAAACACTTTCAGAAATGGAAGTTCCGATCCCCTGGCAAGTTTTCAAAGTTTCCTAAATCTGGCAAGTTCTCACGCCAGAAAAAATGGAAATTCTTCAAGAAGAAGCAATTCAGAGGACAGCGAAAGTCTGATCGCTGTTACATATGCGGAAAGAAAGGGCACTATGCAAAACAGTGTCCTAATAAAGTAGCAAGAGACAAAATGGTGAACTCTTTGGCTCTCATCAATGATGATCTTGAAAATGCTGATGTCGAATCTCTATTTTCCATTGATGATGAAGCAACAGATGAAGCAGTCCTTGAATTCACCTTTGAATGACTCTTCCTCAGAATCCGATGATTCTTCCGATGAGCCTGATTCTTTCCCTTATGAAATCCAAACCTTTGGATTTTCAAACATCATGATGGCTCAACCTTTAGCCAAGGTCAACATCCTGCTTGGCAAATATGAGAAGCCCATACCAGTTATTGCTTTCTTTGATACTGGTGCAGCAGCCTCCATCCTCAACCCAGCAATTCTCCCCAGGTCCTATTGGTAGTCCTGTTTCAGACCCTTTACAGCAGCCAATGGAGAAACTTTTGTTATCACTTTGATCAGTAAGCCTATCACCATCCAACTCTTCCCTGGATACACCATAAAACACCAAGTTTATGGTTCTGATCTCCCAGGAAAAGATTTATTGTTTGGCTTTGATATTCTCCAAAATCTCAGTAAAATCTCCTGGCTCAAAAAAGGCTTAAAATATAAGAACTACCTGTTACCTTGGACCACTCAACCCAATCTTTTTTCAATAGAAAACTTTTCCACCATCAAAGAAACCATAATCCAAACCTCTTGTGCAGAATCCCATTCCCAGTTTCTCACCAAATGCTCCAACCCACTTTGGAAAAATCCAGACTTCTTCATTTCTCTTCCCTTTAAGAAAAATGAAGACATCAACCCTACCAAAGCCACCCATCATGGAATGAACCCAGAACACTACCAGCTTACTCTTCAAGAACTCCAGCAACTTCAGTCAGAGGGTTTAATTGAGTCCACAACTTCTCAGTGGGCCTGTGAAGCATTTTATGTTAACAAAAGAACAGAACAGATAAGAGGAAAGCTCTGCCTGGTTATCAATTACCAACCTCTTAATCATTTTCTGCAAGACAATAAATTCCCTCTTCCCCGAAGAAGTGTTCTTTTTACAAACTTGCCTAAAACTCAAATTTTCTCAAAGTTTGACTTAAAAGCAGGTTTTTGGCAACTGGGCATCTATCCAGATGATCGTCCCAAAACTGGCTTTTGCATTCCGGATCACCACTTCCAGTGGTCAGTCATGCCTTTTGGATTGAAAACAGCTCCATCCTTATTTCAAAAGGCCATGATTCGGGTATTTGCTCCTCTTATGTCCTCAGCTCTTGTATATATTGATGATATTCTACTCTTCTCTCCAGATATCGAGTCTCATGTTCTCCTACTACAATCTTTTCATTCCCTTGTTCAAACCCATGATATAATGCTTTCAGAGAAAAAAATGCTTCTTGCTCAACCAGAAATTGATTTTTTAGGGATGTATATCTGTAAAGGTCAATATACCTTCCAGCCTCATATATATTTGGTGTGGGCACGGAGAAGTCAAGGGGGTGCGAATTATTTCACATGTAACAAGCTCCATTCCACAGTTAAATCACGATTTTGACCTCCCTATATTCTCTCGTTCCATAGTATCCTAGTCCTGTCTCTCGCTCTCGCAGTGACGTTTTTGTGCAAGTGAAATGCTGCGGCCGCCGGTGCAGGGTCATGGCAACGGCTACCACCACCAGCAGCCGCAGCAGCATCAGCAAAACGGCGGCGGCCGCGTTCCACTGATTCACAAGCATCGGAGGGGTAATCGGGGTCGCAGGTCGCGTTTTGACTCCGGAGATGGTTCTTCTTCAACTAGGGTTTCGGTTTCCGACGGAGAAGACACACGACCTCCACCTCCTCCTTGTACGGACTTCGACATGGCTTATTTCCACTCTTACGCTCACCTTGGCATACATGAGGAGATGATCAAGGTTTCATACTCTCATTCTCACCTCTTCACCTTCATTCTTTTTACTCTCTGTCTTAATCTTTTTGGTTGCCCTTTGTGGACTTACACCGTTTAAGATGACGACGAATGCCTAATTCCTTGATCTTGATTTTAGTTTCATAGGATGATTTCGCATTTAAACTTGTGGAAAAGAAGAGAAAGGAAGAGAAAATTTAAAAAAAATTCTCTCCCATTGTATAGTTTGGAGAGTTAACAGGAGAGAAAATGGAAATATCTAGAATTGTGCACAGCACAATTTCCCTTTAATTTTTCTCCGGTTTTCCTTTCTCTTCCTTTGCCCATTTTCTTCAAGTTCCGAACAGAGCATTATGCTATTTGGTTTAAATTTGTTTATTGCAATTTATTATTTGGTATTCGGTCTTTGTTCTCAAACTTCACTAGGAAGGTTCATTAACTGCTCACTTTGTGGTGTTTGCATATCCTTTTCCGGGTAATTGAATTTGTAATTTTTTATTTGTGTTTATTTTCTACCAAGGAGTCTGGAAGAAGTAATGTAGATTTCGATCCTAAGTTCATTCGAGTTTTTCCAGCATTCAGCTGCTGATTGTTCTTCTGACAGCTTTTATTCCCTAATTTTCCTCTTGGATTATGCAGGATCGGGTACGAACTGAAACGTATAGGGCTGCAATTATGCACCATCTGCAATCTATAGCAGGAAAAGTATGATGTTATCTCCATTCTGTTATGAAAATCTATGTGGTTTCTACTGTTCAAAGACATTTACTTGCATTCTTTTCATAGCTATGATCACTTTATTGGCCGGACCATCAATAAGAATTGTACCTCGAGTTCATCTAGCATCTCTGTAAGATATACACCATATTGCATATAGTAATCTCTTCTTGGTATTGACTATTGAGATTTGATAATATGATGTTAATATTAAGTATCTATTTCGGCGTTGTCAAATTCGTACAATTCGGTGGGTATCGATACGAATAGGCTGTCTGAATTGGAAATAGTTGTAAGTGAATCGTTTGATTCACTTAAACTTTCCGAAATTCATATTTTACTCTTGTTTTGCTTCTTTTGTTGTTTGAAAAGGGTTCAAACTAATTTTTTAAGGTCTTTAGTATTAGTATTGTTATATGTCATCTTTTGTCTATGTTATATGTATACATAATAAGAAAAGGAGATTTATTGCGAGAATGAATCGAAAATGAGGAAGATAAAGGGAATATAACAACCCTATTGACCTTTTAAGTGTTTGTTTTGTACTTATAACTCTTTTGTACAAAAAGAACCATAAGTAGGATTTATGAATCATCATCTCTTGCAATGTTCTAAAAGTCACTAGGCCCTAGTCGATAGGGCTATCCATGGGCCCTGCCCGCCCGCCCAACCCGACCCGACTGCAAAATGGAGGTGACGGATGGTTCTGATCATGTGTAGTGGTCGGTTTCGGGTCCAGAATCTAAAATTTTTTCCGTCATCGGTCGAGTGTCGGGTGTACCCAATAATTTGGACCCAACCCGACCTGACCGATGTTTGCATATGAATAGGAAAAAAAACCCTAACTATGTGGCATTCAAAAATCCATTCCACTCCAGCCATCCACTCCTCAATCCTCACGCCTCCTCCTCCCCCATTTTCTTAATCACTCACCTCTCTCTCTGGCCTCGAATGAGTCTCCCTCTCTCTCTCTCTCTCAGAGGCCAGAGCCGTGGCCGTGGGACTCGATTGTGTCGTAACTCCGGCGATCGACTGTGAGAGTTGTGGACAGTGGCGGGCAAGACCTTGACTCTCCGGCAGTGGGAATCGTGGACTTGTAAGTCGATTTTCCTTCACTCTCTTCAACAATGGCAGTGAAGTCTGGAAGATGTTAATCGATTTGTAGATTTGGTGTACCATTAGTGTAAATCGATTTGGTGTACTAGAACTACTATTATCGATTGATCTGTAGATGTTAACGGATTTTCTTTCTCCCCTTAAATTTGATTTTCACTTTTAGAAAAAGGGTTCGTAGATCTACAACCTGCCAACCCAACCGCCCAATCCATTTCTGCAATCGGTTGGAAATCCGACAAGTGGTCGGTTGGTCTCGAATGGGGTTTGGGGAAACCGACAAAAGTCGGATCAGGTCCAACCCGACCCGAATCCGACCAAATCTGCCCGATGGATAGCCCTATTAGTCGGGCGGTCGGCCACCTTAGAGCAATTAATCGGATTAATCAACGATTAATTGGTGCATAAAAATTAGTAATCGGCGCTAAATCGTTAGTCGGACCCTTAGTTGCACGAAGCGGGAGTGGGAGCGGGGATGGGAGCAGGAGCGGGGGAGCGGATGATCATATAAGTGTGGGAGCGCCGTCGGGAGCGTCTAGTAATTTTTTATTAAAATAATAAATATTGTTATGTTTTTATATTATTCTATCCCTTAAATTGCAAAATCTAAAAATTTCCATTGATAAAATTCAACATACACGACCACATATGGCATACAGCATAACAAAGAACTAGAATGTAATGGTTTCACAATCACCAAAACAAAGAACTTTCCTCATTTCTTTTGTCTTTTTCCTCTTGCTTTTTCAAGTCGCATTTGAGCTTGTGTTGTTTCTGTCAAAGCACTTGGAGGTTGAGTTGATGAAGTCGCGGCAACGGAAGTAGAACTAGAACCCGGGGCAGTTGATGTGGGAGTAATGACAGCGTGGACAGTATCATCGTCGCTATCCGAAAGTATCACATTTTCTCTTTCCCCCACTGTTAGCATAGGTTCTTCAATGTTTGCATCTCCATCAAACACATCCCAATTTTTGAACGACTCATAATCAGCTCTGTACCTCGATAGTAGCCTATGATTATAGTGCACGAAGACTAACTTTTCCGCTCGATCACAATTTAACCGGTTCCTCTTCACACTATGGATATATGAGTAAGTGCTCCAACACCTCTCCGCACAAGATGTGTTAACACCTTGGGACAACACTCTAAGTGCTAAAGAATACAACTCAGGTGCGGGCCCTCCATACATATGCCACCATGACAAGGTTTGCATGGTTGCTCGATCTTTAATTGCTTGAGGTTGTGCAAAAACACCCTTGTCACTAACAAAATCACTTATCTAATGCCTTATTTTAGTAGATTCACTCGGATCAATAATCATTTTGTCAATTGCATCAAGATAGCCCTTTTGAACCTCCAAATCACAATGAGGTTTCATTCTCCTCACACCACCTGGAGCAGGTTTTGAAAGCCAAGAATGGGTGTAGTATTTGGGAACAAGAACATAAGCAAGGCAATGCAAAGGAATGTTCATCCTGTTCCGCCTTTCCACAACGATCTGGTGAACCAAATTGTAAACCACGGGATCAGTTACAAGAATATCTTTGAGCTTCCCCAACATGGTGTCCATCTGCTAATAAACCTCCCAAATAATGGCTTGATCAGTGTCACAAAACCTGAGCATCCTATATATGGGTTTTGTAATTTTGAGAATTCTCTTTGTTTTGCTCCAAAAATCCTCATCCATCACTGTTTTCTTGACTGTGTCATGCTGATTTGGATCTGATGAGCTTCTTCTCAAGGTCTCCCAATGGTTGCTCAAAGCCATAGCAGCCAAAGAACTTCTTACTGTTACCAACCGTTGCATTACTATGAAAACATGCCCAAATCTAGTCTTCTTTGTTTTAAGAAGCTCCAAATCAGAGAAGGTTTTGTATAAAAACTGACATGAACCATGATTCTATATATACTTCACCACTGCTTCGCCTTTATTATAGCTCTCATTGAAGAAAGATAGAGATGGGTCAGAACTCTTACCAATATCTTTCATCAACAAATTCAATGTATGAGCTAAGCAACCGGACCAAAAGATGTGTGGATGTTTGTCTTGAATTATTGCCCCCGCAGCCTTGCAATTGGATGCATTATCAGTGATAACCTGCAGCAGGTATGTAATACTTGTTCAGAATTTGAGATTAGTATGAAAAAAAATTGATCAATGATCGAAATAAACAAAAAACCTACTACCTGCACCACGTTGGAGGGCCCAACAAAATCGATGGCCTTGAAGATGAACTCAGCAATATTGAGTCCAGTTTTCTCTATTCCAGAAACATCATGCCCATTTACAAAAACAGCTCTACCACTTGACACAGCCATGGTGTTAATCAACTGTTGGTTTTTTAAATTTGACCAACCATCAGAAGCAATAGACAATCCATGTGTGCTCCAATCTTGCATTATAGGGGTAAGGGCACGCTGCACCCTGCTCTGTTCTTTGTCCAACAAAGTAGTTCTTATCTTCTCATAGTTGGGGGCTTTGTACCCTTTGGTGCATTATTGATGTCAGTAACCATATATGTCCAAAAAGGGGACCTCGCAACATTGAAGGGAATGCCATTACCATAAAAGAATCTAGCAACCCTCTGGTCCACGTCCTCCCTGTCATTGGTTTGAAAAATGTCTGCAATTGTTTTCTTCATACCAGGAGAGGACCCATTATCTTGTATAACCTGCAACAACCCAAATTTTTTTAGTTTTAAGCAAAGTAGCAAACTAAGATAAAATTCAGCACTTGTATTAACAGTTTAACACTGCACTTTGGAATATATATTATAATACCTTTGGCATTTTTTGGCTCTAGCATTTCCACCAAAGATTCTTTGTGCATCTTCTTCCTCCTGTTTAAGCAATTCCCCCATTTCTTGGCACACCTTCGGGCATAGGTTTACACCTACTTTCTTTTCTCCAGGTTTTACGCCTATCAAATGGGCACGAACTCGTGAATAAGACCCAGTGAAATGCGTAGTTCGGCATTCAAAATTACATAGAAACTTTCCAGATCCACCACTAGCTTTCTTTTCACCAGGAACTTTGGTAACGTATTTCCAAAGTGGGGTAGCCGATGGCTCTTCAATCTCTTGATCTTCTTCATCTTCTGAATATATGTTTTGACTAAGATCCATGGTGAATTTGAAGTGTGAATCAGAAATTTTGGTCTCCTTTCATACTGTGGTGATATGTGTTTATATAGGCATAGGGTAGAAGACGTTTTTTTCTTGGCAAGTGCCATTCTGCAATTTTTCGAGGATATTGGGAAGCTTCAGTTGCTTCAATTCTCTCTTTATCCTATATGCCCTTTGAGTTTCTCAGAAAAAAGTTACAGCTAATAATAACTAAGTGTATAAAGTAGGTTTGGATGTTTATATACAAAATTATTCTAAGTCATGTATGAATAGGTATATTTTATAACTAAAGTGTATAAAGTAGGTTTGCATATAATTTAATAATGAATAGGTATAATCTAAGTCACATAATGTGTGTGCAGGGTGAGCGTACGGTATCGTGAGCATGAGAACGTTTCTAAACCGCATCATATTTCGTTAAATTATAGGTTGAACTTAGCTTGTTAGAGTATGAGACATGTAGATTATTATTTGTGATCATGAAATCATAGGATTATATAGAGTAAGATTCAATGTGACGCTCATTAGTTAGTTAACTTAGTTATACTATGTTTTGTTAGTGTGACAAAGGGAGAACATTATACGTGATCATGGCTAGTATGGGCATTATAGATTCAACGGGGATTATTATTTGTGATCGTGAAATCATAGGATTGAGACATAGAGTAAGATTCAATGTGATGCTCATTAGTTAGTTGTAATGTGCTTTGTACGAGTATGACAAATGGAGATCACTATATGTGATCATGACTAGTATAGGCATTATAGGTTGAGCTTAATTAGCTTAATTGGAGTATGACAAACGAAGATTATTATTTGTGATCATGAAATCATAGAATTGAAAAAATATCGAATCTTTATGTAAATCATTCCGTGAATAGCTTGCTTCTTTTATCTGCCACATTCGCTCATGATCAAGTTACAACCTAAGATCTCTTCCCCTCGAAAGCTTGCTTCTTTTATCTGCCAAATTCTTCATTCCGTCAATAGCCATTTGACCGGATCTTTATGTAAATCATTCCACTATGTATGGTCGTTTCAATGAGACCTTAATTCGAAATTATAGGAGAATAGAATCTTATCAAGGCTTTTCTTGTTTGAATAATACGAGAAATCATTATTTGTGATTGCGATTTGTTAATTCTCTTTCATGTTTGTTGACCACAATTATGTGGAAATCATATATAATTTTATTTCGAAAGTAAACCTAAAGGAATTTAATTATTTGTAAAGATATAACAACTTTGTGAAAATCATGTGTAGTGACTTGAACAATTTATGAGATAAAATGTTCCGGTAAACTAATTGATTTTTCCATGAAATAGTTGCCCAAGTGTCTAGCAAGCGAATTGAATTTTTATGATGCAATGTGTCCAAAACCAGACGAGCCACTTGCTTTTTCTAGTTCGGGTTTTACTATTTTTTCTTTTCACTGTAAATTAGAACCTCTCCCGAAATTGAAAATGAAAATGATAACTTTTTGTATCTGACTTTTTAAAGGGAAAATGCTAAAATTAACTTAACTAATAAAATTTTAATAGACGGTAGTTGATAGATGTACAGTTAAATACATATACATTACTACGTGGAATATATCTAAAAATTTTGATTTTCATGCCTTTTTTTTTTTGCAATTTATAGTTGGCAATACAAGTGAATAGTTTATGATGAGCTCCAACCGACTACCAAAGTTCATTTATTGTGTCTCTTTTTTTTCTTTTCTTTTTTTTTTTATCTTTGTTTCTCTACTATTCTTTTTTTTTTTTTTTTTTTGTCAAACGGAATAGTATTTCTCTCTCCCCGTTCCACATTTTCCAAAATTATTTTAAAAAAAAAACTTATTTTCAAGCTTAAAAATAACGAGATTACAAAAATAATTTTTCAATTTTTTGCGGAATGAGATCTATCAAACAAGATCCATAGTGCATATTTTTTTGATTTCAGTAAGCCTATTATTTTTAAACTTCAAAATTGTAAATAAGTATTTATTTTTTAAAGACCCAATCCGGAATGAGGTCATTTTCAAAAAAAAAGAAAAAAAAAAACACTCTCAAACACCATTAAAGAAAAAATATAATAATAATGGGGCTCATTTTTAATTGTTCACTGCACATACATACCAATAAATTAAAATTATTGTATTTGATTAAAGGGAGACTTAAAGAATAGTCCTCGGGTTCAACTATTTGTAAGTTTTCATCCGGTACTTTTTGAACAATTATGTTTTCATCCTTTTAGATGGTGAATTACCTATATTTCCCTTTTAATATATATATTCAAAAGTAGATGTATATTTTCTTCCTAAATTTGTGTGATTCTAGTAATGATAGTTACCTAAAATCATGGGTTGATTAATGGATAACAATGGGGGAATTTTCAATTTTTAAAATCTTCAATGGATATATTCTAAATCATTCTCTCTCCTTAATTTCATGAATTTTTCAATTCTTAATTTTCGTGAATTTTGGTAAATTGATTGCATTATATTATAAACTTACGTGAACATAGTACGACCAATTTCACGAAAATTCATGATTTAGATAAAAAAAAATATGAATACACCATGTTTTATTCATGAAAATACATGAATAAATTAATCGAAAAAACATGAAAACACGAATAAATTAATCGCAAAACATGAACACACCATGTTTTCAATCAGCCATGTTTTTCATGAATACACTATTTTTATTCATGAAAACACAACAATATGAAAAATACACCATGTTCGAAATGGAAGCTGTGTCAAAGAACTAATGGAGCTTACTGCTTTTAACATCATATTCTTGTACATAAGCAATATCAGCAGGAGTAAAAACCCAGACCGAGTGGATCCAAAAAAAGAAAAAACGTAGACTCCCCAACCACCTAAAAGAGTTTAAAAACAAAGGAACGAAGAGATCAGCTATTCCGAGTTATCTTTAAGGTCCAATCTTCCGTTATCGGAGGCGGTCATCGATGACGGAGTTTGTGGAGGTGGTTTATTTGACGAAACAGGTTGCCGGCTCATAACTCTTGCCGACACGAAATATTTCGAGCTGATTGAGAGAAACAATTGAGAGCATAGAACCGGCGATGAAACAGCCATGAAAAAGACTGCTCCGGTGGCTGCCATTGAGATATTTCGGGCTGATTGACAGAGACATGTTTCACCGCTCACCTCCCGCCGTTTGCCACTCGACCATTTCGGAAATTAGGGGCGGAGAAATCTGCAAATGAAAATGGGGGTTGGGGGGGTTTGCTAAAATGGGTATTAAATGGTGGGTTTTATGTTTTCAAATTGTTTTGCCGAAAGTTTTGGTATTTGATTGGAGCCCTTACCTAAAATTATGCTACAAGACTTTAAAGATTAGTTTTTAGTCCAAAAAATCTCTGCCTAGATATACATATACTATATATACAATAGTCAATATATCTATGTAATAAAGGGCAAACTTGGGATTATTTAAAAGCATGGATGAAAACATAATTGTTCAAAATGACCAGGATGAAGACTTACATGGGATGATATTTGAGGATGGACATTTAAAAACTCCTTGATTAAATACAATAGGAAGCAATTGACTTTTACAGTTCCCAAAAATCTAACTACTAGCTATCTGTCCATCTTCTTTTTTTCAAATGGAAATAGAAGCCATCTTTGTATTTGATTAAATACAATAGGAAAGTAATTGACTTTTATACTTCCCAAAAATCTAACTGCTAGCCATCTGTCCATTTTTTTTTTTTTCCAATAGCCATCTGTTCATCTTTTTTCCCAAACGGAATAGAAGGGCTCTACCATCTTCAACAGATAAACAGAGAGGGAGAAATACATATGATACAGAGAGAGAGAGAGAGAGAGAGAGAGAGAGAGAGAGACGGAAACAGAGAGAGAAGGAACACTGCAGGCTGCAGCACGGCGCACCGCCCAGCTCTCCCCCTTCCCAAATCGATCTCTTCTATTTCCCTCCAATTCCTCCACCATCCCTATCTAGTGAAGATAGAGAGAGATGATAAATCGACGCCGCCGGAGACCGATCGCCGGAGAACAACCTGTATGTACTCCATTCGCCCTTTGTTTATGTGAATCGCTCCAATTGATCCGGTTATGCTTCGAATTTGGGCGTAAGTCCCCGTCTAGGTCAGGAGCGTGTTCCCGTCATGATTGGAACGTGTTTCCGGGCGTTTCCGAGGACGAAACCGCGGAACCGCGGTTCTCAGCAAGAAACGTTGCCTGATGAGGCGTTTCCTGCAACTATGGTCGGACCTAATCGGATAGGCACCGCCAGTGAGTAATCGATGATTAATCGCCTATTAATTCCTTGTTTTAGAAATCTCTTGGTAGTTGCAATAGAAGCACCTTACCTAATACTCCACGTTATTATCAAATCATCATTTAGAAGAAGGTTTTTATTGATTTAGGCCTAAATCTTTCATTTGTAGTATATATAATATATTGTTGTTTCCCTAATCAATAAGCATAGGTTTCTATGCATTACGAAAGTCATGACTGAATTGGAGCGATTCACGATTCGAAAAATGACCATTTCGATTCTTGATTCGATTCACGGTTTGAGTACTATGATCTATTTATTTGCCAAAAACATTGTTTATATTTTTGATATCATGCTTTGGGCCTTTGGCTATGTTTTACCTATCTAATTAAAAGAATCTGGTCAGGCTGTGTTATTGCCTCCGTATCTTTAAATTTATTTCATTTTCTTGTTTTTTTTTTATGCTTTCAGGTTGTATTGGATGTTGGCTGTGGGACGGGTATTCTTTCTATTTTCTGTGCTCAAGCAGGTGCCAAACGAGTAAGATTCCTTAGCTCAAATACTTGTTGAAACCAGTAGAATTATTTTAGTTCAGTGGTAGCATAAGTAGTTGTACTCGGCACTATGATTTATCCCAGGGTAAGAAATTCACGATTTGCAGCTATTGTTAGTCTTTTTTGGAATGAATGTTCTCAGTAACTACTGCTTTTTAAGAACAATAGTTGTAAAAGGCGATGCCTAGGCGAGAGGCTCCCCAAGGCAATAGATTGTCGCCTTGAGGGGTGCAATGCGAGGCGACTTCAACTAAACTTTGCCTAGGTGAGAAAGGCGAGACAGACCCAAAGGTGATGAGGTGACAAAAGGCTCACCTTTTTCAAACTCAAACAAGCCGTAGGATTTAAGGGTTTGTGTTGTTAACGTTAAGTGATCAATTCATCAGGTAATCGAACAACAGTCAATCTCTGTATCGCGGACAACAGCAGTTGATCTCTGTGTAGTGACCCGAACTAACCAAGACCCCTCTGCCAAACCATCGAGCCCTGGCAGGACTCAAACCTTTGTCTATGTAGTGACCCGAACTAACCAAGACACCTCCGTAATGAGGAATTGTTTGTTGATGGTTGACTTAAGCTTCATGTTGATTGAAGCTTGTTGCAAACTGGAAACCAGAGGCTAATAACCCTAGGACTTTTTATCTTTCTGGGAATAATTGCTGACTGTTTGAATAAAATTCTGTTGCAAGAAATATTTGTTTGCATATTCTATTTAGTTTTATTGTAGTTGTTTTCCTTGAAAGTTGGTAGATACTCCCTCTGTCCCATATTGTTTGCTATTTCAGGGAGCTCAACTGTTTAAGGAGACATTTGCCTTGTTTGGATCATAACTTGAAAAAAAAATTCCAACTAAAAAATACTCATTATCCCTACTTCTAATTTTTACTCTCATTATCTTCAATCATTACTCTCATTTCTCTTTCTAGGCATGAACCAGGCGGACAGCCAGCATGTATAAAAAACCCGTTAGATCTTTATGTCATGAATCCAAATATGATTACGAGACATGCTAGGGCGTTCTCTTTAAGCGACGCGTTGTGCCGGCCTTCGGTTGCTTCGAAAAATGAGCAAGGGGCACCACATCAGCGCCCGGGTGTGGTGATAAGTGAGTAAGGGTTCTCGCGTGTGCCTGGACGAGCGCGGGTAAAGAAGCTAGCCCAGGAATATAGGATTCGTATAGCAACTTGGAATATAGGGACATTAACGGGTAAGACTAGGGAGCTAGTTGACACCATGTGTAAGAGGAGGATTAGTATAGCTTGTCTTTAGGAGACTAAGTGGGTAGGGGAGAAAGCTAGGGAGATAGAGGACACAGGTTGTAAGCTTTACTATATGGATAAGATAGACATAGAAATGGGGTAGGTATCATATAGTAGATAAACACCTGAAAGATTCGGTAGTGACAGTAACAAGAAAAGGAGATTGGATTATTTCAGTTAAGCTTGTGATCGGAGTTAGTATAGTTAATATTATTAGTGCTTATGCACCCCAAGTAGGCTTGGATGATCTTATTAAAGAGCAATTCTGGGAGCAAATCGATGACGTGGTTCAAGGGATACCTTTTGGGGAGAAGCTATTTATAGGAGGCGATTTCAATGGTTGTGTAGGAGTGCATAAGCAAGGGTATGAGAAGGTGCATGGTGGCTTTGGATTTGGTGACCTTAACGAAGGTGGCAGGAAGATTTTAGATTTCGCGGTAGCTTTTGACCTTATAGTTGGGAATACTCTCTATAGAAAGCGAGAGGAGCATTTAATTACCTTTAAGGGTGGGCAATAGAAGCCAAATCGACTATTTTCTTGCTAGAGGTGCAGACCGCTTGACATGTAAGGATTGTAAGGTTATTCCCAGCGAGTGTCTAGTGGCACAACATAAACTTTTGGTGTTAGATATTTGTCTCAAGGGGAATAATAGAAGGAGAAAGGAAACTAGATGCCCACAGACTAAATGGTGGGGCCTAAGAGGGGAGAAACTAGAGGTATTCAAGGAAAGAATGTCTCAAGAAGTACGGTGGGGGGTGGAAGGTGATAGTGACAATATGTGGAATATAATAGCTGACGGTATTAGAAGAATATCGAAAAGTTCTTGGAGAGTCGAAGGGAAAATGTCCAATTTCTAAAGAGACATGGTGGTGGAATGACGAGGTTCAAACCAGGGTTAAAGCAAAGGAGTGCTTTAAAAAGTGGCAAAAGGACCGGAATGTGGACTATTTTCAGGGTTATAAGCATGCTAATAAGGAAGCTAAGTAAGCCATTACGGATGCTAAGTTGAAAGCCTACAAGAATTTTTACGCTAGACTCGATAGTAAAGATGGAGAAATGATTATTTATAAACTTGCTAAGCTATGAGAAAGGAAAGCTAGAGACGTTTCTCAAGTTAAGTGTATAAAAGGTATTGATTCGGTGGTGTTGGTGAAAGACGAGGCGATCATGGATAGATGGAAGTCGTATTTCGATAAGTTGTTAAACAAGAAACATGGAGGAGGCTTTGGTGGGGAGGAAGTGTATGTACCCGGCGAGAACATAGAATATGAGTTTTATCGGAGAATACAAAAGTTTGAAGTGGTTAAAACTTTGAAAAGGATGAAACCGGTAAGGCCCTAGGACCAGATGGTATCCGTATTGAAGTGTGGAAAAGTCTAGGTGACTTGGGGGTGACTTAGTTGATGAAGTTTTTCAACAAGATTATTATGACTAGGAAGATGCCCGACGAATGGAGGAGCACATTAGTACCTATCTATAAGAATAAAGGGGATATTCAAAGCTGCAACAACTATAGAGATATTAAATTGATAAGTCATACGATGAAGTTGTGGAAAAGAGTTATTAAGCATCGCTTGAGGATGGTGACTACGGTGTCAGAGATACAGTTTGGGTTCATGCCTGGAAGATCAACCATGGAAGCTATCTACCTATTAAGGAGATTGGTAGAAAAACACAGAGCAAAGAAGAAGGATCTCCATATGGTTTTCATAGACTTAGAAAAGGCTTATGATAGGGTGCTTAGAGACATCATTTGGTGGGTTCTGGAGAGAAAAGGAGTGACCAAAAGGTATATCGAGGTGATTAGGGACACGTATGAAGGTCCCGTCACTACCATTAGATCACCAGTAGGGAAAACAAGTGAATTTCCAATCACCGTAGGATTGCATAAGGGTCAACCCTAAGCACGACCTCTTTGCCTTAGTTATGGATGAATTGACTGGACAATTTCAAGAGGATATTCCATGATGTATGATAATTGCAGATGACATTGTCCTCGTAGACGCTAGAGGTGTTAATACGAAACTAGAAATTTGGAGGGAAGCATTAGAGTCAAAGGGTTTCGGATAAGTAGGAGTAAAACTGAGTATATGGTGTGCAAATTTAGTGGTACCAGTAGTGCACATGAAGAAAGAGTGATGATTTAAGACTAAGAGATACCAAAGAGTAATCATTTTAGGTATTTATGCTCAATTATTAGTAGAGATGGAGAGATTGCTGATGATGTGACCCATAGAATCCAAGTGGGGTGGCTAAGTGGAGAAGCGCTACTTGTGTACTATGTGACAAAAGAGTACCGACAAAATTGGAAGAAAAATTCTATAGAACGGCCATAAGACCAGCGATGCTTTATGGGACAGAATGTTGGCCTATTAAGAAACAACATGTGAGCAAAATGAGTGTAGCGGAAATGAGAATGTTGAGGTGAATGTGTGGTAAGACTAGACGAGACAAGATTAGAAATGAAACAGTTCGTGAGATGGTAGATGTAGCACCTATGGAGGAGAAGGTGAGGGAAAATAGGCTAAGGTGGTTTGGGCATGTCTACCGTAGATCAGAAGATGCAATAGTTAAGAGAGCAGATATGATAGATCTAGGTAGCGATGTCACATGGAGGGGTAAACCTATATTGACATTAGATGCTAAAGTGCGCAAAGATATGAGTATAATGGGTGTGTGTGAACAAGTGGCCCTTAACAGAGCTCAATGGAGGAAACGGATTCATGTAGCCGACCCCAAGTGATTGGGACGTAAGGCTCGGTTTGGTTTGGTCTCTCCCCATTATTACCCCAAAAATTCTTTTCAAAATTTCCAAAGTTGTCAACCAAACACACCAATTGCATTCCTAAAAAGTTTAATGAGATTTTCAACATTACCCCTATTCTCTACTTTGAAAGCTACTTTTAATCGTTTATGAGAGCTAGTTTGTGGAAATTTACACTCTTCTTTCTTTGACTTTTCAAAGAGATCAAACAATTGGACATCCAAAAATAGAATCCTAAGCAATCAAAATGCGTCAGAGGGAGTATTATAATGCTAAGTTGTAGCATCAATGGCTTTGCAGCCAGAGAATGGGTTGCCGTTTGTTTTTTGTGTTCCTACTAAATGATGGTTTCTTCCTTTGTTTTGATGTCCTATTTCAGGGCCTCTGAAATCCATTTATGTTTGTGCATTTTAAACTCTAGGACTTGGTTTTTCTTCCTTATCAGATCTTTATACCCATCGCTTCTTCCCCATGAAAATCCTCAAAATTTCGTTTATCTTCAAATTTTGTTCGTCATTTTCATTTTACTGATTTGTACTCTTGAGTCAAGCTTGAAATGACTTTTGTTGACATACCATAATTGATCTGGTCGTATCCCCTTGTTACTTTATGTAATGCAAATCCACGCGAATCACTTTGTTTTTGGTGGAATAATGTAGATCCTTCAGAGTGGAGTTTTATGCTGATTTTTTAACGCAGACCCATGTGAATTGTTTATGTTTGCTCATTTTTAACCATAGGACTTGGTTTTACTTCCTTATCAGATCTTTATACCCATCTCTTCTTCCCCACGAAAATCTTAAAAATTTCATTTATCTTTAAATTTTGTTCGTCATTTTCATTTTACTGATTTGTACTCGAGTCAAGCTTGAAATCACTTTTGTTGACATACTATAATTGATCTTGGTCGTATCACCTTGTCACTTTATGTAACGCAAACCCATGCGAATCACTTTGTTTTTGGTGGAATGACTGTAGATCCTTTGGAGTAGAGTTTTATGCTGATTTTATATTATGTAACTCTCATATACGCATTTCTTCTGGAAGGCCAGACCGCTGTAATGTTTTTGGCCTTCTATCCTTTATTGATTCTAGGATTTGACCTGTCTGTTCCCCTTTTTTGCTTGTATTCTCTAACATTTGTGGTTGTTAGTTGTTACAATGAAATATAGAGTTTTCTTTATTAGTCTACAATGTCTTTGTGTTTGACCTCAGGTACCAACTTTACTCAGTCTAGAAATCATTAACATGCTGATGAGCAGCTCGATGGTCTGCTTTACAGGCCCATTTTTTCTGGTCTGCTTGACAGTCTTTGTGCAAGGGAATGGGCCTCAGGCTCAGGATGTGGTTGATTGTGCCTAGTATGTTGCAAAGTGCACCATGATACTCGTAGCAAGTGAAGTTTGAATTTAACTGGTTTACTGGCCATTACTGATGTTCTACTATTGACTTAGTTAGACCTGGCAACTAGTTCAAAGTAACTGTAAATTAGATTCGATATCGACATATAGCACTTGACAGTACCTGCCTGACTGTTTGTCCTTCATTTCTATATTGTTACATTTATCTGGCATATTTGGCCCTTCTATACATTCTGTTATCCAATTTTTAGTTTGAGTAAATTTGCTTTGTACTTGGTAGCTTGAAATTTGAACCCGAGCATGAAGTTCTATTGATAATGGTTGGAATATTTTTGTCTTACCAGGTCTATGCAGTGGATGCCAGTGACATAGCAGTGCAGGTACTTCTATTGAATGATGAACGTTATTGGTTATTGGTGCATGGTGCACCTGTTCCATTTGGTCACTATGGTCTATTAATTGCGTTCACCAAATTTTATTTATGTGTTAGAGATGTCTAAGAAGCATGGACACTTGAAAGAAGGTGGCGTGTCCATGTCGGACATGTGCTGGACACCGACACTCTCGGACCGGTGTCCGATACTCTTTTTTCCGTGTCCATTATTTGAAACTAAAAATCATAATTCAGACACGTGTCGAGCACTTCTTTGATGTATATATGACTAAGAAATATATATGTGATGGACACTTCTTAGACACTCGCTAATGGGTAATTATCAATGGTATCGAAATTAGACATTTCACTGTGATATGAAAAGTTGGAGAAATAGTAATTCTTACCGCTCATCCTATTTAAATTCTATTGGAAATTTTTAAGGATTTCTAGAGGATTCATAATCGTGCCTATGTATTACTTTTTAAGGATTTCTTGAGTGATAACTCATTGTATCTCATTTGTTACCTATTATAAAGTATGTAAGTTTGGACAGATGCTTATGGTACAAGATACATATCCGTTCCAAAATAATTCTCCGGTTTGCAAAATGAGGGCTTCAAAAAAATTGTATTTTTGTTAAAAAGAATTCCAATTTTTTCACAAGTTTGTAGATATTCTATTTGTGAAAAAAATTTAATTTTTTTTAGAAAAAGATGCTTTATTTTTGGAATTCTCGTTTGCAGACGGGACAATTATTTTGAAATGGAGGGAGTAATATATTATATATATAATTGAACGGATCTCCGACGTGTCCATGTCGTACATTTTAGAGAAATAACATATCCATCTGTTTGTATTGTGTATATATGTGTCCCCTATCTGTATCCGTGCTTCCTAGTGAGACGTATTAGTTATAATGCGAAAGGTTAACATTCTATTACTGATAATGGCATGTCATTGGAAAAAATAGAATCACTCTGCAGCTGACATTCCCCTTGGTTGATTTATCTGTGCTTGAACGCATAGGATTGTCCTTGATGTGGTGTATAGGAATAGTATCTATATAAATCTGTCTTGAGCAAGTATTTGAGAAACTATAAGCCTTCTGTTATAAGTATTTGAATACTTATAATGCAAAATAGAATCACTATGCAGCTGACATTATTGTAGTAATAAATTCCTTATCATAGGGGAAATGTACTTTGGAGGTCGTTGCTTGTTTGTACTTTGTAGCTTTTCAATCATTCATTGAGGTGGTTCCATTTTGATGCCATCACTAACTCATTATTGAGGTTGCTACTTGTGCTGCATGTAGGGCTGTAATCGAGCCAAGTTTTGGGTTGCTCGAGCTTGGCTTGCTAAAAATATAGCTCATCCTCGAAACTAGCCGCCAAAATTGGGCTCGAGCTTGGCTCGCAACTTACTGTTCCAACTCGAGCTTGGCTCGCTACTTTCTGTTCCAGCTCGAGCTTGGCTTGCGTAAGCTCGGTAATAATAGCGCAAAGTCAAGTTTGAAGGAGATGTAGAACTCAATTTACATAAGATTCTCTGTAAGGCAGTTTTTGTAATCTGCTCGATGTGGGAAAGATGTAGAACTCATTGTTAGCATTTCACTCGTCACACATCGAAGTAAGAAACCTACCAGCCACTCCTTCGGGTATAAAGCGATCCTCTCTCTCTCTCTCTCTCTCTCTCTCTCTCGAATGAAATGGCAATGCACAATTTGCTGACACTTGGCAGCCATTTTGTCTATTCAGCCATAGTAAAAAACGCTCCATATTATTATTATTATTATTAATATTTGGTGTATGTTAGTTCCCTTCTACTAAGGGTGCACTTAACTTGTTAAGTCGATCAAATTTTGATGATCCGAACCGTTCAATGTGTTTATTAAGGATACACGCGAAAAATTGGCAAAAAAATATGACCAAGAAGGGCTTGATCCGAGCAGTTTTTTTTTTTGTAAAAACTTGCGTTTTGCACACATTGAATGGTTCAAATCATCAAATTTGATCAGGAAAAGGGAAGTCCTTAACAAGTTAAGGGCGTCCTTAGTAGAAGTTTGGGGTGTGCGTGTGTATATATATACATACATACATACAGTGGGCTTCCTTTGAGGTCGCCCTTAGAGGAGTAAAATGCGGACATTGCCTCTCAGCCGTTAGGTCGTGTTTTCAATGGTCTGGATCTGCTGATGGTCATAAACCACGATCTAGACCATCAGCAAATCCAGACCATTGAAAACACGATCCAACGGCTGAGATCACAAGTCCGCATTTTATTCCCCTAAGGGCAACCTTAGAGGAAGCCCACTATATATATATATATATATATATATATATATATGAGATATAATATACATATACATGATATACACACTCACTAATCTTGGCTCACAAGTCCAGTCGAGCCGAGCAGTTAATAGCCTCAAAAGTTAGGCTCAAGCTTGTTCATTTAGCAACCGAGTCCAGCTTGAGCGAGCTTTTTCGTCGAACAGCTCGGCTCATTTGCAGCCCTAGCTGCATGACATCCGTTGTAGCTTTATTTGACATTGTAGCCTAGTTTGTTCCTTGTTATTATTTACATTGACTAACTTCCTCAGGTTACGGTCGTATTTATTTGGGAGGACAATTCGGGTTGTAGAATTGTAGATTTTGTGAATTTACCCTCGAAACAAATTGATTGGATCAGGTCCATGTTTGATTGGTATTTTCTGCCGATAAGTTTTATCTTTTATGGCATAGACTCATAACTTGTCCAAACTTGAGCTTATACGTTGTGAATTGATCTTATTCTTTCACTTGTTTAATCAGGCAAATGAAGTTGTGAGGGCAAATAAACTATCTGACACAGTCATTGTTTTGCATGGACGGATTGAGGTAGTTTCCTTAATCCTTAGTTTACTCGATATACTTTTATTATTTAGAAAGAATGGTTGGGTTTCATTTGTTTATGATGCTATTTGTCTGAGAAACAGGAGTTTTTGCATTTTGTAAACTACTTTTCTACAATATGCTACTGTGAGTTTTCCTTAGTCTAGTGAAAGGAACAAGGTCGTAGAGCTAAGCTTAAATGTCTCAATATTTGTTGTGGAAACACGGAGTAAAAACATGGTTTATTCCCGTGGTTGCAGAAAGAATGAGCTCATGCTTTTACAATTTTCTTTGTTTGAGAGTTTGATGCCCATTATTAGTACATGTTGGCGTCTTTGTAGCTGCTGTCCATATAGAAGGGACGCATACTATTTGTTAAAGCATTCAACTCAAATCCAACTAGATATAAGTAGAGAGGTTGCCCGACTAATTCACTAGTTTAAGAGGTAATTTATCAAGCTCTAACACTCCCCCGCAGATATTAGACTCAGGTTGGGCGAGGTCTTGGGCTCAAGTCTCTTCGTTTGCATCTTTCCCCGATTTGCATTATGCTTCTTCTCTTCGTATTTTGTTTAGTTCTATTTATGAACAGTTACATGTTCGCATACAAGATGGCGTTGACTGTGAGGGAAGGTGTTGAGTAGCTTTTCTTCTTCCTTTTTTTATCAACAAGGTGTTTTGAGTAGCTTGATATTTCATTATTGGGCCTATTTCCTAACTGCTGTAGTTTTCATAGGCTGTGGGAGAAGATTCTCTTGATTGATTGTCCCATTATTTGTGCCTTATGTGCAATTTGTTTCTTTGTGATCTCTATGTTATGGATCCTTCGTTTATCTCTCCATTTGTAAGTCAAGGGTTGCCTCTAAAACTAGTATACGAGCCTGGGTGGTCTCTCCGCTCATTGTCAATTGGTTGAGTTACATGCTTTAAATGTTGAACAGTAACTGTTTGAATTTTTCTGCTGCTCGCTGCTCTCTATTGGAAGTTATAGTATCTGTGTTAATTTGCATGACTGCTTGAAATTTGGCTTCAAAAATGAAAATGCTGTTTTAGTCTCTCAAGTTAAGGAAGTTGCTGAAGTTTCTTTAATGACTTAGGTGTGGGTGCGTGTTTGGATGCTCATGTTCATGATTGCCAAGTCTTGTGTAACAATAGACATGCGAAAAACTAGGACTCTAGATGAGACTGGCTTGTTTGGACCCTCTGTCCTCTAAGTTGGGTTAATTTGTTTCTGATTAGTTGACCATTCAGTTGATTGTTGAATATTTATGAGGTAGATGCCATAAGTCAAGAGTTTTTTGGCTGTAGAGTGAGAAAGCTTGTAATTTTGTTGTTTGGTTGGGTTTCTACTCTCAGTTGATGGTTTAGTTCTAGCTTGGGATGAAGCTAGTTCAAGTTAGGTCTTCCCTATCGTAAGACTCCGAAACATTTTGGCAATTTACTACAGGTTCCTATGTTAGTAGATTTCCCTACATAAAGATATTTTGTCTAGAAATTTGTAGGAAACGAAATTTTGTTTCTTTAGGTCTGTTGAACAAGGTTGTGTCATTTAGAAGGGGAGAGAAGGGGCAAAGTGTCAATATTGTGTCCCATACCACATTGGACTTGTGCAAAGCTTAGTGACTGCCGGTTATGGTGAGCCGGACTAGATTTAAAGGACATTTACACCATCGTGAGGGCCTTCCTCCCTCTTAGGCAAGGTTTCAATGAGCGTTGGGGTTGCGGTTGCCAATTGTAATTATGGTGGGTGAGGCGGGTTTGATTCGTAACATTATGGTGGCGGCCAATAGAATCAGATCTCAGAATAGAATAGAAAATCACCAATGTTGGTTTCGAAGAGCACTAGCATGTAGCTTGAGGAACCACACTAAGTAAATAGAACTGCAGTTTACTTATATTAAAAAATGTATATCTCTGAGAACATCGATAGACGATTGTTGGATAGAAAGAGAGGCAAGAAAGGGGATAAGGGGAGAGAAGGAGGGAGAAGGGGAAGGGATACATGGAGCTGCAGCCCACAAAGAAACTCTACAAGTTCTCACATCCTGGCCTCCTGTCCATTGACACACTGGAGTCCTATTATTGACTCTTAAAAACCCTGAAAAGTAAGATTACAAAAATAACACTCATAAAACATTTGCAAAACCATCATTTGATCCCCAATTGTGTCTTCTACATATCCCAACACAGCAAGCAGCTCTCAAAGTAGAGTGTTTAAAATGTCAAAAACAGAATACTAGAGGCCCTCGTTCTTATAGACATAGTATACAGCTCACAGACAACTTGTTTACATTTGGACAACCATAAAACCAACTGCACTAGATTTCTAATACATTAGGACTTCCCTATGAAACGGATTTGTCCTCAAGTTGGGCAGCCAAATTTGCTTCGTATTCAGTCACAAAATGATGTTGAAATTCAGCCCTCTAAGAAGGACCAGTGCTGTATTTTCCTTGTCCATAATTACTCTGAAAAGGTAGCTCACATTGATTTAAGACTCTGTTTTGTGCCTGTGAACGATGGCCTTGTTTGCAAATATGCCATCCACTTAGCATGCCTAATTGTGAACCAAGATGTGATGAATTAGCTCATCACACATGCACCAAAATATACCAAGGTTATCCAACGTGGAATGTAGAAGTGCTGGCGCCACAGAATGCTCATGATTTGCTCCAGTGTAGACTTTACCCAAAGTATCTTCAAGCCGTCCCATGAGGTCTTTCCCCTTCTTTGGGCATAACTTGCAGACCGGATTGGAAAAAAGACCTGGGTCAGGCACCAATGGGACACAAAGTTGAATTACTTGCTTTAGGGGTAGCTTGGAAGGCTCTGCCCCAAAAGGGCTTCAACAGCTTTTGGAGCTTCGAAAATGACCAGCCTCATGCATCTTTGGAAACCCGAAGCATAATCAGATTCATCGCTTTCTCTACATGTCCTTTGAAGCTGGACAATGGTGAAAGGTGGTTTTGTGGCTGCTTAGTAATTTGTGTATTGTTCATCCTTCCATCATGAATTGTTTCCTGATAAATTGTCAATGCCTTCCTAGTAAAGATATGGTAAGCATTCTTTGGCACATCGTTACACAAAAGTTCATCAAACTACTTCCGAATCCTAAAAGCTACCAAACAAGTCTTGTATACCTTGATTTCACCACTCTTTTTGAACCATGAGAGTTTGTAGAGATGATGATGTTGTTTCTTGTTGAGATTAAACTTATAAGCCACCTCTTTTGCACCACATTCTCCCAACTTCCTGCAATCAAAATATCAAAGAGAATTAAGGATTCAAAGAAAAGAGCAAAATCCTATTCATGGCGATAAACCCCAAAGGGTAGAGAGAGAAACTGTCTCAATCAATATATTCACTATTCTTAATAATCAAAAGCTACCAAAATGAGAGACAACTTACCTATTTATAGACTCAAAACCCGACACACACTAAAATGACAACAATACCCCTAAATCCTACTGCATCATACACCCCCTCTAAAGAAAACAACTTGTCCTCAAGTTGGACAACAAGACTCACTGAATCAAAGAAAACATAGAACTATAGAAGTATTTCTTATGCAGCTCCGAGGTAGGCATGTGGCTGCATTTTCTTGATCCACGTCACTCTCATCCAATAACCCATCTTCAATATGAGCTTCCGTTTGTGTAAATCCACAGCATCCATGCTTATGTGCCAAGAAATAATCCATGTACCATGCCTTTTGTGAATCAAAATATCATCGTAGTAGCTCATCATCCTTACTCCTAAGTCGTACCAAGAACTATCCACCTTACCATGATAAAAGTCACAACACTACGTTCAGAATTTGCTTGCTTGAAGACAAAACCCAAAGGATCAACAACTTGTCCCAAATCATCTTTCCCCTCTTTTGGCAACTTTAGAACTTGTTCGGGCGCCACAACAACACAAACTTGAACATCTTGCAATTGGGGCAACTTGGGAGGCAACAGTTCAAACCAATGCTCAGCCTTTGGTTCAACCAACACGCCATTGAATAGTGGAGTTTTCGAATCATAAAGTTGAGTGCCTTGTACCAAAGGCGACTCAAGCAGCGAGTTTTGAGAGAAATCTTCAATCTCGAAGTCACGATCATCAATTTTCTCCTCTATAAGACTTGCTCAATATCTTCCCAAAAGTACACGGCTCAAAGATCGAAGGATTATGCATTTCTTGCTCTTCATTATCACCCACAATACCCTCAAGTCTTTCTTTCTCACCTAGACACTCATCATAGACGGGAACATCTTCAAGGTCATCACCAAACTCTTCATTAGGATACTCATCAAAGATTGGAATGGTATTATTTTCATAATCATTATCACAACATGGTTCTCTTACCTCCTTAACAAAGAGGGCATTAAGAACATGCTCACTAGCCTTTTCACCAACTTCCAACTCGAGATGATTTCCCAAACTTGAAGCATTCGAATGTTTCACAAGGTGACAGATTTCTAGCCTCCAAGGTGCCGATTAAAGGTTGATTTTCAGTTGGGACAGCTCCAAGGACTTGCTCTTACCAAATCTAGTCAAGGAATCGGCATTGAGATGTTGATGGAAAGGTAAGAATTCCTCCTTGAGCTTCTTCTTCATCTTACCCCATTCCCTAATCTTTTCTCTGCCTCTCCACTAACTTTTAGTTGTGTCCACCAATCCAAAGCTCTTCCCTTAAGGCAAGTAGATACCAATTTCACCTTCTTTTCTTTGGTAACACAACAATATTTGAAAACACTCTCAATGGTGTTCAACCAACCAACGAACTCTAGTGGGCTTCCACAAAACTTGGAAAGTTCTTTATCAACATCGTTCACCGATGTGTACTCAAATCCAACCAAATTTGCTCTACGCCAATGCGGAGCACCGAGCACTATAACAAATTTTCAATGCAATGGAATCCTTCCTTTCGGTCGGACGTTGCAAATGTCGCACCTTGTCATACAAGGTAGCAACTTATTCACTCAACTCTTTAATCTCATTCCTCCTGTAATTTGAATTGCCGTAAGTATCAATTTCATCACCAAAATCTCCCATAACTTCTCTACCTCTACCTCTTCTTCCTCTTCCTCTTTGCGCCATTTCAATGGTAAAATAAGCCAACTCAATAGCAGACCCGGTCAACTCAGTCCCAAACAAACCCAGTTAACTCTGTACCCAGTCAACTCAGCAAACACACCCAAACTTGATCAAAATTAAACCCAATCACAAAATCAACCGGCAACTACCCTTTCTACAACAAATCTGAGTCCAAAATCGAAGCAAGTAAAGTAGAAATCAACAACTAGCGAAATCACCTGTTTAGGGTCTGAAACCAGTCAAATCTGATCAAATCGAGTCTCAATCAGGTAGCAATGGCCTCGATTAGGGCTTGTGAACTCTGTAGTGGTCAAAGCGAGTCCCAAACGAGTTATATAGGCCCCGAATCAGATCAAATCGAGTCGACCCATGCAGATCTGGTTGCGAAAGGACTCGAATCAGGTAGAACAGCCTTCGAATCACCAAAATAGGCTTCGATTTTGGTGTTTCTGAGTTCGATTAACAGACTCAATCCAAAATTGTAATTCGAAAGTCAATTACGATTAGAGGCTGGGTGAGCTCAAAAACAGAAAACAAGTGTTCTATAGTGCTTGAAATACTCCAAATCAGGTCCAACAGGTCCGAAAATGGTTGTGCAGTGCTCAAATCGAAATGGGCAGATCTGTAGCCGAGATGGGTTTAGATGTCTGAAACAGCAATAATCAGCTCCGAAAATGGTCGATTTGTGAGTTTTAAGAGTCTAAATCAAGTTTTAGTGTCTTGGGTTGGGTAGATCTGTGGATTAGGGGCTCTGGCGAGGTTTTCCGGCGTCGTTTTAGGGTTCCAGCGAGGTTTTCGGCAAGATGAAGGACTAGGATTTGAGCCTAGGCTCTAATACCAAATGATGCAAACCAAATCAAGGGATAGATTCATAAGAGAGATAAATCCCAAAATAGGATACAAGGAGCAAAAACTCTCTATATTCTTTTATCAAATATCAATACATCCAAAAAAACTAACTAATGAGGGCATAAGACACCTAAATCCAAAAAAAAAAAAAAGAGACACCTAAATCCTACTGCATCACTTCCATCATCAATGGTCATGCTGCAAACTCTTCTACCTATGTTGCAAGTGGTGTTCAAAACATTTGTTCTGAACCAATCTTCCTTATTGTTTGTCTTAGTGGCAAAAGAGTGTTCTTCCCGAGAGCAGGGCCTTCTTCATCAAATTCACCTCCAATTTTATCATATGTGGGCTAAATACGGGTACAGTTGTTACCACCTTGTTCAATTGAGTCTTTGCTGAGACCTATCCTTTGTGTGGTATGACTGATCTTCTACGCCTATGGTATTCGTATGATACTTCGGGTTTTGTTTTCCGGTTAGAGGTTCAAATAATTTGCATATTAGCAGCATCATGGACCAATACTAATGTTTGGGCCTTTCCCAGCTGTATAACTTTGTTTTCGAAATCATTCATTTATTGCAATGGTTTCATTTTCTTGTTAACCCTTGTTTGCTTTTCTAAGCCAGTTTACTAGGTACTTAGTTCCTTGACTCCTTTTCTAACCGTAACAGCTCCAACTCTGAACTCTACAGGATGTCGAAATCGATGAAGAAGTTGATGTTATCATTTCAGAGTGGATGGGCTACATGCTTCTTTATGAGGTGGTTACTGTTTACTGAAATGGTTGTGCTTGATTGCATGCTCAGTTTTGTTGAGATGTACAATATGTCGCCTTGACTAGTGAATTTGCATTTAACCCTATGATCTAGTAAATTTGGGCTGACTTCATGGAATCATGGACCCTTTCCTCCCATTCTCAACGTCTTGACAGATTTTTCAAATGTTCTAATACTACCTTGCAGAGTATGCTTGGGAGCATTATTACCGCCAGGGACCGCTGGCTCAAACCTGGAGGTCTTATACTTCCTTCAGATGCAACGGTACCAATTTCTTTCTTGTATTGTTTATATTTGCTTGAGAACAGTAGAATACTTGTTGCATTTGTATGGGAGTCTTTTGAAATCGGTGGAATTGAGAACTGAAAGGTTATGATTTACAATTCATAGACGAATTTTGCTTTTATACTACTAACTCGGAAATGAAGTTATTTTTTCCATAGCCAGCCCCAAGATCAGCTGAATTGGATTTTAGAATTTGCCATTTGTTGCAATTGAACTAGTCCTGTTGTCACTGATATGTTGTCTTTGCTTTGCAGTTGTACATAGCACCTATTACACAACCTGACAGATACAGTGAAAGCATTGAATTCTGGCGCAACGTTTATGGGATTGACAGTGAGTACAAATCATATGAACTTCTTCGATATTCTAAATAGCCATGATGCAACCTGTATGCATAGTTGCACATCTTGGAATCCATCTAGGGTGGGGCTTGTTACTGGAAAGTTACCAATTGTCCCCAAAGTTTAAGCTTTTTGGAAATGAGCCCAACAACATATATCAAGATATTCAGGTTGAGTTCTGCTAAGATTTTTAGGTTTTTTTTCTTCTTGTTTTGTCCTTATTCAATTTTTTTTTTCGCGTTTGTTAGATTTGCGCATCACTTTTTTGGTTTTCCAATTCATTTTGTCGAGACAAATCGGAAAAGTAAAAAATTATGACTTTTATCCAAATATTTTTAAAATATCCAAAGATAAATCCTACTTTTTGAGCTTTATCTTAGATATTTTCAAAAATATGTGGGTAAAAGTCAATTTTTTTTACTTTTCCGATTTATCTTGATGAGATGAATCAGAAAACCAAAAAAGTGAGGCGCAAAACTAACAAACGCGACAAAAATTTGAATAAGGACAAAACTAGAACAAGCCCAAAAAGTGTGAAAATCCCCTAGTGGAACTTAGGGATTGTTTGATAACCAAAATTCAGCACTTAAAACAAAATGAATTAAGTAATAAGTGATTCAGTAGGTTTGATAACCACATTTTATATTGCTTAACAAATTAAGTGCCACTTAAAATGTAAGCTAAAAAGTTGAAGAAAAAAAAAAAGTAGCTCTGGCTAATTTCTTGTGTACTTGGATTCAACCACCATACCATCACCACACGGCACAACCACCACTACTACCCACCACCATCACTCCTCCACCACCATTACCACTACCATTTCACCACCACCACCATTAATCCACCACCACTTCACCACCACCACCTTTAAATCATTTATCCACCACCACAACTCCTGCCAACACTTCACCACCACTCTTGCCAACACCACCACCACTACCATCACCACCACCATCACTACACCACTCCAGCTGACCACCACAACGCCACCATTGCACAACCATCACTCCACCGCCACCACTCACTGCCACCTTTACACCACCATCACTCCACCGCCACCTTTACACCACACCACCACCATCGCTCCCACTCCAACCCACCAACCCACCACCACCACCATTACCTTTGTGACCATTATTAAATTAAGAGAGAATCGGAACTAAAATTAATTCATCATTTTTTTTTAATTCAGTGCTTAATATGTTTATCAAACAACTTTTCAGCTTAAAAAATTCAGCTTTCAGTACTTAATTTTTCAGTTTTCAGTTTTATCAAATAGCCCCTTAGCTTCAATATCCTCCCTAACATGCAATAATCTTACATATGGAGATGCAAATTTTCACAGATAGAGCGAAATAGAATACGAATAAGAGAATCAGAATGCAAACTGGAAACAAATACAAATAGAGAGACTTAAACACGAGACGTTCCTAGCCTGTGAGCTCAAATACCATGCTAAGATATCAATTGTCCAAAAGCTTAAGTTATTAGGAAATGGGTCCAACAATATATATCAAGCTATTCAACATGGGTTGCCTCTGGTCCTTGATCAATGCCGAATTCCAATTACCTGCTCATGCCCACCTACGGTAGGCCCCGTCTTGAGTTTGAATATATACATTACTGCCCAAGTGTCTTTACCTCCCATATCCACCTTCTCTTTACCTATGAAGCCATGATATCCGAGTGTCTTTTGTAAAAGTAACCTTATGCCACGAGAACAACCATTGGAACAGTGAGATGTTGTCAGTCCCCTTTCCCATGAATCCCACCCGCACTCACATTCTGAGTCTCTCGTTTAACAAGCATGGAAAGAACATTGTTGAAAGAAGAGCACATAATGAGCTAAAGGATTTTTCTAGAAGAGCTAAAAATTAGGTAAAATCACTCATTCAAATTCACTTCCTCGCTTGGGAATATAATCGAGGATCACCTTCGTTTCCAATTTCTTACATTAAAAGGACAAGATGGCCAATAATTCCCTGTGCTGTGTGACACCAGTCAATGAGAAATTTCATTATATATTTGTAGTTGGTTGCTTGTAAGCTTCTTGTGAGAAACTTGTGTTGAGATGGCTTCTTGTAAGTTGTAAGGAGTAGTTCATTGCTCAGTGCTGATGCATGGCTATTGGCAAGCCACTTGTCATCAAGGTGACAAGGTGCCTAGACATCAACCTGGTTACTTGGTTGTAATTGCGTGGCTGTGTGTGCGACTTCTTGATCTTTCATTATTTTGTATTTCGCTCCATGCTAAGTACTTCATAAAGTAACTTACACACATCTAGAGCCATGATCTTCCTTTTCATAAGGTTTTTTGGGACTCTAAAAGTTCAGAATTGGTGTTTTATTGCTGCCTTGTTTCCAATTTTTCTCACCTAATTTCAGATTTGTTACTCGAGGAGTTCATGGATTTGTTATTGGCATCTTTTGCCCCTTCTGTGACCAATTTTTCGGTGGTCTGTCTTATCACTTAACAGGCACAATTTTAATTTTCTACAGTGTCTGCTATGTTGCCATTAGCAAAACAGTGTGCATTTGAAGAGCCATCTGTCGAGACAATATCCGGCGAAAACGTTTTGACATGGCCACATGTGGTGAGTTATCTGGTTTTCAGTTTCTCAGAGGTTTAAAAATTTCCTCACTTATTGGGTCGCTTATAGACTCATTACTATGGTGGCTGTAAGAACAGGAGAACTTTTTCATATCACAGAAAATTACAAGGGCTTTGTTTGGTTCCCATCTTTGGGAATTATTTTTGATGTAATGAGTGGTAATGAGCGGAGAGAGATAGATAGAGAAAGTTATTGAGAACCGTGCAGGGAGAAAAATATTTTTCTCAAAGATCGGAAAAGAACAAAGCCAGAATTTCTTCAATAGTGTGATTTGCAACTAAAAACGTAGATGTTTATCTGTTATTCGCTTTTCTGTCCTTTATGATACAGATTGACTCCCATGTCACCAAATTTTGTGGTGGATCCAAAGGTAAACTGAATATGGAATACTGAGGAATCAAAACAAAGGACAATCGATAAGCCATTAATTGTTTGTGGCTTCTGGTTAAGACAAACAGGTCCGGAAGTTTTTTTTGTTATGAAGGAGGAAAAATAATTTAGTAAAGGGTAAAAAGTTAGAACACATAAAGGTGGATATGAGCTCTACCATGAAAGACAAGAAGCATGGAACCCATAAATTTTATCTTACATTGCTCTCCAATCTCTTCTAATAAACACGCAGGAATATATCCATAATTCCTAGTAGGTCACCAAACTTGTTAATGAATATTTTTGAATGTCCTTCCAACCACAAGCACACATGGAACAAGCAATTGCACATGTCATTCTGTTCCACAGAGCTAGGGGGTTCGAATTGAAACCAAATTTCCTAAAATAAGGGTAAAGTATCTGAGCACAAGATAGGAGAGTCTGCTCAATTTATAACCCCAAAGGAGAGGTGAATTGCACCATAATGACCCGCCACCAAACTGTATAAACAGTTTGGAATGGTAAATGCTCTTTCATCCGTTGCAATTCCGTCTCCTCTTCGGGAAAACAGCAATAGATGGGCCAAAGACCATGCAACAACATTAAGGGGTACATAAGCATTACAACCAATCTTGTGAGAAACAAAGGGAGATACATCTAGATTATCAACAAACTGATCGGGGAATAAAAAAAAACTTAAAAGAAAGCACACCCGAAGAGTGGGGCCAAGAAATTGCGAGCGATCAAGTAATGTAAACATTAGGAGTACAAGATAAAAGATTTTCAACAGGGAAATAAGAGATCAAATGAAGTCTCTCCTTTGCACATATAAACCAAAAATATATATATTTCCAATTAGCAACACCAAAGCAAACAAACCACGGAAAAGTGGGCCAGACCTTTAGGGATGCAATTTCGTGGAAATCTAGAGTTATCTAAGTGTGAGTGGTTTCTTGAGAAACCCCACGTGTGGTTTGAAACCCAAATTTATTGCAAATGACAAATTGCGACTAGTTACTCAATAGGAAACCTCCACTTCTCAAGTGAAAACCATATATGTAATTACTTTCTGACTATGTAGTACTGACACAGACACGTGACACAACACTGACACTCCAACATGGGAATTTTAAAAAAATGGAGGACACGACGCATTTTAAAAAACATATATGTGTTAAATTTCTTGGAGGGTTCCAACCTAAAACCAATTGGCTATAGGTGGAGTAGCCTCTAGAATTTATTAACCAAGCTTGGGTGGCTTAAATGAGCGATGTGGGACAAGTCTAATACTCCCCCTCACGTGCAGCCCGGATGCACGTGGAGGTGACTGACCAGGAGCTGACTGACTGACTCGGGCGACAGAGATGACAGAGACTTTCCCACAAGAGGTCAAACTCTGATACCATGATAACAGACATATGTGAGAGACACAAAGAGAGGAGAAACTGGTGTGTATTATTGATGAATTAGAAGATTACAAGGCTGGGTATATATAACCCTAAAAAAGACACACAAATGGTAAGTCTAATCAAGCCTAATCTATGCTAATCAAGCCTAATCTATGCCTTAAATAGTACGATATGATTACGCCTAATCTTTACTATAAATAGCTCTGATTTGATTACAATATGATACACCAAGATACATTCCATTCACACCCCCCCTCAAACTCAGGATGCGAGAGCGGAGAGCATCGAGAGTTTGCCAAGGAGGAAGCGAAACCGGGCTGCAGTGTGGGTCTTTGTGAAGAAGTCAGCCAACTGCAACGTGGAGGGAACAAAGGGTAAGATAATGGTGGCGGACTGAAGATGCTGACGAACAAAATGGCAATCGATTTCGATGTGCTTGGTACGTTCATGGAAGACCGAGTTGTGAGCTATCTGAATAGCACTCTTATTATCACAATATAAGGGTGTAGGAGAAGAGAGAGAAACACCCATATCTGAGAGGAGCCAGCGAAGCCAAACTATTTCTGAGGTAGCATGAGCCATGGCACGATATTCAGCTTCAGCAGTGGATCGAGCAACAACAGATTGCTTTTTGCTTTTCCAGGAGATTAGGGAATCACCCAGAAAAACACAAAAACCAGAGGTGGATTTGCGGTCACTAATATCGCCTGCCCAATCAGCATCAGCGTAAGCTTGAAGAGTCAAACTAGATGTAGAAGAGAGTAGAAGACACTGATGGAGAGTACCACGAACATAACGCAGAATGCGTAACAGGGCGGCCCAATGGGTAGATCGAGGAGCAGAGACATACTGACTCACAATATGAACAGCATGAGCAATGTCTGGCCGTGTCACAGTAAGATAAACTAAGCAGCCCACCAACTCACGATATTCGGTAGGATCCTCTAGAGGAACACCATCAGAAGGAGAGAACTTAGCATGGAGCTCAAGAGGAGTATCAACGGTTTTGTTATCAGTGAGACGAGCACGGTAGAGAATATCAGTGGCATACTTGGACTGGCCAAGAAGGTATCCTTTAGGGGAAGAAGCAACCTCAATACCAAGAAAATACCGAAGAGGGCCCAAGTCTTTCATTTCAAACTCACGGAAGAGATGACATTTCACGTCATCAATAGCAGCAGAATCAGAGCCAGTGATGATCATATCATCAACGTATAACAATAGAAGAACCAGACCCTGAGAGGTGCGTCGAAGAAAGAGAGCAGAGTCGTGCATACTAGGCTGAAAACCAATCTGAAGAACCACATCCTGAAAACGAGCATACCAAGCACGAGGAGATTGTTTCAAGCCATAGAGAGCACGGCGCAGACGGCAAACAAGACCAGAGGGATGAGAGAAACCAGGAGGAGGACGCATATAAACCTCTTCAGAAAGGTACCCATTAAGAAATGCATTCTTCACATCTAATTGGTAAAGAGGCCACTGATGCACAGCAGCAACAGATATCAAAGTGCGAACGGAGGTCATTTTGGCGACAGGTGCAAAGGTCTCCTCATAATCAATCCCATACTCCTGAGAAAAGCCCTTAGCAACTAAGCGGGCTTTATAGCGTTCCAAAGAGCCATCAGAATGAGTTTTCACCTTATACACCCATTTGCAACCAATAAGATTCTTACCTTCCGGTAGTGGAACCAACTCCCAAGTGTGATTTTGAGCAAGAGCAGTAAGTTCAACATTCATGGCTTCCACCCAATTGGGATCATTACAAGCTTCTTTATAAGACCTAGGCTCAAAGTAAGTGTGAATCCGAGAAAGAAAAGATTGATAAAAGGAAGAAAAACAGGTATGAGAAAAACCAAATTTTACCGGGGGATGACGATTTTCCCGAACAGGATACCGGTGAGGAGGCGGATCAGGTGCTTCCGAAGCAGGTTGGGAGGCAGAAGAGCTAGAGGAGCTGGAAGGCGGAGCTGAAAAGGCTACAGGAATATCAGAGACCTCAAGCGTGGAGGTATATTCTTCTGGCGGCACATCCATAGGGAAGGGATCAATATGAATCAGATCCTCTTTGGCCACAGGAGCAGCTTTGGGAGGAAGAGTGAAATAAGGTAAACGCTCTAAGAATGTGACATGCCGTGATACATATAGCTTCTTTGTCGTTGGATCATAACACCGATAACCCTTTTGATTAATGCCGTATCCTAAGAAGACACAAATGACACATCGGGTACTAAGCTTAGAGCGATCCTTCTTAGGGAGGAGGACAAAACAGGTAGAACCAAACACACGGAGGAGAGAGTAGTTGGGAATTTGACCATAGAGTCGCTCATAAGGGGAACTGCCAGATAGAAGGGGAGTGGGCATCCGATTCAGAAGATAAGCAGCTGTGAGGACGGCTTCTCCCCAGAAAACAGAAGGAACTGAAGATGACAATAAGAGAGACCGAGCAGTGTTAAGAAGGTGACGGTGCTTCCTTTCGGCTCTACCATTTTGGGAAGGAGTGTCAAGAAGATTGATGAATGGTCCCATGTCTGTCTAAAAATGCAGTAAATTCAGAAAGAGAGTACTCCCCACCTAAGTCAGAACGAAGGATTTTAATAGACGCAGAAAACTGGGTGTGAACCATGGCATGAAAAGTTTGATAAATTGTAAAGAAATCAGACTTGTGCGTCATCAAATAAACCCATGTATATCTACTATAATCATCAACAAACGAAACATAATAAACAGAACCAGCTTTTGTTGCAACTGGGGATGGACCCCATAAATCTGTATGAACAAGCTGAAAAGGAGATGAAGAAACAGAAGTACTCTTATTAAAGGGTAATGCAGACATTTTTGAAAGTTTGCAACCACTACATTCAGAAATGTCACTAATAGAAACTTGACCCAAAGACCCAGACTTAGCTAAAAGTTTAAGACGTTCACTAGACAAATGTCCTAATCTAGAATGCCAAAGATAAAAAGGAGATGACTTCTGATCTAAACAGAAAGACGATGCAGCAATGGGAGATGACTTGGTCGGGATGTGTAATCTTTCTAAGGTATAAAGGTCACCAACTCTACGGCCTATCCCAATCTGCTTCTTGGACTCCCGATCCTGCACAACACAACCAGAGGAAGAAAACACGACATCAAAACCAGAGTCAGATAGCTGGCTAATTGAAACAAGGCTCAATGTTAACTGAGGAACATAAAAGACATTAGAGAGAGACAATGAATTTGACTGGATGGAACCAATGGAAACAACATGCATGGGAGAACCACTTGCGGTGGCAACACTAATAGGAGATATGGGAGGGACACATTTACCAAGGAGAGAGGAATCAGGAGTCATATGATGTGAACAACCAAAATCAAAAATCCATGTAGTCGGTAATATACCTGTGACACCTGAACCACGCAAACCTGAGTGGGTAGAAGACATGGCAGAAACTTGGGAAGGATCCCCCTGGATGGCTTCCATGAAAGCCTTATACTGCTGATATTGCTCAAACATGGGAGGAGAAGGAACCACACCAGAGGTAGGTGTTGCTAAGGCTGCAGGTGGGCGATAATGTTGATGTGATGACCGAGGAACTGAAGGGCCACTTGAATGAGAATTAGTTCGACCCTTAGGCTGAACACGCTTAGGGCAAGCATACTTCCAATGACCCTTCTGATGACAATAGCTGCACTCATCTGTGGGAATGCGAGGCCTAGGCGTTCCTGGAATCTGAGTAAGATGGGATGCCGGAGTAGGCAAAAGGGGTGAAGAGTTCTGAATAGACGGAGCAAACTGAGTGGCAAAGACAGATTGTGAGGGAGGTGCTAGATTAGCCACTTTGAACCGTGTTTCCTCAGCAATAAGCTCATGAACTGCACCATCTACTGAGGGCAATGGAGACCGATGCAAGATGGCCCCACGAAGAGGCTCAAATTGAGTCCGAAGGGCCATGAGAAACTGTACAAGCCGCTTTTTCTCCCGATACTGCACATAGCTATCAAGAACTTGCAAGTCTGACGGTTCCATAAGTGCTAACTGATCCCAGTAGCTAGTCATCTCATTATAGAACTCCTGAATAGATTTGTCACCCTGACTGGCATGGCGGATTGACAACTCAAGCTCATACTCCTTAGCAAAATTGGACTCAAGATACATCCCTTGCAAATAATCCCAAACTTTCTTCGCTGTATCATGCTTCGAAAAGTTCATGCCTATACTTGGTTCGGAGGAATTATGAAACCAAGTCAGAATACGTGCATTTTCCCTCTCCCATTTGGCTAGAGCAGTTGCATAATCTGCAGCTTTGGGATCAGTGGGTTTCACGATGGAACCAGTTATATGTCCCCACATACTTTGACCGGTTACAAAATTTTTCATAACAATGGACCAATAAGAATAATTAGCGCCATTCAGACGAACGCTAATACCCTGTATTTTATCTTCCGACATGATGCTAAAGAGGAACACAAACAAAATACCAGAGAACTAAAGCAGATGTAGAATAACAGAGCACCACAAAAAAAAAATGTCAGGGTACCACAAAATACCACAGCAGATGCAGAATACCAGAATAGCAGAATACTAGAGTCCAAATAAGCAGAGCTGAGAGCGCTGAGAGCACCAGGGAGGAAGAAGAGAGGGCTGTAAGTGTCCAGCGAGGCTGGGTAACGTCCGAAAACAATCAGAGGTCGTCGGAAAAATGGCTGGAAGGCTGTCGGAAGACTGCTGGGTTTCAGATCTGAGCCGTCGGAAGCCTGTGAGACTCGTCAGAGGTTGGAAGGTGCTCGCCTGAGGTTTGCGAGGGTCGTCGGAGGTTATTGGGTTACAAGAAATATGACTGGGTTTGACACAGAGAGAGAGAGGGAGAGCGAAGGGTTTACTATTGCTGATATGTTGATTTGAGAGGAAGAAGATGGGTTTTCTGAGAGATGTTGACTGACAGAGAGAGATGGAAGAGAACAGAGACAGAGGTTCAGATAATCTTATTCCTGCTCTGATACCATGTTAAATTTCTTGGAGGGTTCCAACCTAAAACCAATTGGCTATAGGTGGAGTAACCTCTAGAATTTATTAACCAAGCTTGGGTGGCTTAAATGAGCGATGTGGGACAAGTCTAACAATATGTATACTATCACATGAAGAAAAAGAAACACAATTAGGGTTCTAATTGTAAATATGCAACACCACATATCCGTTACATTATAATTTTATAACCATCATTATATCATTCATAAAAGCATTTCGACTACAAGCATTTGACCAACAAACCATCATCTGTCACCCAAAACATATGACTTCCCTAACTTTTAATCAGATCCTACTATTTTTTTATCAACCCCGACTTGTTTTCCAAGTGTCCGAGAGTGTCCGGAGCATTTTTAAAGTGTCCTTGGAGTGTCCAAATGGAAAACATTGATAAAAAAACTAGGACACTCGGAAATGAGTGTCGGACACGTGTCCGGGGAGTGTCGGTGTCCAACAAGTGTCCGACACCGGTATGTGACCTCTGATGAAGTGTCCGTGCTACATAGCTCTCTAATCACCATGAGTGTGCAGTTCAAACTGTGTCGTTACCTATGAAGGGAAGCTCATTGCTTCATGAGATGCTTCTTCTTTTCTCATTTTGGATTGGCTATTATAAAATATTGTGCCTAATATTTGAACCAGCTTACTTGTTATTTTGCAACTTTAGGACCGAAAGCCAACCTGTTAATTATACTAGCTATATTGCTTATTGCGTAATAAGTTGACATGGTAGAAAACCTCCTAGATCTGATGTGTGGAAGTCTAGTTGAATGCTTGTTGATAATTTTGATTCTCCATGTCCACCTATATTACATGGACTCAGGTACATTTGTCGGGTGCCGGTACACGTCTTAGGGTTGGGTTCTTCTCATTTCTCTTTAAGGACACACCAAAATATTTGAAATGGTGTTTGAAAGTATCTTAGGTCATTTCATGCATGTTGTAGGAGTTATATGCCTACTTCATGGTAAAATCAAATTATAAAATATGTTTGATGGGTGAATGTTCGACTCACTAAAAATGTCGGACAAGAATCCCACACGATTGTCGGAGTGTTGAGTTTCTGACATGGTGCTTTTCACATTCACTCAGAATCAATGAGTCTCATAGCACTATAATCTCCTTGCTCCTTTATCCAAGGACCAAGATAGGAGATTTGATGGCCGAGCGCCTATGTAGTTCCTCCCTTGTACTAGTCTTCCCATCCCTCAATGCACGACCCCACCCAACCTATGCCTTTGTTTTCTTTATGTTTTTCAGTTGGGGTGAAGGCGGGGGAGGATAATCACTATGCTTTTGCAAGGGCTTGCTCTTCCTTTGGGTTAATTTGCATTTCACCTTTTAGCTCATAGCTCTCGTTTTCCTTTATTGATGTGGATCCTAGTAAAAGAAGGCTTTGATTATTGTATTGGTGCCTTGGTGAGAGTTGATTAATTAAAGTGGGTTTCCTCTCTCCACTTCTCCTCACATAGCTTAGGCTCCAAATCCCTTCTCTCTCTTGTTCTCTCCTCTTTCTTTCCTTATCACTTATCAAAGCACCCACCTTAGCCACCAACCAAATACACTTCAACAACCAATCAACCTTCCCCAGGACCCTATACTCACTAAGATACTAGCATTTGTTGAAGCACAATCAGAATACCCTCATTGCACTCGGGACCTTTTGCTTATATGGTAGCCATCTTCTTTATGATATCTTCAGTCATAACAGGAGTTCTAAATATCGCCACTTAAGTGTCTTATTATTATGTTACAAGCAAGTTAATCAGCTAGCATATTCAAATTGTAGTTGTTCTCTTTACATAATTACAAAGAGCACGAGGAGTTTCGGTTTGACATGGTGGAAATTTATTAGTTTCTTACCTTTGTGCTTGGATTACTCCATGTCTCTAGTGTGAAGCACAGCACAGCAGCAGTGTAAGGATTTTAAACTTGTCTGAAGCAGTAAAAAATGCAAGTTATTCATCCTTAAGTTGTGTTATCAATTTTCAATTTTTGAGACGCTTCATGAGTGGGATGGACTTTCAGGGTATTGGTGTGAGTGCTGGTTTTGGTTTTGGTTTTGTTCAGTTATGCCTTTAGGTGTTTTCATCTGGTCCCTGTTGCCTAGAGATTGTCTCTAGTGCGGCTCTAATAGCACAAGACTACTTTACCCTCCCTGCTTACATTTCTTTTTGCAATATCCATGTCTTAAGCTTTGGAAATTGTAATATGATTGTTCCTGGTGACAGGTAAAGCATGTTGACTGCTATACAATTACAAGGGAGGAGCTAGAATCAGTTACAACAAGGTTTAAATTTAAGTCCATGATGCGGGGTACTCTCTCTCTCTCTCTCTCTCTCTGTGTGTGTTTTGAAGGCTTTCTGCTTCATTTTAAAGCTAAATAAATGCATGGTGTAGTCTCTAGTGTTTTCACATGTTTCTCTAGCTTAAATGCATCATCCTGTTTTAATCTCAATCAGCCATTTGTTTAGATTTTCTTGTTGGTTCTCTCTTTCTATTTGGAACCGTTATTTCTTATCTTAATTCTAGATCTTGTGTTCTTATTGCCTGGCGAAGTAATTATTCACATTTCTTTTGTTCTCTCTCCAAGGTTTTGCTGACTGATTCTTAGTCATTGTGGCGTAGACTTTCATTAATACTCTTTTTTTTCTTTTCTTCCATTTTCTTCTTTTTTTTTTCCAGCTCCATTTCATGGGTTTGCTTTCTGGTTCGATGTTGAATTCAGCAGCCCTGAAATATTTTCCAACAACAATAATCAACCATCTTCGGTTACTGAGTCTCCAAATGAGCATCCTACCAATGGTAGTCAGAGGAAGAAGCGTGCAAATCCCAATGAAGCACTTGTGCTGTCCACTGCACCTGAAGATCCTCCAACACATTGGCAACAGGTATTGCTGCCTCATAGTTTGTGATGGACTCTGGAGTAGTTTTGTGCTGGAGCATGTACTTATTATTACATACTGATATGTCAACTCCAACAACTGGGGTTGTGGCATGGTTTACTTGGTATGGCACAATTGTCCAAGAGCATTGAGCATTGGCAGAGGCGCCATTTTCTCATCAAGGATATTGTGAGTTACAAGAATATTATAGGACTAACATGACCCAGAAATGATATACCATTTGTTAACTTGACCCAAAACCGAATCCATGGGTCCATTGGACCACTCACCTCCAACAAATTTGAAATCACCAAAAAAACCCTAAGCTCCTAAAATGTAGAAACATCGATTTTAGATGATCCAGTTAATCTTTCTGTTGGGCATATATCTGACGAGTCCTACTGGGCCATTCCTCCTTGAAGCGGTTAATCAACCACGGTTTTCCAACCCTCAAAACATTGCTCCTTGACATTTTCTTCCTTGGGTTGGGGGCAACACCACTATGTGTAGTTTGCTCTAGTATGTCACCCTTGAGAGCAAGCTTCCGGCTGAGATGGCCAATCTGGCCTTCACCAGTTGGATGTAAATGCAGGTGGTCACCAAACCCTTGCATCTTTCGTGAACGGAGAACAGCTTACCCATGTGATTCCGTAGCCTAATCCAATTTCCAATTGCAGTAAGTTATTTGTCATAAATAAAATCAAGACTCCCTATTTGAGGGTGACTCAAAATATATGTATTTGTAATCATCAATTCCTGGCATTGGCCCCTAACCCATGTGTGAGTCCAGTGGCGGTAGTAGGTACTTAGATTTTATAGGAGCTGCGATGTAAAATTATTAACCTTTGAAGAGTGAAAATCCACAATCTCTGGAAGTGCCAGAGAAACATATGTGTTTCTATGGTCCTTACTGTACTGCTAAAAGTTAGTGTTCTGAAACAAGGAATTAATCGATGACTAATCGCTGGCAGGGCCGATCCGATTAGGTCCGACTGATGATTAATCGCCGATTACTAATTAATATGCATTGATTAATCCGATTAATCACTCGAAGGTGGCCAACTGCCCGACTAGCGCCTAGCGACTTTTAGAACATTGCTAAAAGTATACAACTTTTCGGCAGGCTTTTTCGATATGATTATGCCAAAATTTGCCAATGCCCTTCTGTGTTTCGAATTTTTGTTGTCCTTACTGGACTGCTATGATTTTTTTGTATACCCACAGTTTTATTTTCAAATGATTTGCTCACTATGCCTGCTGCTATAGAAACCATGAGTTTTAGGTTTTGAAATCTTACTATATACTTGTTTAGCTATATTTGCGAGTGGCATCTATGTTTCTTGTATGTATTTACACAGAAAGGATGAGCATCCTGTCATTTGTCTCTTGGTTTTTTCGTTGTTGAGTAGCGATATTATGTACACGTGGAACATTCTGGAAACATACTGAATGCACAATGGTAACATGTGATGCATTCTCTCTCTTTTTTGTTCTTAACTTTTCCTTTGCCATTTCCATTATTATTTTATTCCAATTTGGTTAACAATCACTTTTGCAGACGTTAATCTACTTTTACGATCCAATAGAGGTGGAACAAGATCAACAAATTGAAGGAGCTGTGACATTATCGCAAAGCAAAGAAAACCCTCGATTCATGAATATCCATCTTGAATATGCGTAAGTTGCAGTAATATCAGCTTATGAGACTTCTGTCCCAACTCTGTTTTTTAAGTTTTATATAAGCATAAAATAGCAGCATCCTCTCATTGATCTTTTACTTCTGCAGATCTGGTGGCCGTTCATTTGTCAAAGAGTCAGTAATGCGATAATAAGAGTCTCAACTCTACTTGAGGTGGTTCGTTAAGTTAAAGCCCGAATAACTCTATCTGGTTCAACTGGTGGCTAGACTGTTCTCTGCAGGAATGTCGAATTAAATTGGAAAAATCTGACAGTTTCAGAGGCCGAGTTGATGGGGTTTCTTGACTTTGACTTCCACAATGCCTGATAAGAAATTGTAAGTTTATTCTAACTTAGACTGCTAACATAGGTGTATCGGCTTATGCAGAATTTGCTGCGAACCCTGCTGGTGTTTCGGGAACGACGTTATATTCATGGGGTTATTGAGGGAATTTTCAATTGTTTATTGTCGATGTTGACTCTTTGAGGCCATTTTGTTTACTTTTCCGTATTGATGGAAATTTCAACTTCTGTAATTGTGTTTGGATTGCAACCTGTTTGGTAATTTTTGTCATAATCTTCCATTTCTCGATATTTAAATTTTCATTAAATTATGGATCGTTGGACAACATTCTATTCTTGATGGACATGTATTTGTTCTCTCATAACACTTGGGTGCATTTCTCCATCCTCTTATTAGTTGTCTTAGCTTGCAAACGCTTTCTAATTTCTTTTCTTTTTTTAAAAAAGCGCTTCTTTTTTTGTTGAACTATTATAAAAAGTGCTTTCTAATTGCCACCTTTTTGCTCTTGTAGGTTTTTCATTTCTCTTTTTCTCTCTTCTGCTTTTTTTGCTTGCTCCAGTGTCTCGATGAATATTTTTTGCTCAATTTTCTTGATTGATAGTTGACGGATGTTAGTCAGACGATTTCTTAAGTTAGTAACCTAAGGAGAGCGTATGGAATAGAAATGACGGATGTTAGTCAGACGATTTCTTAAGTTAGTAACCTAAGGAGAGCGTATGGAATAGAAACTGAACTACTGATAACACCTCTTGAGAATCGAATAAACTACCATAATCCAAACCTCTTGTGCTTCATCTCATTTCCAGTTTCTCACCAAATGCTCCAGCTAATCTCTCCTCTTGGTCTATGACTAAAACTTATAGATAGATCCCGACCGGATGGACAATCAAGTTGGATATGCATGTAGTGGGGATGCCATGCCGCACTCTTGAAAAGAAAAGTGATGCCCGATTTTTCATTCCTGAAATCTCTCATGAAAAGGTACGGTGGCTTGCACTCATCTCACCTGCTCCATGCGCAGGCTGCGGTTAGTTGATGGTGTGGTGCAACTATTTGGACAATCACCAACCGTTGATTGCCAACTGCCTTATTGAACGGTAGGTCATTTAATCTACATCGTAGGATTCTATCCAACGGTTGGAATCAATCGGATGCATGACCCTTCAAATGGGTGCGTAATAGCCCATAACTAGGCCATATTACAACGGTTATATGTCGTTTTTTCAGTTGGTATTCTATCTATTACTCCCTCCGTCCCTTTTAAATGTTCCGCTTCATAATTTCAACTTATTAAAAAAATATCATTATTACACATTTCACATCAACTTTTATCTTCAATTTTCCTATTTATCCTCTATGGAGACATCATCATTACACTTTTACGTACTAATTTTTCAAAATGGAATCTATTTTTAGGGACAAAATAGAAAATGTATCAACTTTTACCCACTAACTTTACAAAATGAACACTTATTAAAGGACAGTCCAAAACAGAATATTGAACTTTAAAAAGGGGACGGAGGGAGTAGTATTTTTGCAAACGCATACTCTTTGTATTTTGAAGATAAATTTGCGGTAACCTGATGTTTAACATTTGGTGGAAGCAAATTCTGTCTTTAGAAAAATGACTTAGTAAGGCATCTCAAACTCGAAGTGATATTGTGTTTCAAATTTTTTAAAGAGACGTCATCATATTTCAAATTTTAGAAGACCAGATTTACAACATAATTCTTCGATGAACAAAAATAATTTCCACCAATGGAAATCTCTCTAAAACCGTTATAAGAAAATTTCTCTCCCCTTTACCCCTTCAGTTAAAATTAATCCTAGTTCCGCCGACAAGTAGCATTAATTAACGATTATAAAAATCATAATGCTGGTATTATTATTTTTATTTAAATAAGGGCAACTTTTAGGTGCTAATAATGGTTCAATTATTAGGTAGTCATGGACATCTTATTCACTCCCAACTTGAGTTTCTTGTTTTGTTTTCTCTGCTGGGTGACACTTCCACTCCAATTTTCTATGCAATCCATTTCGACTGATCTTTGTCCTATTAAAGTGCACTAACTCGTTTCAATATCCTTAGTAGTATCTTAATCTTCTCCAATACCTAAATATAATTTATTAATTACTATTTGCATGATTAAACAAAACATTTCATTGTCTGTATCTCTTGATATATATGGAGTACTAGTATATTTTAGCGACAGACATGTAGTAGGATTAGTGGAAACATGCTCTGCTATTGCCTATTGTACTACTATATGTTTTTAATTGTTGCATGGATCTTTTGTTTTGTACTGCAATGTGATGTACTAGCACACAATTCGTCAATAATTCGATCCAGCTAATTTTGATAGATCTCAATCTTTGCAAAGTTTCAATTTTATTTGTTTGTTCGGTGAGATTCAATTTGATATTCTTTAATTTTTCCCTCTTTCTTTGGGTTAATTTGTTAGGGAATTAAACTCCAACCCACTTTTCAAATCCTTTCACTTGTTGATCTATATGTGTCATTTTGAAGACTTACTTTTGTAGTTGGAAGTCTATTACTCCAACAAACACTTCAACTCATGTCTAAAAAAACTTATGTTGTCTTTTGTCGGTGAAAATTAAGGGAACCACAATGTAAAGAGTTACCTATCTTTTTAAGTCGGCAATTTTGAAGAGCTAGCTAGCTACTAGCCAGAGAAAATCATCCACAAAGCTTGGTGCTCTCAAATGTTGTGTTGGAGCAAGTTTTATATGTGTGCCTCTTCAAAATATCTGAGAAAAAGTATTTGAAGAGTGCATTGAAAATGCTCTAAACTTTTGAATAACAGTTTTGGATGAGGAAAATTAGTGCTGACAAGAATCGAGTAATAAGTTCCTGTATTTATAAAATATCAACAATAAAACACCACACGAACTAATCGTATACATTATGTCTGCCTGCTTTATCATTCTTAAATCCGGTTGAATCGGACAGCAAAGGTGGAAACCCGATACAAATTGACCAATATGTGAAATCATTGGGAAGATGTTTGTGATTAGGTGTGATCTTAAATTAATTGCCCTTAACCCTTGATTAGTTGTTTTTTTCCCATAGAAATTAATCTTGTCATTGCTCACAATGTTTAACTCCCAGTTGCGTAGTGTCTGTCTAATTAAAGAATGAGGTAATTAAGCCGCCATTATTGAGCATAAATAATCATATTTCATGCAATCTTTACTTGTAAATTAACCTTAACCACTGATTAAGAGAAAAAGGCACTGATGCAGAATTCTTTACTTCATTTTTTTTGGGTGAACAACTTAAAAGTGGTGCAACAAAAGAAACTCAACTTTCCGTGAGATAAGCTAGCCGTGGGCGTCTTAGAATAATACCATTCCAGAAAGCAATTATTGGAGTAATAATTGTGCTAATCTGCAATCGAAACCGTACGGGGGTTTCAAAATAGTATCAGTGGAAACTTTTGTCCTCGATCGCAAAAAATGGAAAGTACTGAATGCTAACCTAATATAGCTCTACTCCAGAAGAGACCTTGCAGAAGTTCTTGATACAAATTTCCAAGTCTACCTGATCAGCAAGACTCTAGAATATATATATTGGGGCGGTTACGGAGATAACTAATTAAACACCTAAAAAATACCTCATAGTTTCCGATCAAATTTTAATAATTCGAGCCGCTCAATGTGATCAGAACGTGATTTTAAGGGTACCCACGAGAAATCAGCAAAAAAAAACAAAAAAGACTGGGGAGGGCTTGATCTGAGCCGTTTTTAACTTAGATTTGATGAACGGTTCAATTAAAAACTGCTTAAAACAAGAGTGAACAAGTCCTACAAGTAGAAACCAAAGACAGAAAGGCCAACAATCCGGATTTAAGCTTGACCTACCGGTAGGCAAGGAATTCCTACCGGTAGAAGTCAGATACATTGAGCTAGCACTTCCTGGTCATACTTTTTGCTTATTTCTCCCGGGCACCCTTAAAACCACATTTTGCACACATGGCTGGTTTCGGCCTACTTCTCTTGGGCACCCTTAATTTTCATGAGCAGTTTTAATTGAACCATTCATCAAATCTAAGTTAAAAATTGCTCAAATCAAGCCCTTTCCAGTCCTTTTTTTTTTTTTGCTGATTTCTTGCGGATACCCTTAAAATCACGTTCTAATTACATTGAGCGACTCGGATCATTAAAATTTGATCGAAAATTATGAGTTATTGTTTTAGGTGTCTAATTAGTCGTCTCCGGAACCGCCCCGTGTGTGTGTGCATATATATCGATTGATCGATGTCAAATTGGATTAATCAAACTAGAAATTAAGTTCACCAAAGTTTTGAAAACCTAATTCAAGAAACAAATTAAAAATTGCAATATAGTACTGCTAACAAGCAGAAATAAAATAAAATTAAGGCCATTACTTCTATATAGGAAAGTACTCCTGTATTACTAGTAATAATTACCGTCAAGGCGCCAACAAAAACAATTTTTGTGGTCAGTGATAATAGTTTATTGGGTCATCAATTTAGAATTCTGAATTAGTTGAGATGTGCGCTAGTTGATTCGGACACTCAGTTATAAAACGACAACATTAGGAAAAGTTAAAACTGATGGATGAAATTCAATTCCAGCTAGCTTAATTTGCCAATTAGAGTGACAATTAAGTTGAATATGTACGTACGTGTGCGCATGACATGAATGAATAGATCGAAAAGTCAATGCACATTCATGGTCCCATATATCCAATGATCAAAATCGCAAACAGCTAGCATTCCCTTACTTGAGTGGACGGCTATGATTGTGTCACCCAAAAGCATGTGGGGGCCGGTGTGTCTATATGTTGTGCTGTGATTACATTTTTTTTATTTTTTTATTTTTTATCCGATGTAGTACTTTACTATATGAATGTTGGACATCGAAGAGAGTATATATGATGGCATGTACAGTATGTCTCATCATCCATACTACTCCAGTATGATGCATGCATGCACGCCTCCTGCTAAAGCTAGTTTCCCACTACTGCTAAAATCATTACTGGAAGTCTGGAATGTCAGTTCAATATATAGTGATCAGTACTCCACTAATACTATTTATGTAGTGTGTGTACGTGTGGATGTTGTTGACAAATTGTTCAACCAAATTGACAAATACACAAAGCTAGCGCCAAAAACAATCGCGCAAGAAAACAAAGAGCACAAAAACAATTAAAAATAAATTACGCATTGTATTTTTTTAGGCATATTTACGTGATTTTTCATCTGTGTAATTGAGTACATCTACGATAAGCACCGATTTCCAAAGTACAACAATTACATTAATTATTGCATATATAATACAATCTAAGTAGTTAACAACTTAATTAGGGTTTACATCACTGATAACCGTAACCCCTATCTAAGTATCAAGGGTGCCATCGAACCAAATTAACCTTCCCGAACCCAACATATGTTTCAGGTGCATGCGTATATAAATAGTGATGAACAAGGCCGGCCCAAGGGATTGGGAGGCCCTAGGCGAAATCTTGAGGTGGGGCCCTACGTATTTTTGAATTAAACAACAATAATCTAAATCTTTATTATATAACTATTTTGGTCCATGTTGAGCACGTCAAATACCTCTGTTCTGGTGGCTCGAGAGGCTGCCTTGAAACCGCCCTAGCCTATGTTTGAGTCACAGCAGCTACAAAGACCAAGCTTGAGCTTCTTTTTGGTCCAAAAATAATTAAAAACAAGAAAGTTCTGTGCAAGGATTTGAACCCAGGCCTCCAGTAAAAAATAACAGCATCTTACCACTGAACCAACGAAGGTACTTGTTCAAAACTATGAACAAATAATATATATACTTACTTAAAAAAGGGTGCCCTATTTTGGGCCCAAAATTTGGAGGCCCAAGGCGGTGGCCTCTTGGGCCTTGCCCTCGGGCCGGCCCTGGTGATGAAGTTACCGTAAATACACGTCCTTTGCGTTGATTAATTGATAATTACAAAAAAGTAGAATAGTGTTTGACACCCTCCTAGCAGTATCCAATAAAAAAACATTCATCTTGTTTTATGAATTTTGCTGTACACTCCTGAGGAGTGGCTCCACAAATTTTAGTTTGGCAGTAACAAAAACGTAAAGAAAATTTCTGTATACCAAATTCTTTACAAATAAACGTAATCATTTTGGTTGAAAGTTTATTAAGCCTAGTTTATTTTAGATTATTGGGCTATATTGAACACTTACTTACAAATTTAAATGAACTAAATGAACTTTCAGTTTTTTGTTTCTCTGCAAAAGAAATTTATTAATCTTTATAAGGAATACAAAGATTAAAGGGACAAGGGCTGACAAAAGCAACCCGAGACCCAAAACGTTAGTAAGAAACCAACAAGGAAATGACAAGACCATAAAAAAACAGCCACTCCAACAAAAAAATCAGCCACCATGACCAACAAAACTAGACACCAGCAACAACAAACAATAAGCAACCCACGGCCAAAGAAACCAGGGACGGAACTAGGATTTCTTCACCGAGGGGACCGAACTATGAATAATAACTTTTGAAATTTCAAGATTCGGGAATCTAATAGTTTATTTGATTTGGGTTTTGAGGAGATTTTTCGAGAAATGAGTGGAGAGAGATAAAAATAAAAATGAGAGAAATAATTTAAGGAAAAACTGATTGAAGACCTTACATAGAGATAGAGGTTAGATTTTGGGACCCAAAACAAACATAGTCTAAAGCATTTAAATGTTTAAATAACATCCAATACAAAAAACAATATATAGTGGCTCTTAACAGACCAAAAACAACTAATTTTAATATTTTAAAGACAAGTGAAGTGAAGTGCAAGTGGTGCATCCCTCATAATCCCATGCAAATAGGAAGGGTGTGATTCCTGAAAGTACTCATCTCCCTCCCCAAGTTCTCTAGGATAGAGTAGATTAGGTTTAACGAATAACAAGAAAATTACTTTTTTCTTTAATATATATATATATATATATATATTGAAGATATTTTTAAAAAATACCCAAAACTATGCGGGGGCATAAGCCCTCACATAGTTCCGTCTATGAACAAAATAGCAACAAACAGCAAACGACCCATGACCAACAGAGCCAAGAAGAACCTGAAAGACTATAGACAATGAGAACAAACAGCCGAAAAATCATCCCAACAACTGCAGCATAGAACCCAAAACACCGAAAACAAAACAGCCAACCAATAGCCAAGAGAGCAGTAGGACCAGCAAACGGAAACCCAAAAGGAGCAGAAGAAAACAATATCAGAACTCCACAGAGATGGAAACACCTTCCTCCAATCATCATAACCATCAACAATAGTCTCAACTAAGTTCCTTATCCGAAATCTCACCATCTCCATTTCCATCTCAATATAATTTTTAATAATTTCTCTTTCCCCCGCCATGATATATAATGCCCAAATTATCGCCTACTTCCATAAACTTGCGAGCTTGGTTAATTAAGAGGGAATTTCTATTGCGAATGTCTTGAGAAGAAAGAGAATAAGAGGGAACCTTCTTAAATTTCTTTAACATCACAGCCTCCTTTAACCCAAACTTGGATAAAGATTTCTTCTCTCTAACCTTCTTTTTCTATCTATTCAACCTCCTATCTACATATAAATAATTCAATGCCGACGATATTAAATAAAAATAAAATTATATGTAAAAATATGCAAAAAATTTAGTGCATTTTTAGAGACCAGATAGCTCATTTGAACCCCTCAACGCATGGTGCAGCCGCGCCCTTGACACTCCTTATGTAGCCTAAGAGTGGTTAATGTTACAACTTGGCTAGGTCGGCTAAGTTGGCTAGCTGAGCAGATGAAGATTTGGTTGGAAGCTGAGCAGATGAAGATTTGGCCAAGTCAAGTGTATGTGAAGAAATACTCCCATGCATCCGTTACTCGTGAGGCATTTCTGGTCCTTTCCGAAGTTCAAGAAAGAGAGTGTTACAAATCGTGATTTGTTAAAAACAAGTACAGTATATTATTATTATAGGAAAAAGTTTTAGTGAATTTTATATTTTTGATATTCTGAGGGTACAATATTTGGATCATGAATTCATGGAAGAATTCATAAAACATGAGTGATAATTAAGTGAAAAAATTAATTTTTCTTCATGATTTACTTTCCCTTAATTAGTAAACACATGTATCAACAAATTTCATGATCTAAATAAAAGAAAGAATACCTGTAAGAATAGAATGCACGTACTTGCGCATTGGCATTTACAGTAATTATTAAACAAGGTAAAGCCCTTTGTAATGAAAGCAACAAATTTAAAGGAATTAATTATACTATGTTATTCATTCGTAAAAAGATGGTATCTCATCTTTGGGCTTGTACTAAAAGGGAGAATTAAAAAGAAAAAGAAAAAAGGGAAGATGATGACTTTGGTAGCATCTCATATCTCATATATCATACAAAATCCCTTGTTAATCTCAATATATAATTGCATGAAAGGCATCCTTTATGCAATGTATGGAAAGGCTAGCTAGCTAGTGTTAAGATTAGTTATGTGAACTGCATTATAATACACCTTCCATAATCATCGATCTACTCTATTAACCTGTAATATGTGAAAATACCATCCCTACGATCCAAAATTTAGACATTAGAGCATCCACAATGTAATAATCAAAAGTGAATAATCAAAACTTGTTACATCAAATTTTAATTATCTATTTAGAGGTTGTTAAAGTTATCAATGTCAAGTTCCACATTTTTTATTTTTAGCCCATAATCAAAATGAGTTGGCAAAAATTCAAATCTAACGGTTAGTTTTTTTCTCCTTAATCTATTGGTCTATATTGAATGACATTCTAATAAAATAAGAGAAAGTTGAGAGCATTTGTTAAAATCTATAAGCAAATGCTAAACAATGCCTTCGAGGCACAAGTTAACATGCGATATGTATAGAATATTCACAAGTTTTGGTATATAATAAATATGGAAGGTGTAATAAATATGGAATATGCACAAATATCACAAGGAAACATTATTCAATGAGTATTTCATGTAATTGATTTGTATATTTTATTCTCATATGTCCATATTAGTCCGATGTAGATTAGAGAATCAACTTTGTTTAGGAATTAACTAGGACAATCCCTGAACCAAACCCTCCCCATGGCATCTTCCAACATAAAATGACTAACCGATAGGGGGTTCCACGCATACAACAAGGTCTTCATCTTGTTTGAATCTTATATTTTAGTTGAAGTACTAGGCAATGACTCTTTTTGAATCCTGTATTTTCTTTTCTTTTCTTAAACATCACCTTGTTTTGGATCAATAAGAGAAACTTTTTTTCTTGTAGGATTTTGCAAAAAATTAAATTATAAATGTTGTATTTTATTTATGTCCTGCCATGGTATTTTTTGTCATTTAATTTTTATGTTAAATGCTTGGATTGGTTTTTAGTCACCTGCTAATGCTATACTTGATAAATCTTAGAGCATGATGAAGCAGATAAAATGGTTCACAACAATACTAGAAGACAAAGTAAAAAAGAAAATTGCAGGGGAGGGAAATGGAAAGAGATTTAAAAGTAAAAAATGAAGTGGAGGGCAAAGAAAATTAATTGTTGATTTAAAAAAATAGTTTTTGGGAAAAAGTTTTAAAAAAAAACGTTTTTTTTTTGTTTCAAAAGAACATGTTTTGAAAAAAAAAATTTAATAAAAAAACTGTTTTGAAATAAATAGTTTTTGCAAAAAAAAAAAACAAATTTGGAAAAAACTAAAAAGTTTTTTTAAAAGTTTTTTTCTTAGAAATATGTTGATAATGGAAGGGAGGGAAGGTTTTTGTGTAATGATGGTATACTTGGTTGAAGAAATGTAGGAACAACTAAATTTAATAATTGGTAAAAAGTTGTTAATTTTGATTATCCAAGTGCCAAAACTTGATGAGTTACTAAAAGGTTGTTAAGTTTGGTTATTCCAATGTGAGCTCTTTTTTGAGTAAATGTTGCTAACCTTAGCAAACTTAGGGCTCATTTGGATGCAGGATAAGGATTGGGGGTATTATTTATGAAGGGGAGATAAAATAGTATGAGGTATTGGTTAAAGGGATGACCCATATTGATGTGATGTTTATGGAGTATGGATTAAATAGTAGTTGGTTTAAATGAGGTATTAAAAATGGGGGGGAGATATAATAGTACTTATTTTGGATGGGGGATAAAGTTGTTTTGTAGTTGAAATGGAGGAGGGTATTATTCCGGCCTTATCCAGAGGTATTAACTAATAACACCCCAAAACCCACCCATAAATAATCCCCCCGCAGGGGATATTAGCCGGTACAAGAGAAGAGGGGGAAAACCTAATACCCCTGCGTTTTTGGGTTGCCAAATCAGGTGATGAACCTAGGCCCACGGTCTTATGAGGGAGGAAAACTAATACCCCTTCTCAATACCCATCCAAACGAGCCTTTATGGTTTTGACTATACCACTGTAGATGTTCTAAGAGGACAACTTCAAATGACAACTACTTATTGTATTAATTAAGACAGGTTTAGTTTCTCAGGAAAAAAAAAAAGGTTAAGACACGTTTGTGAGGATCATTAGTAGGCAACTTCATTCGAAATAGAACCTCTCTCCTCCTCTTCTTCTTCTTTTTATTATCAATCTTATCGTTAATAATATCATCAACCTAACGAAATGGAGTATATAAAAGTGGGAATTCAGATAAATGGGATAAGGTTTTACAATTTTTTTAGGGAAAATTTCTTATATAGTCCTTCGACTTTCACCGAAAATTCAATTTGGTCTTTCACATTTCAATTTAGACATAAAAATACTTCACCTTTTCAATTGGTTTCAATGTCACCCTTTAGATGAATGGCGTTATGTTTTTGGATGGAAAAAGAGCACATGCCAAGCACATGACCTCTTTTGAGGGGTATTATTGCCCATTCCGTTCTTCTCCCCCCACCCCCCCCCCCCCCCCCCCCCCCCCCCCCCCCTCTCTCTCTCTCTCTCTCTCTCTCTCTCTCTCTCTTCAATACTCCACATATACACAAGCACCAGACCAAGACAAAACCCAGTCGGCCAGCCAGCCACCTCAATGTCGATCTCTCTAGCCACCTTTTCCCCTCTCCTCTCCGTCACCCTCTTCACCTCATCTCTCTCTCCAAAACTTTCATTGTCTACATCCACCACAACGCCAAGCCTTCCATCTTCCCAAGCCACTAGCACTAGTACGGACCACCTTCACATCCGTTCCCCCCACCACCACCATAAACCCAACACTCTAAAGTTTGAGCCGGAGGTTTTGGGTATGAAATCGAACAACAGCTTGGTTACCAGTTCATAATCCACCGTTTCATATTTTGGAGTTTTCAGCTTCTCGTCGATGTCTAGTCCTCGACGATGTTGTAAGGTAACCCAGGGGATCGACTGACGCAGCCACTGGTAAAGCTCCGCAACCGTATTTTGGCAGCGACTCCAGCAGGTACTTCTCATCGCTGACGCTCAGAAACGACGACGTCTGAGAGTTCATGCCAAGTAGTTGACTGAACCTCGAATTGAACTCTCTAGAGACTGAACCGAAGCTTTTGGACCAGAAATCAAATGACAGCTCAGTTGATACGACGTCACTAACCTGTTTGCAGTCCATCGTTTCATATTTCGGCACTTTGAGCTTCTTATTGGCGTATTCGACGAACTTTAGTTTCCAATCGTCATAAGACTCGTAACTATAAGCCACCGGTACAGTTTTGTAACCGATTCTGTAAGCGTCGTCTGCGGTTGTAACAATGAACGTCGGTGTGGGCAACGTTCCCTGAAAAAGGCAGATCGATGAGCGCTTTTTGCGGACGAGTGCTCAATTCAGAGTCACCACTTGGGTTTGAAGGTCCGACACCCCAGGAAACGAACTTGAAACTCTTTCTACGCTGTTTGATTTGAAAAGGTGAAAGCACTAGTTCGTCATAACTATATCTGGGTTGGAGAGCCAGGTTACAAGAGGGGAAGAATTTTAAGGCACCCCTCTCACCCAATCCGGAGATTGGTATCTACTTAGGCATTTGCGAAAACATTTGCAATTCTGTTTGATTAATCAATTCTTTAGCCAATTAGGGGCGGAGAACAGTTTAATGGGGATTAAAGTTGTAACACGATTTGCAGAATATGATCGATAGCATAGATACAAAAGCAATTAATATAGGATGAAAACAAACTCTTGTGGGAGTTTAAAAAGACTAGAAGGCCACTGTTTTGGAGTGTCTTGCGTAGGAAGAAACCAGCATGCACTGATCAAGTCACTGCATGCTGACCAAAACAACATGCGCCATACCCAAACCCGCGCGTGCTAGTAAGCTTAAGCCCACTACTCTTATTCTTAACCCTTTAGGCTCTGAAAATGACCAGTGCATATCCAGGACAAACCAAGCAATTCAAGCAGTCATTATATACAGTTTAAAGGCTAAAAAGCCCGACAAATTAACAAAATACCACATAAACAGATTGGGGACAAAACAGTGGCTAGAGAAGGACCTGCGCGCGTGGGTAATCCACTGTTGCACACGGGTTTGAGCCTTCAAACCAGTGTTTGGTTTTACATGTTTTTGGGTTCTAGGACATGTTCTGAATGATTCCAGGGGTACTCCATAGCAGCAGAATTGAATACTAACTGAAAAACTAGCAGTTTTAACAAAGGAAAGCAGTAAATTGATTGTTAGGGTGCTTACGGTGGCCTATATGGAAAGGAAAACATAAAATAAGCAAGACACCAATCCCAATGCGGATTATGGACCGGCGCGCACTAGTTCTTACCACTACGGTTTTTGAAACCTTGCCAGCTTTAGGGCCATGACTGGTTTTGATTACCAGCCTTAATCATACCAGCCCCCCTCATGGATCAGAACATGAAAATAGTAAGTATGCTATACCTTTGATTCTAGGGTTTGAAAGGATGTTTGAGCTTTGTTGTGTTTGAAGGGTTGATTGAGGTGTTTGATGCTTGGAGGTTGAGTAGTGGTTGAAGGGTACTTATGCTTGGTTGAGGTGTAAAAATGGGGGGGGGGGGGGGGGGGTGGTTTGTAATCCTTTGTGGACTTTAACTTGGTAACCCTTTGCTAGGGTGAACCATGGGGGTATTTATGGGAGCAACGGGGGACTACACCAGCCAAAGAAAGGTTGGTGTTTTAGTCCTTAAGCCTTCCCTCTCATTGGATGAGAAGGAAAAGGTGATATATGGGGTGTAAGGGCTGTCCCCTGCTGAAGACTGATTTTAGGGCCAAACAGAGCCTTCCTCCGGCCCTAAAAGTGTTGTTGATCATGGCTGACTAAAGGTGATGGGACAACCTTTAACAGGCGGGTACGTGTCTCAGACTGGCGCGCACACATCAAACCAACACTCGCATGGGTCAACAGTCAAGTTTTGACTTTTACCAACACCTGTCAGCTTAACCCGCGCGCGGGGTTTCAGACCAATGTGTGCTAGTAGGGTTTTGGCTTTTGAAGTTGCTTAGGCTTAGGTTAGGTTCAAACGGGGATCAACACTCAGAGCTTAAACACTCGACATTTTCGAGGTGTTCTTGATCCATTTCATCATCGGAGAATCAAATACCGTAAGTAAACTAATCTGAAAAGTCCAGATTGGGGTGTCTACAGTAGCCCCTCTTTGACGGAACTTGGAATACCATCGACTTGGTACAAGTAATGTCAAAGATTTCTAGACACCCTTCAAGATTATCCATAACAAAGCATACTAGCAAAGTAGACATGTAAACTTAAAGAACCTGATTAGAGGAATGGATGGACAGTCCATTGCTGGGGATGGAAGTAGAAATGTACGAGTGAATCGCCGCTTGTTGATCGAATTTGGACAGTACAGGCTATCACTACAGATTTGGGCGGGACAGGCTGTCGTTGCTAGGGATCAATCTATCATCGGCACAAGCAATTTCAACAGACATGGGTAGGTTGCGTCAGGTAGGTTGAATTCCATTTGTCGGAAATCAGAGCCAATCCCCTTATCAAAGATCATCTGAGACAGAAGAATAAGGTTGCTGGAAGATGCGCTTGAGGCTAGACTGAAGTAGAGATAGCTGTTCGGGGCAGGCCGAGGCGGACTCTCCTAGGGAATAACTAGTTGCGGACGAACGGACCATTGAATGATATTCGGATCGTCGTTGTGAATTAAGTTGAATGGGACGGGTGGACCGTCATTGCATCGGTTTCGTAAGAGATTGCATCACATCCTGCTGAGGAAAGTGAACAATACCATAGGAGATTGCCACCGCCTCTTTTGGGTAAAACAAATTGAAGTTAGGGAGATTTCCATTGCCTCCACTAACACAAGTAACAACTCAGCAGAAGATTTTCAATGCCTCCTTCGAAATGCCTCAACGCTGATTTGTTTTGCCAATGCTCCAACACTAACAGTAGAAGAACGTCTCAACGCTATTGATTTGCCAATGCCATTAACACTAACGGTAGAAAAACGCCTCAACGCTGTTGATTTGCCAATGCCCCAACACTGACGGTAGAAAAATGCCTCAACGATGTTGATTTGCCAATGCCTCAACACTAACGGTAGAACAACGCCTCAATGCTGATTTGTTTTGCCAATGCCCCAACACTGACCGTAGAAGAACGCCTCAACTCTAATTTGTTTTGCCAATGCCCCACTGACGGTAGAATTACGTCTCAATGATGATTTGTTTTGATGCACTTTCCTGCTTTTGGCATTTGATATACAATATGCAACAATAATGTATGCTAAACACATACGTACAAAATGAAAATGCAGACCTTAGCTAAGGGCGGCTCCTAGTAGGACAACAACGCCTAAGAACTACCACTGAGCCCCATTACTTCACTGTCTTTTGCTTTTGAGATGAACTGCTTACACTAATAACCTTGCCTTCAAATAAGGTTGAACACCCCAAGCGTAGGGCTAGGTCGTCGATAGTATAATAACCGAAAAGTCCGGGATCGTGCCCACAGAGAATCGAAAATAGCTTAATCAGATTGTAAGTTTTATATGGTGGATTTCAGTGTTTAAGATGGCTAGTTTGGTTTTGCTTTAAACGGTGAAAAATTAAGGCAAAAGTGTGGGCAACGTGCCCTGAAAAATGCACAAGGCGGATCGAGGAGCGCAAACAGGATGAGCATTGAATTCAGAGTCACCACTTGGGTTTGAAGGTCCGACACCCAAGGAACCGAACTTGAAATGCTCGCTGCGCTTGTTTCATTTGAAAAAGTGAAAGCACTAATCCGTTATAACCATATCTGGGTTCGGGAGCCAGGTTACGAGAGGGGAATGGTTTTATGGCACCCCTCTCGCCCAATCCGGAGATCGGTCTCTACTTAGGCATTTGTGAAACCATTTGCGATTCTATTTGATTAATCAATTCTTTAGCCATTTAGGGTGGAGAAACAATTTAATGGGGATTAAAGCTATAACACGTTGCAAGATGTGATGGATAGCTTGGACGCGAAAGTGGTAAATGGGATAAAGGTGTCAGGTTATGTTTTAGCAAAGCAAACCCATCGCACTGTTTTGAATTGACGTGCACAAGAAAGAATCTACATGCACTGATCCAATTCACGCAGATCACTGCATGTGATTACAACTTGTGCGCGCGTGAGTTTGCTTTGCTCACATCCTCTGTTTTTATCCCCTTCTCGGCTCTGGAAGGACCAGCGCACACCTAGGTCTAAACCAAGCAATTCATATGGCAGTTTATAGGCTGAAAAACCCTATAAATTAACAAGACACCCCATAAACAGAATGGAGATAAAATAGTGGCCTAAGGCCAAGCTACCCATGCAAAGGCCACTCAATAGTCGGAGGCTAACTTGCACGCGCAAGTAGTTCACAAACGCAGGCGGGTTTGAGCCCGCAAACCAGCATTTGGTTTTACATGTTTCTGGGTTCTGGGACATAACCAGAAAGACCCCAGGGATACTCCAAAGCAGCAAGTATGAATACTAACTAAAAATAAGCAGCTTTAACTAAGGAAAGCAGTAAACTGGTTATTAGCAGTTTACAATAATGGCACTCCGGAAAGGGCGATAAGGGCGATCTACAGGGCGATAAGGGCGATCTACAGGGCGATCTAGAGGCCGATCTCTGACATGGCCATGAAGCATCAGTGAGAGTCATGGCTGACGGTACAATCTCAATGGCGGAAGGGTTGGGTATCAAAGCTCTGGATTCGAATGAGCTAAGGCGAAAACAGGTACCCCTCGTGGAAAATCCTAAACAGCAAACCTCTGAACTCTATAAGATAAACATCTTCACTAGTCTCAGCTCGGGAACCACTCTTAGAAATGCAAATCAGGCTACATCTTCATCTGGGTTTGGGCCATTCAGCCTTAAACCAACGAAAAACCCTAGTCCTTCAAGGAAATTGCAGCAGGTATTTGAAGCTGCACTTGTGAGGGATTGGACCTTTGTACCTACCCTAAGGGGGTTGTCCTTAGGGATGTTTAAGCCTTCCTAAGGGGCTTGTCCCTAGATTTGTACTTTCTTTTCCTTACTTTTCTTTCTATTCTATCGGTTATGTATTGTATGCTTTCGAGCCGATGTCTTCCACTGTGGATGTGAATTGTTTACTTTTGTGTTCTCTGTCAAGTGATGAGGGCCTTAACGTCCCTGTTATACCTGCTGCCGTGCCGCAGCTGTTGTAGTTTGGTGCTGCTGCTGCTGTTGACCGTTGCTGCTGCTGCTGCTATATCTTGCTGTCGTGCCGCTGCTGCTTGTTGCAGCAAGGAACGGCAGTGATCAGCAGCTTTGCAGCTCTGTTTGTCCTCACAGCTGCCCCTTCTGTTTCCTGTTTGGTCGGAAGAAGATTTGGATCGTGGCTGCTACTGTTTACCACGAGTAAATGACCGGATAGATATCTAATTATTATACACTTTTGTAAATATCGTTTTATTGCAAGGTTGCACATTGTGTAATCCTTTTACTATATGTTTTGTATCCCTCTATCAGATGGATAGGAAACAGGTGTTTCATTTTCGTCCAGTCCTATGTAGCCATTTGGCATAGGCTCTCTGTCTTTTCTTATTTCTTTTTGCTTTGTCTTCCTGGGGTATGCCCCTTGTAGGCTGTATATTTGGTTATCCTCTTTTTATTTCAAGCTGTTTTACCCAAAAAAAAAAACTGGTTATTAGCATGCTTTAACAGTGATCTATACAAAGTAAAGCATAAAACAGTAGGACACCAATCCCCACGCAGACTTATGTGCAGCCACGGAGTGGCGCGCGTGTACAGATGGCTTGCGCGCGCTGGTTCCTACCATGACGATTTTTGAAACTTTGCTAGCTTTAGGGCCAGGACTGGTATTGATTACCAGCCTTGACCCCTGCCAGCCCCCCTCAGGGATCAGAACAGTAAGCAATACAAAGGTGTTATACATTTTGTTTTTGGGTTTAAATGGATGTTTGAGCTTTGAAGTTGAATGAGTTGTTTGAGTGATGGCTGAGTGTTTAGAGGAGGAAGAACAAGCTATGCTCTTGGGAATAGGGTTTGTATGTCACCCAAAGTATGTATTTTTGTAACCTTTTGAAAACTTGAAACCCTTTCAAAGGAAGATGAATGGGGGTATTTATAGGGGGAGCTGGAGTGAAGAAGAGGAGTTTAGCCAGTCCATGAGGCCTGGCTGAGATTGCTTGGTGGTTAAGTTTTCCCATAAAGGTGATGGGGACAAGTTTTGACAGGCGAGCGCGGGTCTACAACGAGGGCGTGCAAGCCAAACCAACACTCGTGTGGGTCAACGGTCAAGCTTTGACAGTTGACTAACACCTGTCCGTTTGACCTGCACGCGCGGGTTCGGGATCAGCGCGCTCATGTACAACTTACTCATATGTTGGTCAACGGTCAAGCTTTGACCATTTACCAACACCTGTCAAGTCAATCTGCGCGCGTAGGTTCTATCCCAGCACATTCTATTAGGGTTTTTGGCTAAGGTTAAGGGTTCAAGGGTTTTTCAAACACTCAAAACTCAAACACTTATCATTCTCGTGGTATTCTTGATCCGTTTCATCATCGGGGAATCAAATACTGTAAAAAAAACTAAATTGGAAACCCAGATTGGGGTGTCTACGAAAAGACTAGAAAAGTGCTTAATAAACTTAAAAGAGGCAAGTCTAGGGATCGTCCTTCCCTTGACAAAGGCCGCTACCGGTTCTCAATTATAACTCAAACGAGAGACACGTCCGCGTGCTCACGCTCGGAGGATTTAGTTTTAAAGACTATGTTTATCAAAAGATGTGATTAGTTGAAACTAAACCAACTTATTTTTTTCATGTATCAACGAGTAGGAGGCCACGAGTCCTTGATATGTCACGTGCCAAGACCGCTTGACTAAACGACATATCGAGGAGTTAACACCCTTCGCTTAGATAAAAAATGGCTAAGTTAATCTAATTTCAAAAACCATGATTTTAAACCCAAGGGTTTGAGAACCAAATAACACCCTAAATCATTGGAAAAGATTAACCCAAGACTTAGCCAATCAACTACTCCACCATATTAGAAAGACTAATCATAAAGCTAAAAATGATAAACATGATTAATCGATAGAAACGAAAATAAACTTGATATTAATGAAGATCTCATGAGTAGCTACAACTTTAATGCTTGGGAATTAAACAAACAACTAATACTTACTTGAGTTGTTGAGGAATTAAAGACAAAAGCTTGAGAGCAATGAAAATGGAGTTCTAGGAAAGTAAAAAGACTTAAAGTTAGGAGAAGATAGATACATATTGTGAAGGAGAGCCCTATATATACACATGTGTTTTCTCTCTCTACAATAGTCAAAATATCCCCCAAAAAAATAACTTATTCAAAGAAACTTTTCATAAATGGAATGCTTGAAAAGGCAACAAAAATATCTGTCGAATGCAACAGATATCAATACCATGTAACATAGGTATCGATACCCTCAAGGCTGTACAGCTTTTGGACCAAAATGGACCAAATAGTATCGATACCTAATGAATTGGTATCAATACCTATGGCAAAAACTGCAGATCTCAGGTTGAACTTCCTTCCTTGCCTTTGACAACTCTCAGGCATCCTCCGGGGCATCGTCACTTGGCTTTTGGGACTTGGTGACAAAGCACCACATGGCCTTGGGAGCTCAGTTAGCCTCGAGGGCTATCCTTGGCGCCAAAACACGCCCTATTTGCATGTTTCACCTACAAAACTCAACAGAATACCTCACGTGTAATTTCGAGTAAAAACGATAAATTAACCGTAAATGGCCTACAAATTAGAGAACTAGAGCACCAAGATTGCACAATATTGGGTGCTCATCATGCGCACCCAAATGGATAGACATTGGAGCGGGCTGACGTTCCCCAGTCAACACTTAGTAGTGGCTATGGGCTTGCGGGCCCCTTTTTAATGCTTGGGCAAACGTGCCCCATAGATATACTTTGCTTGGCCTTGGGCTGAAGTGCCCTTGCTATTCACAAGATTCCACTGCTTGTGGATTACAGAAGTTAGGGTAGCAAAGTAAAATTTGCATTTTCCATCCGCTAATATCTAATTTTGCAATTACAAGCAAACTGAATCGACAAAACAGACATGCGCACATGTACAAACTCGCCTAGCTCAAACGAGAAAGGAAGAAAGCCACGGATGCGACACGGACTCTTAGACACATGGAAAATAATAAATTTTTGGGCATTAACGTGCCAAAACTCAAATATCTCCTAGATAGGTGAAACTGACACTTGCGTAATGTCAAATAGATATACAATAACCTGTACGAACCGAAAAAATCGGAAAAAGCATCCCGAAATAAGAAGTAGACCAAAAGACTTGAAAAATGTCGCAAAAATGGACATAAGACGTGAAAGATGACTCTTATAGGGCCCGGACTGAAACCGACACCCCCGTACAATCACATTATGCCACATGATCTGTACGGTAAGACAAAACTTGGCAAGAGCCCTTTGAACGGAATCAAAGGCAGAAATTGACTGCTATTGTTTACTGCAGGAATTGAAAAGCGCGCTCAGGTTTGAGACTAACTCGCATTAATGCGAACAAACGTGCATGAACCTCAAACTAGCGCGCATGACTATAAGTCTGTTGCAACTGCTCGCACCAGACTTCACTGAACTAAAAATAAGCCATGAGCCATTAGGCCTCGCAAACATTTCGTTCTATTTTTTATGCTTCAAATATTTTAAGACTTTTGCTCAGCTTTAAAATTGAAGTAGTAGTTTGAAATAAGATTAAAAGACGGAAGGTTTTTCCCCTTCTGCACAGATGAAGCTTGTCTTGTTCTCAACCCTTCTCGACCTTTGATGAGCACCAAAACGTCAACCATGGATAAAATTGAAAGATTATAACCAAGTCTCGACGAGAGACTGCCTACGTATCATGTTCTAGGGAATCAGGTCAAAACGTAGTTCAGACTAAGGTTCACTCGTGTATTTTACCTCATTTTTTACACTCTAACTTTTACCTAGTACCGCCCATTCGGGTTTTCAGTCTAGCGAGCTTTCAACAATTGCCTATTTACTTTTGGCTAGACTACCTTCATAGGTTTTCGGTCTACCAGGCTACTCTAACTTTTTCTTGGAACTGCCCACCCTTGGGGTTTTCTGCCCAATGAGCTTCTTCCAAGAAAAAGTAACACTTGAATTGATCTAGGTTGACCAAGGTTTGGAATTCGTTGCCATCGAGGTTGATAATCTTTGGCCGAGCCCCGGATAAAATGGCTATGATAAAGAAGGATCCAGAGCACTTCAGCTGAAACTCCTTGTTCTGGGCCATTTATTACACCTTTTCATTTGTGCTTGGTGTAACACTGCTCCGACTAACTTGAACATGGTATGAGATGCTAAGCTTTCTGAGCTTATGCCTTTTAGCTTGGCATCCGGTAGCAGGAGATTTGATGCTTCTTTATCTCAAGATCAATGCCAGGTGTGTCTTTGTGAGACCATGCCGAGATGTCGATGAATTCTTCAAGCCTGTCTGACTGGTCGCACTGCTCCTCTAGGGACAACGTTGAACCAATTTTGAACCATCTGGAGGTCTACTTCATCTTCCAAGTTTATTGAAACTACTTGTTCTTTTAATAGGCTGAGCATGCCTTTTGTCTTCCCTTTCGGCGAGGGAACACATTTCCTTGGGGATGAACCCATCGAAATCTATCCCTCAGACTGGCGCGCTCGTCAAACCAACACACACGTGGGTCAACAGTCAAACTTTGACTTTGACCAACACCTGTCTGCTTGACCTGCGTGCGCGGGGGTCTAGACCAACGCGTACCAGTAGGGTTTTGGCTTTTGAAATGGCTTAGGCTTAAGTTAGGTTCAAATGGGGATCAACGCTCAGAGCTCAAACACTCGACATTGCTGGGGTGTTCTTGATCCATTTCATCATCGGGGAATCAAACACCATAAGTAAACTAATCTAGAAAGTCCAGATTGGGGTGTCTTCAGCCGGCGACGATTAATCGTAGTCCTAACTTTCGCCTCACAAAAGCAATGTTTGAAATTTTCTCTCCATTTTCTTAGAACAAATTCCTAAACACTACAGTAAAGACAATGCCATAGTGGTTTCAATGTAAAAATGGCGGAGGGAGGGGGAAGACCGGAGAATGCTACAGGATTAATTTAACAGGGAGAGGGGAGAGGGAGGGAGGGAGGGAGGGAGGAGGGAAAAGGCAATAATGCCCCTCAATAGGGTGACGAGCTGTTCAGGTGGTTTTTTTCTGTTCAAAAGACAACGCCTTCCTTTTAAAGGATGACATTGAAACAAATTAGAAAGTCGAAGTATTTGTATGTCCAAATTAAAAGGTAAAGGACCAAATTGAATTTTTGGTAAAAGCCAAAGGGATATAAAAGAAAATTTTCATTTTTTTATTTAACAATTTCATGGATAATTGTTGGATCAACGGTTTTGAATGAATTGTGCTTGCTTTGAATATACGGGTATGGCTACTTTAAATTTGTTGACCATAAAAGCTGTAACGCCCTGAATTTTGGGTATGTTAAATAGATAATTTTATTGAAAATCTAAATGGAGTCTGGCTCATTATTACATCATGACTCTCATGAGTACTTTCATTATACAAGGGAAGGGAACTAAGGTTCCTATTTACAGCTCCGTCTGCTCCTCCATCTAAGCCAGCTCTTCAGCTCTAAAGGCCTCCAAGGTATACAGCTTACCCTGTTCATCTACAAAGTCTGACACATTATACCAACGTCGCCATCGATATGATATGTCAGGGTCACCAAAGGTAACACCATGAGCTACAGGAGCTCAATAGAATAATCTCATAACCGCTCACCCATAACTTACAAATAATAGATCGTAAACAACAGACAATAACAATAACACATCCACATTCGATATTCAACTATCGTTGGTGTCCATGATTTTCTATGTTTCGCCTACGCGACTCATCGTAGACTGTCTCATTTTCATTTCCAAATCAACATTTGCAAAATCTCTTTTTAACACACCCAACCTCGGTTCTGCCGTTCCGGGTTCCTGAGTATCTTCACAATGGTTCCGCCGCACTGGGTTCCCATTGACACACAATTTACATTGGCTCCTCTCCGCGGATAACCAAGTCATACCTCACTATGTTTCCGCTGCTACGGGTTCCCATGGGAATGCACACAACCTCACAATGTTTCCGCTATTCCGGATTCCCATTGGAACACACATACACACACATTTCACATTCCCACAATGGGCAAGTCCGGCCACATTGCGATTTCAAAACACACCTTGTCATTAACACTCCCTAGGTATCATGTTTCTATCTTCCTTGATTTTTGTGTCTCGTCACATGCATATACTCCGCGGTTGGATTTTTCACGTATACATAAATCATTCATTGTAATCTTGAAACTAAATTAGCAGGATCATCCAACTATATACTATTTAGCATGTTCAAATCACAACTTAAAGCATAACGCCACATGTACGGACGCCCTTGGAGTGAATATCACTTATGCTTTCAACAAGTAATACAAGCAATTCACACATTTATACTCATAACTACTCAACATGTTCATACTTCTACTTAACAAAAATCCGATGTTAACAATCAAGCATTTCAACTATTATAAACGATAGATAACCTTATCTACTTTAAAGAAAATGATTAAGAGAGTTATACTAGGGAGAATGAGTAGAGATTAATCTACCTTGATCCGAAACTAGTCGAGGCTGAATAAGCTAGTTGGAAAATTCTACGGGTGGTGAAACTCGCAAATCTGGATCGAACTTTGGATGGCAGTAACTTAGTCAATCTTTGGCTGAATATGATCGTTCTTGGGTCGAAATCGAAGCTCTAGAAGCTCTCTACAACTTTCGTGAAGGAAGTTAATCCTAGAAACTACTTTAGGTAGGAGAAAAATGGAGATTCGTGAAGGGCAGTAAGCTGTCTGGAACTGGAATCCGAGATTTCTAGAGAGAAGTGAGAGCAAAGGAGTGAAGATGTGAGTTCAAGCTTGAAGTGAGCTTGCTATTTATGGGCAAGGCTCTCCCTCTCCCTATCCCACCCGAAATCTCTCTCTCTCTCTCTCTATATATATATATATATTATATATATATATATATTTGATTTTCTTCTTCCTTTGTCATGTCAAAGTATGGCTTGATGGGTGGTTGAAGGGTGGTGTACAAGTAACCATCAATGAAGGACTAGATTTTTTTGTACCTTGGGTAGATTTTGGTACTTTGGAGTTGATTTGGAAGGATTTGTGGAAGAAAAGAGGGGTTGTACAAGATTTGGTGATTAAAAGAACAATATAGGACAATAGAAGATAGATTACTGCATAGATTGATAGGATGTAAGAAGATTGTGGAAGAACAAGGCAAGGACAACCAAATCTCCTTCTCTTTTCCTCTCTCTCTCTCTCTCTCTCTCTCTCTCTCTCTCTCTCTCTCTCTCTCTTGTCTAGTACTAGTACATATATGTGTGTGTGTGTGTGTGTGTATATATATATATACACACACACACACACACATACTTCTAGTACCAATATATATTTAACAAAAATATTTAGAGTACTAGGTGATTTAATAAAATATCAAACCAAGATTTTTCTTATTAAACTAAGCTATTAACACATGTGTACTAGTAGGCTTATATATATATGTGTACTGTTTTACACATATATGTGTACTAGTAGGCTTACATGTCTACTGTTTTACACATGTAAACTGTAAAACAGTTTACATGAGTAAGAAATTACTACCTTCGGAAGAAGGAGGTGAATAGGGTTTAATGGGGGAGGGGGTACTGCAGAAGCAGTATTACATTTGAGTAGAGAGAAGAGAGAAGAAGAAGAAGAGAGAAGGCAAGAGAATCGAATTGTTGGTTCCGATTTCGGATGCCCTTTACTAAGAGCCAGCAATCCTTTTATAGACTAAGGATTGAAGACTGTGTACAAACAAAATTATTACGATTTACTGTATCCATGTGATTGCTTTTTGAAAAGCAATTAAACACTGTCGTAGATTGTCTTTATCCTTCGGCATTTGAACAGTTGAGCAGGGGATTTTAACAGTTGATTAGTCCTTTTCCCGTGATTGAACAGTAAAAGGAGTTGCTTTATTAAAAGTTAACCAAATGGGTCCTGAGCCTCTTGATAGACAGTTGCATAGGGATTAGAGGCGGCAGATTCATCAGAGGATTCATCATCCGTTTCTTGACTTGCTTGAGCAATTAATTGCTGAGCCAGCATGAGCAGTTGAGAGCTCTTTGATTTGGACTTGGACTTGGATACACCTGGTTGAGAAGATCCAGCACCAGGACTGTCAAGTTGAATATTGGAAACATTTGGAGAATCAGGTTGAATGGATTCTCTGTTAGCTTCTTTCAGCTTAATCGGGTGAATAGGAGTAGTTTTGACTGTGGTACGTGCAGAAGGGAATTCTTTCTGTACCTGCTGAATAATTTTGTGGTGGTTGTATGATCCCCACCATTTGACCAAATACTGTCTTGTGACAATGCGATTGACCAGATCAAATTTCCACTTGAAAATCCAAGGGACCTTGTATTTAACCATGAAAAGAAGCAAGATAGGGAATTGACTAGTGTGACTGTCGACTTTAAACTGGGTAGAGAAAAGTTTAACATGATCCATAAGATCAGTAGGTAAAATATCTGGTATTGCACCATGTTGAGACCACCATCTGGCAAACCAAGATGGAATGACAGATTTGAATTTATGATCAAATTGAAAGAACCAAGAATGAGTAAACGAAGCATTCTCATGGAGAATAACTTTGAACCAAGATTCAATATAATCATAATAATCATATTGAATAGGGTGATTAGGTAAGGTTTTGAGTAAAGATGGGTGACCCCATTCATCAAGGCTGACTATATTGTGGATGTAAAGGGAATGGTAGATAACTCTGTTGGGGTCTTTTTTATCAGTAATAGGTTTAATAATAATGGACTGGTGTTTATTCAGGATATCTCTGTAGAAAGGCAAAGATTTAGTAGGATGAGCAGGAATAAAATTCCAGCCAGGAGGTAGAAAGGCTCTGGCGAGATCAATGGGATTTTTAATATTTTTGTGGACAGGTTCAACAGTAAAAAGATTAGTAGCATTGGGTTTGAGTAGATATTCAGTAGGGACATATTTGGGGTAGTTTTGAGTGATTTGAACAGAAGGGGTTGAACAAAAGGGATCACTCAACAGACTTTGATCAGGTGGTGGAATAGTGGTAAGGGCAGTGCTGTAAGTAATCTGGGGAATAGTACCCAAGACCTGATACCTGTTGGGTTCAGGTTTATCAAGTTGATTGGCCCAAGAAGATTGGGTTAATGGTTTTTTGTCCACCATGGCTGCAAAGTAGAAATTTTGATTAGATAAAATAAATTTAAACGTGCAGCTTAAACTAATGTATCTGCTACTCTATTGGATCTAGGCTCCGAAGTCTTGGTCAATAAGCCAAATTGTGGCCAAACCTACACTCCTTATATGCAGCCTAAATGTATCTTCTAAACAAGCTCACCAATTGATTTTTTAGCTCCCTCAGTGCAGGTGGTGCAGATTAGGGCAAGAATTACTTACCAAGGAGAAATTCTCGAGTGAGAAAATCAGGGATTGAATTTTGATCATCTTTAATATATTCAATATCAAAATCAAATATACTTAAGAGAGATTGCCAGCGAGCAAAAATTTGTTTACTAGCAATGTTCTCAACATCTTTTTGTAAAATAAATTTAGCACTTTTACAGTCAATACGGACCAAAAATGTTTGGTTTAAAAGATCATCTTGAAATTTAGAAATACATAAAACAAGAGATAAAATCTCTTTTTTAATAGTACTATAGTTAATTTGGGCAGGTGTCCATTTTCCAGAATGAAAACGAACAATTTGTTCAGGATGACCAGAATCAATTTTTTGAAGAAGGATACCTCCATAACCAATATCAGAGGCATCAGTTTGAACAATCTTAAAAGAATTAATAGAAGGAATCCCTAAACAGGGCAAAGTTTTAACATATTTTTTAATTTCTTGAACAATATTAGTATGAATATCCGTCCATGGTGGAGGATTAGTTTTTAATCTATCAAACAATGGTTGACAAATTTTTCTAAGATCTTTGTAAAAATCTGCAATATAATTCAAAGATCCTAAAAACCTTTGCAATTGGTTTTTATCAGTAATTTGATCAGGGAATTTATCCGCAAATTGAATAGCTCTACTAATTGGTTTGATCATAGAGTGGCAAATATCATATCCCAAAAATCTAATTTGGGTTTGAAATAATGAAATTTTAGGGGCAGATATGACTAAACCATTATGTTTAATAGTTTTAACAAAGATATTAAGATGTTTCCAATGCTCATCAACTGATTCAGAAAAAATGAGAACATCATCAATGTAAACTAAAATAAATAAGTTAAATGGATTGAAGATATCATTCATGATATTTTGAAATTCACTAGGTGCATTTTTTAATCCGAAAGGCATAACATTCCATTCGTAATGACCAAAAGGGGTAGTAAAAGCAGTTTTGTATCTATCATCAGGGTGGATTTGAATTTGCCAAAATCCACTTTTTAAATCAAATTTAGAAAATATAATAGCTTTACTAAGTCAGTTTATTAAATCTTTTTTATTAGGAATGGGGTATCTGATCCATTCAAGAACAGCATTTAATGGTTTATAATTAATAACAAGTCGTGGTACTCCACGTTCTTTTTCAGCATTTTTATTGACATAAAAAGCAGAACATGACCAGGGTGATTTACTTTGTTGAATAATACCGGTTGCAAGTAAATTGTCAATTTCTTTTTTACATTGGATTAGCATTTCATGATTCATTTGAATGGGTCGTGATTTAGTAGGGATTTGAGATTCATTAAAATTTTTAATATAAGGAAGCTTAACAATATGCTGTTTACGATACCAGAATGCATTTGGCAAGTTAGAACAGATTCGAGTGACTAACTGTTCTTTGAATTGTTTAATTTGTTCATTAATGTGAATTATTTGTTCACTAATCCGTTTATTTTTTATTTCATCTTGTAAATATCTTAATTGGAGTTTTTTATTAGTCTTTAAATATTTTAAATTAAGTTCTTCAGGTTGGGTTAAAAATTTAAAAGTTACTAATTGACCCAAAGGTTGAGTATGAATGCCTTCTTTAGTAGTAGTAAAAGGGTATAGTAAATAAATAAATGGTGTTCCTAAAATTAGATTGTCAGTTAGATTAGGAACCAATACAAAAGTAGTTTTAAAACAAACATTATCTTGGCAAATATGGGCATTAGATAATTTGTATTTAACATGCATTTTTTCACCATTAGCAGAACTTAGTTGAGCAGTAGTTTTATAGTCAAAAGATATAGTAGTTTGAGAAATTTCTTTTTTAATATTTTTGGACTCATGTTGTAAATCCTTTATTGTTGTTTGGTTAATTTTGTTAATATTGGCGCTTACCATGGAGTTTGATTTACTAATTTTGGTTTGTTTAGTAGAGCAAACAGAAGGTTTATTATGCTTTTTATTAGGATACCAATATTCTAAATAATCAAAGACAGATAGCTGTATATCTTTTTGAATCATAAAATCTTCCCATCGGGAGAATATATTAGCTTGTTCATCAGGAGAATAAAGAGTTTGGAATTTTCTTCTGTGATTAGTATTTTTAATAGAGTTAAATTCTTTATATAATTTATCATGATTAATAGATAGAGAAGGTTTAGTAGTTTTTACTTTAGAAATAGTTCTAAGAGAAGGATCAATAGTATTCTGATGATATGGTGTAGATTCTTCAAAATCAGTAGGGGTAGGAGATTCTTGGGAATTATTATCTTCATCAAAATTTGATTGGGTTGAATAACAAGGCTTACTAATTTGTGAACTAGATTCAATACCTTTTAATTGAATATTTGGATTAAGTAGGTTTTTATCTTTTCGGGATGTCCCAATAGAACTATTTGATCTGCCTAATTCTTTTATTTGTAAAGGCGGATTTAATCTTTGTTGATCAAAGCTTATTCGGACTGTGCCATCTAAATATTGTTGAATATAATCAATGTCAATAGTGTTATTCTGAATTTTTTGAGGATAACTTTCATTTTCACTAATCCAACTATTTGGAAGTTTAATATCTGACCAAGAAATAGTTTTCGGAACTTGAATATTTGAGTTAGTATTACTTTGTATTAAAACAGTTTTATCTTTGGGACTTTTAATTAGAGCATGAATACTTAAATTAGTTTTTGTACATTTATAATAAATTCTATAGATTAATGCAAAAGGATGACTTCCTTCAAGCATGTTAGTAATAGCACCAGCAGTTTGAATATTTAACATTAATGCTTTAAGTAGATTTTTATCAGTAATACTAAGAGATAAATCAGGATAACAATTGAAGTATATAGGTCCATTATGAAGACTAGATTCCATCAATCCTAATATACTGTCACTATAAGACATAAATCTAGCATCTCTAAGAGCTAGTAAAATAGATGAATTTAATCCAGTTCGAGTTAATGGTTTAATAGCAATTTGGACTAATCCTATGTGAATATATTTATAACCAGATTCAAGATGTCTTTTAATAGATTCTTTACTAAGGAGTGAACATTTTTCTTCCTGTTTAGTAATAGCATATATTTGCTCAGTAGTTTTAACAATTTGATTTGTTTTAAAAGAGTCACTTAAAAAAACTAGTTTTGTAAATATCTTTTACTAGAATTTTTGGAATATTCCATTCACTAGTATTATCATTTAAATCTTGATATTCTTCTTCTTCATGATTTATTACATCAGGAACAGAAGATAATGGTGGTAAAGAAGAGGAACTGGTAGAAGAGTTGGTTCTAAATAATCGATTCATATTTAATAAGAGCCGTAGAGTGGTGCTAGGGATTGGTTGGATGGTTGCTACTCCTGACATAGAGAAAAGGATTGGTGGATGAATAATTCTTGTGTAATGAGTTTGTATTTAAAAGAAATTGATCCAAGACTTATATCTAATACACCGTCTCCTATGTTTATCTTAAGATTATCGTGCACCCTGTGTTTCTATAAGATTTTAATTTTGGTGAACAATCCTCCTACATACACACAAACTAGCACTTACTGTTTACCTCCCTACTCATACCCACAATCCATCTCTACTCCAACCCTTAGCTGCCCTACCGCGGGTCTTACTCGACGGGCTCCAGGAATTCAGACAACTGTAGGTGGTAGGAGTAAACAACAGTCTACTAGCCAATGAATACATAGAAGGGTATTCAAGAACAAAATAAAATCTAACAGAAGCACTACACTTTCTCTTGTCGAAACAAACACATAGACTCAACCATTAGATCTAAGAGTGGGATCAATCACCCCTTAAAACACAAACAGACGACACACTAGCTATTCATCCACCGGCCCTTGACCTTTGTCAGTGGCAACCCATCCACCAATCACCTACACACTACTCCCTAAGTGGCTTTGATACCAAAAGGGGGCGGAAGCAGGGAAACAGCATAGTAGAAGCAGGCATAATCAGAGTAAGGAGGCGGCTGAGCCGACCATGAACATAAAAGAAAACAATTAATAAATTAGGAGGCAAAGCCTTCCATTCAGTTCATTGAATAATCAGTAGGTGGCTAAGCCAACCATTTAACAAAAGTAAAGTAAACTGTAAAACAGTTTACATGAGTAAGAAATTACTACCTTCGGAAGAAGGAGGTGAATAGGGTTTAATGGGGGAGGGGGTACTGCAGAAGCAGTATTACATTTGAGTAGAGAGAAGAGAGAAGAAGAAGAAGAGAGAAGGCAAGAGAATCGGATTGTTGGTTCCGATTTCGGATGCCCTTTACTAAGAGCCAGTAATCCTTTTATAAACTAAGGATTAAAGACTGTACAATAAACAGGGTGAATCATGTGAATCTTTTTACTTTCGGTGGAAAAGTAAAACAGTACGTGATTGAACAGTAGACTGTCGGTTGATTGAACAGTTGATCGTCGATTGATTGAACAGTTGATTGATGAACAGTAAAAAGTCGTTACTGTTTAAATAGTACCCTGTGAAGTGGCAGAGGGTATTTGAATAGTCAGCCGTTGAAAGAATAGTTTCCTGAGTAGGAAAGTTGATTGACAAGGGCAATATTGAGTTTGAATAGGTCCGATTAATAGACTGGACGATTGGTGCCAGCTGTTTAATCATCCATCATATTATCAAGGTTGTGCATTTCTTCAGAAGAAAGATTATGCCAATAATCTTCTCCATCATCAATAGGGTCTTCAGTTACTGGAGTAGATACTGGTGAACGAAGCAGATGATCACTTGTCAATTGATCAAGATAATGGTTTACTAATGTTTTGTGTTGAGTATGGTGGATAAATGGGACTTCTTGAATTTGTTCAGTACAGCGAATCTTCTGGATAGAATCTTCACAAATTAAATAAATTGATCTGGGATCAACATAGACATGGAGATCATCATCTTGATAAGCATCCCCAAGTTTATCAGCAATTGTATAAGCTCTGTAGTGGCGTATTTGACTGCGAATTGGTTTTGAACAAGGCCATGGTTCTTCATCCCCGATGAGATGAATAGGGTGATGAACTCTGCTGAATGGCCAGTTGACTGTAATATGCATAATATGTTGAACAGGAATAATGTTACCAGTCCAAGTCCATTCTGGCATCTTGCTTTTGATTAGGACTTGGCATCGCAAAGAACCATATTTAGCAAAAAGATTTAAAATGGAGACAGCCAGTTTTCTGGTAAAACTATCAGTCTGCTCCGGGTTAGTAAAAATAACCTGTCTTAAAAACCCATGATCCAATAGGGTCATTGGGGTGATTTCAATTAATTTTTTATTATATTCAACATTAATATTTTTGAAGAACTGCATATCAATGCAAGCTCTTGGAACACTATAGATTAAATTACAGGGACAATCAATCCTGTGTAAAGGATAATTTGAGCAAATAGGATTATTCTTGGGCATTCAACCCTATCTTGGTCTTTATTATAAAGAGTTTCCCAAGATATTTCTAAACCAGGAGTAGTTTTACTAGATAAATCAGTTAATAATTGGAATAAGAATTCCTGAAAATAGTGGCCGTCCCTTTTAGCCATATTTTGAATATTTTTTATCAAATCAACAGGAAAATCCTGTGGAAAAACAATTTGATTTTTTAATGAAACAGGTGTGTGAGGAATACTCTGTAACAGAGTAGTGAAATAGTTCCTCAAGGAGGCAATGCGTGTCCTATGCAAATTACTATGGGTGGCATACGGCGCACTCCCCACATGCAATTTAATGTCTCTTCTAGCCCTGCTGGTGCTATCTGCTAAGTCATGGCCAGAATTACTATGGGTGGCATACTGTGCACTCCCCACGGGTAATTGAATGTATCTGCTAGATAACTCACTGTTTTGCTCCCTCAATGCAAAACACTCCTTTTTAGTATTTTTAAAATCATGATGCATGATATGCATTTTAGCCTGAATTTGAACATTTTCTTGAGATAGATTTGAATATTTAACAGATAAATGATTTAACTCAGAGGCTATTGAGGCATAAGTTTCATCATTATTTTTCAAAAGTATATTTTGTTCACAAAAATAATAATTCAGGCAATTTAAACTATCAATAAATTGTTTATTATTACGAGATTCCCCACATAAGTTCCAGAGTGCATCTAGAAGACATTGTTGGGTCTCGTTAATATTTTGTAAATGTATTAATTTTTTAAAACTTAAACTAGATCCCTCAGGGATCACTGGTAACCTGTTCTGGCCGAAGCTCAGGTTGACTTGATTCATTTGTTAACACAGTAAAATGGTTAATAGAGTGATTTTGTAATTGTTGTAAATCTTGTTCATCAGGAACAGACAATAAATCAAAATTTATTACTTGATCAGAAAATGTAGCAGTAATTTTATCATTACTAACAGTAAATGGATAAAGTAAATAAATAAAAGGCATTCCAAGAATGACTTTGTCAGTTAAATTTTTAACCAAAACAAAAGATGTTTTGAAACAAATATTATTTTGAATAACATCAACAGTGGATAATTTATTTTTAATAATCATTCTGGTTCCATTAGCAGAGTTTAATCGTTCATTAGTCTTTTCATAAAATTGATGAGGAATAATATCCTCTTGAATACAGTTTAAATCCGCTCCTGTATCGATAAGAGCTATGCAATCAATCTTGTAATTGTTAATTCCAAGTTTAATATTTGTATGCCATTTTTGAATATTAATAGATTTTAATATTTTTATTCTTATTTCATCCTGATTAGTATCATTGTCTGAATCAGATTGATCAATGGTTGTATGACTTTTTAATGATTCATCAGAAGAGTAATTAATCATTTTATGCTTAGTAAATTTCCTAGGTTTAGAAGAAATTTGTTTTTTAATTAATTTAATTTCTTTTTTAATCATTTCAACATCTAGTTGCAAATCCTGTAAAGTTATTTGTTTTTTACTTTTATTGAATCTTTCAATCGTAGTATGAATATTTACTATAGGTTTATTAACTTGAGGTTGTTTATCTTGTTGATTCAAAAAGTTTTTTAATTTTTTGGTATAATACTGTTTTAATTCTGGATCTTCTAATCCACTAATAAGTTTTATTAATAAGTCTTCATTAGCAATATCTTTAGTAAGAACATTAATATTTTTAAAACAACAGTTATTATTTCAACCAATTTTTACTTGGTTTTCACTAGAATCAGATTCATTGATAGAATGATATTCACTGGATGATTGAATTAATTCTTCAATATCTGAATTATCAGAATCGCTTAATTGAGCTGTTTTAATAATTTCTAAAATCTGTTTTTTATCATTATCAGAAATATTGAGTTTATTAATTTTTTGTTTTACTTTGCATTGGGATTTGTAATGTCCCTTTTTACCACAATTAAAACAAGTTACATTTTTATTATCTTTAATAGGGTCAAATGACTGCTTTTTATTATGTTGAGGTTTAGGTTTAGCATAATACTTTTCATTAGAAATTTTTGGTTTATTATTTCTGTAATACTTATAATTTTTATTAGATTTAGCATCAACCTTCTTTTTCTTTCGAGAAGGTGCAACAGGGGGTAAGCCATATTGTTCACAAAAGTTACCAAGTTCATATTTAGCTTTATGCTTATCCTGTTGATTTTGTTTAGTCATTTTCATATCAATACACATTCTTAATCCTTCTTTTTGAATAATACTAACTAAATCACCATATGTTAGTTTATCATATTCAATAATACCAAGTGGTTGACTAAGTACATCTCTTATTTTATGAGCAAATAAACTAGGTAGACCATTTATGAATTTTTCTTTCCAAAATGGTTTAGTACAATCATCTCTTAACATGACTCTAGATATAAAGACATCTTTATACCATCTAAAGTCACTTAATGTTAGACAATGTAAATTACTAAGTTGATCATGAATACGTGAAGTAATATTACTAGGTTGACCAATAAAATGTTTAATAATGGTGTAAATAAGTGTGTTAACACCATCTGAGATTCCTCTCCCAATATCATCATCAAAAATAGGTAGATTATTTTCATCATTTTGAACAGCATGAATAATTTTATTTCTGGACTCAGTAGTGAGATATTTATCCCACCATGCCTTTAGCATTCCAGTGAAACCAGAAACTAATAATTCAACAATTTGGGGTTGATCAAGATTAGTATTGCTTAAATAACTATTAGCAACCATAGACATATGATTTAATTTTTCCAGAATTTGATGTTCACTAAGACCATCAATATTCCATTCATATAATTTAGTAGAAGAAACAGAAAATTGATTAGCAATATTATTTTCTTCATATTGAAGATCAGGGGGTGTTGGTCTTGAATACCAATTTTTAGTAGTATTACCGTAAGGGGTTAATATTGTTTTATTAATATTGAATTGACTAGTGAATTGTTCTTGAATTTTATTAATATCTTCATCGGAAGATGTTGGTTGACTAGAATTGTCATTAATTTGATTAATAACTCCTAAATGTTGTGGAGTTTCAGGTTCAAGTTTAATAATTAATTTATTAAATATATCTTCAATTTTTTGAATATTTTGATTTTGGTCTAAGCTGACCTGTGGTCGCTTCTCAGGCAAATTAATAAGAGGTTTTTCAATTTGCTTACTAGAGGAAGGACAATTAGATGTTCCTTCATCAATTTTAGTTTCTATTTTATCTAATTGTTTACCAATTGTTTGTAAGCATTGATTAGTATAATTAATTTGTTCAACAATTTGTTTGCAATTAGATGTATCATCAGCAAGTTTAAATGGGGTAGCTGGTATTTCAGTACCCTTATGATCAATTTTAATTGATTCAAGTGGTGGATGACTAGAACTTACTCTAGTATTATCCAGTTTTTTCCATCTAGATTTAGTAATGGTGGTACTAGATTTAGTAATAGTGGTACTAAATTTAATAGGATAAAATCTTTCTAAGAAATCAAAGAAATATATTTCTTTATTCTTTTTAGTAATATATTTTTCCCATTTAGTTCGAATTTTATTTCGTTCAGTAGAAGAGTAATTTTCTCGAAATTCTTTTCTTTTTTGTTTATTAGTTTGGGATTTATAATCCTCAAATAATTTATCAAATAATGTATCATTATCGTTATCTAAGGAATTAATATTTTTGATTTCCATAATTAATTCATTTAATTGTTGTGACTTGGATTTACTGTGAGGTGTTGACCTTGTTGGTATAGGTTTCATTTTAGTAAGATCGGGTAAGTAATCATAAGTAGGTTCAACATAATTATCATAAAAATATCTATATTTTTTAGATTCAAATATAGATTTAACAGGTTCATCATCGTAATCAGATGATATATATATATATATAGGAATTTTCATGTGAGGGATCTTTCATTTTTTTAAAATGAGGGACTTTCATTTTTCGATCAAATTTTGAAAATTCGAGCCGCTCAATGTGTGCAAAACGTGATTTTAAGGGTACCCGTGAGAAATCAGCAAAAAAAATGACAGGAAAGGGCTTCATCTGAGCAGTTTTTTTTGAACCATTCAATGAAAACTGCTCGGATGAAGCCCTTCCCGGTTATTTTTTTTGCTGATTTCTCGCGGGGACCCTTAAAATCATGTTCTGATCACTTTGAACGGCTCGGATCATCGAAATTCAATCGGGAATGGGAGTCCCTCATTTTAAAAAAATGAGGGATCCCTCACCGGAACCTAACTATATATATATATATAGACAAGTCCAAATATACATATATTATGGTACTATGAGATCTAAGTAGATTTCCCATATCCAATATAAAATTATAAGATCAAAGTTCCCCATTAAAATAATCTTAATTAGGCACATGTTCCATTAATAAATTAGATTATGTACTTAGGGCAATATAAAGTACATACATATATATATATATGAGTATATTATCCCATGGAAAATTTAGAAAATAATAATTTAGAAAATCCTAGTACTTGTTGGGAGATTGACTCTATTATTCAATGGATAATAATTTCCCTAGCGGTTATTGACCAATGGATAAAAAGAATAAGGTAATACTTAACTAAGACTTTGAAAGACTACATGTCCTTTAAATCATGTGGATATATATATATATATATATATATATATATATAAAAAAAAATAAAATTGTATATATGTACCTAACAAATCTAACTTAGATATTTTAATGGAAATCCTATTGTCCAATGGATAAAGAATTCCCTAACATTTATCGACCAATGGGTAAAGGTTAAAAGGTTCGTACGGCTCAAAGATGGTTAAAAAGGTTCATCCAGGGTTAAGGAATCATAACTAGGTGAATTGGTAGTTTGGTTTCTCCAACTGATCGATTAGAAGCTAATTAGACTTGCTAAGTAGGGTTTCTAGCCAAGAAATATGATTTTAAAGATTTTATTTCACTCACTAGGAAAATATACAAGTGCTTTTACAAGCATACTTGTCTTTAGAAAAGGACCATATTGTCCGGGGTTAAAGGATTCAATTTTTGTGAGATTCAAATCTAATTATGACGGATTATTAGAAATTAAAAAGGAATTTTAAAAGTAATACCAAATAATTTAAAATAAAATTCAAATATTTAACGAAATCTTTATTTACCGAAAATCAGAGCCGTTACAAGAGCATTCAACTCCAATAATGCTACTTCCAAAAACACTTACATGCACACAATCACACGTGTTCACTCACTTCAAATGTGAAATATGTCAACACACATAAAACGCACGCACGTGTGAAATTATTCTATAATTTTCTAACTTTAACTTAAAAATACTTCATCATTTCTCACCCACCACAACTCTCCATGCATGTATTTTAGTCACATCCAGAATTCATCAATAGCAATTCAACTTCTTCGACGTTTTTGCACTCACTAGATCGAATATTCTCTTTTGATCATCCACTATATATTGTACAATTCAAGGAACTGGTGAAGGCTTAAAAAATTAAGATAGTTTAATTGTGGATATGTATTAATTTTTTATTTAATTAAGTGGTAGCTAGAGGAATATCTTTCAAAACTCAATAATGTTTTCTTATCTGTTCTCATATCCCCCAAGTAATTTTAATCATGCCTCGTGTGAATATTTAATTAACAGTGTGGAACTGAGAACATTTTTGTATCTCGTTTTATTTTTAGATGCATAAATTCGTTAATTAGTACTCCAGATAAATACCACGAAACACAGCTGAACGTACGCCTCCAAGGTCGTGACTTGAATTCTGGACGAAACTGCACCCCTACATAGAATCGATGATGGTTCAAACTTGGAACCAAAAGTTAATAGTAACATAATAGTATTTTAAAATAGAAAATTCTAAAATCAGCCCATAATAAGTTTGTTAATGTGTATTAAAGAGTACAAAAAGTATACAAAAATACATGTTTTCTTTGTCTTCTAGTATACTTATCGTCTGTCCAGTGGGCTGACAATAGCAAGACCGATTTAAAATTTAAGGGGTGAGGGGATCTGCTGGCCGGAGTACTTATTTCACAGTTGAGCACTCAAATTTTCTGATATAATTTGTGCTGTGTTCGGGAAAATTTGAAAATAAATTTTGGGGTAGTGATGGAGAGAGAAAGTATGGTAATAATTAGAGATAGGGATAATGAGTGGGGAGACATAGAAAGAGAAATGAGAGTAATGATTAGAAGTATGAGTAATGAGTATTTTTTGAATTGGAAAAAATTTTCAAGTTATGATCCAAAACAAGGCATTGAGGGTTTGAAAGATCTGCTAGAGATACTCTTAGCCTCGTTTGATTCGCGGACTAAAAATGATGGGATTAACAGTCCTAGGATTAATAGTCCCTGGATTATTTGTCGTGGATTAATTTCACCCAATCCCATGTTTGATTCACGTGGCATTAATTATGGGATAAGAAATAGTATGTTTTTTTTTAAATTCAAAAACATTTTTCGAAAAAAGAAACTTTCGAAAAAGAAACATTTTAAAACAAATAATTTTGTGAAACATTTTTATTACAAAACAATTTGGGAAAAGTTTTTTTTTAAACTAATTTTTGAAAAAAAAAAATCAATTTTTTGAAAGAAAAAAAAAACTAGTTTTTGAAAATTTTTTTGAAATCATTTTTCAAACAAAATAGTTTTTGAAATCATTTTTGAGAAAAGAAAGTTTTAAAAAATATTTTTCGCATTTTTTAACAAAAATAATTTCTAGAAAACATTTTTGAAAGACATGAAAGTTTTGAAAATAGTTTTTTTTAAAAGTTTTTGCAAAACGTTTGTGAAAATTAAGTTTTGAAAATATATATTTTAAAAAAAATTTCAAAACAATTTCTAAAATTAATATTTTTTTAAAAAAAATTAAAAACATTATCTAAAATTAATATTAAAGAAAATAATTCTGAAAATACTTTTTGAAATCAATCTCAATATTATCGAAATATTTTTGAAAACAATTCCTTATTTGTTAATCATACGTAATCCCACCTCCCCATAAGATTATTTAGTACCCCCATATAGGGATAAAATTAATCTTGGGATTAATAATCCCGACAATACTTTCGGGAACCAAACATGGGATAACTCAGAATTACGTACATTTAGTCATATCCCAAGCAGTTAATCCGTGAATTAAACGAGAAAGATTTCAAACTTGAGATCTCATAAGAAGCAAACTTTGAAGTCTTAAGTCTTGACTATTAGATCGAGACCTTAAAACTTTTTTTAATAACTCATGATGTCTTGGTTAACTTATACGCACTTTGATTAATTCTTAGAAATCTCATCCAACAATCCACTAGTATAAAGCTCGACTAAATCGGGACAAAACTATGTAGAGACTGGGGCTTCAAATTAAGTCGATAGAACCGGAGAAAGTTTCAAACTTATCTATTAAAAATGGAACAAATTCTTAAATCTCAAATGTTGAACAACCTTTTGCGGTTGTTAAAGCATAGTCTAACTTACTTCAATTCCGACACAAACTTGAGCAACAAATAACTCAAAAATCTAAATTCAGGATAATGACAAGTACAGATCTATATATACAATTGGATGGATTGTGAAGATCATGGTGTATAACTTGAACAAATCATCCTCCATACATACGGCCCAACATCAAACGAGTGCATCAGATTCAATCCAACTAAAATTTTCTATTTAAACATGGTTCCCCAATTTTTAATATCTTTCTTTTCTTGGCAATAAAAAAAAAAGTGCCAATCTCCACTCAACTACAGTGGGAGGAATTATATCAATCAGTGGTCGAACCATACCACCCCCGAGAAAAGACATTATTATTATTATTATTAAAAAAGCAAATAGAAACACAGATTGATACGTGCACAAGACAGCAAAAAGCCAATTCCCTCTCAATTTCCCTCAATCAAAGCCAAACAAAAACAAAAACATAAAAACAAAACAGAAAAAAACAGAGAGAAACACAAATGACAAAAAAACCCCGCATTAACCTCAATCATTCCCCCGCCCCTTTTTTCTCCTTTTTCCATCTCCTCGATCATCCCAAAACCCAAAACAAATAAATCCCCCCCTTCCACCCCGCCAAACTCTCAAACCTCCCTCATTGAACAAACCAAGAAAAAACCAAATAACCACACACAATAAAGTACAAAATGGTCTTACTCTCCTTACCATCCTTAGTTGTGGTTGCGGCGGTGCTACTAAATATCTTCACCGGCGCCTCCACAACCACTGCTGCCGCCGCTGCGACTACTGCCCACGCTGATTTTCAACACTTGAAAGTGAGAGAAGCTATTGACACCATGACCAAAATCCGTGTAGCGAAATCAGGGGAAAACCATGACGAAGTAGTCTTCCAAGGAAAGGACCAACGTCATTCTAGTGATGCCAGTGGGAAGTGGATGCTGAAGCTGCTTCATAGGGACGAAATTCCAGTTGGTGATGATTATTCCAGTAATAATAATAATAATAATATTACTAATTGGGATTATCACCACCGGTTTAACAAGCGCATGAAAAGGGATGTTAAAAGAGTCGGTGCCCTGATTGGGCGCGTGAGTACTAGTGCCACCAACGCCGCCACTGCCAGTAGTAATTACGAGGTGGCGGATTTCGGGTCGGATGTGATTTCAGGGATGGAGCAAGGGAGTGGCGAGTACTTTGTGAGGATCGGTGTTGGGAGCCCCCCGAGGAGTCAATACATGGTTATTGACTCAGGAAGTGACATTGTGTGGGTCCAGTGCCAGCCTTGCAACCAGTGTTACCGACAATCCGACCCGGTGTTCGACCCGGCCAGGTCCGTTTCGTTCTCCGGGGTGTCTTGTGCCTCCTCGGTTTGCGACCGCCTCCTCGAGAACGCGGGTTGCCATGGGGGTCGGTGCAGGTACGAGGTCCAGTACGGTGACGGGTCGTACACCAAGGGGACCCTGGCTCTTGAAACTCTCACGTTCGATCAAACCACGGTAAGAAACGTGGCGATCGGGTGCGGGCACAGGAACCGGGGCATGTTCATCGGGGCTGCCGGGTTGTTGGGACTCGGAGGGGGATCCATGTCGTTCGTGGGTCAGTTGGGCGGCCAGACGGGTGGGGCATTCGCATACTGTCTTGTAAGCCGAGGCATCGAATCAACCGGTTCGCTGGAGTTCGGGCGTGCAGCGTTGCCCGTGGGCGCTGCATGGGTACCCCTGCTTCGAAATCCACGGGCCGCAAGCTTTTACTATATCGGGCTTGCGGGTCTTGGGGTCGGAGGGATACGGGTTCCCATACCCGAAAGCGTTTTCCAACTGACGGAGTTGGGGGACGGAGGGGTTGTTATGGACACCGGGACGGCGGTGACCCGCCTTCCCACTGCTGCTTATGTTGCATTTCGCGACGCCTTCATCACTCAAACAGCAAGCCTACCTCGGTCGCCAGGAGTGTCGATATTCGACACGTGCTACGACTTGAACGGGTTTGTGTCAGTTCGGGTACCAACTGTTTCATTTTACTTCTTGGGCGGGCCGATCCTAACGCTACCCGCCCGGAACTTCTTGATTCCAGTAAATGAATCTGGAACCTTCTGTTTTGCATTTGCTCCATCCCCTTCAGGGCTTTCCATAATAGGGAACATCCAGCAAGAAGGAATCCAGATTTCCTTTGATGGAGCTAATGGGTTTGTGGGATTTGGACCCAATGTCTGCTAAATGTGGGGTAAAAAGTGTGGTAAAAGTGAATTTTGCTAGGTCTTAGTTATATTATGTAGATTTGTAATACTTTTAAGTAGTAGTATAGTATAAGTTACTTTGTGGTAAGGTCATATAAGCTTATTGTCCCAATTGATGATTAGGACAAAAGCTGTATTTGTCTTCTGGTGTGCAGAAATAAGGTTTGTAATAAGAATATTATAGTAAACTTTATATGATCAGTTTTGGTTAGAGTGCAGTGCAAAGAACACACTTAGGGAGAGAGAGAGAGAGAGAGAGAGCTATGGTTTAAGGACAACAAAGGATGTCAAATAGTCAGAACATTCAAAATGGAAAGCAGAACATAGTCAAAAGAATCCAGCAAAAGGTATATTTACTAGGGTATTAGAGCACCATCTATGTAACAGGAGAGGATCCAATGGAATCCTTTCACACCCAAGAGGGAAGAAAGAGTTATGAGCACGAAAACATCTGGAGTCGATCAATGCATATAAATCTCACATGATGTACAATAAATCCTCACACATAAGAATGGCACAAATATGTCTATATATGTAATATGTGTTCTCATTAGAAATATAATACAAGTAGACATAGTGGATATTTGCCTGACAACATAATTTGCTCATTGCCCACAAACAATCCCTTTTCCTCTTCCATCTCTCTCCCCATCTCTATCTAGAGTAAGAATTATGAGGGAAGGGAGCCACCACTTTAGTGAACATGTGAAGCCATCACTAGGGGTTATGGTCTACATTTTGTTGCAGCATAAGTTGGGAATTCACTCAAGCTCAATGACTTTTGCAAAGGCATTTTTTTCACTTTTTGCCTCTTTTCAAAGGATTAGAGTAATTAAGATTACTTTCCCTTGTCTCTCAAGTCCTGGAAATGTAAATTAGGAGATGGTAATCCATTGGCCATCTTAGCTAATGTGAAAAATTGGAGGTATTTTGTGGTAGATACTATTCCCCTTAATCCAATTAACCACCACATTCCTAGGCTATGTAAGGACTTTAGAGGCCCACAAAAGTCAAAGCAAATTGTCCATGAAATCGGTGAAAGTAGGGGAATCACTAAAAAGCAGCGTAGGCTTTGTATAGGAGTATTAAACAAGGATTGGTTTGGCTAAGTTACTTATAGATACTATTCCCTTAATCCAATTAACCCCCACATTCCTAGGCTATGCAAAAACTTTTTCTTTCCAGAAACCTTTTTTTATAAAAAAAAAATCGTTTTTCAAAAATGCTTTTAGTCAAAACTGTGATTTTGCAAAAAATTATTTACACAAAACTGTTTTTTTGTTTTAAAAACACTTTTTTTTTTTTTGCACAAAAACAGTTTTTACACAAGCTGTTTTTTTTATACAACTGTTTTTTTTTTCTTTTCAAAAAATGTTTTTTCACTTAACTACTACGTATTATTTTCTCAAAAAAAGTATTCAAATTATTAGCTCCATGACCTCAACAAGCTCAATTGTAGTGAATGGGTCATTCGCAATTATATGGAATCCATATATGCAGCATTGCAAGCATGTAAATAAGAACAGTTCTACACACACAGAAAAATGTGCACAGATTGTGCACAAATTTTTTTGTGGGACCCACCACGGGTCCCACATAAATCATCCGAACCGTTCATTAAATGTAAAACATTTTTTCAAGAGCCCCCATAAAAAATAAGGTCAATCCAATACTTATAGGTGCTTCATCCAACCATCTAACTTTTCATTCAGATTTCCGGATAATGAAAAGTTATATGGTTGGATCGAATACCTATAGGTATTGGATTGAACTTATTTTTTATGGAGACCCTTGAAAAAATGTTTTACATTTAATGAACGGCTCGGATGATTTGTGTGGGACCCATAACAAAATCTGTGCACAATCTGTGCACAGATCTGCTGTGTGGGCAGACTTTCTGTGTAAATAAAGAGAATAAATTCCCTCCGCCACATGAGGAAATGTGGCCTTTTCCTCCAAACTAATAACTTCCTGCCACATCATCGAAAGTACAAACCCAATGAAGTGCTGTGCTTAACTTTGGTTACTCCTTCAAGTTAAAACTTAACCCTTAAAAGGTTTTAAGAATCACCCACATGCCACAGCACCCTATTATTGAAAAATTGCTGCTCTGAGTTTCAGAGGAAAAAATTGTTTCTCGCATACAAAATATTACTTAAGTGTTTTAAATTTTAATCCTTTTGGACTGGTAAAAAGATTTTGGTTTTCGGATTATTTTATCCTAGATGGTCATAATTAAATTTTGACTATAGGGCTATCATTGATTAGCCCTAAGAAAGTTATAGAATCAAATATCTCTTAGGGCTCACCAACGAGAGCCTTAAAGACAAAAATTAATTATGACACTTTTGGATAAAATGATCAGAGAAATAAGATCTCTGTACCGGTTCAAACGGATTAAAAATTAGAGCGCTTAATTTTTTAACCATATTTTTAAATATATAACTATAGGTTAAAATTTTTAAGTGTTCCAAATTTCAATCTGTTTGAATGGGTGGGAAGATTTTATTTTCTGATCATTTAATTCTAAAGGGTTATAATTAAATTTTCACTCCAGAACTTTTGTTGATTAGTCCTAAGAAAGTTGTACTGTCACGCCTCCGATTTTTAACTAAATAATAATATATTTTCTACAAACAAAAGTCTTTCTCTCAACTATATTTACCTTTAAATGTCATGTAAATCCAAATAGCAAATCAAGTCGCTTCTTCTTCTTCGCTCCAATTTTTTTTTTTTCTTACATAAAGTCTCTCAAATGTCTTCCATTTAAAGAGATTCACAATAATCAAGGAGATGAGTCTATACATAGCTTTACATATGATCTAATCAAATGGTACAACCCTCAATTGCGAGTAAAATACATAACATGAATTAGACTAAATAATAAACACTTCCTTAACGATACCAATGAAGCTCTCAAGAGACGTCGCAATGTGCACTCCATGCAATCCAAGCTATGTGTCATGACGAGTACCTGAAAGGATAGGGTGAGCTACACTAGCTCGTAGAGATATCCATACCTAAATTATATGCAGAAGTGAAGACAGATCCCAGAGAAAAACATTTTCCAAAAGCATATTTGTTTTGTCAAAATATGGAACTCAAAATACTATACCCACGCTGGAAAATATTTAACTCCATTTCTCAAACACTGACACTTTCACCCACACATACCAATATTCATAAAAATCTCAGTTTACCGTTACGGCGTTACCCAAATCAATCCCTGCTCTTTCATTTCCATTTCAAAGACCCAAAGATTAATCTAAGTTCTTTAATGAAAACCCTCATTTTTCTTGTCTCACATAACTAGCCAACCTCTCACCAAAATATACACACTACGCATGTAGAGTCAGAATATGAAATAACAATGACACATCGAACAATACCACACCTCGACAATAAGGAGACTCACCCATAAACCCCAAATCAAATTCCAAATCTCAAGTTAACTTCAAGCCAAAAACCCTTCACCTTAAGATTTCCTTTACAAGTCTAACGTGCACATACCCTATATGTAACTCTCACAATGCATCACACCACAACGTACCAAATATACACTCACACAGAATAAGTTGCCCACTGCATATCAGGAGAACAAGCCACAATGATTTGGAGGTCTAAAAGAAGAAATATAAAACACGTATTGACACACTAGACGATCCAAGGTGGCAACTCAAGTTCAAGTTTTGTGTTTCTCATACGCATATTCCACTTTGTCTCAAATTCACATCATCGATTTTCAAAAAAAACCAATTTCCCTTTCTTTTCTTTTTCTTTTTGAAAACATCAATAACCCAGCCATTAGAAACATACCACCAACGCAGAACCATAATTTGCCTTCAGATTGAAATTTGCAAAATGCCATACACATTAAAACTTAACATCTTGATGCAGAAGGATTCATTGCATAACGTAACAAATAAACGACAAATTCCCAATCTCTTATGTCATGTGATTAATCTCATTCATTCACTTTCTTTGCGTCAAATCTTATAAGCATGTTTCTAGGCATGGGACCCCCGTTCACCCACTAGTCACCAGAACTACCGCATCATTCACATTATTAGTTCAACACAACCAGCATCGCCCTTAGAGTCACCACGGCTTTCCCCGGGTCTTTTCCCTAAGTCGATCCGGAAAAGAGTCACCATGGCTTTACCCAGGTCTATTCTCAAATCCGCAGAGCAGTAGGTCACCACGGCTTTACCCGGGTCTATTCCCACTTTCACAAAGTAACAGGGTCACCACGGCTTTACCCGGGTCTATTCCCGCATTCACAGGGCACTTGGGTCACCACGGCTTGACCCGGGTCTATTCCCATAATCAATATACACTGATGATGTAAACTTGCCAATACGACTTCATAACAGGGTCTAATATACTAAAACCATTAAGAGGGCAACACCCACATACCAAAACACGCATACTAAACCAACCCATGGATACAATACATAAAGAGGAAAAACTGTTTATTTTTCTCTAAGTATCAAACAACATCAATGTCAATACACCAACAATGCATATCCCTTTAATCCAACACCAAGTCATCTAGATCAACCCATCGTATCCCCACATGTCCAATTGGCGAAGTTAATCATTTACATTAGCCCACATTCAATTAAACAACACGAATTCAAGCACGAAACTTAAACCATTGAAAAGCATACTTCTTTTTCTTTGATCCATAGGTTATACATCAAACACGGAATTCGGGTAGCCTTATTACGGCCATGCAATTATAGCTCAACGTAACAATGAAACAGGTGCAAAGGCAGAATTTGGGTCAACTTTGGTTGCAAATCTGTTATTGCTCGGACCTACCCATGATGCATGTGATGTATCGTTGGAAAGCTCTATGTGTCTAGTTTCTAACAAAACAAACGGTGTATCGTTTCGAGTCCCGAGCTAGGAGTTATGTCCATTTTACCAAAGTCCGCTGGTGCTGTCAGATTCTACGCGGGAGTTAAGTAAAATTGATTGAAAAATCATAACTCTTTCATCTTAAACCCAAAAATATTGAAACCAATGCCCAAAGTTGCACCACTACAAGCCCTACGCTCAGTAAAAATTCCAGGTTCAGAAACGAGAGGAGGTTAACCCAACAATTAAAAGAAAAACCGACTCGCAACCATTTTCGCACCAGTCAACCAACCCTACTTTAGAAATTCACCAAAAATTGTATACTCAACCAAATTACTTGATTCCAACGCCAATCTCTTTTTAACTTACATATGCAGCTCCTGTAAAAGACCCAAAGCCACCCAAAATGTTCATCATGCCCAGAAAGTTAAAAGAAGACAGCCACGCACGGATTCGCGCATCCAGAAAACAGCCAGTATTCAAAAATTCATAACTAACTGTGTGATTATCGGTTTTTCATGATCTTGGTACCGAAATCTTCGTATCGAAACGTACTTCAACTTTTATGAAGACACCAAATATTGATTCCTAGCAGAAGAGCTCCCAAAAGACAGAATACCAAAACCCACGAAATTTTCAGCATACTCAAGATTTATTCAAGACTCAAAATAGATGATCAAACTTGATTCTTGTACATCCAACTAACACTTAAACATGTAAAGAAGGTAGGAGATCCCTACCTCGAAGGTTAGAAGCATGCCCGAACATGGAGGAAACTTCGAAGTGCTCCGATCTTGAATTTTCTTGGATGGATAGGAAGCTCTCGTCGCGTAGAACAACTTTAGTACTTGGGATTTTTCCGAAATCTCACTCGTAGTAGATGAGATCGAAGAGAGAAGGTGAGGGAGGAGAGAGCCGAGAGAGACGCCGGAAGAAGAAAGAAAGGGAAAAAGAAAAATGGATCTCCTGCTCCTGATTTTTGACTTATATAGGTCAAATAACACTTACACCCCTTCACTCCTATTGTATTACGTCAACTCCCACAACTTACAAGTCATCTCACATTGACCCAACTCATATCTACCTCATATTTCACATTTCATAGTATAATCTCGCATTAAATTTATTAAAATAAATACGGGTCTCTACATGTACAACCAAATATTTTAGGGCTAACCAACAAGAACCCTAAAGCCAAAAATTAATTATGACCCTTTAGAATAAAATGATCAGAGAAATAAAATCCTCCCACCCATTCAAATGGATTAAAATTTGAAACACTTAATTTTTCAACCTACAGTTATATTAAAAAATATGGTTAAAAAATTAAATGCTTTAATTTTCAATCCGTTTGAACCGGTACAGAAATCTTATTTCTCTGATCATTTTATCCTAAAGGTTCATAATTAATTTTTAGCTTTAGGGCTCTCGTTGGTTAGCCCAAAGAGATATTTGGTGGTTCTACGACTTTCTCAGGGTTAATCAACGAGAGCCCTATAGTCAAAATTTAATTATGACTATTTAGGATAAAATGATCAGAAAATAAAACCTTTTTACCGGTACGAATGGATTGAAATTTGAAACACTTAATTTTGCGTGCGAGAAACAATTTTTTCCTCCGAAACTCACAGAGCAGCAATTTTTCAATGAGCCTTGCTAGCACCACATACACTTACACACCCACACTCACATGAGTGGTGGGTCCTACACACACTTACCTCAAGTGTGTATGGTACCCACCACTCATGCGAGTATGGGTGTGTATTTGGGTGTGTAAATGTACGTGGTACTAGAATTATGGTTTTTGAATAATAAGGTGTTGTAGCATGTGGGTAATTTTTGAGGAGTAAAACCCAAGTTAAGCACAGCACGCAGTCCATTGGATTTGTACTTTTGATGACGTGGCAGGATGTTATTAGTTTGGAGGAAAAAGCCACATTTCCTCCACTGGCGGAGGGAATTGATTCTCGTAAATAAATTCACTTCCAATTTAAGACCCAAAATTGTTTGGTCGCCAGTGTTCTAAAACAAGGAATTAATCGGCGATTAATCGCTACGCTTCTCCGATTAGGTCCGACTAACGATTAATCGCCGATTACTAATCAATATGCACCAATTAATCACTCGAAGACGGCCAACCGGCCTACTAGCGTCTAGTGATTTTTAGAACATTATTGGTTGCCCGCTTTACAAAGGAACAGAAAGAAGAAAAACAGAAAAGGGGAGACGGGAGACGGGATGTTTCAACTGCAAATACTAAGATGTATGATTTCGATAAATATTAAGTAATATTTTACAGGCGGTAATGGCTTACAGTCTCTGCACCTGATGGGAACAAAAATGCCATCCGTGGCAACACAAAACTCATTACCACAGGAAATGGAGACACCCGTGGGTCCTTGTAGAGCCATTGTGAAGTCAAAATACCAATTACCAGGATTGATTGCCAATTCCCCTGGATGTCTCCAGACAAAACAAGCAGAGAGAAGCCCAAGGTTCTTACCATAGCCAATCTCCAAATAGTAGGAGGATCCAATTTACGCAAAAAATAGGTACTTGAGATCTTCAACAGTTAAGCGGGTTGTGGAGCCCCCACTCGGATCTTCACCAAAAGCAGACGCCACCATTTTCCTTTTTTCTTCCTGCAGCCATGGTAGATAACATCAAACTGAAGTACCAAAAAAAAGATAACATCAAACTTTTTAAGATAACTTCATCTTTGTCCTCCATAAGCAGTGGCACCAGTTGTTCAAATATGATCAAAAGGAACGGAACAGAAAGCCCCACAAAAATTAAAATTTACGCATGAAATTTTGAAGGACTTTTCAGGGATCAAGGCACGGCGCACTTAAGATGTGCTAATGTGTTTACATTTATCATTGCACCTGCTGTGCGTATACTTTAATGACTACAGGTTCACCTCAGGAGCCCCGTTTATGCTTTCCACCAAAGTTGTTAATTCCATACCGTACCGGCTGGTACGGTCCAGTACATCCCGTTTTGGGGAAAAAATGGTACAGCAGTTTGTCAGTTCCATCCCGCACAATTTACCGGCTGGTTCCAGCAAGTACCGAGTGTTCTGGCCCATTCCGGTGATTTCAGGTCCTTTTCCGGCTGGAATAGATCAAATGGCTGAAGCCGATGAACGCGTTCTTATCTCCTGGGTTACTGGGTCGGGCTCAGATCACTCACATGCCATCATCAGCGTACCCAATCCTCTCAAATATCCTAATCTAGTACATATTTCTGCAATTTGCAGAGAGTTTTGTACCTTCTCTATTTATGTGCACAAAAATAGCCCTCATTTTCTTGACTTTTGCCCAACTTACCCCAGGATTAGAGTAGTACTTTTTCAGTTTTATTTTATCCTAATCCAATTTCCTACTGTAATTCTAGATTGTCTGAATGTAAAATTTTCTTTTTGAGGTTGTCAATGGAGTATTCAGAAGCTTCGTATTCAAAACTAAGTTTGACAACTAGGCATAAATATGTTGAAAAAAAAAATTAAAATTTTACAGCGGTGAATCCGAAACGGTAGCGAGATACACACAGGTACCGGTACGTATCATTCCAGTGGTGGAATCGGTACACTCGCTGGTACGGGATTAACAACTTTGCTTTCCACAACTAAATTGAGGTAAGGCTCGCAAGGTATGAACAACTGGACGAAGAGACCCTATGCAATGCCTTTTGTACTACAATGGAAGGCCCAAATCTCTCAAGCAAGGACCCAAACAATCTTGAATGGCTCTCCACCTCACATAGCCAAATCTCCCATCTAGCCCACAAATACCTCCAACTAGTCACCAAACACTTTAATTCCCTGTCCTAGCTGTCTCATCCTAAGTTACCAGGACCCTTCTATGTATGAAGAATGTACACATGGCTACGCACATAGGATGTGTTTGACTTTTACATTGGACTTATTGCAGGAAGCAATTTTAGCAATTTGCGTTGAACACATGCTTAGATACACCCGTACAAGCATAGGATGTGTCCACCATTTTTAGCTAGACATACATTACGGAAGCATATTAAGTAATTCGTGTTTGTCTTAGGACTGCGCGTAAAACTCTCAAATGATGGATTAAATGCCTTATGGCTCCTTGTAAGTTATAAACCCTATCCAAATTACAAGATAGCTATATTAAGAAAAGTGAAATTTTGTATGTTCCCGCATCTTTAACTTGGGAATTAGATGAATACACTCCCGCACCCAATACCCATATCTGATTATAACTCTTTTAGGCTGTCGTTCCTTCCTTAAAAGCACAAAAGGCACTTCACTCTAACTGATCTTTAACTCTACGAGCAGTTCATTGCTCAATCTTCATCTCAAAGTAGTCCAAACCAACAAAATAGAATCTGGTGGGTTTCTTTTACGATCAATTGTCTTGGTGCTGATATATTAATACTTCACATAACAAGGCAAAAATGATAGGTCTTTGTTAGCAAAAAAGAGAGAGGTCAGGACTCGGGACTGTGTAATGTCAAGGATATGATCAAAAAACTTAACAAAAAGCAGAAGAATCCGATACCAAAATAACAAACTTTAAAAGGGTGAGGTGATAATGACTTACCTGGAGAGCTAAAATCCGATCTTCAACTGTGTCTTTAACAGTCATCCGTGAGACAGTAACAGGACGAGTCTGTCCAATTCTATGAGCTCGGTCAATGGCCTGATCTTCTGTAGTCGGATTCCACCAAAGATCCAGAAGAATAACATGACAAGCAGCAACCATGTTTAGACCAAGGTTTCCTGCTTTTAGTGACATCAGCATAACAGTTACCTGCAATGCATTTCAACTTTGTCTGTATAAGAAAGTAGGCAAAAGAAGCTAGGCTAAATGATCTATGCCATCAGTTTACGGCATAGTTCCAGATGAAACCACAGGGAACATAGTTCTACATCAGTAACTTCCACAGTAGGATCCAATTCTCTTGCATATATGTCAAAAATTGTGGAACGAGATACAAGCATCATATGGTTAGACACATAATTCAAGATTAGAGGCATTGCTCAATATCGGGAAAGTAGCTTCATGGTAAACATCACAAGCGGTCAACCCAGTCAATTGAGCAAATTTAATCAGAAAAATTTCAAGTTTCTTTCTCTATTTATGTTTCTGAAGAAGTGAAGATCTCATCCCAAGTATCTCTTGGAATTGAAATAAGTTTTGTAAGTAATCCATTATTTTTTTTCATGCACTTTTCCTTCTTTCAGATGATTTGAAATTTTTGCAGCAAAAGCTGCAACCAGTTTTTATTTTTGGAGTAATTTATGCATAAGATGAAGCTACTGGATGTTGCAACTGTGTTCGGTTTGGGTCTATAGACTCAACCTCTCTCTGCGCACGGTCTCCAATAAATTTTCTCTCCAATTATTACTCTCATTTCTCTAGCTATCTCTCTCCACTCATTACCCCAAAAACCTCCCTCAAAACTCAAACCAAACACCGATTGGTTGGGCACTAAAGGTTGTTCTTAAGTTCCCACAACATTGTACTTTTGTCTTCTCCTTAATCTCATTAAATAAGTAAGCACAGGTTTACACGAGTTAACTTGCAGTAGAACTTGGAACTGTATGTTTTTGTGTCCCATTCCAAGAATCTCGAAATATATTATAATAGAGTTTAGGGAAAGCACAAATCAGGGGAAATAGTCATAACTCATCACATAAGTTGACAACTATGTTTCAAATCTATAGCATGCACGTGCAAGTTCAAGTCACGTTTTTGGCTTAAGAGTGTTAGCGTCCACAATCATATTTCAAGAAAGAAATTCCAATAAATAGAATGCTGCCAAAAGAAGTTGGCTATTTCTTTGATCGCAATTTTATGAGATCGGAGGGAAACCTCAGGATAGGTGTTAAATTCTTTTACAGCCCTGTCTCTTGCAACCAGAGTCATTGTCCCATCCAGCCTCCTGTATTTTATAGAGTACTGATTCAATGATACTTCAACCAAGTCCAGCATGCTGGTCCACTGAGAGAAAATAATAGCTTTAATCGGATCTTCAGTTTCTGATTCCGAGTCTAATGTTTCAGGGCTGCCACCTGAATGAGAACTCTTTGAGTGTGCCTTTCCCAAGTACGAAGAATCACCATTGCATCGTACCAAATCATGTGATTCCGCATTTGGTCTCTTTGATTTACTGTGTGACTGAAGAATCTCAATAATAGCTCGGATTTTAGAAGAACTGTACTCATTCTTCAACACAATAGATTTCTCCGGAAACTCAGACGAAGCCAGGGCACTGCTACCAGGATCCTCAGATATACAACTCCTTAAGGTAGCTTTGGAAAATACAACATTGGAACCAATTTGTTCCTTGCATTTATGCGCAGGACACATATTGTCATCTCCAGTCAAACATTCGGATACGCACTGATAACAGAAGACATGTCCACACATAGTAATAACTGCATCTTCAGGTGGATCCTGCAAATAAATCAGATGGTAGGAAATTTGGTTAAGGGGGTTGCCATAGACTAATGGAGAAGAAAGGGGGATGGGGAACGAACTAAAATATGATCTGCAGATATTAGTCACCCTTGAATGGAAGAAAGACCCAAAAAATACCAGGTATTAACTTCATACACCTAGAAAAAGGAAAAATTCAGATCCCAAGCAAAAGGATCTGAAATATAACCAAGAGAGAACACACATCACCACATCTTTATTCCTCCAAACAGTTGGCTAAAAATCCTACAAAACCCTTTGTAGGTGTTTTTCCAAATTCCAAATAAACTGCTTCCCAAAATACCAACAGAACGTTACCAAGGAACTAGCCTAAACTAGGGGAAACCAGATTGAAGTTTCAGAGACTTCTTCTGGAACAGTATTTTGATGCCCCTCTGTCAATCATTTCCCTCTCGCTCTGAAGAATGCTGCACAAGCTGAGCTACTGACCAAACTAAGCCTTCTGTCCCAAAATGCATGTCAAGCTACTATTGCCCCACAACACTACAAGCTGTCACCCTGTTCACTGTTGCACTCCTGATTCCAAGCACAAAGAGCAAGCTTTCCAACAAAATACAGAAGCGTCATTTGAAAACTCCACAAAAGTTTTTGCAGATGACTTAGAGCCCGTTTCAGAACATCTTCTTAAAAAATAAGTACTTATTTCACATTTTCAAACTCAAAAATAATGTAAATGAAAAATAATTTTTTAATTTTTTTGCACCGTATTAAAGATCTCAATGAGATCTTTCAAACAAGATCTATATTGCATATTTTATATTTCAATAAGACCGTCATTTTTGAGCTAGAAATTACCTTTCTTAAAAAATAAGTACTTATTTGGCGTTCGGGAACGGGGCCATAGTCACCCCTTCTCATGCAAATACGTTGCACGGAATATTGACATTCTAGAAGAACAGATGCTCAAGGAACACATTATTGTTGAAAGATGACATCATATTTAGCAATCATCAAGACCAATCCGATTCTTATAAGAGCTAAAAATCAACTTGTTAGTTTGGAAAGAAGCAGCATATTACAAACCAAAGAACAACAGAAAACAGAGTAAAAGTGACCAATTTTATTAAAGTCACAAAACACTGTCCTAGAAGCAGAAACTTCTCAACAAGTTGTTAATAAAACTGAATGTCATGTTAGACAAGAAAGAGTTATGAGGAAACAAAAACTCACACTGCATAACTGACATATGGCCAAGGAAGTATCCAGTACATTCAATAAATTGACAAGCATATCCCTAGGAAGTCTCTTTGCTGTCTCCAATGAGTCTCTTTCAACAGGATCAGAAGTGAATCCTTTGACAAGCAGCGGGTGGTCACAAGCCTGACGAAGGCGCAGAAGCATCAACAGAATGTTCGCATAGTTTTGGTTCAAAGTTCCAGCAGCAGCATATGCCTGCAAGACAAATTTTTATGAAGTCCACAAATATCATATTGGAGCTCAGCAAAGTATGTATGGATTCATTCTTGAAAGTTCCACAAAACAGTTCTTAATGTCTAGCTTGCCCATTCACTTCATGTCATTTTTGTCATCCAGGTGTCAGTGCAAAGAGGTTGCAGAAGCTTAAGAGGGATATCTCTGCTAAGTTCCCAAAAGCTTAAGCTGTTAGGAAATGGGTCCAACAATGTATATCAAGCTATCTAACACCCTACATCACGTGCAACCCCGTCTTGCACATGAAGATGTAAACAACCAGAAGTAGAACGAAATAGAATGCAAAGGGGAGAAGAATAATGCAACCGGAGACAAATGCAAATGGAGAAACTTGAACCCAAGACCTCTTAGAAACCAGAGATCTGATACCATGTTAAGTTACCAATTGTCCCAAAAGCTTCAGTTGTTAGGAAAAGTGCCCAACATTGTATGCCAAGCTATCCAACAATCTCATGGGGACGTTTGGGGAAGGAGTTTAAGTGTCATCTAGAATGTATTGGGACTCTTTTTCCTATTAAACGGGGATTAGAGGCGAGGAGACTCTGTTTACTAGCGTTCTTGAGATATGAGTGCGAGAGGGAATGATGGTGGAGGAAAGCCTTGGTTGCGCCGTATGGGAGCAGGTAGGGGAGTTGATATTTGAGGAGCTATTCCTCATGGGATAGGCCTCTGAGGGAGTACTATCAGTTTGAGGTGCTTTTGTGAATTACAGTTTTTGGTGAAGGGGATGGGAGAAGGGTAAAATTTTACGGCCATCTGTCGTAATTGGGGAGGGGAGGTGGATGGGGATTGAGAGAGATTTTTCCCACAATGTCCAAAATAGAGATCAACGGGAAAGCTTCAATTGGTGACTATCCTCAGAGACGGGTGCAATTTGGGAGGCAATGCTTAATTTGATTTGGTTCGGGTAGGGCAGGTAGGCATATACTACTAGTAGTAATTCAGACTGGAGGCGCTATCAGGATTCCATACTATGCACAGTAGGATTATGCTCATACATTTAGATGAAGTCGCCATGAATAGATAAGCAATTCAAGAAAAACCGACGCACATTAAGATAGCAGACCATTCACCACAGAAACAATTCCAAAACGTGCACAAATTCCATCATACTAGTTTTAGTACTCAAAAAAGGGGCAATCACAAGAATTTCCCCAATGATTTTTCAGCTTCTTTTTCTATTTCTTTTTCGATCTTTCCGAGGGATGGGGTTGGTTGTATCTGGCTTATCGATGTCTAGTACTCTGTGACAGTGCCTCTATGAAAAACAAGCAAGCATGCAAATTACATCTGCATATTTGCGTGCCTCTAGATACGAAAAACTTCTATGCAGCAAGCAATTAGCAGCAGTGTACTTGGTAAGTACAGTGAAGAATCAGCAAGCCAACATAGTTGATAGTTTCAAAGAGAGGATCAACTAGTGCATAGAGTATAACATGGTCATTTTTCACCACTAAGCTTCATGAATTCCATGCAAATGAAATCTGCTATCAGTAGTTATCCGATCAACTAATGATTCTTAGTTTCAAAAGCTGAGAGAGCATTGCATTGAACAAAAATGTATAACTTGATCTTTAATCACCACACAGCACAAGCATTCTGAACCTCTCACTCAAGAACATTATATAGGACACAACAAAGCAAAAACAAGAACAAACCAAAGAAACAGAAAATAAATAACCAAAAAAGACAGAAGCACCTTGAATTGAGAGCGTGAATCAGATTCCAACTTTGCATAGAAAGCCCGCTCTTCTGGAGAGAAATCCACCTTAGTCAAGTGTATTGTTTTTGGTGGTAAGCTAATTATAGGTTCCCCATCAATTAATGTACCTGGGGCGCACAGGCTGATGGTGATCAGCAACAAGTAAATAAAAATGGTTGGTAATACACACTAGTAAGAAGTAACGGAATGTGGATATCTGATCGAAAAAATTAACCAAGAGAATTTGGAAAGTAGCACAAACCTAAAATTCAAGAACACAAAACCCCATAAACTCATGCAGATAAGTAGCTAATTACAGGAAAACTGACCAATGAAGCAACAGGACACAACTGGATAAGGGAAAGTTATCAGGATAGTACTTCATAATTAGTCAGCATTTGAAAAGAGCTACGTAATATAAGCTCTATATGTATTCAAATATACAATTCTCTCATCATTTCACAAGAAGGTTTTAAATGGGAACATGAAGATCATACACATTAAAAAGACCTCACAGATGAGAAGACCCGAAATGTGAGCACCCAGGAATTGATAACAAATGATGTAGAAAATCAACTTGATCTAGATTTTCTGATTAAATAATTAACCAGAAACAGTAATAAAGCAGAAAGAATTTCTCTCGTTACAAGAATTCATGAGGCTTAAAAAATCTCTTCCCACTTGTCCAGTCTCTCGCCATGAAATTTAAACCATCAAAAATTTGTGAAACAGCAGATATCAACAGCCACAAACCAATGTTGATAACTCAAGGGCAATTTTTTTGTGACACGTCGCTACTTTATTCAGAAACTATTCCAGGCTTAATTGGGCACAGCAACTCTACTAATTGAGTACAATAACTTAACTCAAACTTCAGCACCAAGCCTCAGCCCCACTATTGGCTACAAGAGTCTTGTTTCATAAGTTTTATAGACAGATATTTACGGGCCGGTCCAATTAATTGGCCCATATTCCCAAGAACTCCAGCCCAATCTAAAAATGCACCATGTAGGAGAGGCCCACACTTTATTACCTAGACTTGCAAGTAAATAAAAAGGCTAAATGGAAATTAAGAGGGAGTTTTTGGACTGGTCCGTAATTTTTCCTTTTCTGGATTGTTATCCTTCGCTTTACCCTGACCACAGACAAGTCAATCTTTTGGTGCAATTAATGATAATTGGTCGACTGCAAAAGTGCTTAGTTGCAGGAACCTATACAACCTTTATTCTGCGATTCAAAATATGGATCAAGCTAGAACCTCTAAACATATAAACCCCAAAGCAACAAAAGAAAAGCTACTAAGCAAAAAACTGTTGGGGGCATGGTTCCGCAGCAAAACAGTTATAGGGGGCACTGTTGCAGTGGTATTCTAAGAGCAGCCACTTTGTGCATATTGCCAAAGGTTAGGTCTGTCTCCGATCCTCCCCCGCCCATACCCTCCGATCCTCCCCCGCCCATACCCCCAATGATTGGGGACTACATGGGTTCTGCTATTGTTGTTGTAAGTGAAAAACTATTGAAACTTGGAGAATATAAACTGTCACCTCAAGAATAACGTAGCAACTCTTATCTACGTAATTCCATATGCATCCAACAAAAACTAACGCCCTAGCTCAGCTTCCTAGCATGACACAATATTGATGACTGCAGTCCCTTGGTCCCATATATACCTGATAACCACCAAGGGATAGAAACGACAAGGTGAGTTAGGTGTACTATTGTCCTTTATGTCCTCTTAGTTGATTTGATTTGTACCAAGCTAGCCATAAATATTGGCCAGGATATTCCTTCCTCAATAGGTTTTATCATTTTAAGAGTAGATTATTGAGAGAATTGCTATTTGTATTCCCATTTGGGAAGTTTCTCCCTCTAGAACTTCAATGGAAGGTTTGGTTGCATCACACCACAACAGCAATATGGAGCCCTAGAGCATCAGACTTCTTTTGTTTCTTTTTTTGTCAGCAAAAAAAAAATGTTGTTTAAGCAATGAGAGAAAGGAAAAGATGTACGAGGAAAAGAAAGGAGGACAAGGTGTCCTCAAAAGGAAACAAAATAAACGATACCAAAACTGCAATTGACATATTGTTTTCCATACACGAATATGCACCAGTAGGGATGAATAAAAGCAAGAAAACAGAAGAGCAAAAGACCATCATCCATCCACATTACCCAGGGGGATGTTGATATGATGAGAAAGAAACAATGACAAAAAGATATGTCAGAGAAATAAGTATCTAATGAAGCAGATCAAGCAAACTTGTAACATGGAACACCCAAGCCAAAGGATGAATCTATTGACGTATCAACCAAGAGAATAAGATAAATCGACATACATGTCATCAACAAAAGCTACTTACAGCTTCATAAGTAGGTGCAAGGATAATTACGTAGCTAAGAACTAATCACTGAGGATTTCTACTTTAAGTAGTCAGCTACAGTTCACGGATCTATGCGTGCACAGGTTCACTACAAATGATTGAAAGCATTACTTCTCAAACAAAAATTATTTTCTCATCATCTACATGACGCTAATATAAAACGAGGCATATCAGTTAGTTACCATGGTACCACTACTGGAAGTCTGAGATTAGAACATAACCATGTATATATCAATCGATGATAGGGCGTGCCATTCTTGACTTTGTAGCCTACTAATAGGCATGATCCTCAGCTTCATGTGGGTATGTTACTCTATTTTACACTAAAGTCCTTTCTTCCAGCCGTGATAGACCTGGGGCTCTTATGTGGCCTGGGC